>OX637537.1:20693059-20898059 GCA_951800035.1 Linnaemya tessellans
TCCCGAATATACACATCACCTGAAATATTCGTGTTTTTATTGTCAAAGGAAGTAGACCTTTGATACGAACCTGGAGCGGCTGAGTCATACCTCAGTTGGAAAAATAAACTACGTTACACGTTGATAGACAGTCGGCATTCGACCACAGTTTTCGCTGTACTGTACACACCACTAATAGCAGAGATGGCTGCTTTGCTATCGGTAACAATGAAGATATCATTCGATATCCTATAGTACCATCTCGCTGCCCGAGTAATAGCAGAGATTTCGGCTTGCAAGACAGTACAACCGTCTTGGAGCCGGAATGGAGATCTTAAATTGAAGTTCTTCACATAGAAGTCTCTGCCCGTTCTTGTTCCCCTTTTGGATCCGTCAGTGTTAAACTCTGACTGAATCCTTGGGAAAGGAAAGTCTAACCACCTGTTCCCTGTCAACGACAATGGAACGGAAAAGTCCACCAAAGAAGGGTCTTGGTACACAATAGTCAATGTTGGCATGGATTTCCGAGTGCTCTCTTAAAATCCTATAGGCCTAGCATGCCCATAGTCAGTCCTAGTCCATGGACATACCGTATTCAACCTGACCGCAGAGAATAGAGCCAATTGTCTGGCCAGAATGTCAACCGGGAGCAAATTTAGCATTGCAAAAATTGCTCCCGTTGGTGTAGATCGTAGTGCGCCTGTCATCAGTCTTGCTACGACCCGAAAGACTTTTTCAAAGGTCCTGCGATGAGCCTACTTGTCTATCGCATTCCACCATACCAACACCCCGTAAAAGAGTACTGGTTTAATAACAGCCTCAAGGATCCAATTGATCCCCTTAGGGTTGATACCCCATTTGAGGCCTACTGCCCTTTTGCATGTATAAATAGCCACTAAGGACTTTTCCGCTCTCGCCTGTATGTTCTGATTCCATGATAGCTTACTATCCAGAATCACACCCAGGTACTTGGCGGATTTAGAAAGTTTCAAGGAGGTGCCGTTAAGCTTTGGGTGTGTAAAGCTATCGGTCTTGTACCTCCTAGTGAAGAGCACCAACTCAGTCTTGCCTGGGTTAATACCGAGTCCACAGCTGACAATCCACCTACTCAGCAGAGTCAGCGCAGACTCCATACACTGAGATATGGTATCCAAGTGCTTACCCGATATCGCCACCGCTACGTCATCCGCGTACGCGACAGTCATAATCTGTCTGCGTTCTAGACTTAGCAAAAGCGAATTAATGGTCAGGTTCCACAACAGAGGTGACAGAACACCTCCCTGTGGAGTGCCCCGATAGACTGCCCTATATTCAGTGACATCCCCAATCGAGGCCCTGACTACCCTGAAAGTTAGTAACTTTCTAACAAACCGGCATAAATTGTTATCAACCCCAACTGCTACCATCCCATTGATGATGGAGTCGGGGTTGACATAGTTGAAAGCACCTTCTATGTCCAGAAAAGCCCCATAGTAAATTCTTTATACTAAAGAGATTTTTCTATGTGGCCCACTAGAGAATGTAGTGCCGTCTCCACAGATTTGCCTTTAGTGTAGGCGTGCTGTGATTTAGAGAGAAGCTCAGTCGGAATGGTCATTCTCAGATGAATATCAATTACCCTTTCTAAAGTTTTGAGTAAAAAAAGAAGTAAGACTTATCGGTCTGAAGTCCTTAGGCTTGGTGTGCGACGTCTTACCCCCCTTCGGGATAAAGACAACCTTGCACGTGCGCCAAAATATAGGTATATATGCCCTCCTAAGGCATTCACTGTAAATTACCGTGAGCCAAGGTAGGACAATGTCCGCATTTCTCTGTAGATCCGCTGTAACTATGCCATCTGGTCCCGGAGATTTGAACGGATCGAAGCTGTGTACAGCCCAGCGGAGCCTATCCATATCCAATGGAGTTGTGACTGCGCCTGTCGTAAAGCTGCCATCGACAGTGCCTGTTAAAAGTGCCGCCTGGCTGCCAGGAAAATGAGTGTCGAGTAGTACGCTCAGCGACTCTTGACTACTGATGGTCCAGCTACCACAGGGTTTCTGTATGTAGTTGGGTACAACCGGTGCGGTTGATAGCATTTTATGCAGCCTGTTGGTTTCAGATGAACCCTCCACATTACTGCAGAAAGCCCTCCAAGACCTCCATTTTGCGCTTCTGACAAGATTCTGAAAGCGATTCAACGAGGTTTTGTATGTCGACCAGTCGCCTGATCGTTTAGCCTCGTTGAATAGCCTGCGACATGCTTTTCGTGAATGTGCAACTTCCGGGCTCCACCATTGTGGTTTTTGCCCTACCCCTGCAAACCGTTGGTTTGCAAGCCACATTAGTGGCATAGCGAAACGATTCACTTAGAATCTCCACAGCAGAGTCAATGTCCCCAATATTTCTAATAGTTGGAGTCGTCGATAAGGAGCTGCAGAGTACATCGTTCTGTAGCTCCCAGTCAGTCTTCTTCCTGTTAACTATAGGATTAAGTCTACTTTCACCTAACCCTATGTTAAAGTCAATATAGTGATGGTCGGATAGGGAGCAGTCATCCGCAATCCTCCAACCGCTAACCAGATTGGTGTGCTCTGCACTAACCAATGTTACATCTAAAACCTCTCTACGGTTAGACACAATAAAAGTGGGTTCTGAACCCCTGTTGACAATTTCAAGATTATTATTTAATATGAAATCAAAGAGACACTCACCCCGCTCGTTAGTATCGCTACTACCCCAGGAGGTGTGGTGTGAGTTAGCGTCAGCACTTATTATTATAGGCGTCCTCGTGCTTATCGCCCTGGACACAATACCACGCACCTTGCCATTTGTTGGACTGCCCTCGTGATCATGCGCCATATAGCTCGAGACCAGCCAAACCATACCGGACGGGGTCTCCAGAGCAGCTGCTTCAGCATCCCCATCACTAAAATCAGATAGGATAAAAATACGCAAAGAGTTTTTAGCCAAGATACAAGATCTAATATTACCTGTGCCTTTGGCAAACAATAGCTTGTAGCCCTTTAGTGTCAGTCCATGAACCCGTTCTTGGTGGACCCAGGGTTCCTGGACCATAACCAGCTCCTCCTTCCTCTCTACCACCCGGAGGAGCATCGCAGCGGATGCTGCTTTAGAGTGGTGAAGGTTTATTTGCGTCACCTTCACCATCATGGAGCGCAATTACGGTGGTGTTGGCGTCCTCTTGGCTGGATTCCAAGAGGGCGGCAGAATCCCCATCCGCGACTGCCATCCGTTCAAAGAAGTCACCCACCAAGTCTGAGACTGAGTGGGTGTCCTCTTGCCCGTACGAAGCTACGTCCGATACACCAGCAGCAGCGCAGTCAACAGCACCGTCGGCAGCACCATCCCCTCGGTTGCGGTTCTTCTTGGCATCGGTCCGGTAGAGGCGCAACAGAATCGTACTGAAACAGTAGAAGATTTTGTTGCCCCTCTTACGGATCGGTGCCAAAGATTCTTTATTAAGAATCAGAACCACCTCCCTTCTAGACATCTCGGGTGCATTCACCTTAGCTACCTTCCAGTCATGGGTGGGTAGATCCGGGTTGCAGTCCTTAAGGATCTCAAGGATCTCCTTCGTATTCTTACCCTCTTTAATGTAGTCGTCGATGAGCCAGCGACGAATGAATATCAGGCGGATACTTACGAATTTTTTTTACAGAATATTTGCCCAGCAAACAATTTCTGTCATGATGATATGCGAAAATATTTTGTCATATACAATGCTTTCTATAACATACAATGCCTTTTATACAATTTTTCTCCAATAACGGACTATACTAATTCTCCTAATTTAGTAATAAACTTAGTCTTATTAATTAGTCTGTGTAACATCTTATCAAAAATATTTTGAATATGTTTCCCATATTAAAATGATCTTCCATGCCGACAAATATCAAAGCTTATTGAGTTTGATACGTCCAACCGCGTATTTTTGTTTTTGGCGAATATTCAGTGTTATGCTCCAGCAAGCAACCATTCTTTTATTTATTTATTTTCTCTTGGATGGAAAACGTAACAAATTATTGTCCTATCTTTTCTAATATTGTTCATTTGACTGTTTACTTAGAAAAAGTTTTATTTTTAATTAATAATTTTATGTAATAAACGTTTTTTTCAACTTAGAATATATTGCTAATTATGTATACGTATACCATTATCTTTCAAACGCTTGGCTTTTTGTTTGGTGGGTAGCTCCTAAGCTCAACACATACACAATTTAACAATACATTGACGATGCCCACCACTGGTATGGACCGTCTTCAATGTCTTTTATTTCCTTCAAAATGAGTTCCCGATAGACAGTGGGCAGAACTGTCGGCAAGTTACGATGAACCTCGTTTACAGAGTCTGCTATTTGTTGGATGTTGATCTCGTGCAGAATATACTTAAACTTCGATGCCATTTCGACCGATCCCATATGTATCTCCGAGTATCCATCAGGGGACTCCAGTTTTTTCATCTCCCTGTTAGTGACGCCTATTCCCATCAGTACCAATACTAGAATCTGAGTCAAATATTTATCGCCTACACTGAAAAAAAACGAAACAACAAAAAAAAAATTCTCCGGACGCAACCATTCTTGTGAAGTTTAACTCCCCATATGACAAGAACTTTATTTTAAAATCATATGGTCAGTTTAAGAAAATTAGTCGTGGTCATTTGTGCCTGCAACATATCGGCTTCACCTCGGAACAGTGTATGAGTTCTAAGGTTTTTTTAAATGAAAATTTAACGTCTAAATATTTTAAAATATCTAACTCTGCAATTTACCATCGCAAAAACGGTCATCTAGCCGCTACATTTACTTTGCGTGGGGTAGTTTACATAAAATAAACCCCTCTGATCAACCGATACGCATTGAGAACCTGAACGAATTGAATAATTTTTTTCGAGTATCTGATGCTGACGTGAGTTAATTCCTTGGTTAAGGAATGAATAAAAAAAAATAAAATATAAAGTTTTTTACACCGAAACGTGTGTTTCTTTATTGTTTATATTCTTAAGACTCATTACAATATTTTCTTAACATCTATTTATATTAATGAGTATGTTTACCGTTTCTTTGTCTCTTATCTTGGGATATGTTTACAAGAATTATGTTTATGGTTTCTTTGTTCTAATTTTGGGATATGTTTACAAGGATTATGTTTATTATTTTATGATACGTCTGTATCCGTTTAATGAAGGTCATTGTCGGGTCTTAATTATTTTATGTAAGTGATAATGTTGATGTTGACCTTGGTCCCTATTATAAAAATGTGTGTGTCTACTTATCTATTTATGCCAGTGTTGCCAGGTAGACTACACCCTGTGCATTAACTCCCCTCCTTCTTAAAATAAAGTGTCCTCACTTTTCCTAAACAATACTGCTTTGTGCTCTTAATCTTCTTAATTCTATTTCATAAATGCGTTCGGCTATTTTAATTTATTTTAATTTTATTATGATATATGTACATAGTATTGTGGCTAAGATTCCGAGAATTAAGTAAATGGTGGTTTGTATAGGGTGGTCTTCTATAGGGATTAAATATTTTGACATTTCTTGTAAATTTGAAAATTTATGGTATGAGTCTGAATATAATATATGGAGGATTTCCATGCGTTCGTCATATTTTTGATGTATAGCTTCTTTTATTTCTTGTTGATGGTTAAAATAGTCTTTTGCGTCTATATTGGTTGAAACATTAAATTGAATTAACTTAGGTCCTTTAATTATTTGACCATTCCAAATATGTTCGTCATCAGTCAAGATGTAACCGTTCTCTAGTATTGTGAGTGGTGCGTTATTTTCTTGAATTATGTCACATTTAGCTGGGTTATTTTCTAATATATTTATAGTACAATTATTACCTTTGTTTATTTTACAAATATTATTTCCTAAGAGATTTTTACATTTTGTTACTGAGGTATAAATACCATTACAAACGGTAATTTGTTTGTCCAATACTAATTTTCCATGCTTATATGCTAATGGGAATATATTATATAACTTACATATATTTTCCAATATAGGGTATTTATAAATTGTAATTATAGCTTGATTAAAGAAACATATATGGATATCTGAATACTCTAGGATGTTTATTAATGGTAAGTCAAAAGCTTCATTAGATACGATCTCTTTTATTTCATTTAGATTCAATGTTCCTGAATAAAAATTTCCATTTTTAGCAAAATTTATGGTAATTGTTATAGCTTCAAGTTCACGATATACTTCATTGATTATAATATTATCTGTGATAGCTTTAGGATTTAATGTTTCTAAGATTTGTTCAAACCGTGAGTTTACGATTTTTTGTCTGTTATTATTTTCTATTAATTGATTAAGTCCTGTCTTTATTTCGATTAAGTCGTCGTGATCTGGTGTCCCAGTGAAAAATTTTAATGTTGAACCTAGAAAGTTTAGTGCTCTTTTTTCGCGATGTGTATTCGGTATTAATTGTGTTTTTAAAGATTCAATTCTACCTATTAATATTTGTTCTTCCTGGTTTTGTTCTGTATTATACATGTTTTGCATTATATCTTCATATGGTCTCAGTATTTTTGTTAAGTTAACTACGTGATACAGATATGATGTATCTTTGAACACATAAGCTGGGTTTCCTTCTATGAGTACATATTTTTTGTTTGTTAAATCAGTTATTTTGTCGCCAAAAGTAATTACGAGAAATACAATTCTAATTATTGTTGACTTGTACATGGTGTAGTTTGTCTGCGTATACTATCTTTATGTATAACCTTACCCTTCGCTGTTAGGATTGTGTCCCCACGATCTTCTTTTACCTTGTGTTGTAAGTACTTGATATGGTTTTTGTTGCGGCGGTGTGTTTTAGCGTAAATTATATCTCCTTCCTTGTAGTTTATTGAGTGTCGATTTTTATTATGGTAATTGAGTAGTTTTTCCTGTTTGTCCTCGAGTTTCTCCTTAATGTCAGAATATCGTTCTCTGTTGAAAAACACGTCCTCAGGTCTATATCCTGTTGTGGAATGAATCGTTTTATTATATTGTCTTACTGCATTGAATAATTCGTCGCCTGGTGTAGTGTTATTCTGTTGTGCCAAGGCTGTTGAGATTTCGATCAGAGTGCTATGGACACGTTCAACTTGACTGTTGGTTGTCGAATGATGAATGGGTGTTACTGTATGTTGTATTAATAGTCGCTCATAGACACTTTTTGCTACTATGCCAGTAAATACATTTTCATTATCAGTCATTAAATGTTTGGTGTTTGGGTAGATTTGTGTGAGAATTTCTTCTATATACTCATGACAGTTTGTTTTGCTATGTAATTTGCGTATGTAACAGTATTTTGAGTATTTATCAATGGTGCTGATGTATGTTTGGTTATTCATGTAAAATATATCCATCTGTATGTACTCTCCTACTTTCGTGGGTATTGGTGTTTTCCCTATTGGTTGTTTATTTGGTCTTCGTTCATATTTATTTTGTAGGCAGATATTACAATCTATACATTCTTTTTTACACATATCTCGAATGTTCGGCCAATAGTGTGTTAACGATATTTCTTGAGCGTTATTTTTATAATTCCTATGTGCTCGTCTATGTGTTCGCACTACTATTTCTTTTTGTTCTTCTACGTTAATGACATCTTGTAATTGTGTTTGTGTTATAACAAACATATTGGATGGGAATGTAGTGATAATATCACTTTGTAGATGAAATAATGTTTCTTCGCTTAATTTTAGTGAATTTTGAACTTTTGGATTTGTTATTTGTTTTAGTCTGTCTATCAATTCATGTTTTGTTTTATAATATATGGTATGCCTAACTCGATCTGGAAAAATGGTACATGTATCTATTTCGATTATTGTATTTTCGTCAAATATTGGTATTATTTGATTCCTAAAAGCATTTAGTGGTTGTTTGCCTCTCTTGATACCTTCTGAAGGTGAACTTTGAGCTGAGTGTTGTGAACAACTGGATGTATTGTTAATTTGTTGCCGTGATAAAGCATCTGCAACAACATTCTGGTGTCCAGGCTTGTACACTAATTTTGCTCCATATTCTTCTATGAAGTTTTTCCATCTTTTCAGTTTGGTGTTTGGATTCTTGTCCGAGATAGAAAAGATTAATGACTGGTGATCAGTGTATATTGTTAGGTCAGCAATACCATAAAGATAGTTTCTTAATTTTTGTAAAGCCCAAACGATAGCTAACAATTCCTTTTCGTTTGTGCTGTAATTTTGCTCTGTTTCATTTAGAGTTCGTGAAATAAATGCTATTGGTTTCTTATACTGGGAAAGTACTGCGCCGATGGCAAAGTTACTTGCGTCGGTGGTTAACTCGAATGGTTCTGAAAATTCAGGTTGAAATAATTCGACCTGTGCCTGAAGGGCGTCTTTTATTTTATTTAATGCGTCTAGTGCTGCTTGGTCGAGATTTATTTTTACTTTTGTACTTTGATATTTACTAATTCCACCATTATCTCCTCTGAGATGTACTGTGAGTGGTTTTACAATAGTTTTTAACAAATTTCCTGTAGTAACTTGCTAAGCCTAGGAATGATCTAAGTTCCTTTAAATTTGTGGGAATGGGATAGTTTTTTATTGTTTCCACCTTATTAGGGTCTACTGTTATTTTATTGTGCTTAATGATGTGTCCTAGATATTCTACAGAATCTTGAAAGAAGTGCGATTTTTCATCAGAAATTTTCATGTTAGCGTTATGGAGTGCATTAATTATAATGGAAATGTGCTCCATATGTTTTTCGGGTGAGGAGGAATATATTAGGACATCATCTATATAAACATATGCAAACTTCCCTATATACGGGCGTAGAATATCATCTATGCATCGTTGAAAAATGGAAGGAGCGTTTTTAAGACCAAACGGCATCCTTAAAAATTCATACTTTGCACCGTTCACACTGAACGCTGTTTTTTCCCTGTCCGATTCTTTTATGAGAATTTGATGGAATCCTGATTCCAAATCTAACGTGGTGAATACTTTTGCTTTTCCCAAGTTCTGGATTGTCATACCAACATCTGGAATTGGATAACGGTCGGTAATTGTTTGAGCGTTTAGCTTCTGGAAATCAACTACCATTCGCCTTTTGGGTTTTCCTTCTTCATCGGTACCCTTTTTTGCGACTGTCCAGATGGGGGAATTGTACGGACTCCTACTTGGTTGAATAATTTTATTATCCAATAATTTCTGTATTTCATTATTAATAAATTCGTTGTCTGATATTGGATAAGGGTATTGTCTTACATAAATAGGGTCTTCAGATTTTGTTCTGATAGATGCCTGAATGGTTGTAGTAAATGGCAATACTTCCTTAGTTTCCCTATTCCTTTGCATTATTTTTTCAATATCTTTCCTGTAAATTTCGTTATTAATTGTATAATTTATCTTTTCCGTATTTTTTCCTAAATTTTCCTTATATCTATATTTTAGACTATAGTCAAAGAGATTGATCTCTGCCTTGATTAATCTTAACCCTTGTTCTCCTAAAAGCATATCAAATTCTTGAAGGGCCTCTGTTTCATAGAAAGTTAAATGGTGGTTTAAGACAGTAATAATTTTTTTCGTATTTACCATTGAATATCCATGAAGTGTTTTGACTTTCACTGGATTAATTTTAATTGGTTTCCCTATCTTACAACTAGTACTAATATAATTACTTGTAGCTCCTGTATCTATTAAAATATTTATTGATCTACCTGTTTCTCTGCAAGTGCGTTGTAGGCATGGCAGACCATTCACTCGCCTAAAAAAGCACTTCCGGTTTCAAAATCGTCTTCGGTATATTGAGGCTGGAGTGATTGAAGATCCTCATCTTGTGTTTGATGTACTCGTTGAACCTTATTAAAGTTGTGTGTTGAAAAATTATCTTCCCTCTTCACAGGATTTTGATTGTTGCGGAATGGATTATGATGTGTAGTATTGTTTTGTTGAGGATTATTGCTACCCCATCTTTGTTGTTGCGGGAAATTTGTAGGCCTTCTGTATTGTGCTGAGTTGTCGACTTCCATCGGTTCTACTTGGTTTCTTCGTGGTGCAGCATAATTGTGGTATCGTTGTTGAACATGATGTGATGGCTTTAGTTGGCGGTGTTCATTTCCTCCATATCGTTGTTCATTACGGTGTTCCTGCCGTCTTACGTTGATATTTTCAAAATGCCGATCTTCATTGTCGTGGTAGATGGTGCAGGCAATGGCATAAGCTTCTGCCAGACTCCTTGGTTGGTTAGCATAGAGGATACCTTTTGTGTAGTTGCTTCTTAATCCCATTATAAAGGTACGGATCGCATCCTCGTTGGCATCTGATAGTCTTCCTCTTCTCATATTCTCATCTGAGGTTTCAATTTTTTGTTGTATGAGGGTTAATGCTTGATGAATTTCATCATGGAACTCGGTCAGAGTTTTGTTCCCCTGTTTGATTCTCGTCATAATTTCTTTTAATACATACAATGGACGTTTATCCGCATACGTAAAGTCTAAGCGGTTTATTATGGCATAGAAATTTAGTTCTGTTCCCTTTACGGATAAAACTTTTGATGCAGCGCCAATAATTTTTGCACGTATAATGCATACACAATTATAGTATTCAGGACTATTTGAAAATTGCTTAATGTTTTCCATTTGGGTCCATACCTGATTTCTCCATGGGTTATATTCTCCTTCCAGTCCACTGAATGTTGGTAAACACTTGAATATTTCTGTGTTGATTTGAGTGGCACTCGTTATGTGTGGTTTTAGTGCAGGCGTTGCCGGAATTGTGGTTACAGCAACTGGTGTATTGCTTTTCAATGTTTCGAAGTCTGTTTTCAGGGATGCTAGTTGTTCGGTTAGTGCCTGAATATGAGCTAGGAGAGTTGCAGCTTCAGTCATGTTGATGTCTTCTTCTAGCAGGCGTCTTGAATTAAATATTTGCTGTCGTTTTTTGTGTGAAGACAGTGTATATTTTTCACTTTTTGTTAAATTTTTAAAAAATTTTATTTTTGTTAATTCCAATCTTTCAGGAATGTTTTATTTTTCACTTTTTTGTTAAATTTTTAGAAATGTTATTTTTGTTAATTCCAATCTTTCAGGAATGTTTTATTTTTCCAATTTTTCAGGAATATTTTATTTTTATCCTTCTTCAGGATCGTGGAAATTTTATTTGGCTGGGAATACAAGATTATTTCGCTTGCATCCCGGTTGAGCCCCCAGTTAATTCCTTGGTTAAGGAATGAATAAAAAAAAAATAAAATATAAAGTTTTTTACACCGAAACGTGTGTTTCTTTATTGTTTATATTCTTAAGACTCATTACAATATTTTCTTAACATCTATTTATATTAATGAGTATGTTTACCGTTTCTTTGTCTCTTATCTTGGGATATGTTTACAAGAATTATGTTTATGGTTTCTTTGTTCTAATTTTGGGATATGTTTACAAGGATTATGTTTATTATTTTATGATACGTCTGTATCCGTTTAATGAAGGTCATTGTCGGGTCTTAATTATTTTATGTAAGTGATAATGTTGATGTTGACCTTGGTCCCTATTATAAAAATGTGTGTGTCTACTTATCTATTTATGCCAGTGTTGCCAGGTAGACTACACCCTGTGCATTAACTCGTGCGTAATGATGTGCAGAACCGATGATGCCGTAGTAAACATTTTTCTTTATTCTTTTGTTTCTTTTAAAAACAGTAATTTTATGTTATTTTATTTTTATTTTTTATAGTTTCTGTCAATTAATTAATTCGTTCTTCAAAAAATTAATACGGGACTGCTTAACTAATAATTTCGAAGTTATTAAATATATGTTTCTTCATAAAATAATTATTTTTTCGTTTTACTGTCATGACGTTGCCTACGTTGTAATATCAGTTTTTCATGTCGGCTTTAAATAGAAACGTATTGAGTTCCACAGTGAGGACAAGAAATTTGATACAAATACTTACTTAGCAGCGTGACGACCTTAATATTTGTCACCTTAAGCCTAAGTTTAAAATTTCATATGAAATTCTGACAGAACCCATACAAAAAATATTCAATCGAAATATTTGTGGAAAAATGTTGCTAAACTAGTACTCTGTTTTAATTATGAAAAACATGTGAAATTATATGAATGTTATTTATTTCGTACGATAATTTTTTGAAACTAAAAATTTTCTCATTGAAAATGAAAAACATAATTTCAATTAAAAAGGAAAAAAACTGAAACTGAAATAACTGATGTTGCGCAACATTTTCCACAAATTCAAACAGAGTACTAGGCTTTAATGCCCAAAGTTTGCTCCACAAAATAGACGAATTTCGATTTTTATTTGAAGACTCTAGAACGGATATTATTTGTGTATCAGAAACTTGGCTTGACAGGAATCTTCCAGACGGTTTAGTTGTGGTAAATGGATACAAAATAATAAGACGAGATAGGGTAGGTCATGCTGGTGGGGTGGCAATATATATCAAGAAGGAGATACACTTTAAAGAAGTAAAACGACAAATGACGATGAGCCAACCGAGTTTTTACTCATTGAGGTTTACGGCAGTGATAGGAAACTCTCACTGGGATGCACTTACCGACCCCATTCAGGTGACCCGTATGATATATTTATGCGTGAACTTGAGATACTAGCTCGACAATCTAACGATGTCATTGTTGCAAGTGACTTTATTCCCAGCTCTGTTCATAAGTCAAGACGTGTTTTGTTTTGCTCCGTAAGATTTTTTTTCCGCAAAGTGTTTTTATCAACAATAAATATAATAGTCAAGTTTTTGATCCTTGAGTTGTTGTAGTGATTTGCAATTGGTATTTGAGTGGATTTGTTTGTGCGATTAAAAACAAAGCTTTAATTTTGTCTTATCGTTTGGTTCCAAACGTTCACACAATTAGGGCCATCCATTTATACAACACTTTTAATAAAGGACAAATCGACAAAAACTCACATGTGGACAGAGAGGTATCTTGTTGCAGTGTAGTTTTTAAAAGGCAATATGTACTTCTTTTTACCTGGAGGGTTCCATGGGATTCGCAAGTTCTTTATTTGAACTTGGTTTATTACAAGTGCACTTAACTAACTTAGAACTAGCTATTTATACCTTCTTAAAATTAACTATAAAACTATATATTGCGATTAAGCTATTTTCTATTGACCTAAATAATACAACAGTATTGCACGTTAACGCAAACAGTATTTAAGTTGAATGTACATTACTGCTGCGCCAACAACTTAGTGCAGTGTATATGTAGTTGGTATGTTCGATAATGCTTCACAACATCCCTCTCCCATTAATGGAAGAAAACATCTATACAGTGCTGTTTTTCCTAATGGAAATTTCTTATTCTGTGTACAATTCTTATAGATATTTTTTATGATATATATATTTATATATATATATATATATTTTTTTTTTTATTTTTTCTATTGAGTAACTCTTAAATTCGTTGTGGTGGAGTGGTCGGTGGTGGGGGTGGAGTTCTCTGTTCTTGGAGATGGCTTTCCACAATCTGGTCCAAGGTCCCGCTGCGATTTGGGAACTCGTTATTTATCTTGACCTTTAGTTAACGACGGTTTCTACATAACACTAATATCGCTACTATTGTCACTACCGCAACAATTGCTGTCAAGGAGTATCTGATGCTACTTGTAACGTTTTGATGAAATTGAATCTCCTTAAAGGTTTCGATATTGTTTATCTGGGCTACTTGTATTTTCTGCAGAGTGGGTATAATTTCTGTTGAGATATTCCTGTTGTAAGAGGAATTTTTGGCTTACATCTACTATTGTGCTGAAGTTGAACTGCCAACCTATTGTTACACTGCAGTTGCAGAATGAGAAAAGGTAGTTGCCCGTGAGGTTGGCCCGTTAGTCGTCACAGTTGGCCGACATTGAGGTTCTGTTAGCATTTATTACCATGATTGTACCCTCTTCTACCAATTCCACGGTTTCCTCTTCGTACGAAATCAGACTACAATTACCACGGAAACTGCAGCTTTGTGGGGGTTTTAGGTTCTTGAAATCTTTCTCTCCGGTGTAGCTGAAGACATTTTTATCTAGATTTACAACGTACTCTCTGGGGGAATCAATTTGATGGTGACTGTCGTTTGGAACGGGTATTATCAATGACCTCTTTAGACTGACTGTTTCGATGGGCAACTTGATTACGAAGATTAGCGTGCTGTGCTTGTGTAATGCCACTCCCATCTGTTGTATGGTCTCAATATTTATTTTATTCTCTTCAATTTCCTCAATTGTCAGTAGGGGCGGGGTTGAATATTTTCACTTGACTTTTCATATCAACTAATTTGAAAAGCTGGAAAATCTCGGTAATGTTGACTTTCTGAGTGTAACTTGATCTGTGTCAAGTCGTTCAGCACCCTTCTGTTGTCATTTATTGCCTCAACCATTCTGTTGATGGAGGAATTGAATCTGTCGTTTATAGATATTTGATGGTTCGACTGTTCGATGATTTGGTACTCGTGTGCATCTACTACCATGAAATGCTGATTTATCTGCTCTCGGTCCTCATCATCCAATGTTCCATACAGCCACTTAATCACCTTCCCTCCAATATTCAGCAATCCCCGTTTTACGCGGCCCTGCAAAAGTGTGTGTAGACCAGATACGGGCGTTTCTTAGCACAATTGTGCTGAGATCATTCACAGGGTCCGTCGATATCGGTCCCTTTGTGATGCCCTTAAGCAGAGGACCACCTAAAGGATGTCCTCAGCCGTTTCAAACCATCCTGTACCCCTGAGGAAGGATGATACCCCTGAAAGCCAGGCTGTCTAAGACTGACAGGAATCGGGAGCCCAGCGCCACTGCCTTTGCATTTGCAAGGGCAGGACACTGACACAGAAGATGAAGGACAGTCTCCTCCTCCTCTTCATCATTGCAGCTTCTGCAATAGTCGTTGTATGTAAGACTCATCCTTCTCGCATGAGTCCCAAAGCTACAGTGTCCTGTCAGAACAGTCACCAGTTGACGCATGCGCGCCTTGTCAAACTTGAGAAGGTCGCGTGTTCTGCGCAAATCATAGTGGGGCCACTTGGCCCTTGCCACGAGACAGTTAGATACGCTTTCCCACCTAAGTTGAGCTAGTTTGTATGATTCGCTTTGAATCAGAATCTTGCGTCGCGATAATGGAATGCCAGTAAAGGGACTGATCATTGAACTGCTCAATTCAGTCCCCTGTCTGGCAATCTCATCCGCAGTATGGTTGCCTGGACATCTAGAATGTCCCGGCACCCAAACCAGTGTCACCCTCGAATGTCTCGCTGTCTCGTTGATAGACAGTCGGCATTCGACCACAGTTTTCGATGTACTGTACACACCACTAATAGCAGTGTAAAGCTATCGGTCTTGTACCTCCTAGTGAAGAGCACCAACTCAGTCTTGCCTGGGTTAATACCGAGCCCACAGCTGACAATCCACCTACTCAGCAGAGTCAGCGCAGACTCCATACACTGAGATATGGTATCCAAGTGCTTACCCGATATCGCCACCGCTACGTCATCCGCGTACGCGACAGTCATAATCTGTCTGCGTTCTAGACTTAGCAAAAGCGAATTAATGGTCAGGTTCCACAACAGAGGTGACAGAACACCTCCCTGTGGAGTGCCCCGATAGACTGCCCTATATTCAGTGACATCCCCAATCGAGGCCCTGACTACCCTGAAAGTTAGTAACTTTCTAACAAACCGGCATAAATTGTTATCAACCCCAACTGCTACCATCCCATTGATGATGGAGTCGGGGTTGACATAGTTGAAAGCACCTTCTATGTCCAGAAAAGCCCCATAGTAAATTCTTTATACTAAAGAGATTTTTCTATGTGGCCCACTAGAGAATGTAGTGCCGTCTCCACAGATTTGCCTTTAGTGTAGGCGTGCTGTGATTTAGAGAGAAGCTCAGTCGGAATGGTCATTCTCAGATGAATATCAATTACCCTTTCTAAAGTTTTGAGTAAAAAAAGAAGTAAGACTTATCGGTCTGAAGTCCTTAGGCTTGGTGTGCGACGTCTTACCCCCCTTCGGGATAAAGGCAACCTTGCACGTGCGCCAAAATATAGGTATATATGCCCTCCTAAGGCATTCACTGTAAATTACCGTGAGCCAAGGTAGGACAATGTCCGCATTTCTCTGTAGATCCGCTGTAACTATGCCATCTGGTCCCGGAGATTTGAACGGATCGAAGCTGTGTACAGCCCAGCGGAGCCTATCCATATCCAATGGAGTTGTGACTGCGCCTGTCGTAAAGCTGCCATCGACAGTGCCTGTTAAAAGTGCCGCCTGGCTGCCAGGAAAATGAGTGTCGAGTAGTACGCTCAGCGACTCTTGACTACTGATGGTCCAGCTACCACAGGGTTTCTGTATGTAGTTGGGTACAACCGGTGCGGTTGATAGCATTTTATGCAGCCTGTTGGTTTCAGATGAACCCTCCACATTACTGCAGAAAGCCCTCCAAGACCTCCATTTTGCGCTTCTGACAAGATTCTGAAAGCGATTCAACGAGGTTTTGTATGTCGACCAGTCGCCTGATCGTTTAGCCTCGTTGAATAGCCTGCGACATGCTTTTCGTGAATGTGCAACTTCCGGGCTCCACCATTGTGGTTTTTGCCCTACCCCTGCAAACCGTTGGTTTGCAAGCCACATTAGTGGCATAGCGAAACGATTCACTTAGAATCTCCACAGCAGAGTCAATGTCCCCAATATTTCTAATAGTTGGAGTCGTCGATAAGGAGCTTCAGAGTACATCGTTCTGTAGCTCCCAGTCAGTCTTCTTCCTGTTAACTATAGGATTAAGTCTACTTTCACCTAACCCTATGTTAAAGTCAATATAGCGATGGTCGGATAGGGAGCAGTCATCCGCAATCCTCCAACCGCTAACCAGATTGGTGTGCTCTGCACTAACCAATGTTACATCTAAAACCTCTCTACGGTTAGACACAATAAAAGTGGGTTCTGAACCCCTGTTGACAATTTCAAGATTATTATTTAATATGAAATCAAAGAGACACTCACCCCGCTCGTTAGTATCGCTACTACCCCAGGAGGTGTGGTGTGAGTTAGCGTCAGCACTTATTATTATAGGCGTCCTCGTGCTTATCGCCCTGGACACAATACCACGCACCTTGCCATTTGTTGGACTGCCCTCGTGATCATGCGCCATATAGCTCGAGACCAGCCAAACCATACCGGACGGGGTCTCCAGAGCAGCTGCTTCAGCATCCCCATCACTAAAATCAGATAGGATAAAAATACGCAAAGAGTTTTTAGCCAAGATACAAGATCTAATATTACCTGTGCCTTTGGCAAACAATAGCTTGTAGCCCTTTAGTGTCAGTCCATGAACCCGTTCTTGGTGGACCCAGGGTTCCTGGACTATAACCAGCTCCTCCTTCCTCTCTACCACCCGGAGGAGCATCGCAGCGGATGCTGCTTTAGAGTGGTGAAGGTTTATTTGCGTCACCTTCACCATCATGGAGCGCAATTACGGTGGTGTTGGCGTCCTCTTGGCTGGATTCCAAGAGGGCGGCAGAATCCCCATCCGCGACTGCCATCCGTTCAAAGAAGTCACCCACCAAGTCTGAGACTGAGTGGGTGTCCTCTTGCCCGTACGAAGCTACGTCCGATACACCAGCAGCAGCGCAGTCAACAGCACCGTCGGCAGCACCATCCCCTCGGTTGCGGTTCTTCTTGGCATCGGTCCGGTAGAGGCGCAACAGAATCGTACTGAAACAGTAGAAGATTTTGTTGCCCCTCTTACGGATCGGTGCCAAAGATTCTTTATTAAGAATCAGAACCACCTCCCTTCTAGACATCTCGGGTGCATTCACCTTAGCTACCTTCCAGTCATGGGTGGGTAGATCCGGGTTGCAGTCCTTAAGGATCTCAAGGATCTCCTTCGTATTCTTACCCTCTTTAATGTAGTCGTCGATGAGCCAGCGACGAATGAATATCAGGCGGATACTTACGAATTTTTTTTACAGAATATTTGCCCAGCAAACAATTTCTGTCATGATGATATGCGAAAATATTTTGTCATATACAATGCTTTCTATAACATACAATGCCTTTTATACAATTTTTCTCCAATAACGGACTATACTAATTCTCCTAATTTAGTAATAAACTTAGTCTTATTAATTAGTCTGTGTAACATCTTATCAAAAATATTTTGAATATGTTTCCCATATTAAAATGATCTTCCATGCCGACAAATATCAAAGCTTATTGAGTTTGATACGTCCAACCGCGTATTTTTTTTTTGGCGAATATTCAGTGTTATGCTCCAGCAAGCAACCATTCTTTTATTTATTTATTTTCTCTTGGATGGAAAACGTAACAAATTATTGTCCTATCTTTTCTAATATTGTTCATTTGACTGTTTACTTAGAAACAGTTTTATTTTTAATTAATAATTTTATGTAATAAATGTTTTTTCAACTTAGAATATATTGCTAATTATGTATACGTATACCATTATCTTTCAAACGCTTGGCTTTTTGTTTGGTGGGTAGCTCTTAAGATCAACACATACACAATTTAACAATACATTGACGATGCCCACCACTGGTGTAGACCGTCTTCAATGTCTTTTATTTCCTTCAAGTTCCCGATAGACAGTGGGCAGAACTGTCGGCAAGTTACGATGAACCTCGTTTACAGAGTCTGCTATTTGTTGGATGTTGATCTCGTGCAGAATATACTTAAACTTCGATGCCATTTCGACCGATCCCATATGTATCTCCGAGTATCCATCAGGGGACTCCAGTTTTTTATCTCCCTGTTAGTGACGCCTATTCCCATCAGTACCAATACTAGAATCTGAGTCAAATATTTATCGCCTACACAGAAAAAAACGAAACAACAAAAAAAAAATTCTCCGGATGCAACCATTCTTGTGAAGCTTAACTCCCCATATGACAAGAACTTTATTTTAAAATCATATGGTCAGTTTAAGAAAATTAGTCGTGGTCATTTGTGCCTGCAACATATCGGCTTCACCTCGGAACAGTGTATGAGTTCTAAGGTTTTTTTAAATGAAAATTTAACGTCTAAATATTTTAAAATATCTAACTCTGCAATTTACCATCGCAAAAACGGTCATCTAGCCGCTACATTTACTTTGCGTGGGGTAGTTTACATAAAATAAACCCCTCTGATCAACCGATACGCATTGAGAACCTGAACGAATTGAATAATTTTTTTCGAGTATCTGATGCTGACGTGCGTAATGATGTGCAGAACCGATGATGCCGTAGTAAACATTTTTCTTTATTCTTTTGTTTCTTTTAAAAACAGTAATTTTATGTTATTTTATTTTTATTTTTTATAGTTTCTGTCAATTAATTAATTCGTTCTTCAAAAAATTAATACGGGACTGCTTAACTAATAATTTCGAAGTTATTAAATATATGTTTCTTCATAAAATAATTATTTTTTCGTTTTACTGTCATGACGTTGCCTACGTTGTCATATCAGTTTTTCATGTCGGCTTTAAATAGAAACGTATTGTCCACAGTGAGGACAAGAAATTTGATACAAATACTTACTTAGCAGCGTGACGACCTTAATATTTGTCACCTTTATGCCCAAAGTTTGCTCCACAAAATAGACGAATTTCGATTTTTATTTGAAGACTCTAGAACGGATATTATTTGTGTATCAGAAACTTGGCTTGACAGGAATCTTCCACACGGTTTAGTTGTGGTAAATGGATACAAAATAATAAGACGAGATAGGGTAGGTCATGCTGGTGAGGTGGCAATATATATCAAGAAGGAGATACACTTTAAAGAAGTAAAACGACAAATGACGATGAACCAACCGAGTTTTTACTCATTGAGGTTTACGGCAGTGATAGGGAACTCTTACTGGGATGCACTTACCGACCCCATTCAGGTGACCCGTATGATATATTTATGCGTGAACTTGAGATACTAGCTCGACAATCTAACGATGTCATTGTTGCAAGTGACTTTATTCCCAGCTCTGTTCATAAGTCAAGACGTGTTTTGTTTTGCTCCGTAAGATTTTTTTTCCGCAAAGTGTTTTTATCAACAATAAATATAATAGTCAAGTTTTTGATCCTTGAGTTGTTGTAGTGATTTGCAATTGGTATTTGAGTGGATTTGTTTGTGCGATTAAAAACAAAGCTTTAATTTTGTCTTATCGTTTGGTTCCAAACGTTCACACAAACATTTATATACGTCATTGACGACTTATCCACCTGTGATATCAGCTGATCCGCTCAACTTGTGATACTTTTTTCAACATCATTTCTGTTTTGTGAATTGGATTAGCTATTGTGCGCCATCTGTTGTCGGATAGTTACCTTCGTGACACCCAACAAATATTTACGCCCGAGATTTAATTGAAATTGAAATTCGTTTAAAATGTCGTGTAACCATAAAAATTGTAACATTAAAAATGATGACGAAACGATGACATCATGTTGGCTGTGTGACCATCTCTTCCATTTCAAATGTAGTGGTCTGTCTACTTTAGTAGCTGAATCCCTCACGAAAAATAATGGACTTCACTGGTGCTGTATTGCCTGCAGAACAATTGGTGTGAGTTTCTATCACTTTTTTCGAGGTAACATTACACAATTTAATGAAATTCATAATGAAGCTGGAAAACTTTTAGAACGCATTTCTATATATGGTAAACTATTTGAAGATTATAAATCACTGGATAACTTAAAATCCCCTACTCAAATATCACCAAAGCGTCGTAAATCGTCCAGGATTAATAAAGAGAAGAATGAACTGTCTGTCGTTGGTCCTGATCCTGCACCGTTGCATGCAAAGTCAGACACTGAAGGTCGTTCTGCTACACTGGTTCCTGCTGTTAACCCTCCCGCCGTTTCCTATTCGGTGGATCCGTGTTCATCCCATCAAATTATTATTGATAAACGCGTAACACCTGCTACTGATACTACAATTAATAACAACACTCAAAACAAACAAGTCACTTTTAATCATACAGATACTGTAAAAGCAAACCATAGAGTACTATGTGTGCTTCCATCGAACACACATATTTTCATATCTCGTTTTGCATCTGATACATCAGCAGAAGATATAGATTATTATATAAAATTAAAGCTCAATATCAACTCTAATATCAATGTACATAAATTTTCGTACTCGCAGGGGAGAAGTATTACATCTGTTAAAATCACTGTACCGTTTGATGTTTTCTGTCAAGTAGTTGATCAAACAATTTGGCCTCCTCATGTCTTAGTACGGGAGTATGTATTTAAGGATAATCAAAATATTGTTCACCTTCCTGCACGGGTGCCGACTACTCCAAAAAACTAGGTAATTTTTCTGATAACCAACTTCTCACTACTTATTAGAATGTTCGCGGACATAAAACGAAACTTAACAATTTATATTTACAAAGCTTTAACTTTAATCATCATGTGTAGGTATTTACTGAAACCTGGCTGAATAATACCTATTTAAACTCCGACATTTTTTGTGATAATTTTCATATATGTGACCTGCTCCACGAAAAGGGACCTCTGCGCCGAAATTTTTTTTTTACTTTTTGAGTGATTCTTGTAGGAAAAAAACGCTCTTTCAAATGCCGCAAACCGCAAGTTTCTATGTCTTTTAGTTTTTTTACAAATCACCTGTAAAGATGAACATAATTAATTGCGTATAACCATGCGCAAAACACGGAAAAACGAAGCGCTATTTTTAAACGCGTTTTTCTCAATAACTTCTTTTCGGCGCAGAGGTCCCTTTTCGTAGAGAAGGTCACATATTTCGTCGTGATAGAATTACAACCACAACGGGTGGTGGAGTACTAATTGCTATCTCAACCCTATTTCCAATGGTGGAAATTAAAATCGATTTACCTTATAATATTGAATTCATTGCGGCAGTCGTAAAGATAAACCATATTAAAGCTTATATAACATGTTCGTACATTCCACTTCATTCTGACTTAAATATTTACAAACTTCTTATTGATGCCATTCTGCGACTTTAAAGCTAAAGTCTACTGATTTAATCTTTGTGTTTGGCGATTTTAATCACGTGGAAACTTTCACCTTAACATAGTTTTTATATACCTACCCGTACTGGTGATACGGCTGATGAAATTTTTAACAGTTTATCAGATTTATATTAGCATATAATTAATGGAACTTTTAATTTTTATGGAAAAATTTGGTACTTGGTATTTGTTAATGAGCTTAAAAAATGCATTGTAAGCCGAGTTTATCCCGTTAGTATGCCTGAGGACCGTTACCATCCCATAATTGAAATAAGCTGCAACATATCTACTATTTTTCCAGCTAGAAACTTTGTTCATAAAGAAAAAGTTTTCTGTTACCATAGAGCTAATTATAATGATCTTAATAATCAGCTGATAAATACAAATTGGCTTCAATTGCTGTCAACTACTAAAGAATCGTCATTTTCAATTGATGTTATGGCTAACTCTTTTTATAAAACTATTTTGGAATATATGGATGAATGCATCCCTAAGTATGTACCACGAAACAATTCTGGCCCACCCTGGAACTCCAAGCAACTTTCCACTCTAAAAAACTTAAAAAATAAATACTTAAAAAAATTTTAACAATATAGATCATCTTTTTTCTACTCTAAGTATTCAGTTCTTCGTGCAGAATACAATCTTCTGAACACTCAACTTTACAATGATTACATCATATTTTAAATTGTTTAAAAAGTGTTAAATCGTCACATATTATCTACACTGATTTCAGCAAGGCATTTGACAAAATTAATCATGCGCTGCTTTTAAATAAATTAGACAATAATAATAATAATTTATTATGCTGGATTAAATCTTATTTGTTAAACGGGACACAATCGGTAAAATTTAACGCAGCAGTTTCAAGGGACATTTCAGTAATCTCTGGTGTTCCGCAGGGTAGTCACCTTGGTCCAATTCTTTTCCTTCTGTTCATCAATGACCTACCAGAAGCAATAAAATACTGTAATGGACGACATAAAAATATGGTGCGACATAAAACATCCATCTGATCAGCAATTCTTGCAGAATGATTTAAACAATTTTTATATTTGGTGCAAACTAAACTTAATGCAATTAAACTTGAACAAATGTAATCATATGCAACTTTCAAGATCACCGCCCTGTTCACAATTATAACCTAGATGGATTTGGGAATTTTACTCGATAGTAAAATTAATTTTGTCCAAGACATTACTATGACTGTTAATAAATCCCGAAGTATCCTTGCATCCATTAAAATATGGGCAAAACAGTTTAATGATCCTTTTGTCACTAAAACATTGTATATTGCATTAGTTCGGCCAACTTTCATATTGAACGTCTTGAATCCGTTCAAAAACAATTTCTAATTTTCTGCCTAATGCCCCATGTTTTTCTAAGCATGGCCTAATATATATCTCGTACGATTTAAAATTTTACAATACTGAAATTTCAATAAGTTTCCGTGATTTTCGCAATATAAACTTGAACTTATTAGAAGAAAGTTTTAATAGAATTAGCTGGAATGATATCTACAGATTGGCATCTGCAGACGAACAGCTTCAATTTTTCAATGCGAACTTACTCCAGCTATTTGATATTTCCGTTCCTTTGCGGAGTCACTGTAAAGCAATAAAATTCTGGTTCAACTCAGCAATAAAAAGCCAAATCAATGTTCGTGATGAACTTTATAGATGCTGGAAAAGATTCAGAACGGCTGAGCTACATAATGAATATCGCAGAGCTCGCCGAAAAGTAAATAAATGCATTAGAGATTCAAAAACAAGTTTCTATGCAAATCGCCTTAGAATAACTGTTGATTCGATGCGTAAATGGCAAACAATTAGGGAGATAGGTATTGGAAATAAAGTTACCTGCTACCTGCAATATTGATGTTAATGAATTAAACGCAACATTCACAAACATTCCATCTATCACTTCAAGAAATAATAATCAGGCAAATGTTTTAAACCTACCACAACAACAAATGATATCTTAATCAAATCGGTTTAGTTTTACACGTATATATCCATCTGATGTATTATCATGTCTAAAATCAGTTACATCAAATGCAGTCGGGTTTGACCAGTTTCATCCAAAATTTATTAAACTGCTCCTTCCCAAGATTTTAGCACATATAACACACATTTTCAACACCATTATTATGACCAGTCAATATCCTAGCTGCTGGAAATATGCTAAGGTTATCCCTGTGCCCAAAACTGTCAATGAATATCGTCCAATCTCAATATTACTTTACTTATCTAAAGTCTTTTAACGTCTATTACATGAGCAAATAAATAAATATTTAACAGATAATCAGCTTCTTGTGAGGAATCAATCCGGATTTAGAAGTAAACATAGCTGTGTTACATCGCTTATAAATGTAGATGAAGATATCAGGTGTAGTATTGATGATGGTTGTGTCACATTTCTTGTGCTCTTAGATCATTCAAAAGCATTTGACTCGGTTAATCATGAAATTCTTTGTAGTAGAATATATAACTCATTCATTTTTCTTCAAATTCCACGTCACTTTTGGCAAGTTATTTTGCCGATCGCTACCAATCCGTATCCGCTGGTGATTCAATCTGTTCAGCCCTACGTGTATCTAAAGGAGTACCGCAGGGTTCTATTCTCGGACCAGTTTTATTCACTTTATACATCAAAGATTTACCGAAACAACTTCTTCACTGCAATATCCACATGTACGCAGATAATGTACAAATATATATAAGTTGTAAGAAAAACTTGATAGAGGAGTGTTTTGAACAGCTAAATATGGACTTAAATAGAATATTTATATGGGCATCATCCAATTGTCTATATTCAAATCAAAATGCCTTATAATAGCCCAAAGAAATTTAAACGTAACCATTGATATTCCGGTATTATTAGGACACCAAAATTTTGATGTTGTCGACTCAGCTAAGAATCTTGGTATACTTTTTAATAAAACGCTTCAATGGACAAATATTTTCAATGCTAAGAGTATTGTACTCTTCACAGCATTTTACACTCTTCACATACGCGTGCTTCTTGCGAAGTCGTATTTAATGCCTAAGTTGCTGTATGGTTGCGAAATATTTGCATTTTGTGATTCATACTGCAAGAGCAGATTAGTAGTAGCTCACAACGCAATCATGCGATATGTGTACTGTATCAAAAGATACGATGGAACGTCACAATATTCCATATCCTGGATCTACTTAATATAAAGTCCTTAATATTACTACAAAAAATCGTTTATACGAAAGAGCCAATTTATTTATTCGAACGCAATCAATTTGCACGATCCAACAGAGGAAAGAATATCATACAACTTAGATATCAAACTTTAATTTCTGAGTGGCAATTCTATCCAAACACCATTCGGCTGTGGAACTCACTTCCTAACACTGTGCAAAACACAGGCAACGTCATACAATTAAAAAAGATATAGTTCTCTAGATTTTAAATTGAATTAAATTTTAAGCTCTCCCATTCCAATTATTTTTAATTTTGTTAATGCAATCATACTTAAATGTATATGACCCTTGTTATTGTTTTTTATGTTTGCACTATTTTTCTTTTTATATTTATATTACTGTACTTAAAATTTTCAATATTATATTACCTTTATATATTTTTTTTATTAATTATATGACAACAAATATGTATATTGTATCATTATATGATCATATACTGCAATTAAAAAGATTTATTTCTTGTTGTATGTGATATCCACTTTTAATAAAAATAAATAAATAAATCACTAGTTTCTTCCAGGGACGAGCACACAAGTATTAGTCTGAGCATCGCCAGTATGAACATAGAGTTCAGATCGGTAATTTCTCCATCCGAAACGTCCAACGCAACAACCTTTCTATGTTATTATTATGTACGTAGATATGTATATATATATGTTATTTTTTGTAATATGTTTTTATTCTATTATTTTTTTTTTTTAAACCTTGTAACGCTTATGTATGTGTTTCTTATATGACTAAGCATGATTTTTTACTTATCTTTACATATAAATTATACATATTTGCTTCGTCTTGACCTACTCCGTCTTATCTTATCCTTCGTCCGTACCCTCCTTTGCTGCAACCATCTAAAGCCTTTTAATTTTTGGTTTCCTCCTCGCCCAATGATTATGACATAGTCTTGCTTCCCAATCCTTACAATCTTCCTCAAATATCTATTCACTTCCCAGTTTCTCTCCAACTCCAACACTGCTAGATGAAGTAGTCTTTTGTGCTCTGCTGGTATTTCCGTTTTCTTTTCCCCGTCAAATTTTTAACCCATCTGTTCATGGCTTTCGTCATGTTATCCCTGTTTATTCCACTATCTACCACGTAAATTTTTTCCCCAATTCGTCATTATTATTTATCCTTCTTCCCACATGCTCCGCAAATTTGAGGAGGAAAACCCCGCAGTCCACTAAATTATCCTGTTGGGTGCAATCCGGGTACGCTAGCTGCAGCGGTACATGCAAAAAGGTTTGATGCCTTTAACGTGTTTTGCAACACCCAGTGTAGGAAAACATCAACATGCTTATCGCTCAACCAGCGCTCCCGGAGGACGTCTGTATAGTCGTTGTTCAACGTATCTACATGTCTTTTCCCCATTTTATATTTGCAAAATTTTGCCATATTTCTACTTGAACTTGCAATTTTTATTAAACTCGTTTTCAGTTTCACGGCGCAACAGAAATATCCAAACAATTTTATTAAAAATACCACACCAATTGCTTGTGTCAGACTACGCACAAGAATATATTGACAATCTGTAGTCAGCTGTAAAAACTCTTCTAGCAGGTCGCCTTATAAAATGCACCGTAGTTGTAATTTACTTGCAAACTTCTGCGTATCTATGTTACGTGCGTTTCCAGCTGGTTAAGTATTACAAAGAGTAGTAGACAACTAAAAAGAAAAATCAATATTATTTGTTTTTCCGATTTCTCTGCACCGATCATCTTTCGAAAAACTTTTATATTCCATATGAATACTAATTTCATAAACTCATAAACACATTTTTATTTTTGTTAACTGTTACTATAAGTGAATAACTTATAATCGCTTAAGTGCATTTGTTGCTTCATTTGCTTTTTATTAACTGACCTATCAAAAGAAAGACATTGACGGAATCATATTACGGAAAAATATTATGTGTACGCAATATTAATTATTATTATATTTTTCTCTTGTTTACTCTGGCTGTTTATATTAAAAACTAATTTTTTTTTTGTAGTTAACAGTCAGTAGCTATATTCATTGGAGTCTTCGTAAATAAATTCGCTATAGTTGAAAAATAGTGTCCCATATTCGAACAATTTATGGAAAATTAGGTAAACATTAAAGGTTATTGCACTCTGATATATGGAGTAAACGTATTTATTATACTTTTGGTTGGTTTATCTTCTACAAAACGTCTTATTAAACTGACTGTTCCCTATTTCTCTGTCTCACTGTGGCCTTACTAAATTGTTATGAAATATCTGCTTTATTTCTTATTTTCAGTTTACTGGTGTTGGTACATCTATAATCTCATATGGTCCTAACCAAGGTATATAAATACAAGGTAGTGCCACTTGCTTTTATTAAATTTTAATAAGGATTTTTGAAGTTTATTTTTCTACATCATATTGAATATGACGTTGCCACATTATAAAAAAAAATTTTGTTTATTTGGAAATTTTTAAATAAAATCTGTAATATATATATATATATATACTTATATATATATATATATATATATATATATATATATATATATATATATATACATATATATATATATATATATATATATATATATATATATATGTATATATATATATATACATATATGTATTTTAAATGAAATTTATTTGTTGGTGGTCAAGCAATGTCTCTATGCATTTCATTGGTGCTTTACCAAATCATCAGTAGACTTTTTCCATTTGTCTAGCAATTTCGTTAATTAAATTGTATATACTAAACTTCATTCCTTGATCTCTACCTTATTTAAATTTCAAGGTGTCCAGTTCAGCAATTTCCAAAATAATGGCCTCTTTAGTACCAAGCCACATTTTCATGAGATATATTAGACCATGGTATTTACCTATTATTTTATCCCCTCTCTTTTAACATATTTCATTGTATTACCTCATTTTAAATTTAAACATACTGAACGTACAACATTGATAGAATATCCCGCTCAAAATCTCATTGTGAATCGTTTTTGCATATTGACCGAGAGAAAAATTTCATTTTGAGGTTTTGAACATAAACATTTTGCAATAATTTTTTCTAAAATAATTTAATAAAAGCTATATAAAATGTAAAGAATATAGAAAACTACGAAAAATCCCAGTTTCTATGCATTTCCACAAGAAATAAAGTCATTGTGTTGCTTTGCATTGAAGCAAAAATATTGAAATCATTACATTGATCAATAAGACAATTTAACAAAATCACGACAAGATTTTTATAATAAATTAATTGGCAAACGGATTTTAATTATTGTTAATTATGACATCGATGCAATTAAAAATTTTAACAACTCAAATGAAAAAAAACGGGTAACTTAAAATGATATGGTAACTTAATTTTTATGGGAATGTCAGAATCCTTAAAATTGTCAGAAAATTATTTTAAATTTAATAGCTCACAGTGGCAGTACCTTGTTTTATTATACCATGGTCACCTATAGAGGTGAAAATTTATTTTTACGAGCTTGGTTCTTTAAGCAAACCCTTTGTCCATTTCATACTCTCTGTATTTTGCACACTTGTCCTAATATTGTTTTGCCCTTAATTTTGCCTTCTCTTGATTTCTTTTCACAATTTCGTGTGAACGTTGGATCTGGTATTTTTGAATATTGTTATAATCCTTCGTGTTGTATAGAGCTACAGGGGGCGTTTTCAAGCTCATTGGTATCTGAAACTCAAACCCGAATAGAACTCTTGTCGGCGTTTGCTTTGTCGTTGTATGTTTGCTGTTGTTGTATACATGCATTGCGTGATTGAGACATTCGTCCCAGTTGGTACCATCTAGATTGACAAAATGTCTCAAAAATTCGGCTAACGGTCGGTGAGCTCTTTCCAACGCGCCATTTGCTTGAGGGTGGTAAGGAGTGGTTAGCAGTTTCTTTATTCCCAGGATTTTACATGTCTCTTTGAACAATTTCGGTGTGAAGTTAGACCCGTTATCCGTTACTAACACCTTGGGAATAAAGTATCTCGAAATTATTTCCTTTAAAAAATCTCGAGCTATTGTTGAGACCTCTGCAGCAGCTACTGCGGAGCATCCAAAAAAATTTGTTCAAAGGGTCTATTGGAAGAGCTTGTTATAACCAATGGCATCTTTTCGACTTTTGAGCCTTTGTTTTTCTGGCATAGAATGGACGTTGAAAAATAGGTTTTGATTTGTTGGTACATACCAGCCCACTTGTATTGATTCCTGATGCGGGAGTAAGTTTTGGATGTCCCTTGGTGTCCACCCAAAGGTGTATCATGAAACGTTTTCATTACCTTCTTAATATCTTCCACATTTGTCAAATAGACTGCCGTATCCTCTTGTTCCACGTCTTCACTCCTATTCATTTCATCCACAATCTCTTCATTATTTCTCTTTTTATAAGTGTTTGCCTCTCGTGTCTTTGCTCTGGTAATTTCTCCTACACTCATTTTATCCACTGGGAGACGACTAAGTGCGTTAGCGTTTTGGTTGATTTTCCCCGGCTTATACCGTATCTCGAAGTCATATTCTAAAAGTGTGAGTCTCAGTCGACACAATCTGCCTTCTTGATCCTTCAAATTGACTATTCCTTTCAGAGGCTTATAACCTGCAAAAATGGTAAAATGTCTACCAAGCAAATAGGGCCTAAAAATCATGGATGCCCACACGATGGCAAGGAACTCCTTCTCTATGGTAGAATATCGTTCCCCCGTATCACTTAGCACTCTGCTTGCGAAGTATATGGGTAATTCGCAAATTGGCTCTCCTTGAGAAATTATGGTTCCTAATGCCTCATTGCTAGCGTCCGTAGTCAGAATAAATGGTTTTGTGAAATCAGGGTACCGCAACAGTGGAGGACTTGTTACTGCAGCTTTTAATTTCTGCATTGCTTGTTGACACTCCTTTGTCCATTCAAATTTTGCGTTTTTCCTTAATAGTTTGTTCAATGGCAATGTAATTTCAGATGACCTTGGTATAAACTTTCTATGATAGTTGATAAGCCCCAAAAATGATTGTAGCTCCTTGACATTTCTGGGGGGCGGTATATCTTTTACTGCTTTTGTCTTATGGGGGTCCAGTAATACTCCGTTTTCCGAACATTGATGTCCTAGATAAACTACCTCTCTTTGCAGGAAATTACATTTTTCAGGTTCAGCTTAAGGTTGTGTTTCCTTAAAACGTCCAATACTCTTTTAAGTCTTAACTGATGATCCTCTAGATTACTTTATCGTCCAGATATACGAAACAGTCCCGTTAATATTGAATTCATTATCCTCTGAAACGTGGCTGGTGCCCCTGTCAATCCGAAAGTCATACGATTGAACTCGAAATGTCCCATGTTGGTGTTGAACGCGGTTTTTTGCTTATCATTGAGGCTCATCAGAACTTGGGGGTACCCGCTTGCCAGGCCTAGGGTAGAGAAGTATCGACTGTCGCCAAGTTGGTCTAGGATCTCGGCAATTCTTGGTATGGGGAAAACCTGTTTTACTGTAGCCTCATTCAATTTCCTGAAATCCACTACCAAACGACATTTTTTCACTCCGTCCTTGCCAGCCTTTTTGGGTACTAGGAGTATTGGAAAGTTCCAAGGGGAAAGATCAGGGGAGATAATTCCATCTTTGATCATTGGGCCCACTTGTCTATTAATTTCATTTCGGTGGGCCTCAGGTAACCTATACTGTTTAATATTGATTGGGGGTTGACTAGGGTCAGTTGGTATTTTACACTTAAGTACAATCTTGAATGTAAGATTGTCCCCGGGTAGGTGAAATACATCGTCGTATGATCTTAAAATGGTTTCGATTGACACTCGCTCTTCCGAGTTCAGATCTGGCCCCAGACGAACCCTGTCTAATAGCAATCGGGTTCTATCTTTGTTGTGCGCGGAATCTACTGTCACTGCTGTCGGCGCTATCCGGAAGTTTAAATGGTTGTCACAGCTCAAAATTACTTTTTCCTTTATGTTCACGGCAAAGTCGTTGGTGTTCAAAATTTGAACGAATGCTGTTCCCTCTCTGATCGACGTTAGAGTTTCACCCACAAATTCGCCTGGTGAAGTTTCTAATTTGTTTACTATTATGTCTCCGCTAGCATTTTTAACTGCTGCTACCACAATTCCCAGAGACCGTCCTTTCACAAAATCATTATCTGCTATATATAACTGAGAATTTTCCGAAACTAGTGGTAAGGAAGCTATTTCTTTCTGGTTCTCAAAAAAAAATTTATGTTCTTGGTAATTGTATCGGTAATCGACTTATTCCACATCATATCTCTGCCCAATAAACCATCTGCGGGCAATATGCTACCCTTCGGTACTACGTGCATTTTCAAACGTAATATGTCTAAAAATTTATGGTTCACCATTACAGTTCCTTTGGTACTTATGATTTCCCCAAATGCTCCTGACAACGTCTTCCGCTCATTCTTGTTGATTTCTGTTGTTGGTGCCAAAGCTTAATTTTTTACTAGTGTGGTGTCTGTTTCTGAGTCCACCAGGACTCAGTAAGTTTTCTATATAATCCTTTTCTGCAGGTTTTGGCATTCCAGTCAATTAGTTGTGACTGGGCCGATACCCGTTTCCCAAATCCTGTCTACCGTTTGTGTACCTGTTTCTATTGCCAATAGTGTTATCATTTCTGTTTCTATTCTTGTTACTACCATTGTTGTCTCTGTTTTCGGGACAATTGTATGAAATGTTTCCCTATCGACCGCATATATAACAACGTTGCTGCTCGTTGTTGTTAATTTGATTTTGCCTTACATTTTGAGTTTCTGGCCTTGCATAATTTTGAGTATTGATTCTGGGATAATGTGTTTGTGTGCTTCTTCTAAAGTTGTATTCTGCACCTTCTTGTCGTCTGGCTTGAGTATAACAATCATTCAACACATGTCCTGGTTTATTGCAGAAACTGCAGTACCTTGAAGAACTCATTGAGGTTAGATGTGCATTATTATTGGGCATTGACTGGTTATAAATTTTATCATTGAAGGATAGTTGTCGTACTTTTTTCAACAATTGTTGCACTGTCTCATATAAGGGTTCCTCGGCTTGCACTGTCATAACATGTGGATATCTCGTGTTAGTGCCTAAGAGATTTTGAGCATTCTTGGTAATTTTTAGTAGATCAGCCAACTTGTCATTGTCATACCCGATGAGCTTTGCCACTAACTTAGGATCTCGTAAACCTCTTAGCTCCTTACCGCTGATTGGTTGCAATGGTCTGTCATAGATTTTTGATGGGAGAAATCTTGCCATTGTGTCGCAGTAAGCTCTGTTGCATTTGTAAGTAGTACTTCCAATCTCTCTCCAAATTCGTATGCACTCTCTGTTGAATGCAATTCTTGTATTTCCGTTAGCGTCTTAGTTTTTATAAATTTCTCTTTAATAGCCATGCACAGTGATTCTATTGTTGTGAATTCCTTATTGTGGAAATACGAGTAAGCATTTCCAAAGAACCTAGTTTTATGCATTTGATTATGTCAACAACATTACCCGGTTCACCTAGTTTGTCCTTCGCTATCATACATCCTTCAATAAATTTGTTTCAGTTGTAAGTTCGGGCCCATCCGTTCCATAGAATATCGGCACGACATGGGATATATTTTTCAGAAGTTCCATGAAAGTTGTCATATTGGTTGTATTTCAAGAAGTTTTGCCTATAAGTATTATCGTAGTTTCCCCCTGCAACTCTTGTATTTTTAATTTTAGCGTCTCAATTTGTTGAGTTTTTTCCTCAACAACTTTCCTGTTCTCGACGAGTTTCTGCAGTTGTTCTGGAGTCAACCTCCTGTTAACGTGTTGTGCGAGCTCTTTAAACGCTTGGTTTTTTGCTCGCTGTCTTGAATTTGTTGTTCGGCTTCTTCTATGGATTTCTTCAAGCTTTCGTTCTGCTGCTTCAAGAGCCTGTTCACTTGTACGTATTCTTCTATTTCTTTAGATATAACTGAATTTTTTTTTATGTTCCTGTAACACTTGTAACTCTTCTAATAAAATATCAATCTTTTCGAACTCACTTATATTTCCCTGGCTTCGCACCTTATGTTTTACTAACTCTATATACTCGTTTGTATTATTGATATACTTAATTACATTCCACACTTGCTCCGAAATTTCTCTAGTTTCTACCTGAGTTTTTCTCAATTCTATTTTTAAATCCTCCATATATAAATTTCTTCCTACCTAAATAATATTGAAACTATGCCATTTATATATATATCTATATATATATATATATATATATATATATATATATACATATATATATATATATATATATATATATATATATATATATATATATATATATATATATATATATATATATATGGGTCAATTTAAAAAAAAAAACGTTCACAACGAGTTTTTTTTGCTTATTTTTAAAGTTTTTTCAATTCGCCTGTAAGAGTGGCCAATTTATGTAGAAACTGATGAAGAATCCAGTGGTACTTTTAGGCTCTCAAAAAAATCAATATTTTTTAATTTTTTTTTAGGTTTTCTATGATTTCTATCTTGAGCGTCACACACCAAATATGTATAAAATATCGCTAAAAATGCAAAAATATTTGAAATTCAAGCTTGCTACGATGTTCTTTTGTTTCTCAAGATTGACTTTTACGAAAATCACCTTTTCGATTATAAACACAAAATCACGATTCACTTTTATCTTTAACGTTTTTTTAAAGTGACTAGTTATTTTAAAATTTTAAGATGAAAATATGTAAATTTTTGTTAAGAAAAGACTTGAACTTAGAGGTTACTTGCAAAGTAATAGGCTTGTAACAATGTATTTAAAATAAGGGCCGATAGCCATTAGTTGCTAGTGCCTTCACTTCTTTTTGTTTATTGTAATTTTAATTATAATAGACTTGAAATAATAATAATAATAATTTAAAATAAATGCAATTATAAGCGTTTTAAGGGAAAAAACTAAGTGCGACGCTCAAGATATTTTGTGACGATCATTAGATTTTGATGCACGTAAACAAGAAATAATGCCAATAATAAAGTTTAACGAAAAAAAATTTATTCGTTTACAAAAAGTAATTAAAAAAACAAAAATTCTTCAAAAAACAAAAATTTTCATACAAAACTAAACATGTGCATATTCTTTGATGTCTTTAACAAAAATGGAAAAAAGGAAGTAATGCTTGAAGAAACTTATACACATATGTAAATATTTGACGCAAAACAATAACTTAACTTAATTTAATTAGAAATTTTCATTCGAATTCTTATTCTGAATCTGTATAAACTTCATGAAATGACAAGCGGCTTTGTTTATTTTCATTCTCATTAATTTTTACCACTTTCGGATTAAGTTTGTGGCAGTTGCATAAATTTCCGGTCCCCCAGAGGTTTAAGTTGCAAAAACTTTAAATTAAACTCAAATATACCACGATTATACCTTTCTTTCTTCTATATTCGTCATTACGCGCTTTATCGAGCTTTATTTTCTCTCGATATTTCCGTGCTCTTTCAGCCGCCGTTAATTTTGTTGTTTTACTCTTGAAAATTAAAAAATAAGATCAAAATTAAGCATTTTAAGCTATGAAGCAATATATATCAAAAGTGATGCTCATGAAATGTTTGCCTATTTTGGTTTTTTTTTCGTAGGCAATTTATTTCTCAAATTCACAAATTAAATATAAGTTGAAACCATGTAAACAATGATTGTCAAATTCAATTTTTTACATTTAATATATTCACTTTTAAAGAAATTAGCGTGACGCTCATGAAATTTTATAGCGCCCTTACCATGGTGTTCACAAAAACTACGCAAATGCACACTTTTTTAATCGAATTTTTTTTCGCTTTTTCACTTTTGTAGTTAATAAAGTTAAATGCTGAAATTTGAGTATTTTATTTGCCCTGGCACATACATTCCCCTAATACTTATATTTTTATAGATGAAATAGCACCACTAATATGAGATGTTGGCGTTGTAGCTACCGCGTTCAAAATAATTCAGTAGCTGACTATACTGCGACAAATGTTGCTAGCGGCACATGTAGCCATGTATTCGGTAGGATGCAGTAATGAATGTGTTTAATGCATAAAGCACAACCAACAACAACCATGACCAGATGCTTCGCGAAGTTACCAGATGACGTCACTTTGTCTATATAAAGTCGCTGGCAGAGATCAGTGATATGAGTGTGTTTTTAAATCTAGACGTTAACATCGTTAAGTGTCTAGTAGTACAAATACTCGTCTTAATTCAGTATTAAATAAAGTGCGGCCTTTTTTAATTTGATGCAATTAAACGAATCCTTGAAGGATAAGTAAAAAGCGTTTTTACGAAAAGGTCTAAAAACGTAACAATATATATATATATATATATATATATATATATATATATATATATGTATGTATATATATATATATATATATATATATATATATATATATATATATATATATTTATATATATATATATATATATATATATATATATATACATATATATATATATGCATATATATATGTATATATATATATATATATATATATATATATATATATATATATATATATATGCATATATATATATATATGTATATATATATATATATATATATATATATACTTTAGAGAGTGATATTCGCTGAAGTAGTCAACACAAGACTATAAACCGGAGTGTCCGGAGCTCGACTCCGCTCTTAGTCATGAATATTGAGTCGAATTCTTCAGCATTAGTGCGTGGTTGTGTTAGTTGTTTTAAATTTTTAGTGGATTTTCAAAAGCAAAGTTGCATTTTACACACAACAAATACACGTTTTAGCCGAAAACAGAAATTATACGGTTCCCATATAAATTGGTACAGAAAAACGCCATCAAATTTAAAAAGTGACAAAAAAAATCATAAAAAATGAGTTTGAAGATTCCAAAGTTCTAAAATCTTTACCGAAAAAAGGAATTGTTTTCCTTACAACAATTTATAATTCTATTTTAAGGCTTAACTGATCATCAGTTTGGGTTTAGGCATAATCATGGTACTCCAGAACAATTACATAGGATTGTCAATAACATTTCATACGCATTAGAAAAAAAAATTGTATTGTTCTGGTGTATTTTTAGATGTTCAACAGGCGTTTGATCGAGTCTGGCACAGTGGACTTTTGTATAAACTTAAAGAATTAATCCCAGCTCCATATTATTTGGTGCTTAAAATATATAGACAAGGCAGATTTTTTGTTGTAAATATAAATGAAATCTACTCAAATTTCGGTTGCATTAATGTGGGTATTCCTCAAGGTAGTGTTCTGGGACCAGTTTGATATACAATTTTTACTGCTGATATGCCCACAATGGAAAATATAATTACTGCTACGTACGCAGACGATACTGCTTTATTAGCTTCTAGCGAATCACCGGTAACAGCTACTGAATTACTTCAAAATCAATTGAACCTTGTTCAAGATTGGCTTAAAAAATGGAATATTAAAGTTAATAATGCAAAATCAGTTCACGCAAAAACATGATTCATCGCCTGTTTATTTGAATTGTGCAATAATACCAAGCTGCAACACTGTAAAATACTTTGAACTTCATCTTGATCGAAGACTTACCTTGAAAGAGCCTGCCAATAAGAAGCGTGAGCAACTAAACTTAAAAGCAAGAAAAATGTATTGGTTACTAGGCCCAAGATCAAGCCTAAGCTTACAAAATAAAATTCTGCTGTATAAAACAATACTTAAACCGATATGGACATACGGCATCCAACCTTGGGGCACTACAAGTAACTCTAACGTGGAGATACGAGTACTACAGAAATACCAGTCAAAAACTCTCAGACTTTTAACAAATGCACCTTGGTTTATCAGCAACACCTTCAAATTTTAATGGTCAAAAATTAAATCAATAACTACAGTGAGAAGTACCTTAATAGACTAGGTAACCATCACTATGAGTTAGCGATAACCCTATTAGATGATAGGCATGAAATACATAGACTAAAAAGGCTACATGTACTTGACCTCCCCTTCCGAAAATAAATGAAAATGCCAAATATAAAAGCAAAATACCTTCAGTATTTTCTTTTTTGTTTATATTGAGTTTTAAGAAACCCAATATATATTATTTAAAAGTCATGAAATTTGCTCATTATTTTAATTGTAATATAGATTGCAAATATAAATAAAAAAAGAAATATAAATTATTCGAATCTTAAATTTTATGGTCTGTCTACATTTGAAATTGCTTGAACCGGTATCATAAATTAACCAAATTTAAGTAGGTCAATTATTATATATTTTATTTTTGAGATATTGACCTCGATGACAACAAATATGCCAAGAATGGTTTTCGTTGTATACGTGTATTATGTTCTTTTTGCAGAATCAGTATGGTTTCTTTGAATTCAAAGTGGTAATCTCTTAGTTTCTGCAGGTTTACTGTTTCTATGACGGTTTTTGGTTCTATTTGTTTGTAAATTGGCCGTAGAATGTGGACCACGTCGCAGAATATTGTAGGAATGTCCCTGTATGTAACAGCGTTGATGCAGAGCTGCAAAACTATCGATAGTCGGCACCATCGATAGTTTGAAGAAAAACTATCGATACATCGATATGTAAACATTTTGTTTAAATTAAAAGCAGTTACTGATTTTTATATAACAAATTCATATCATTAAACACATTTTTGGTTTTAAAGAAGTTTTTATATACATAGTGCATAAAGTTAATTTGAGATAATATTTTTTAATTAATGTTTAAAAATTAAACTTATGTATACCATAAAAACGCATAAAAATCAAAACGCTTAGAATTCAACAGAGAACATAAAATACACAATAAAAACATGTAAGCAATGTACAATAGGTAATTTAGTAAACTTTATATTACCCAATAATTTTTGTTAATAAAATGTATCAACTGTTTTTGGTATTTCTTAATTTGCTTAACCACCAACAAATATATTTCATTTATATATAATAGTATTGTGACAACAATGTGTCAAATAAAAAATTTCATAACAGTTTGATTTAGACTTTATATGTAACTCATTTTGCCTTATAAATACTTTTCTTGTTATCCAATGGATTTCTGATTGTATAAAGGTGTAGAAAAATAAAATAGATTCATTTCGAATATAATTTGTTTGTTGGTTTAGTTGTGTATGAGTTTCAAGGCCTACTATGCTTATTCTGTTGTGATTTTTGAAAATAGTTTGTAATTTACAAATGGTGAATTCTCAGACGGTTTTCAGAAGTATATGTATAAGATAAGAGGTTTTTAACTTTTCAAAACTGTGGTTAAAGTTTACTGATGATTTGGTAAAGCACCAATGAAATGCATACAGACATTGGTTAACCACCAACAAATAAATTTCATTTATATATAATAGTATTGTGACAACAATGTGTCAAATAAAAAATTTCTTAAATAGTTTTTAAATATAAATATATATTTAATACACCAACTAGGTAAATAATATATGTAAGTATACTGATCTATTCATTATTATATTTGCTATATTAAATTAACTCATAGGATTATTGTTCAAATATGTGATAAACGTTTGAAATCGCAAGGGAAAGTCAACACCAGTTATCAAAAAATCTGGTTACAACAGGAAACATTGGGTGAAGATCATGAAATCTTTAATTCCAACAAGTTGGAAGCGATTGTAGGTATCTAGAAATCTTCTTTGTTTCCCATTTTTATTGAAATATTTGATATTTACTAGGTCGCATCAAAAACACGGATGATGGAACAGTACAACAAAACAGAGGATAGAAGCTTACATGACTTTTAATTGGGTATGTAAATAAATATGTATGTAACATTTATTTTTATATTTAATAATAATATATTGAATTGGAATAAACGTGTTTTATTTCATAAATTTGGTTAGGTTAGGTTTGATTCCTTTCATGGTTGTGTCACCAGTGCCACCATATTCTATCATGGGTGACTGTCACCAGTGCCAACATATTCTATCACCAGACAAATTTATATATAGTAATAACGTTAGAGTGAGTAGTTCGGATATATATTTTATGGGCGATAAAATTCTTAGGTTAGGGAGGAATGCAAAATCACACGTACACAAAGGTTTCTATCACTTTTCTCACCTTGGCTTTAATAAAGTGATAGAAACTTTGTTCTACGTGCTGATAGAAACGTCTTCACTAGTGACAGGCATATTACCGGTCAGATGACTGTTCTTGTAGGGAACATTATCTTCATTATAACTAATATATAAGGTTTTACTGCAATTTCTTTTGTTTCATTTATTTGTAGTGGCACAATATGATAAAATTGATATTGTTGTATAGAAAACAGTGGTATTCTAATATTGTATTTGTGTTATTATATTAAGCGTGTAATCCAAGTAATTTATAGATATATTCGTTAGAAATTAGTTCAACTGATTGTCCTGTTATTGAATGGTAAATAGCTTGTAATTCGTTTTCATTTAAAATAACCTTAAATTTATATTTAACTTAGCTAATATAATTGCTTCAGTTAAGATCGTTATATTATCGCTTAATTAATTTGATTGGATTTCCTGAAGGGCATCCTCTTACATACTTCTTTATTCTGTTGGATGTTTCCTGCTACATATATTATATCTAGCAGGAATCTATTTTTTCCTGTTCGTTATTAATATGTATGTTAAAATTTCCTTGTATCGTCTGTACGTTGTACTATTTGTGAGTTTATGTTTTGTGAGTATTCAGAGACCGAATTTTCCGTTATGAATTTAATTGCAGTTCCTAGCCCGTCTATCAGTCTTCTTTTTAATCTTTCAGAAGTTTTGATAGAATTTTATTTGCTTTGAAGCTCATTCAGTTTTAACATTGTTATTTTAATGGAGCCAGACTACGTTTCTGGTTTCTGAAAGTGGCTAGTATTCTCGAGATATTCCCAATATTTACATTATATTCTTCCAAATCTATTGTATGTATCAGATTAGATATAGAAACTGTTAATTATTCTTGCAGGTCTGGAAGATTTAGATGGATTACTTCTTAATCTTTCCTTATACATATGTTGAATCTCAAATAATTGAGCGAGAGCTAATGGTAACCTAGAGGGAAAAATTAACATTTCCTTTTATTTTTTATTCTTGCCTTATGTATTTTTTTGAGTTCTTGTAATAATCACGGTAATTTTGTTGTTCTGATTTGTGTTTTGAAAATCTAGGTGTGATTTTGTTTCTTCTGCATTCTTTCTATATAAGCAGTCATTAGTCTCATAATTTTCGCATTCTTCAATATTTGGAACTCATTGAACTTTTTCAGAAAATTATTTTCGGCATTGCACTTTATGTCTTTCTCAGATTTATAAGTTAGGGTGGTGTCTGCTTTGCTGCTGATTGAATCGAGTTATTGTACTTGATAATTGCTTCTGATAAAATGTCGTTATAATTCTGTTCTAGTTTTAGCTCTTTTCGGCGTGCCATTACAATCCTGTTCAGACCTTCACAATGAATTTCTTTCATATGTGCGTAAGTACGTTTGTACATATGTACAAACATACTTGCAAACATATGCCAGCACGAAATTAGTTGAACAACCTTAAATTGCTGACTTCATGGAATTTTTCTATTATTTGCTTTTATTTCTGCTGGATTTATGCAACAGTTAATTTAAGTTATGACAAATGTTTTTCTGTAGTTTTTTGTTACTTTAAATTCATTTACCTTAAATTCTTGAAAACAAACTTGAACCACTTTCAAGTTTATTTGCATTGAATTTGTCTGAGGTTTCATGTTTCCTGGAATTTCTTACACGTGTCTGAAAATGCATAAGCCCAAAAACAGAATTATATAAGTAATAAATATATTAAAAATAATTTATTGCAATTCGGCAATAAAATAGTATTTAAGGCTATGATTTAATTAAAATAAATTGAGAAAATATTATTTAGGCAAACACAGCAGTTGTCTTATTATGTTCTCCAATTCCCTTTAACCAAGTTCAAGTGCTTGCGTTATTCCAATATCAAAAACAACCAAGTTCAAGTACTTGTGGAATCGTCAGCTTTTTTTCCCAGGAACAAATTCCTAGAGGCATAACCAGCTCGAACAGGCAACATCATGGCTACTGGTGAAACAACGTCCTCAATGGAACAGCTTACAACTTCTCCGCGAGGAACTAGTCACAAAATACAGGAAAATATTTGAATCAGGCATACATGAGACATCGAAAACGCCAACACTGGAAAACACCAGTAAGGCGCCTGCAGCTCCTGCAAGAACATCTTTGACTTGTACCTCAACGAATGCTACTATGAGATGGCACAATGTCACGATGTCATCATTAAAGCGGCTACTCCACACGGACCCTACGGCAACCAATATGAAGCTGAAAGAAAAACTATGGGGAGAAATTCAAGAGGTACATTTCAGAATATGGGAATCAAGCGATGACCCACTGAAGGACGGATACGACATGAACTCCTACGAAAACCTGGGGAAGCAGTCATTGAAAATTTCAAGCTAGGCTCCCGAACTCCAGAGCAAGGTTTCGAACCAATGCAAAACAGAGTGCTACCGCTGCCAAAGGTCGCAATCCAAAAATTTAATGGAGATTATTTAAAATGGAGATCCTTTCACGACTTATTTACACAACTAGTAGACAACCAGCATATTCCTGCATATTCTGCCACAGCCGAAAACTACGCAACCGCATGGAGCCTATTGCAAGAACGATACAATAATCAGAGCGTTCTTGTAACAACGCTAATGCAACAACTTTTGGATCAACCAAACGCTGGACCATCAGCTGCTGCTATCAGACAATTACATGATACAAGAAAGTCTACTTGCGCTAAACAACATCGGGATCGATACCGCCTTTTGGGATCCCATGCTGTTTCACATACTCGTTAAAAAATTCTATCGGGTCACTCTTGTTCTATATGAGAGGACTATTAGCAATCCAAAAGAACAAAAAAAATTAAAGACCTATTAACATTTCTTGAAAATAGTTTTCAGTCCCTGGAAGCCATAAACCAGAAAGAAAGATCATCAAAGGTGTAAGATTCCACCATTTCAGCTAAACAAACATAATTCACGTGCTCACTTTGTAAAAACAACTTTCATCAATTGTATCCGTGTCACAAGTTTCATCAACTGTCGCCAGCAGACCATCTCAGTTTCATTAAGAAGCAAAACATGTGTGTGAACTGTCTAAAATCAGGATACACAGCCAAAACTTGCAAATCAGGATCATGCATGACATGCAATAAAAAACACAACTCGCTGCTTCATCTGGAGAGCTTCACTCATTCATCAAACCAAGGATCAACAAGGAAAAGGGTATCCCAGAAGACATCATCATTCGCTACCTATAAACCTGAAATAGTTGAACCCGATTTCAATGAAGCGACACCTTGCCCTCCGGAAGCACCCATCATCTAAAACCAATCTAACTCAATCTTTCACAGCAACAACGGCAAAAACAAATAACAACTGCTATACAAAAAAACTAACAAATGTTTGTATTGTAAGACCACAATTGCAAACACAACAGTTACAGTACCATCGTCACCATAACCATCAGCAACAACAACAACAACATCAAAACTTTATTACTTCCCCATCAACATATGATGGTGATTTGAAATCTATATCGCCACCACCCCTCTACACTCTACCAACACCATCATTATGGCAAACTCCCTTGGTTTTGGAAACAACAACAACCACAAGTGCAAAAGTGACGAATCTGGTGGCACAAAATGCAACAACAATAACAACGATATCTCAAACTGTACCCATTATGGCTTGTGTAACACTAACAATGCAAACTGTTGGCAGCACTACCGCTACCATAAATCCTATATTGACTACAACTGCCATGGCTAAAGTCACCACTATAGTTGTTCATACCCCATTAGCTCCGCCAACAACACAATCTCCTGCTCAATCACCTAACCAATATTTGCCTCCATCCAAGTTTCATAATCATACATTGGCACAGCATTTACAAAAAGTGGAATGTTTGAAAAAGCCGAAAAAACCAACCGAAACCGCAACGATTATTTGCAATGACTACGCTAATGCTATTACTTCACCTTTAAAAGCGTCCTCTCCCCTAACACTTTCAAGGACAACGTCTGTAAAAGCGTCAAATAACACAGCAAATGCAGATAATCATTCCGATACTGAAGATTTCAATGAAATACCGGTAAATGGTATATTTCGCATGGCTGTGGTTCCTCAAACAACTGACAAATCCACAAATAATATACAATTTGTTAAACCGCAGTCGGAAATTGGTACACAGCCATCGCAACAACTGCAACAAAATGAAAAAGAACAACAATCATGTCCACAAATCACAGAACCTAAAGATAATCGTGAGATATTAGCAAAAAATCATTCACCAAAACAGTCGTTGGATGGAAGGCCACTCCCTAAAAAACAGCGCACCTCGGCAAGCTCAATTACGACCACCCTACTCACAATACTGCTATTGCTCCCACTCGTGTTCACAGACAAAATAGAAGTGACACAGTTTGAACCCAATATCGGCTTGCACTTTGAGGGTATTGGCAATACACGAGTATCGAGGTCAGAATGAAACATCATTTCCTACTATAACTTAAAACCATATTGGCAAGAAATAAGTACCTTCATACACGAAACAACGGCATTACACAGCTTATGCAACATTCTAAATCAAAGGACGACTTGTTCGAGTGTTCTCCAGGCAGTTGACTTCCAGCTAGCAGGCCTTAAAGAGGAGAGCTAAGCGTGGTACTATTAACGTTGTCGGCAACGTCGCTTATTCCTTATTTGGTATTCTAGATTCGGATTATGCTGAACAAATGTCAAACACGCTGTAAACGATAATGAAAACCATCATCAACGGCCATCAAACTATCTCCACATCTCTTCAAACATCATACACAGCAATGAGCAACATAAGTGACATCAGTTATCCAGACGAGATTCAAATTACAAGAATTCCCAACAAGATCTATTTCGACCAAATTAAAAATATCTCCGAAATCCAAAGTAAATTACACCAAAGGGTATCTGCTGAACTTCCAGCACAAATTGAACACATCAAATATCACCACGGGACCATTGCCCACGTTGCTCTCGTTCTCGTAATCATAATATGCTTGAGGATCGGCTGGAAAAGGTCATTAAACCAAATCAGCAAACTCCACGTCCAGCTGTACGTCAACATATCCCAACACAAGAATTAGAAGTATCAGTAGTTTAAATCTTCAATTCTAAGACATATGAAGAGCAATATAAGGTTGTCACATTTGTAATTTTGTTGAGCATGACTCAACTGCGATGTATATGTTCAGACCTTCACAATGAATTTCTTTCATATGTGCGCAAGTTCGTTTGTATATATGTACAAACATACTTGCATACATATGTCTGCACGAAATTAGTTGAACAACCTTAAATTGCTGACTTTATATAACTTTTCTATTATTTGCTTCTATTTTTGCATTATTTTATTTTGGATTTATGCGACAGTTAATTTAAGTTATGAGAAAGAAGCTACAAGTTTTGCGGTAGTTTTTTGTTACTTTAAATTCATTTACTTTAAATTCTTGACAACAACCTTGAACCACTTTTAAGTGGTTTCTTTCTTTCTGAGGTTTCATGTTTCCTGGAATTCCTTACACGTGTGGGAAAATGCATAAGCCCAAAAACAGAATTATATAATCACTAAATATATTTAAATAATTTTTTTTTTGAGTAGGACCAGCACTCAGGGGATAACCCCTACATATGCAGTGCATTGCGCTGGAACTAGGAAAATAGATTTTGGGAAGAAGCATAAAGGGAGTAGTGTCTATGGATATTCGACTTGAACCCCCTCAAATTGTAAGTGGCGGGGAAGACATCTGCAGGTAGTTTGTTCCACATACGGACTGTTCGGCCAAAAAACGAATTTTCTCTGTAATGCGTAGTGCGATTCGTTGGAATATCGACCGCAAACGCATGCACTCTTGATGAAAAACGCGTTGAGCGTAAGAAAGAATGGGTTTCAGGAACAAGTTCCCTAATTTCACCTGCGCACCTGCCATTATAGTAACGATAGAACAACGATACGCACCCCACATTGCGACTATGCTCAAGAGAGTCAATAGAGTTGGCTACCCTACTGTCTCCGATGAGTTTCATCGCCCTCTCCTGTGCGCGATCGTGTAACATCAAAATAGCTTCAAAACCGGCCCAAACATGAGAGTTGTATTCCATCTTCGTTCGGATGTAAGTGGTGAAAATATTAAGAAGATCAGAAGGGGCGAAGTATCTCTTGCACCGTCTTAAGAAGCCAAGGCACTTGAATGCTTCTTTGCGACCTGAAGGACATGCTCCGTTCATCTGACATCACACTGCACTTTCATGCCCAGAACATCAAGAGCCCCTGACTCCATAATACTTACACTACCCATAGAAACAGATGAAGCAGCATGGTCATACGTACGCCGATGCGTAAACATACAACACGGGGTCTTACGGGCATTAAGATCGACCCTGTTCGCCTGACCCCATTCGGAAATCTTCGCGAGGTCACTATTCAGAACGTCATTCATAAACTGCTTCCTCGTCTAGATTTCAGACCTTGACGGCCTGCAGTTAAATGAGTAAGAATGCGAAAGGCTGCTATCATCTGCAAAAGAGTAAATAGGACAGGAAGTTTGGGAAAGTAGATCGTTTACAAAAATTAGAAATAGAGTAGCAGAAATAACGGAGCCCTGCGGTACCCCTAAATTGACTATGAACTCATCGGATGAGATCCCATCTATAACAACTCGTATAGAGCGATCCCTGAAAAAGCTCGATACAAACCGAGAGAAGGTATCTCCGACACCAAATGCAATAAGTTTGGACAAGAGTGCTCCATGCCACACTCTATCGAGCGCCTTAGAAATATCTAGAGCCACCACTTTACTTTCGCCAAAACGGTGTATGGAACTACACCAGTTTTCCGAAAGAAGGGCCAATAGGTCACCCGTAGAGCGGCCTCTGCGGAAACCATACTGGCGGTATGTAAACTGTTGGACTCCAAATATTTCACAAGATGGAAGTTAAATATAGTTTCCATCACCTTCGATATAGCAAAACATATTGCAATCGGGCGGTAATTTTCAGGGTGGTTAGCCACTCACTTTTTGGGAATTGGCGTTACATTAGCAACCTTCCAGCACAATGGAAATTTACCGGAGTGGTATAGTGTACTGAAAAGTTTGACTAATGGACGTGCTAACGTCGAATAGCACTGCTTCAGGACCAGTGCAGGGGTTCCATCCGGCCCAGGAGACTTCCTTGTGCTGAGTTCCGCAAGAACCCTTTTAACTACACGCGCTCGAAAAAATATCTTAGGCATAGTTACGGATACTCTCTCGAGCGCGGGGAGTGGTTGAGAGCTATCAGGCAAGTGAGAGTTACTTGCAAATATTTCAGCCGATATATTAGTTTAATCAACTGGGTCAGTAAATATTTGGTCATTCATCAAAAGAGTCGGAATTGAAGAACTAGCACTTTCCTTAACACTTTTGACGAATGACCAAAAACTATTACTACCCCTGGAGGCATTGAGAATTCTAGTGCAAATACGCTGCTCGTATAAAGCCTTTTCGCGTCTTAACACTTTGGCACACGAAGATCTTGCCCTCTTGCGTAGCAAAAGGTCAAGCGTATTATGTTGGTGCCCTTCAACACACGGAATACATATGTGTTGGTTCATTAACTAATTGCACAAGGTGATTGTGCGCGGCGAACAACTCAGCAAATTAGCCCTCTGAGGTTGTGTGGCTCGAATGGCGAAGCCAAGATGTGTTATGAACATTGAAATCACCAGCAACAACAATTTCACTGCTCGGACAACTATCAAGACTCTTCGATATAGAGTCGGAAAGAGTATCGAAGCCATGTGTGTACCGACTTTAAATTTAACCCAAAGACAGCTAAATTCTGCGTCATCATATTGCAAGGCCCCTATGAAAAATAAAAAGCGACAGGAGATGATACCCGGGCAAATGAAAATCCTGTGCATCAGCATCCTCATGTACCTGGGTTTCACTTAAGGCGAAAACATCCGGCCGATGGAGAGAAAGGTGAGCATATACAGAAAAGAAATTTGCTCTTAACCCACGTATGTTACAGAAGTCGATTCTAAACTTACCCACCATCACAAGATGAGAGAAAAAAAACCCAAATCCAAACTCTAGATTAGCGAATACGATGCAATGACAACAACTGCAGTGACCATTCAGTAGCCAGTGTTATGCCTTCACTAGCAAATGATCCAGCCGCTATCACTACACCGCACTAATAAAATAGAGTTTTTATTTTATTTTATTTATGGGAAGAGGGATGGGAGTTATAAAATCCCTGGTCTGGTCCACTTCCATTTTCCCATAGTGGCTCATAGTGCCAACACTGGTATGGGGTGTCGTCACTGATGGTATGGAATGTACAAATTATTTTGTTTTTATGTTGTCTTTTTTCTTATTTGGGTTATTGTTTATGTAGTTTGTTATTGTAATGGTTTGTATTTTTTTTTATTTAAGTTTAAGGTATTTATTGTTTTAATTTTCGGTTGGCATGCGCTTATTTAAAATTTTATTTATTTGATCTCCTTTTGTTTTTTTTTTTTTTTTGCTTTTTTATTATTTCTTTTTCTGTTGATTGGTATTTTTTTTTATCTTTAAATTTCTGTTTTTATTTTTGCCTATATGCTTTGACTTATTAATTTCATTGTAATTTTCTTAAATAACTAAAACACATCCCGGACTGACAGACATAAAGACGAAATACGTGTTAACGGCACGAGAGACAGAACACTACTCAATTGCAATTCGGCAATGAAATAGTATTTAAGGCTATATGATTTAAATAAAATAAATTGGGAAACAATTATTTAAGCAAACAAAGCAGTTGTCTTATTTTGTTCTCCAATCCTCCGCAATAACCAAGTTTAAGTGCTTGTGTTATCTGCATAATTGTCCCGGTGATTACGCACGGAAAAAACCAAAACAACACCGACCAGCAAATCAGCTGAGTTACAAACAAATCCTATGTATTTCCGAAATCGTAGGGTGCATTCTTCTGATAAAAGTTTCATTTATTTTCTATGATTGTTCTTTTCATTATATATCCTAATAATTTTTTCCTGATCGTCGGTTTCTCTAACATCAACTAATATTTCTTTACATCGTAAGAAAAATATTTAGAGTATGTCTCTTGAGCAATTTTAAATACATTGTTATCCGCATATGTATAGCGTTCAACTTGTGGTGCCTTGATTTCCCTAATTAGATTAGATTTCATTAAAGTTTATGCCAGCTTTATTTGTTATTTATTTTTTTATTTTTACTCTACTTAAGGCACCAGTTTTTGTATTTACCTTCTTGTATACTATATTATAGTCATATTCTTCTAACTTTAGCCTACATCTGATGAGCTACGAGTTAGGTTCTTTTAACCCCATTAGAACTTTCAACGACTTGGAGCTTATGATCAAATAAATAGGATCTAAAATATTTAGTTGCCCACACTATTGCCAAAAGTTCTTTTTCAATTGTAGAGTAATTGATTTCCGTATATGATAGGGTTCGACTTGAGAAACATATTGGTTTCTCGCTACCAATGGTGCCTTGAGATAAAACTGCCTCCAAAACTACATTACTGGCATCTGTCATTAACACAAAGGGTTTAGAGAAATTTGTGGTCATTCGTAAGAATGTGTTTACAAGCTTCGACTCTTTTAATATATTGTTTTGTCAACTCTACTGACTTTCCTTTCTTTAGGCACATCGTGGGGGGTTGACTAATTTAGCAAAATCTGTTATAAATTCCCTGTAGTGACCAAAAATGTGTGGGTGCTGTTGGCTGAAGTATGGGTGCTGTTGGCTGAAGTAGTAGAACACGAGACTATGAGGCGGAGGGTCCTGAGTTCGAGCCCGCGCTGAGTCATGAAATATTGTATTGAAATTAAATTTTGTTTGGTTTTATTAGTTGTTGCCAGTCTGATTCAATGATGAAGGTATAGTTACAGGTCACTGAACATAATTGGCAGCGACTGACGCTATCATGTACTAAAAGCAGAGTAACAGCACCCACCTTCGTCGGCCCTCTAGCAAAAATTAGCCGGCGAAGTAAAAGGTTGCAATAGCTACAAAAAAACTGTCTAGCTTCTCATCTTTCCTAATCTGTCCTCTCAATACTATCCCCTCGTTTTCAGTTCCGGCGCAATGCATTCCCCTGAGTGCTGGTCCAAGATAAAAAATATATATAAATAATGAGAGTGCACAAAATTTTGTAAGCATACACTTTTTATATAAGTATGTAGTAATTTGCTTTGTTTGCGATAACTTAATATACATTGATATGTTCACTTATAAATTTGTTTGTGTGTGCGTGTTATATTTGTTGTTCAAAGCACAGTCAATATGAAAGTAACTAAAGTTTCTTGATTTCATATGCGAATAAATTATGTAAAGGCAATTCGACCGATTGTGTTATTGTAGGATAAAACTACGTGTTTTATTGTTGTTCTATTGCAACATTCATACGGTAGTTAGCACAATTAAATATCGGCTTGATCTTAACTCTATTGGAACTTTGTTAATGTTAACACAATAGACCTCTTTATAAGAATATTTTTATTTTCATCGAATATACCTGTTACACCTACGTCAGATATGTACAAATTTCAGATAGGTTTAAACTCAAATGGTAGACTTGCAGAAACGTGAACATCCAGTAACATGAACATCCAAAAACATGAAGATATTAATGTTAACATTGACTACTCTAAAACGTAAACAAATTGCGATGGCTCTAAAACTTGAACTTTTTTCACTACATTTTTGTTAATTTCTGTAACAAGATTCGTATTTTGTATTTCTGGCAAAATCAAAATTATATAAAAGTATTAAGAAACCTCAAAGAAAAGGCTGCACTACAGATGCTGAAGCAAAAGCAAGGACAAGAAAAAATTACTTCATATTTTGTCTAGTCTACATGTTTAATCTTTTTTGTAGTTATTTAATTAATACCTATAATCCATTTTTCAAGTTTTTACTTGTTTTCGTGAGACTGAATTGTTTTTTTTTCTGCTACCAATAAAAATTTTGAAAATATTGTTTATTCCTATAATTTGAGTTTAAATCTTTGAACACTATTTTACCTTTTTAAGTATTCTTTCAAACTATGGTAGCAAGCATTCCTCCAAAAATTATAAAATATTCCAGTAAATTTATTAAACAAAATTTATAAAAACTTTTTAATTCGTTATACTCTTTCCAAGTAACGAATTTCAATGTATTTACATGAAAAAAATTCCAATCTAAAACGTGAACTTCCTCGGTAAAAATTAGTTCACGTTTCTGCGAGTTCACTGTATATCGAATCGTCGCACAGAGGAGTATTTGGCCTGAAAAGCTGGCCAAAATGATTAAACGTGGTCTTTTAATTAAAAGTTTTAGTTTTTTGATAGTTTTAGGTGTAGTATGATATAAAAAGTCTAGTGGTAGATTTTGAAAAAGTTACACTGCGCAACAAAAAAATTTTTTGTCTACTCTAGAAATAAAAGTATGTGGACTATATGGATTTTTATGCCCTTAATTCAAATCTGTTTTCCGTTTTTCTCTAGTACGTAAGGACTTTCTTTTAAAGACGTGGCATATTTCACCCCCTAAATAGTTGGGTTGCCTAATATATTTTGTCATAACTTGAAAACGGGTTCTCCGATTTTAATAGGAGGATCAGGAGATGCACCGGAAAATTCTGCTTAAACTGGCCAAACACATTTATTTTCTATCTATTACTATTTCTGAGTTATTAAAAATTTAATGGCGAAAAAAAATTTTCCTGCAAAATTCGTTAATATTTTTTTGTTTTCAAAATGCAATAAAAAAAAATATAAGAACCAAAAAGTTTACATTTTTAAAATTTTTCTAAAAGCCACATTCCTAAGGTAAAAAAAGACGGTATAAGTTGTGGTATAAACGTGTTAAAAGTGATGTGAATAACAGTTGAAATCAAGAAAAAGTGTCTGATGAGGAAAAACAGAAGAAATGTTTTTGTTTCTAAAATTAGAGATTCTAAATATTATTGTGGTATTAAACATAATTCATAGAGATGCTAACCTCACTTTTAAAAACCTTTTCTTATTTTTTTGCAAAAAAGTCTATAATTTTTTTTTAGCTTTTGAACGAATAGTTTCAACATGAATATTCAACATATTTTTAATTTTATTTAAAATAGGTTTTGATCAAACTTTTCAATGAAAAAAAAAAATCATTGTTAAACCATTGTTAAAAATATCATATATCATTGTTAAAAATATCATATAAACATCTAGAAACCGAAAAAAATATTTAAATCTCATATAATTTTCTTCACTTTCCTGACTTTAGCAGGGTCTCAGAGCTACAAATCGCAACTAAAAGTCTTCAAAATTTACAATATAATGTAAAATATTGTTGTCTATCGAGCTGCATACTTAGCTCTTAAAATTTCTTCAAATTCAGTTTTGCCTTTTTGGCCAGCTTTTTGGGTGAAATACTCCTCTGTGCATCGTTTGGACAAATTGACGATGTGGTAAATTGAGTTATTTTTAGAGATGACCTAAGGATGTTTGCAGTGCACGTCCATAGCACGTATATATAAAAACAAGTTTTACAGCAGATCTTCAATTCGGCCGGCTGAGACAAAATAGCTCTCGTTGTTTCAATTATGCCACCGATTGAATGTATTTTGTTTCCTGCATATTTAACCCCTTTCATAGGAATAATTTCCAAGCTGTGCTATTGAACATTCGAGCATTTTTATAAAACGACATGATAAAGTGGCTACTGCTGATGAACGTAGTACAAATTAGCGATTTTCTTAAATTATTCAAAGTTTGGACAGTTATTCCAACACGCATCTTTCGAAAATTATTTGGGTTTACGTCAGTGTTGTCAGATTAGGGGTTTTCCCCCTAGATTTAGGGTTTTTTTCTATTTAGGGGCAGATTTAGGGGTTAATATTCTTTAGGGGGAAATTTGGGGGTAAGAAAATTTTATTTAGGGGATTTTTAGGGGATTTTCGAATTTATAGTTTGGTACATAATAGTACATAATTTAACCACGGAGCATGTCGAAGATATTGTATCGAAATGACGATTTAGAAAGTAATCACGCAAATACAAACATTAAAACATTTTTCTCGTTAAATCAATTTTGTTGGTTTTCCTTGAACTGCAAAATATAAATTTTAAAAAGTTGTTCATCTTTACAATTTATTACCAATATGCCAAAAAAGGATAACATATATAAACAAATATATAAAATGGAGTGGGAAGCAGATTAACAGTTTAAATACCTTTAAATAAATTTTTAAACACAATAAATGCAAAATTAAATTTCAGATTGGTTAGCCCCTGTCCAGAGAGACAACTACAAAGCTTTATGCCAATATTGTAAAAGCATTATGGTGGCTAACAGGAGACCTTATTGCACAACAAAATACGAAAAAACATATTGGATTTGCATCCCAAACAAAAGAAGTACATGTAGCCGTAACAAACTTCCTCAAGCCGTCTCTTACAAAAGAAAGACAGATTGCAGATATATTTTTTTGGGGGCTTTTTATAAAAAATAAATAAAAATTTTGGATGTTTTCGTGCTTTGCGCGTAAGAATGATAGTACCTCAATTCAAATTTAATAGAGATAAGAATGGTGAAACCAAATTACTACTTAAACTTTTCTGCTTTAGGGGATTTTTTAAGAAAAAGTGTAGAATCTAGGGGGTTTCTAAATTTTTTTTGGGGGGAAAAAAATTATCTGACAACACTGGTTTACGTGCACTGATTTTTAGGAATTTTTATTACTTTTCCGCACTCTAGCTATAATATATCTTTAACAGCATCGAACTGCGCAATATCACGTGGTGTTTTAAGATCGGCTTTGAAGAACTGTTTAAATATATGGGGTACATCGTACATCAAGTAATTTTTGGATTTTTTTATAAAAGAATGAAGGATTTTCACAGCATCCGGCGAGTATATCGTCATTTTCTATTATTAAACCTTGATTACACGCAAGTCTGCGAATATTGAGGCCCATTTCTCTTAATATATTCAAATTTGACTTTACAAGTAGTACATCTCCTTTTAGTTAACTGGCTGCAAAATAATTTAAAACGAACGAACTTCTAATATTTTACAACTTCTCTTATAATAAATACTCATATGTACTTGGGCTCCCATTTCATTCACTCGTTAGTATCTTAAATCGACAACTCCTTTAATACATAAATATTATGAAATAAACAGTTTATAAACATAAAATCTTATTTATGAATTAGGCTTTTTTAAAGAATGCAAAATCTATATGCACTAAATGCAAAATGTATATGTACTAAATTCAGTGCGAATTGATGTTCCCGCAATGGTACAACAATAAAATGCATATTTTTGCCATGCAATAAAAAAATTTGTGATATTAAACTTCGCGCAGCATAATCTCCATATAAATTCTCCGAAAACGCAGCTTTTTTTTGTTTCTTTATATATACAGGGGGTTTTTATAAGAGCTTGCTGATTTGAAATTTAAATAAAACACACGCCAAATTATGAAATGGCAAAAAAAATTTTTTTATTTGGTAGATAATTTCTTGCCATTTAACATTTAAATATAATTTCGGGCATATGGCCACCACGACTATTTTGCACAAAGGTCATTCTGAAGGTCCAATTTTCGACCACCTTTTCAAGCATTTGAGGGCGTATTTCAGCAATGATACGTTGAATACTGGTTTCCAAATTATCAATCGTTGCTGGCTTATCCACGTAAACCAATGATTTCAGGTATCCCCACAAAAAATAATCGGGTGGCGTCAAATCACACGAACGCCGGTCCATTTCTCGAAATAATGTTGTCTTTGAAATGTTCTTTCAATAAGTCCATTGTTTCGCCCGAAGTATGACCTGTTGAAACCACATTTCGTTTACATCCATATCTTGAAGTTTTGGCACCAAAAATTCATTGATCATGATTCTGTATCGATTTCCATTCACAGTAACGCGTCGTCCTTCCTCATTTTTAAAGAAATAAGGACCGATGATTCCACCAGCCCATAGACCGCACCAAACAGTACATTTATCGGGATGCATCGGTAATTCTTGAACGGTGTGGATTATCTTTGCTCCAAATACGGCAATTTTGCTTGTAGACATATTCATTCAACCAAAAATGCGCCTCATCACTGAAGAGAATTTTGCGGTAAAAAAGCGGATAAACATTTTTAATTAAACACTGTTTTTGAAAATAAATTTCCACGATATGGAAGCCTTGTTCTGGAGTTAACCTGTTCATGATGATTTGCCAAACAATACAATGAGTAGAGACGTCACTTTAAACTGTCAAAACAGCTGTCAGACAACAGAGTGATTCGTATAAAAAAAACTTCATAAAAAAACACCCTTTATATATATATATATATATATATATATATATATATATATATATATATATATATTTTTTTTTTGGATAGGAACACATGCGTAAGCAGATGCACGCATATGTAAATAATTAATGGAGTTCTAAGAACAAGTTCTATGAGAAAAAGGTAGACGTAGTACTACTGTATGGCCAAAGATATAAATATATAAAAATACTGCACGTAGAACATCAAATAATATGCAAAATGTTTTGCTTTTATGGAAGTAACTTGGAGAAGTAGCAAGGAAAAAACTATACTGCTTCCTACTTGTGCAAAACCTCAGCAAAAAGAGCACAAAATGTTTAAGCATACATTTTTTATATACATAAGTATGTAGTAATATGAATTTTATTTTGTTACATATACATTGAAGGTCACTCATAAATTTGCTTGTTTGTGTGTTAAGGCCGAGACACATAGAATCCGTCATACGTTATACGTCGCACTTTTCAACTGACATGAACGTACTGACGGAAAAGGCTGGCACAATGAGTACTTTGTTGACGGATATTAAATCAATTGTATGTCCTCTATTTTATTTATTTATGTTAAATTTATATATTTTATAAAATTTTTTTGTATATTATTTAATTTTTCCTGAACACACAACACAAAAAATTAATTAAAACAATTTGAAAAGCTCATCGATTTCTGTCAAAGTATTCAACGTACGTCAAAAGTATAACGTATGACGGATTCTATGTGTCTCGGCCTTTATTTTCTTCTTCAAAGCAAAACCAAGTGAAAATATGAAGCAAAAAATAACTAATAGAAATAAATTATTAAAGCCAATTCGACCGATAATAATACGTGGTTTATTATTGTACTATTGATTCGCACCGAACTATACATAATTATTTGTTTTAGAAATTTTTTGACCCTATTGCGGTTGACAACCTTTTTAGTAGTTTGGTCGTCTTGCATAAATCGGTATTGCCATTCTCACTTAAATGCAGTTGACTTTTTATTTGTGCGGTTGATTTTTTAGTTGTGTTTTATGGTATTGCGGTTCAACATTTTGTATGAGTTTGGTAGACAAAAACAATAAAAATACACAACTGCTTATTAGCAGTTGAGTCTCTGTCAGTTATACGTAAAGTTCACTTATATATAATACATTTTCTATTTAAAAATAATAGAAAATAAGATAAAAAATGGAAAAATAGCAAGTAAGTTTTTTCTGCTTAAAATAAATAATTAAATATTTAATACGCAGGACATAGAAAATATCAACCAAACCCCAATTTGAGCGACTTGTGAAGATGATGGAAAATAGTCCGGAAATTGCTAAAGGAAAGAAAAAATATGGGATGACCAAAAATCAGTGCAAGGAAGGAAGCGTGGGATTTTCTACAGAATTGAATAGCTTACAAGAATCCCCACTTACAAGAACCCCCTCCGAATGGCAACGTGTAAGTATACAGCATCTAAAATATTGTACATAGACATTTTATTAGAATTTTTACTCCGTATAGGCTTGGATTCACTACAAAGTAAGTATCAAAATCCCGACACGGAACAAGTCATTACAAATGCACCTGAGATATTAAACACCTCAGCTAGAACTTTTGAGAAAGCAATGCGAGACACAAGTTAAATTTTAAAAAAGCATTATGGATTTAGAGAAAAACACTTATAAAAACTATGAAATAAACAAACAGCTTTTACAAATTAAAAAACAGAAAATTGTCTTATATGAAAGGCTGAACTATACTGAACTTCACAATCTTAGAGTGGAGTGTGAAAAAATTAAAATTGAGAAATTGAAAAATGAAATTGGTATGGAAACACAAAAACTATAAAATATTTACGTATTTTGACCACAAGGCGTGATGTTTTATTTTAATTTATTTTTTATTTAATATATTATTACTTATATACCTAAAACTACATTAAATGTATACACAACGAAGACTGAATTCAATTGAATTAAAAAAAAATTAAATAAATAAAATTGTTTTGTTATGACTGAAAAGAACACATTATATTATTTCGGATACTCATTACAATTTCCGAATCCTCACTATTTGAATTTAGGGATTGTGATGTCACATTTTTATTTGCGATAAATATTTCATCGGCTTGGAATTCCACTCGAAAATGTTGACTAATGTTGCGATCCTCTATTGCTGGTAACACTTCCTTCAAAATAAGTGACATTGTGGATTAAGCTACTCCAACATTGAAGTCAGTTCCACTGCACTCTTGATAGCTTCCGTCAGCTAAAAATCGAAGGACAGCGCACAGTTTTAATATCGGTGGTATAGCTACCATACGCACAGGTTTCTTTAACTGGACCTTAATTTCATCCACCACATAACAAAATACTTCTTTGCTTAGCCGAAAATAGCTAATAAATCTATAAAAAATCATTTGTTATAAATATTTGTTAATAATTTTGGACATTTCTTACCTAGCACTGGGTAGTTCAAGAGGATTTGAATCATCGCGTATTTTTCTACGTATACGAAGAACATTTATTATAGCGTCATGATTTTGATCTTCGTAAAATATATCCACACTTAAATCCATTATTAATTTACTTTTATTTCTAGAAAACTTGATTTTAACTTATATTTTTGCGTTTTCTTTTCTTCTATTTCCAAATAAATTTCAAGGTGCTACCAACATGAAATTGAAATTTTATACCGGCAACACTATAACAATTGCAACTAAAAAACGTTGAGTTCCGCAATATCAAAAAATGATTTGGTTGAGTGAGAGTTGGGTTGACTTGCAGACGACCAAACTGAGTTGAGTAGAGAACGGCAATAGGGGCCGAAAAAATGTTTTTTCAAATGTAATTTTTTTAAATAAATTATAAACGACTTTTCCAGAGTTGTATGGCTGCTGAATGAATTAATTCAATTGAATCATTTATTCAATTGAGTGAGGTGAATCAATCACTTTACTGAGCGTTTTCAGCGCAGTTGTTTCATTGGATCAAGGCCCAATTGTGTAAATCATGTCTTTAAAAAGTGAAATTCATATAGAAAACAACAGATATCAAAGTCTTGTTTTTCACACAGTTTTTAAATTAAATATTTATGAATTTGTTGATGAACGAATTTGTTTAATAAAGTATAATTTTTTGGACCTATGCTTAGTCTGTTTCGGGTTAAGTATTTTCGTAGCCTTCAACGTAATGCCACAAATAAATGTGCTTATGCACAAAATTTCAAACATCTTTCAAATTAATTTTAAAAGAAAAAATAAAACAAATTTCATTTGATATGAATCTTCAAGGCTAACAATCATTCAAATATTTATCCCAGTTTATCATTTTTATATACGCGCAATTATTAGTTATGTTCAGTAAATGTGTTTTATATTACATATTAATGAAAAAATAAAAAAGCATAAGGGGTTGTTGTATTAGCTAGTCTGACTATTCCGTTTTCTTTCATTACATTTTCATTTCATGATTTATGACTGAGCTAAAGAATCAACTGAAGTAAAGAATCAACTGAGCTGGTGAATTAATTGAATGAATTAATTCAATAAAGTGATCGGAGCGGAAAAGGGCGCTCACTCAAAAGAGCTGCTTTGTACAACTCTAGACTTTTCCAATCGATTTCAAACCAGATTTTGACATTTGAGAAACACATCGGTTCATGCGTTCGAGCAATTTTGTGAACGGAAAATTCCAAAAAGAGTGTTATAAAATATAGTTCCGAAATTATACATCGGATCAGTTAGTATTCGGCCTTTATAAATTTAGATTTCCTGTGATATGTAACCGGTTCAGAATAGTAAATCTAAGGAAAAATGGTTCTATGGGGTCTCAGATGGATATTTCGCAGCGTTACAAACGGAATGACAAAGGAATATACCCTCCAAAATTTTTTTGGAGGGTATAAAAATTCAAAATTATGTATCTAATCAATTAACGTTCGAACCAAGCTAGTCGCGTTTCGAAGGTTTCTTTCAAACTTTGATTTCCTGAGAATTGGAATCTTTCGGAACAGTAGATATCAAGAAATAAAAGAAAACTGAAAAAAAAAATATTTTAGCAAAAGTGTTTTTTAGAAGAAGTTTTAAACTGCTTTTACGATCGATTCTAAAATGTAATCAACTCTTGGCAATCAAAAACCATATTGAACGTTACCAATCACGTCAAAATCGGTTCATGAGTTAGTGAGATATTGTGAACGAAAATATGATCAATATATATGATCTTTTAAAGCTATCGAAGAAATACATCAATCACCGCTTACCACGTGGGAATCGGTTGATCCATTCGAAAGTTATAGCAGCTATAAAAATAAAATACTGTAATTTTTTAGCGGTTAAAATTAGGGGGAAGTTGCAGGAATGACCTTTAGGTTTAACCGTTTTTCACATTTTTTATGATATCAATTCTTTAAAGTAGTGTGCCCGAGGTAAGAGGGATAGTAGTAGGATACACAATATATATTTATTTTAAAAATGCTTTTTTTTATACCCTCCAAAAAAGAATATGGAGGGTATATTCACTTTGTCATTCCGTTTGTAACGTAGCGAAATATCCATCTGAGACCCCATAACCGAAAAGAGTTACACACTTAAAATTTGGTATAAATATATCTTGAAGGATAGCACGGGTTAAGTTCGAAGATGGGCTAAATCGGGAAAGAAGGAAAAAAGTTCCCCTAAGAAGAACTAAACCAACCTCCAAAACACAACATAATTTTTAGAGTTTTTGTTTTAATTTGGTTAAGCAAATGATATATTTTTATGTCTTACTCCCTCCGCCCCCTTAAATGAAAAATTTTAAAAATAATTTCTTTTTTTAATTTTGTATATGATTATCCCAAACATTATTTATTTTCAGAGTTTAATGCAAAGGTGGAAAGTCTCCCACACAGCCCTTGCCAGAGCGACCCCACCAAAATACAGTTTTAACACCCTCCAAAGAGAATTGGACCCCACAAAGCATATATATTCTTGATCAGTGATGTGGAAAACATGATATATAGTCTATTTTTGGAACCCGCCCCCTTCAGTGGGCGTTAATGAACGATATTATACGCAAAAATAGTAAAAATATTGAACAAGTTGTATTCCTTTAGCCTATAAGAAGCTTCGATGATCTCTAATCTTGTAGTGGTGGAACGTCTCCCTCACGGTCCTTCTCAGAATGACTCTGTCAAAATTGAATACAGAGATGTCTTAAAGGAACTCTGTCCCACCAAGTTAAAAATGTTAAATTTACTTACTAAATATTTGGAGGGTATTTAAGATTCGACCCGGTCGAATATAACGTTTTTACTTGTTTTATTATTATTTTAAATTTATTTTATTATTTATATCAAATATCTAAAAATATTCACTTGACGTACAGGCAGTGCAATGCGTCGTTCTCGATGATATAAAGATGGATTGTTGATGTCGTTACAAAGAAAAGGTTTTCAAATGGTTCCAACGATTTAAAGCGTTATCCGCTTTGTTCCTTGGCAGAGTTTTAGTACCTGGAATAATTGGAACATCATTAAGTATCTTAATTCGAGCTGAATTAGGACATCCAGGAGCATTAATTGGAGATGACCAAATTTATAATGTAATTGTTACAGCCCATGCTTTTATTATAATTTTTTTTATAGTAATACCAATTATAATTGGAGGGTTTGGAAATTGATTAGTTCCTTTAATACTAGGAGCTCCAGTTATAGCATTTCCACGAATAAATCATATAAGATTTTGACTTTTACCTGCTGCATTAACTTTATTATTGGTAAGTAGTATAGTAGAGCTATTCCTGTTTTTTTCTCCACTATTTGCTATATTCCTTCGCAAACTGTTCACTTCTTGCGATAGTTTCAATTTTGTTTCAAATTTTTCACTATATCTCAAATTTCTTTAGAAATTTTTTCCTATTTACGAAATTTCTTCGTAATTTTTTCACTTCACTAACTGTAAACCGCGCTGACGACTGCGCCACTTACGATATTTATCGATCCGTAAGATACAATATTAATAATGATTCTTTATTTTTTAATTGTTTACAATGCGTTTTTACTAATTCTAAGAATAATATTGCGAAGTTGACATACAATATTGCAAATTAAGTCTGACCCAATTACTATAAAATAAAATAAAGTTTTAAAATGCTGCAAAGTACATTAATAGGAATTAAATAAATTTAAATAGGTTAAATAATATTTATGTTATTGTTGGGTTGTTGACTTCATTAGTTTTGCTGGTGCTGTTTGGATATTCCCGTCACTCGCGAGCAAGTATGTTTGCTTTCAAGCATCGCTTATCTCGCCAATGCATCTTTCATAGCGTCAGTTGTTTGCAGTTTGTTCAGGTAAGCCCGGTCTTTCAAATGGCTCCAGAGAAAATTACGGCGGCGTTAAATCCCAAGAAGAGGCGGCCATTTGACATCGCCAGATCGAGATATAACGTGAAATTTTTTATGTAATAACTGAATTGTATGGTCGGCTGTGTGGCTTGTGGCGTCGTCTCGCATAGGGATATTTGGCCATTCTAGCCGGACATTAGGCTAAAACTTAAAATTAAGAAATGTGAGAAATTTAAGTACTCAGCTCGTCAGGCAATAAAATTCTGCATCGTATAGTGAATTTTGAAGGCATTTGCTTGAGATTTGTCTTTTTGCGACACTGCTAAAGTCAGGAAAGTGGAGTCATTCCGTCATGCGTTTTTACTGAATCTTTACGATTTTACAAGACATTTTTTAGGCTAAACGAAAAACAATTTTACATTGATTTTTTTCCTCTGCGAAAGGCTATATTATCAGCTGCTTATATTAATTTCTAGAAAAATTTTATTTTAAGTTTTTATGATAAGAAAATGTGTTCGAAATTAAGAAAAATTATTTTTTTGTTAAATTTTTTGTAAAAAAAATATCAAAAGGTTTTTGAAAGCGAGTTCCATCGAGTTCGTAAAAATGTTATAGTTCGCTTTAAAATATGAAATCTCTACTTTCAGACAGGAAAAAACCTTGCGCATTTTTGCGGATTTTTTTTTTTGGGATGTTTTGAATATTTCCTTTGAAGCTTCGACAGTAAAATGGAAAAAGTACACAAGGTTAGAGTTATTCCAAATATTACAGGAATCTTATGCTACGCCCGTTGAAGAGAAATTAAAATTTTTAAGTCAGAAAATTGTGCGAAATTTCAAAATGTCAAGGAGATGGTGTTATACTAGCAGTACAGCAGTGTTTACAGAATTTCAAAATATATTCGCATTCAGCACAACGAAAAAAGGACCGAAAGACCACATGGCTGGAAGGAACAGTGCCAATACCTGTGTTTGGGGATTGGTTTGGCATTGGGAAGACACCTTCCCTCGATACAAAAGCTTAAAAATGAATATTTTTTGGAAACTAGCAAAAAAATAATTTTACAGAGGTGTTTTGGGGAGGGGGGCTCAGAGCGATACTTCCCCCTTCCTATAAAAGCTGAAAATTTTAAATTTTATGGTAATAATGCGTAAATAATTCAATAATCTTAATATTTACATTATTTTTGCAAATAATATTTTATGTCACCGCCCAGAAAAGGAGGCAGCGAAAAAATTGCATTTTACAATATCCTGGGTCCATGTTTAGGTTTTTGAACTTTCGCCAACGTTAACAGTTCCGTTATCTAACTTTTTTTCTATTTCCAGCCTAAATAGTCTACGACCATAATACATATTTCTCCTAAGTTTTATCAATGTTCCCCTAATAACTTCTCAGAAGCAATATAAACAAAAAAATATTAATGTCCGGCTAGCTTGGCAAAATACTCCTATGTGCGTCTTGCTGAAACCAAAGATCACTGATGTCAACGTTAACCAATTGTGGTCACCTAAAATCGTTTATCATGCGTTGGTAGCGCTAAAAATTCACGGTGACAGGTGAGGACTGTTTGTGAATTTTGTAAGCACCATATGCGACAATTTTGATTGTTTACGTAGTTGTCTAATTGAAAATGGACCTCATCACTAAAATTAATTCTGTTGAGAAATGTGCTGTTTTCATTCAGTTTTTCAAATAGCCAATTCACAAACATACCCTCGACGCAAACAATGGTCGACCGCCTTCAAACTTTGTAAGCGTGAATATGAAGATCTTTACACAAAGTATTGCGCAGTCCATCTAGTTGTTATAAAAATTAGTTCCGTGTGATATAGCGAATCTCTAAGTTTGAAGTAACCGTCTGACATTATATGATTCGTCATACAGTGCTTTGCACTACATCAACTGTAGACGCAATATGTAAGTTTCAACAGTATAATCGTAATACTTCATAAATTTGCATGCCTTTAAAAACTTAACAAGTGTCTCATTATGCGACCGTACAATTCGATTTGACTCCGAAATTAAATTCTGAATTTCTTGATTTTAATGGAAGACATTTATTAAATACAGTCTTAAAAATACCAATACATAATATGTATATAATTATTTATTTTATTTATTTATGGAAGCACTTACATTAAAAAGAATTAAAATTAGTACAGGAATATATTGAAAAAGAAAACTTATTTGTTTCATATATAGATATACTATATATATATATATATATATATATATATATATATATATATATATAAATATATATATATATATATATATATATACATATATATACTGCCTTCCGTTAGAATAAGGCACGGCGTTTTTGATATGGATTTACCGATTTTCTCCTGATAGATTTTGGAATGTTAATTCTTCTTCAGTACCTTTTACTTATTGTTTCATTGCAATAGGACCACAAAACAATAACAGCTCCTACTAAAATTTTTCCAAAAATTAATATTTTTTATTGTGCTATAAACTAATTGGAGTTTTTGTCATCAAATATATAATTTCACACAAGTGTTATACATAAGTTGTAGAAATAACAAATTTGCATATTTTTTGTGGCCTTATTCTAATAAAACAATAAGCAAAAGGCTTTAATCAGTAAAATAGTTTGTTTTTTATATTATTCTAATGAAAGAGTATATATATATATATATATATATATATATATATATACAATGTATATATACAATGTATATATACAATGTATATATGTATATTATACATATTTATATACATATATATATATATATATATATATATATATATATATATACATATTTATATACATATATATATATATATATATATATATATATATATATACATATATATATATATATATATACATATATATATATACATGTATATAAATATGTGTATATACGAGAAAATGAACCTAGTGTGTCAAAAAACGGGTTAGGACTTAAGAGTGGATTCTGGTACCTAAAAGGGTGTAGAATAAGATGAAATGAGTTAGATTTCTGATAAAAATTTATTTACCCCATAAAAGCGTACAAACGAACAGTTGGCAGAAGACTGAAGCGTGCTTTCGTTTCTTAAGGCTCATTTAGCCGAACGTTGAAATCGTAAATGTTAGGTAAATGTGGCAGCTAATCCAAACTGTAATATGGCAAGTTCTGAAAACGCTTACTTGGCTTTAATAAAATGTTGCCGTAACGTTGGAACCTGCAGAAAATAGAATTTTATACTAAGGTTACGTGACAGTTGTAGGCAGATGGGATGTATGTATGTTGAATGAGAATGGGGCAGAAAAGACCTCTTTTGGTACTTATTTCTCTTTTGATATGTTTAGCTGATATATATGTATAATTACATGATGTATGCATTTTATGTGTTTAACTTTCTAAATAAATGTTTTATTCACAATGAAATATCGCATGGCTGTATGTGGCTGTTCGTTTCAGATGTATTAAACACTCGTTTGTACGTAAATATATACATTTGTGTAATATAACAAAACATTTAATATATATTGTAATATGGAAAAAAATGTGCCCATTTTATTAAACTTATGCCAAGGAATGACTCATTATCCTATTAGTTGTGTATATTGGTGTTTCTGTTGCCTCTTTGTACCATTTAATTAATTTGCGTACTTTTTCAACACGAACGCCAGTAACATAAACATATTAAAGTGCATCAATGTTTTAAACAGTTGTATAGAGTTTTATTCTATTTATTTTTGAAAGTGATACGCATCAGATTTTTTGTGATAAACGTATTTTCCACATGCATTATATTATATTATTTTCTTTATTAAATACACTAAATCGATATATGTAGCTTACAAAAAACACACTATTTTGGGAATTTTTGATGATCTTGTTTTTATAAATAGTTATAAGTTGTTTGTTTTTGTCAAAAACATATGACACGATTTTAAGCATTCTGTAAGTGTAGCAACATTTACCTAACATTTACATTTAGCTCACATTTACGATTTCAACGTTCGGCTAAATGAGCCTTTAGTCAGTACTTACATTCCGCTGGAGTCATACATATATCAATCTTTTTCAATAAAATATGTATAAAAGAATTACTTAAGAAACTGCTGCCATTTGTAATATGAACAATCTTGCAAATCTAGACAGGCTTCGTTTTAATTAGTTCATATTATCGCGAGTGCACTATATATATATATATATATATATATATATATATCTATATATATATATACAGTCGAACTTCTATAAATTGAATCACCATTATCCCGAAAAAAAACTTCAACTTACGGAGACTTCAACTTTGAGAATCCCATTTAAAAACGTTCCAAATAGTAAGAAAAAACAATTATTTCGAACAGAAATTCATTTTTGTGTTTAACAGCAGCAGTTTTTTGACCGATTGTTTTTACTTTGAGCAAAAAGTAATTCTAATTTGTGCAGTGCTTTATAGTGGTCATCTCATGCTTTTTCATTTGTGTTTAAGAATGCATTTAAAATTTTCATTTGATTCTTTTATAACTTGTTTGGATAGTTGCTTAATTGTTTCCTCAACTTAGTCCTCATCGCTATCTATTATTTCTCCAGACTACGTTTCAGATTCGGCGGTACATTCTTCAATAATATCTTCATCAGAAGTTATCAACTCACTATCAATGTCCAGAAACTCTTGAACAGTACAACTTGTGGATTCTTTGCCATTTAAGATTAGCCAAACTTCATTGTTATCATTTAAAACATTTGCGTTGTCATCAAAATCATTTAATAATGCTAAAGCAATGTCATCCTCTTCGTCCCACATTGAATGTTGACCAAATCCACACTTTGTAAAGCAGTTCGATATTGTCTGGCTAGTAACATCGATATCCCAAGCTCTTGATAAATAGTGAATGCATTCTAGTACATTAATAACGTGTTTACAATTTTTTTCAATACGAACTATAACTTCTTTTAACATTCTAGTTCTATAATCAACTTTCAAGCATCGAATTAAATTTAGCGATTTTTAAATCATATTAAAGTAAAAAGAGTCTTTATTCACAATTAGCGACTAATTTGCAACTTTTGTTAGCAAAAGACAGAAATTTCCTGAAAAAAATTCAAATTACGGAGGCTTTGTGCTCCAATTTTTCTTCAAATTATGGAGGAATTCATGTTATAGAAGTTCAAGTTATAGAAGTAAAGTCTAGTGGAATTTCTCTCCTACATGCTGTTGCCACGGAATTTGCTTCAACTTATGGAAAATTCAAGTAATAGAAGTTCAAATTAGGGAAGTTTGACTGTATATATATATATATATGTATATATATATATATATATATATATATGTATATATATATATATATATATATATATATATATATATACATTGATATACATGTATACATATATATATATATATATATACATATATATATATATATATATATATATATATATATATATATATATATATATACATATATATTTATATATATATATATATATATATATATATATATATATATATATATATATATACATTTATATATATATATATACATTTATATACATATATATATATATATATATATATATATATATATACATATATATATATATATATATATATATATATACATATTCATGTATATATACATACACACATATATATATATATATACATATTCATGTATATATACATACACACATATATATTCATGTATATATACATACACACATATATATTCATGTATATGGTATATATCACAAAAAATATTAAAATAATAAAAAAAAATATATATATATATATATATATATATATATATACACTTGTCAAATAATAAAAATGTGTTATATTGGAACTTATGGAAGCATGACAAAGTGTTTTAAATGTATAAGTATATTAAATAAACTAAAACTTTTAAATAATATGTTATGACTATGGAACGAAAAATGTAATTTATATGTATATATATATATATATATATATATATATATATATATATATATATACATTGATGTGTTCATATGTATAAATATATATATATGTATATGTATATATATATATATATATATATATATATATATATATATTTATATATATATATATATATATATATATATGTGTGTGTGTGTATATGTGTATATATATGTATATATAGTATATGCATATATATGTACACATTTGTATATATATATATATATATATATATATATATAAATATATATATATATATATATATATATATTTATATATAGATAATGCTTTGTTTGTTGCATTTCGTTTTTTTTTTACATCAAGTCAGCAGTATACTTCAGATTAATTCCAGGATATCGAAACTTCTTTATTAAATTTATTATTAAAAGCAAAAGCATAAGCCTTGTTATTTTGGAATTAGGTTAAGGCCTACTGATGATTTGGTGTAACAGCCAATGAAATGCAGACATACCTGATAACACAACAAACAAAGAACTATGTTTAGTAAATTAACTGAGACAATAAATATCTCAACTAAATTATAATTAAACGCTATGTGTGGTATCTATATATTTGTACAGTATTTCTGTATATACTAATATATATGTATATTCATACTTAGGTATGCATATTTGTACCTCTTAGAGCCTTGTTGGACGAGGTTTGGGTGGGCTAAAATTTCATTTATTTAACATATTAATATCTATAAGTTTAAAAACTTTTATCTAAAAATAAAAATATAAGTAAATAAACAACTACAGATATCATTATAAAATAAAATGTAATATGATTGAACGAAGTTCAAACGCATTTGTAAGAAGATTATATAAAAGCTAGCATTTGTGTAACTAGAGTAAATTTATATATAGATCTATATTAAAGGTTACTGAACATCTTTGCAAATATTAATGAAGCACATAATTTATATATAGTGTTTGAAAAACAAATTATCAAATTGTTGCGAAAGAAACATGCTTTCTGGGATACCAAGTGATGGCACCACTTTTTAGGTGGCTATTGCTTCGTAAGTGGGCTCCCAACGTGGTATCGCAAGGATATGAGTCTTATTAGTATTAAAATGTTTTGAAAATCATCACAAAATGAACTGCTGTTTTTCTATGAAAACAAGATTTTTAAAATCTCGAAGTTTATTTTTTATCTTCTGAAGTTCATTACAATTTGTATATGGCTGTAAGGACTCTTTAAAAAACATTAATGGAAATAAGTAAGAAATAACAATTTGACATTGATTTGTTTCAGTATTTGACAAATTCACAATTGATTGTTGAAGGCTTTTACGAAAAAAAACATTCAAATCAAAATGCGTTTTGTGCACTTGGTAATTTTTTTATTCAACACATTTTTGCCTCAGTGCATTCGTTAACAACTAGAATTGCCGCATTTGGGAAAATCAGAATCCACGAGCGATTGTTGAAAAGCCGATGACGTTGGGTGCTGTTTATGGGTGTTTAACTATCGCGAAATGATAATGAACTTCTTGCGGCCAGAAATTGGGAATATGAAACTGGACGATATGTGGTTTTAACAAGATGGTACTACTTACTATACAGCCAACGAAATAATTGTTCTTTTCCACGAGGAATTCAATGGCCCTTATTTAGCTATTGAAATACTTAACTACTTTCTGTCTAATTTTTATAATTGTTAATTACACACTGCTGTATTTACAAAAATTAATGTGTACTTCAAGTGTGCTTTAACGTAAAAATTTCATAGAAAATTTATTTTAAAGTATTGATCAAGTCTACTTTATTTTTTGTGAATACTGTTGACAGTATTTAAAAATGTGTAGTTATTATTGCAGTCTGAACAAACAAATGAAAATATTAACGTATGAGTTTCTGTATATTCCTAAGGAATCTAGTTTGCTTACAATAGGTAGAAGGTTAATGAGTGTTTGTTAGTTTAGTGGTAAGATTCCTATTATTTACGAAAACTATACTTGTTATTGGTTGGTATACAAAGAGATGATGTTATAAAATAAAGACATTCATTAATAAATCTGAAACGAGTTGAATTTTAAATTCGTGCGGACTTGACAGCCGTCACAATCATGTGGTGTGACACCGTTGAACTTCCTTCTTTAGGGATATTTAAAAGAAAAAGTATACGTCAATGAGTCAACGCCAATTCAGGAGCTAAAGGATAATATAATACGGCACATTAACGACATTGATCCTCGATTATTTCTCAGCGTCATTGAAAATATGGACTATCGGATAGAGGTATGCCACCGAAGCCGTTTATTATACAATTGAAAAAATATACCCAATAAAGTATATAAAAAACAATTAAAAAATTTATTAAACATAAAGAAATAAATTAGTGATGCGCATTCAATTAAAACAATAAAACAAAACTCGAGTACTCTTTCGATTCGAACAAGAAGAATCATCTTTATTTGTTTTCTTGATCTATATATTTCGAACCTCTCGGTTCATCTTCAGGATCTATTAAAAATGTTTTACTTTTAATTATTTTATAATATTATATACATAAAAAATTTTTTTTACCTAATTCCTTTGATTTATATGAAAATTATTTTAATAAATGTAAATATATATATATATATATATATATATATATATATATATATATATATATATATATATAATATATATATATATATATATATATATATATATATATATGTATTTTTTGTATAATTGAAAATTATAAGCCTACTTCTGTATTATAAATTTCAAGTAACAATTAGATTACAGTATGTATTAGTGTAATCTTTTTTTATCACTTATATAATTACAAACTACTCGTTCAAGTTTAATTATTTGATTTACTTCATGTATTTGGGATTTTGGTTGAAAGAGTTCTTGAAGATGTTATTGATAATACATTATTAAATCTTGAATTTTCTCCACTATTCTGGTACTCATATGTGGATGATCATATTACTGCAATACCTGAATACGAAATAAGAAGTATCTTGGACAAACTTAATAATTATGATGAAAATATTTAATTTACATTTGAAATTGAAAATAACTATCAGTTAAATTATTTAGACACAACTATTCATCGTAAACAAAATGGAAAAGTTATAACTAATTGGTATCAAAGATATTTCATCCAATCGAATTATAAATTATTATTCAGCTCATCCATATCATATGAAAGTTAACACAGTTAAAAATTTTGTAAGAAAAATTTTTTGTTTATCACATAAAGAATTTTGGTTTAACAATCTTAAAAGAATTAATACCATACTTGTTAAAAATAATTATCCTTAGAATATTGTCAAAAAACTTATATATAGTATTCTGTTTGTCAACAACATAAAATAACAAGAAATAACCAAAATGAAACATGTACGAGTTATAAATAAAGTTTGTTTTTTATAGAGTGATACAACTTTGAGTTGGCATCACTGCTTTATTTGACTACCCATTTATCAGATGATAGTTGCTTTTTGTTTAGTTTGCCTTGATATTTCATTATGGATTGACTTACGCCAGAGCAATGCGTGCAGAGCTGCTAATTCGAAGAACAATAGATCGTTTTTGGACCACATTTACTGTTACTGATAATGTGCATCCGGTGAGACGCCGAACAGTGCGCACTGAAGTGGGTGGAGCCGCTGTCCACGAATGCATTGAAGATGATCCCAATTAATCAATTCGTCGCCGTTCTCAGCCACGGGGGTTGTATGCTTCCACTTTATGGAAGATTTTTTTAGTTGTTGAAAATTGGTGTTGAAAAAACGTTTCATTAATATCAAATATATATTACTATGTTTTATTATGATTTAAACTTGTATCACTCTATAAGAAACACCCGATATATCCAACAAAATGAAATAATGGAAGGCAATCAAAATCCTTAGTAAATTATGTATCGATGACTTATATTCCAACATTAATTAAAAATTGTCAAAAGTTTTTCAAAAATTTAAAATCTAAACTTAAAAATGAACATAAATCGGATGTAGTTTACAAAATTAATTGCAAAAATTGTATCATTGTATATATTGGCGAAACTACACAAAAATTAATGACAAGATTGAAACAACATCAATATGATTGTAAAACCTTAAAAAAACAATCAAACTTAACAGCTCCAGCTAAACATGCTATTTCAAATAAGAATGATTTTGATTTTTAAAATACAAAAATACCTAAAATTTAACAAAATAAAACAAAATTACAAATACGTACATGAAGTAAATCAAATATATAAACATGAACGAGTAGTTTGTAATTATAAAAGTGATAAAAAAGATTACACAAATACATACTGCAATCTAATTATTACTTAAAATTTATAATACAGAAGTAGTCTTATAATTTTCAATTATAAAAATAAATAAAAGGAACAAAAAAGTGTATATGTATATGTTTAAAATATATTTACATATATTAAAATAATTTTCATATAAATCAAAGGAATTTGGTAAAAAAAATTTGTATATAAAAAATATTATAAAATAATTTAAAATAAAATATTTTTAATAGATCCTGAAGATGAACCGAGAGGTTCGAAATATATAGCTCAAGAAAACAAATAAAAATAGTTTTATTTACACGGGTCAAAAAGAGGCTATAAAGAAGAAAGTAACTATACATTATTAATTTAATCCAGAAAAACAAAAGCTAAAAAAATTAAAAAAGAATCATAAATTTTCCTTTATTTATTACATTTTTATTACTTTTACCTCGTATATCGGCTTCCAAATTGGTAAGAAGTATACTCAGTTTAAATAAATAATATTTTTTAATAAAAACATATATATTTGACTACTTTTCAAGTTTTCATATCAGAAAGGTTAAAAAATGGTTTGTGAACATAATAAGTCGAATATGGTAGTTTGGATAAGCGAAAAACGTTTCGATTAAACGAATAGCTGCACATAGGGGTATTTGGTATTTCTAGCCTAACATAAGGCTTGAATTTAATATTAAGAAATGTAAAAATTTAAATACGTAGCTTTTTACGGTTCTGAGACCTTTACAATATATTTTTTTGTGGCTAAATGAATAAAGATTTTACATTGATTTTTTCTCTGTGAAAGGCTATATTATAAACTGCTTATATTAATTTTTCTAAAAATTGTATTTTAAATTTTTATGATAGGAAAATCTCTTATCTGTTAAATTTTTTATAAAAGATAAATATCAAAAGGTTTTTGAAAGTGAGTTCTATCACGTTCGTAGAAATGTTATAATACACTATAAAATATGAAATCTCTACTTTTTGACAGGAAAAACAACCTTGAGCTTTTTGCGCCATTCTTTTACAATTTTTTTTTGCAAATTTCACCTTTTTTCTGTTTTTGATCATCTTGCATAGACATATATGTGTAAAAACCATTTTGTCAGTCATAAAATGTTTTAGTTTTTAATAATTGTACGTGTATGTTTGTTATTTAAATTATTATACATAATACTGTTGTTACCTGTGTAAAAAAGATTCCCTTTTCCCGCAAAACAGTAGTTTTCCTAGCGGTATTTAGCTACTTGTAAATGGCGTTATTTGATGGAGAAAAATAAATGTACTTGCTTCAATTGACTTACAGGAACTCAGCTTTTTGCTATATATTGTGGTTATTGCACAAAATCGTTGTCAGAACCCTTTTGAAGAAATTTGGTAGAAAGTTTTCAAGGGTTCAGTGTAGCATAGATATTATTAAAAGGCTTTTGGTCAGTTCTGACTCACTGATTACTAGCATAAGAACAATTCCAAAAAAGTCGTTACCCTTTACCAAAGAAGTAATTTCTTTGATGCTCCCAGCCGTACTTGACTCTGAAGACGATTTAGATTCGCAAGAGGACTTTGAAGAAACAGACGAAGAAGAACCATGACACTCATCAATCTTAGTGGTAAATAGAAGTTATTTTAAATAAACACCTTCCCTCAACATAAAAGCTAAAAAATAAGGAGTTTGGAGGGATGCCTCCTCATTCCTATAAAATCTCAAAAATTTAATTTTTATGGTATTAACGCGTAAGTAGTTTATTCCTTTAAATATTTACATTATTTTTGCAAATAATATTTTAGGTCACCGCCCACAAAAAGGGACAGGGAAAGAATGGCATTTTACGTTATCCCGGATCCATGTTTAGGTTTTTGAACTTTCGCCGACGTTATCAGTTCCGTTTTCTAAACAAAAGTACAGAGAAACTTAAAACAAAATTTAATTTTTCAGAGGTAGGATTAGTTCCTCTAAGGGGAACTTTTTTTCCCTTGGTCCAATTTTTCCTATTTCAAGCTCAAATAGCCAATGATCATAGCATATTTCTGCCAAGTTTCATCAATATAGGGGCACCCAATAACTTTATAGAACCAAAACTAAAAAAAATATATTAATGTCCGGCTAGATTTTCAAAATACACCTATGTGCGCTGCACTGTGGGATTTTTGAAACCAAAAATGGAAATTAATTGGAAAATTTAGGAGCACCGAATAAATTTTTGTAGTCGGTAAAAGTACACAACAGTCCACATCACTAGTGCAAACATTTTGTTTTTGACAACTACCATTATGTCACTATACAATTTTAAAGTTTGAGTTATTTGACGTTTTCTTCGCGTGCAATATAAATTTCAACTTTTGGTGTCTTAAAAATTAGTTTTGAGTGTTTTCCAAAGTGACAATTAAAAATATTTTAATTGAACCTTCAACCTCAGGTTAGTAAGATTAATTTATGTTTTTTGTTTTTATGTGTAATTTGAGTTATTATTTTTAATTCATTTTCAAGCGTAAGCCTATAAATTAGTGAATTTCGGGAAATATGTCGATAAATAGTTGTGAATAAAGCCAGATTAAGAAAAAAACCGTTTCGTTTCTAAAAATCTAAACGCTTTTGAAAATATGTATGAAAAATTTGTCTGCACTTTTTTGCACATTTTTAAATAAAATTCAAATGTATTGTTGCACCTACATATAAAAAACCAACTTTTTATAAAAAGCAATACAATAGTTACCAGAAATAGTAAAACACGCTTTACTAACAATTGTACAGTTGACGGAAGAAGCACAGGAAGCTCGAAACAAAGATTTAAAAAGTTTTACGCAGCATTTTTCGCTAAAATGTTATAGAGAAAAATTAAATGAAAATATATTTAAAAGACTATTAGTTACTTCAGATCCTGTAATATCATATATTAGAAAATTTAAAGAGAAAAAAACCCATAATTTTCCTATGGAAGCAATTCAATTCTTAATATTTGATTCAAGTCTCGATAGTGAAGAAAATGCCAGTGATGATGATAATGATATTTATACCAATTATACAGATGATGATGGTTATTGATAAGAATTAGATACGTAATAGAGCTGTTCAAATATGTATTTTTATTCCCTTTTTAACCTACTGCCAATAAACTTGCATTAAATAATGAACTAATAATACTAAAAATATAATAATAAAAATAATTTGAAGCCTCTTACTATCATAGGTTTCTCTCTTTAATTGATATTGATCAAAAAAATCTAAAATTATAATCAGGCAAAGTCACCACGAATTAATTCCCATTTTAGCCATCGAAAACCCCACTGTGCGCTGTATAAAATGAACATGCGATTGCAAATATCTTTACTTGATACTATAGATTTAAATTTTTATTGTATTTAAATTTTTTTATGAATTGTGAGACGTATATTTTTGTTTCACGATTTCATGTTAAGAAAAAGCTATTTCGACCAGATATTTTTTCAAGCACCAAACTTGCAACAATGAGCGTTATGTTACAATTCATAAACTCTTACGTGTAAAGAGATGACCGCATGTATAATCGGATTTTCCATGTTTCTATAACTAATGTGAGAACTTCTCGCATCAAAAAAATGTTTGTCATTCTGTAAAACACAGGATATATTAGAATATATTTTTTGTAATACTCAACATATTATTCTACACACTTTAGAAAAATGACGAAGAAATCACACTGATAGCTGAACAGAATCGACAGCGTTTATGTAATAAAGATCGCATTACAGCATTCTTCTTAGCAGACGAAGCTAAAACTAAAATAGCTACAACAAGTTCCCTATTTTCTTTCTCCATCTGCCCTCTTAACACTATCCTATCTTTCAAAATTACAAGAGGGCTAAATAACCTCTTTTGAATGTCAATTCATTAGACCCCTAAAAATTTTCCAACATGAAATAAATTATATCCTCCCAATTTTGGCGTTAATTCAAGTTCTCTTGTACCCATTGATATCTAAAAGACTGCAAAGCATTCATGTTCCATATATACTACAATCGATGGAGTTCCGAAAATAAGACATGTTATGTACTCATATGTACATACAGGTGTGCAAGACATGATGAGATATAAACGTAAGACAAAAGCACTAAATGTATATATATATATATATATATATATATATATATATATATATATATCCATATATAAAATATGTATGTATGTACATAGGCATGCAGTTTAGTTTAAAGCTATAGAAGTACATGTGTTTGTAATTGTCCCTGATATATTCTGATTCTTGTCAGTGACTACTGTATCATTTGTAGATAACGATTCTCTTCTATAAGAGAACTAAGAGATGTAGTCATATCATTTATGACCATGTTTGAAGACGGATGAGTAGAACTTGTAACATCTGGCTGATGATGTTGGCTTGCTTGTAGACGATTAAAAGTTGGCACTGGAGGAATAAGAAATTCGTTATTTGCTGAAGTCTGATGAGGGCTCTGCTTGGTTTGCAGCCAACTTTGACAATTTTGCACATATTCCAAGGTACGTTGATATGCATCAGTACACATATTGCTACTGATACTTGTTGTATTAGTATTGTTGGCATTATTTGTACTGATGCAGCATATTGCTGACGATGGCATATATTGGCTGAAAGAGATCTGATTTTGAGAGTAACTGATATCCATATTATTACTACAGGACGTGGATGGTGGTTTTACTAGAGCTGGTGACATTTGAGATTGGGTTATATCCTGGCACTGTATTTCTTTCTGCATAGCATTGTTAGGCTTCTGGGATTTTTCTGTATTGGTGGTTTGAGGTTGTGGGGCAGCGGCATTTGCAAAGTAGTTACATTTTGTTTCGTTACTGCTGATACCTGGTAAACTAGTCATTGAACTGTCAGCTGGAGAAGAAATATTTTGAGCATAGACTGAAGTTGATTCCTGCATAAGTTTTAACATTGGCTCTTGAGAACAGAACAAATTATTGCTCTTAATATTCTGCCCAATGGAATTTTCGGATCGTTCCTGATAAAAATTGCAAATAGCATATTGGCGACGTTCAGTTTGCGATGTACGCTGATCATAATTTCGCTGGGAGTATGGACTTCCTAAGGCAGACATGGTATGACCAGATTGTGGAGACATTACCTGTGTTATTATAGAGGGGCTTTCGGGGCTGTTGGGATATAAATTAGGGGAAGACATCGCCGGTTGGCATGGCCCCTGCCCATATCCTTTGCAAGACGTGTTGTTATTATTACTTGATTTGTCTGCTACTTGATTTAAATATTGTAACATTTCATCAGGCAGCACAAGTTTATTTTCAATCAGCTCGTCTTCCTCAACTTCATCCAAATTGACTTTGTTATTAGGATGATGATCAAACGATGTCTCTGTTGATTCTTTTGTCCTTGCATCAATAGGCACTGCTGAGCAAGTGCCGCTCGTTGCTGGTTTAGTAGGTTTCTTTGTATTAGTCAAAGCTACATTTTGGAAAGTACTACTAAGTAAGGTTGGCGAGGGCAGAAAGCAGTCGTACGACTGCTGTACGGGCTCTGATAGCCGGCGTCCAATGGCGTTGCCTTTACCTTCATCACTTTTAATTTGTGGTATTTGGATTCCTATTTGCGAAGCAGTAAGCGCATTTGGTATAGAAAATCGTCCACTTTCATGAGGACGCCTTATACAAGCTATCGATGATGCTTGCAAGCGCTGTAAGTGCGTTGAAATTAGATGAGAAGAGGGAGGTGGTGGAAGACTTTGATTTTTCGTTGAATTAAATGCTGTGTCCAAGCACGAATTGGTACCTGCACAAATAGAGTTTGTACTAACTTTATTGGCTCCAGTATTAGGTACAGCTTCCGTGGAACTCAATCCAGAAGTGGTTATGTTAGACATTTGACTTGAACGCCTAGAACAACCTGGAGAAATAGGGTCGTACAATGATCCAGCATTGTAGGAACAGGGCCGCATCGTCGAAATCGATGATAACTGGGAGCACTGGCTACTGCGCCGGCTTTGCATACTACAGTAATATGTACTGGCATTTGAATTTTGACTATCACGGCGTAAGCTAGCTTGCATAAGCGACGCACCATTGCCATTGAGACCATAGTTAAAGATGTTAGTGCTCGTGTTCGAATATAAACGTGTTTGTATATCATTCAAGTTTGCGGAGCAAGCAGAGAGTGTTTTCATATCAGTGCTATTTTTGAGTGGGGATAGCCCGGCTGTGACTGGTTCCATTTTCAAATTCGTTATGCGCTGATTGAGATCTCCGATACCAATGTTTCTATTGATTTCGGGAATGTTGGATAGTACAGGTGAATTAAGATTTATGCCCTTGGATTGAAGGCGCGATCGGAAACGTTGTCGCATTGTACCAGCGGAAATCGAAGATGATCCACCACCATTGATTATCATGCTGCTATTTGGGCTATTACTAATACTGACCATTGTCCTAAGTACAATTGGCAAGTCTGCCGCATCTACATCATCGTAATAAAGCCACGTTTCATCATCATTTGTTGGTACACCATCATAATCATCATGGTTGTTATACGCTCCCATAACATCATTAATTTCACTTCCTGATGCCATACACATAGTATTACTAGATTTGAATTGCATTTGATTATGAGCTGCTTGATTACCACCAGTTTGTGAAATTGTCGGACTATGAACCGAGAGTTGCGGTGGTGAGTTAGCCTCTGATTCAGACTTAATACTGGGACTCGAAAAACTAGTAACTTTATTCGAACGGAAGTCATCAGGCAAGTCAACTTTTCCCAAATTACTGCCACCACCAGCCGAATGATCGTTGTCATGAATTGACCCTTTGTGCTTTTTATTGGCATAGAATTCAGCGCCATGAACGGTTTTTACATGTTTTCTTAAAGAGCTGGGATCCGTATAACGTTTAATACATCCAGGTGCTTTGCAAACGTATGGCTTCTGAAAATAAAACAAGTCACAATGATTATTATTATTTGTTTTTGTGCTTGGCAATTAATATAAGTATGAAGTGGTTATGCATACCTCATTACTATGAGTACGGTTTTGATGTTTAGCTCTATCACTTGCGTTACTAAAGGCTTTGCTACATCCGGGATATTCGCAAGTATACGGCTTTTCTCCAGTGTGAGACCGCAAATGGGTTTTCAAGTTTTCCAGACGAGAATACGCTTTACAGCATCCTTCAAACTGTAAAAATTTCAATAGTTATATATACATATGTAATAACCCAAAACAATTTATGTTATCTATTTCACTAACAGTGCATTTGTGTGGTTTTTCTCCAGTATGACGACGCATATGTACTACAAGCATATACTGTGCCTTAAAGGGCTTTTCACCTCGTGAACAGTCTTCCCAACGGCAAACGAATGCCTTCTTGTTACTTTGTATGTGGTCGTTGTTAATATGCTTGACTAATTCATCCTGTGTCATAAATTCAACTCCGCATTCTTGCCAGTGGCAATTAGTTTCTATGAAATCACCCGGTTCATCTTTTATGTCAGTTGTATCGACAGTTGCACACTCATAGTCACTGTGAGGTGTAGTTGTTGTGGGTGGCCCGCATTGTACATGATTGCTGTTACTATGATGATGATATGTTGTTGTTGAGGTAGTGGTTGGAGTGTTATTCGAATTTGAGTTTTTGTTGATACGTTGCTGTCTTCTCGCAACAGATGATTTTGCCGAAGCGCTATCTGCTTCCTGTTGAGTAATGTCATTTTGCGACGTTGACGAAGGTTGTTCTCCCTTAGAAAGTTCCGTACATATTTCTTCATAATTCTGCAAATTTTAAAGTAAAGAATCATTTTAAATATAATAGAATTTCTTAGCACTCCTCACCATTTGTTTAGTTGTACTGTTTATTATGTTATTTTGATTGCTGTTGATATTAGCAGAATGAGCGCCTGTGTGACCATTTAAAGAAGAATGAAATGATAAGTTATTAGTTCCTGCACTGCTAGGAGCACCATTAGCAGCTGTTGCTGCATTATAGGCAGCTGCGGCAGCAACAGCTGATTGTAATGTGTGTACATGGCCCATGGAGAGCATGTTAGCAGCTGCTTGATGTGTGGGCAATGGATGTAGCAGTCCAGCACTTGCTCTCAGCAGATGGGCTTGCAACTGTTGTAAGTGGGGTGACATAGCGTTGTGCATTGGACTTATGGTACCAGCTGACAAATGACCATACGAGCCACTCGCTGCACTACTGGCACGAGAACCATTCATTATAGTTGCCAATGAATTGGGAGAAAATCGGATCATCGAATTAATATCGAATGAATCAGAATAAGGAGAAGATGAAAGTGCCCTTTTACGGCTAATACTTGCCCTTATACTACCGATGCGCGACGAACTATGTCTAGCATTATCAATACTAAAATGAATATCAGTACTCGCCAATGAATTGGTTGCTGCTGCTGCGGCAGCTGTTGCGGGATGTAATTCACCCAAAGAACCCACAGCGCGTGCTCCCAAATAATCACCAGAATTTAAACCTAATCCAGTTAAATGAAATGCTGCAGCACAATTTGAATAAGGATCTGTAAACCAAAATGTTATGTAACAAAACATAATAATAACTGTTTAGAAATAACTATATAATATATATTATTGTATTCTGATATTTTTAGGCTTAAGGTCTCTTTATTTTAGTTTAATTTTTAATTTCAATATTTCGTCACTCCTTTGTTTGACTTCTTCAGGAAATTAATTATTTTATTTGTTATGAAAAAATATGTTGTTTGTGAAACAAAATTATTTGTCAACAAAATACACAAAGATTCAAACAAATTTTAAATAAATTTACAATACATGAACAATAATAAATATTTAAAATTTGTTTGAATCTTTGTGTATTTTGTTGACAAATAATTTTGTTTCACAAACAACATATTTTTTCATATCAAATAAGATAATTAATTTCCTGAAGAAGTCACACAAAGGAGTGACGAAATATTGAAATTAAAAATTAAACTAAAATAAAGAGACCTTAAGCTTAAAAATATCAGAATACAATAATAATTAAAAAGAGGTCAAGAAACCAGAAGAATTTATGTAATATATATATATATATATATATATATATATATATATATATATATATATACATATATATATATATATATATATATATATATATATATTTATATATATTTATATATAGGAAATTAAATTCGTGTGTTATATACGTCCCACACCTCTATTCACTGTGTTCCACATAATGTTGGAAAACCAAATTCAGTAATTAAAATTTTTTAAAGTGAAAAACAAAAATAAATCTAAAATACGACATCAGTTTCGTAGTTGTACATTCGGATTTTGTACCATCTAAATAAGTAATAGGTCCTTTTCATACCAAGACGGTATCATTTTTTTTTTAATGTTTTAATGAAGTCAGTATACAGTCCATTGCGGCGGAACTAGAAAGGAGGGTATAGTATTGAAGGGCCAGATGAAAATATATGAGAAGATAGACGATTTTTTGTAGCTATTTGAACCTTTTTTTGTTCGCAAGATAATTTTTTGGAACAGGGCCGACGAAGGAGCGTGCTCTTCAGTATAGGATAGTGTCGCCAACTATGTTCAGTGAACAGTGCTATGTCTTCATCACTCAAACAGGGTAAAAACAACTAACACAGCGATGCGCTTATGCTGATCAGAAGAATTCGACACCATATGCATGACTGGGCGCGGAGTCGAACTCTATACCCTCCGCTTCATAGTCTCGTGTAAACTACTTCAGCCAACAGCACCCTCAAAATTCATTAAAAAAGATTCTGCCATATTATCGTTCGAATTGACTCGAGAGTTTGTAATAGATTAAAGAAAAATCTAGTATTTTTCTTTAATTTATTACATTATTTCGAATCGATTCGAGAACCGTAATAACGCCCACATATTTAATATAATAAATTTTCTATTATTTTATAATGGAAAACCAAAAAATATGTTCTGCTGCAAAAGCGAATATTACTTTAATGTAAAGCGTATATTACTTTAATGTTAGTGTCACAACACAAGAGCAACGCGTGCAAATTGTTGAAATTTTTAATAAAAATTATTGTTCTATTCGTGAAACTTATCGTGCACTTCGTCCATTTTATGGCGTGCACAATCGTCCCTCAGAGCGGCTAATCCGAAGAACATTAGATCGTTTTTGGACCACATTTACTGATATTGTGCATCCTGAGACGCCAAACAGTGCGCAGAAGCTGTAGCCGCTGTACAGGAAAGCATTAAAGATGATCCTAATCAATCATTTCGTCGCCATTCTCAGCAACAAGCTGGCGAAGTAAAAAGGTTGACGTAGCTATAAAAAATTCTCTATCTCCTCATCTTTCTTCATCGGTCTTCTCAATACTATCCCCTCCTTTCTTGTTCCGGCGCAATGCACTGCATATGTAGGGGTCACCCCCTGAGTGCGCCTTCAAAGCGCCAGTCGTGGCGACCACATGGCAGAAATCATATTTAAACATTAATTCCATAAAATTTTCATTCCAATAAAGCAAGTTTCATTGGTATTATAAATATATTTCCTTGTTTTATTATGATTTAAACTTGTGTCACTCTATAAAAAAACACTCTATATAAGGAAGGCCAGCACTATTTTTAAGCTTTGCACATTTTTCTTATTTTAATAGTAGAAATTATTTCATGTAATCCTTGCAAAATGGATTTTCCTCCACGCTGGGTGGTCATCTTGTCGCGATGTGGAGACATAGGTCTAGTTGACCGGTCTGTACTGGCGGGGGCAGCTGTTATCAGTAGCCCCTGGTAGGGTCACCCATGCCAGAGTAGCCAACAACTAAGTACCGACCAAGAACCACCCTCCCCGGACTCGATAGCGTCTGTTTTTCCCCATGGGGCGGCTATCGAGTCAGTCCGTTTCTCGGTCCAAGGGACCATGTCCAAATCCATCAGCGTTCCATCCCATTTTGGGCGGCTGATGGTCTGCATCCAGGTGGGTCGGCAGCTTTTTAACCTGGCAGTAGGTATAAAATGCACCCATAAACCCACCAAAATGAAAAATAAAAAGCCAAGCCCCACTTACCCGGTTAGGGACTTAATAATCTCCGGGGAACCTATTCCCGCGGCGCAAGTAGCAGGCCGCGGTGAATCGAAAGGTAATGCTGCTCAGGCTGGCCGGGTGTCCAAATCAGGCCCGACCAGTCTGCGGACTACTGACGTGGTGGGCAATCAGCCTGGATTAACCGGGCTGATTGCTGTTGAGAAAGGGGCAAAACACCCGGCAACAGGTGGCTGCCCTAGCACTAGCAGCGAGGTACCTCTGTCTTTCGCTCCAAGTACCTCGAAAGCTGCTCAGGTCCTTAACGGTAAAACCCCCTTCTTCGGGTGCGAAGAGAATGGAAAGACCTAAGCCGTCCAAACCCGTCACCTCCAAAGCGCAGGAAAAGGCAAAGAGGATTGCTTCTAGCCGCAGTACTTCGTCACCCACTGCCAATCCCGTCAAAAACATCAATAATCCTTCGCGCAAAAATGCTTCACGGAGGGCAAACGATGCGAGACGCTCCGCCTTAAGAACTATTTCGCACCTTGGTGCGATCCCGGCTGACCAGCTTTCTGAAAAGCAGGCAGCATCTCTAAAGTGGGCACAGGCTCATGTGTCGAGGCAGCAAATAAACTCCTCCCCCGCACCTACCACGGTTGCGGCGCCTAAACGGCAACGTTCGGAAGAGGAGAACGATGCAGCTAGGGCTTCTAGGGCAAAACGTCCTAAGAACAGTCCTTCGAAAGGCACCTTTAGTGAGATCGCCAAAGGCAAGCTCATAAGGACCATAATCGATAGGGATGTGTCAGACGGTGCCATTTCCCATGCCATATGGGACTTTGTTAACCAAAAACTTGCGAGAGTGTTCTGGAAGATCCGCAAGGAGTGTAGCGTGTTTCTATTATCACCATGACCACACCCTTTGTATGGTCATGATAGGGTGCAAATTGTGCCGCTGTTGCTCTACCATCTGTAAGCAATATGATATTTTATTTTAAATAAACACGCACACTGCTCTGATATGTATTAGTACAGTGTAAGCATTTTCCCACGATCTGGGTGGTCAATAAGCAATAACCAATAAACTCTTGTGTATGACCATATATCATGCACAATTGTTTATATTAACAAAATATATTTGTTTACATTTAAGAAATTATTGTTTAAGTATTTGTAAGAATTATTCTTTAAGTTTAGCTTAAGACAATTTTAGATTAAGAATAAAAATTCATTCAAAATAAAGCAACGGCAAAGAGCAGAAGCTCAATGCCAAATTACAAACTAAAAAGAGTTAAAATTATTTACAAAGAGCCTTTTACATGGCGATCCTGCCATTATCCTTAAAGGATAACAAAAGTTTGTGAACTTATATAAATTATTAATCATTTTATTTAATTTGATTTAAAAACCAAAAAGAAAACTAAAATAAAAACAAAATAAACAAAATACACACAAACTGCACACAAACTGCAAGAAAATAACAACAACAGAAATATCCTAAAAAAAAAAAATAAATAAATAAAATAAAATCTACAAAGAAAAATCCAACAAAAACAACCCCAGCCAGCACTAATAAAAGTTTTGAAAAATCACCAGTGAAAAAAAAAATAGAAGAAAATCCACCAATTCCCAGTGAAACAGAAGAAAACCCAACATAATCTTCCTGTAGTTCGGGCAAATATCCGGAAAAAATAAACAGCCTTCAACAACACGAAATAATTGTGAAAAAACACCAGAAATAACCAGCCTTCATCCAGACGAAGTAACACCATCATCAGCAAGAAATGTAACGAATCCAATATGGTAAAGTTTTTTATTATTGAAGAAATCAATCTTTTTTTTATTTGATTTATTTAGCTTTATTGTGTTTCACTATTGTTTATTGTGTTTTATTATTATTTATTGGTGCGATGCAAATCAACTAATAAGTGAAAATGAATAAAATATTAAAATATAATTGAAAATATCTTTTTATTACAAAAATCTAAATATTTTAAACCTTTAAATAAGAAATTAACAAACACAAAGTTTAAAAGACACTAAAATAATTCAATTAAAAGTTTAATAGAGAAATTAAAATTATTATATAGCATTATCATTAATAAAATTTTATTTAATAAATTAAATGAGTAATAAATAAAAATAAATAAATATAATTTTACATTCTTTTATTATGGATTATAAAACACCTAACAATAACATATAAGTAATCATACTAAAACTGCAATTACTTGATACTTACGAGTCGCTCTTGGAATTGCATAGTAAATAAGGTTTAAATCCCGTTGGGTCACAATTGGTTTTGACCCATGGATGACAGCGCTTGGTACGTCGGTGCATAGAAGTGTACAGAATGCCACGCGGTGCCATACATCCCATGTAAATTATAAGCATTAACAAGACCCTGACAATTTTTCAAACTTTTACTAACATTCATGACGGCAGTAAAAATCGGGTCAGGCAAAATTTTGTAAGTCTGACTTCTTGAAGTTGTAAACTGTCGCATGAAGACAAAACGAACCCGACAATAGATTTCAAAAAGGGTAGAATTTTTTTAAAGAAATCTTTATATATAGAATTCTAATAAGGAAAGGTAGAAGAAATAGACAGACAGGAATCGGAGAAAAACCAAAGACATACGTAGAAGACTTTTTGCAAGCGGCAAACTTATTGAAAAAAAAAAAACACAAATACAAAAATGCATAGTAAAGTCACAAGCTTTAATATAAAATAACCACCAAATATTGACACAAAAGAGACAGTTTGATGAACATAATTTTAATTCATTTGAATTCAATTAAACTGTTGACATAAATTTTTAATGAAACTTTAAAATGGGTGGAACTGAATCTAAAATAGAGAAACCAAACGCTAACGTCGTAAATGACATAGTAATAAAGGTGGAAATTCCAACAATCTACCTTATAATTATTACAGCATTATTGACAGTTCAAACACTAATAAATATATATCAGTTACACAAACACTCTATAAAAAAGGACTACACCCGTAGATTGGCAACGGTTGACAGTATAAACAAAATATAAATACGAAACAAATGGAATGGGAATATGTTTTGCAAAAAGCAAGAAATTATAAAGTAATCTTATTAAGATCTTGTAAATGCCTAAGCGTAGACAGAGACACTAGACCAGAAACCGTGGAAAAGCATTTCAAAATAATTTTACAAAAATTAGAAGAAATTAGAATCCTTTTTAATACAAGTTATTCCGATTTAACTAAAACACACCAAATAACTGCAGATGCTTTTTATGTAGATGTAAGACAAAAAACATTGGTGGTTAGTGTAAAGAAAGGAATTAATATTGAAATCCCTGATTCTCTTCATGAGCATGTAGACTTCAAATATCAAATAAAACAGGAAAACAAAATTATTGACAAAATGCCACAAACAACAATAGAATTTATAGGCACGGCTGCCAAAATATTGCCAACATTTGCTAAACTAAAAGCAACAGTTAAAGGAGAATCAGTTGAGGTAATACAATCTAAAATATTAAATACTAAACAGCAAGGCAAAACTGCCAATGTATATGCAAACGAGATAGAAGAATTGACAAAAAGGTTAGAAACAGCATATATCTCGGATGGATTGCCCAACGAGACAGCAAGAAAATACTCAACAAATTCGGCTGTAGCAGTCATAGTTAAAAATGCTACAAATGAAAAGGTTAAACTGATCATGAAATCAGGAAACTTTAAAGATATGAATGAGGTCATATCTAAATTTATAGGAAGTTGTAACAAATAACCAACAGAACGCTGTACTGGCATTCGGATACCAAAGACCTCAACGACAACAATTTCAAAATAATAGATATCAAAGAGGTGGACGTGGTAACTATGGTGGTTACCAAAACTATTACAATTATAATAACGAACGATATAATGGAAATAGAAATAACAGACGTGGAAACTATGACCACAGAAATAATAGAGGCCACTATTACAATAACAATAGAGGTTACAATTATAACAACAGAGACAACCGAAATAATGGAAACCGAAATTATATAAACACAACAGATTCAACGATTAATAATTCGGAAAACTAATATACCCCCCTAAGATAACCAGACACAAAATATACAATTTAAACCTTAACTTGGGTTCTTTTATAAACATAGAAGTGGACAATACAGACCAAATAATAAGCTTGTTAGTCGATACTGGCGCAGATATTTCAATCATAAAAACAATAACTTTAAAAACAAACCAAATAAATACAAATAGAAAAACAACAATAAGTGGAATAGGAAATGGACAAATTGAATCATTGGGAACAGTCAGTATAAATATGAAAATTCAAAATTTTAATATACAACATTACTTTCAAGCTGTACAAAATAATTTTCCAATACCCTGCGATGGAATCATTGGTATGGACTTTATCAAAAAACATAATTGCATACTAGAGTTTAACAATGGTTCTGATTACTTTGTGGTACGTCCGACAGGTTTATCAAGACCTATAGAAATAAAAATAACAAATAACCAAAATAAATTAATTTTGTCACCAAGGTCTGAGGTAATACGCCAGGTCAATTTCATTGATTGCGATCCCGAGATACTGGTGCCAAATCAGGAACCTGAGCCAGGTGTTTTTATTGCAAACACCCTGGTGAAATCGGACAAAGCATTTATTCGTGTTCTTAACACTAATGACGCTATCGCTTCAGTCACAATAGACAAAATAAAATTTGAAAATTCTTCCGATTATGATATAGTGGAAACAAAGCAGGTTAAAAATAAAAACAGAAATAATAAACATTTTAAAGAAAAATTTCCCTGAACAGTTTAAACATAATTTAACGGAACTATGTACAGCATATAGTGACATTTTCGGTCTGGAATCAGAAACCATTACAACTAATAACTTCTATGAGCAAAAGTTGAGAGTAAAAGACAATAGCCCGGTATATACTAAAAACTACCGATTACCACATGTACACAAAGAAGAAATCAATAGACAAGTTACAAAACTTATAGATGATAAAATTATTGAGCCATCACATTCTGAATACAATAGTCCAATTTTGTTGGTTCCGAAAAAATCGCTTCCCAATTCCGATAAGAGACGATGGAGACTAGTAATAGATTATAGACAAATTAATAAAAAGCTAATTGCGGATAAATTCCCTTTGCCTAGAATAGACGATATTTTGGATCAACTGGGCAGAGCAAAATATTTTTCTTGTCTGGACTTAATGTCTGGTTTCCACCAAATAGGTTTAGAACAAAACTCTAACTCTAAAGATCTAACATCATTTTCAACAAATAATGGGGCATATAAATTCACTAGATTGCCCTATGGTCTGAAGGTTGCGCCGAATTCATTCCAAAGGATGATGACAATTGCTTTTAGTGGACTTAAGCCCGACCAGGCTTTCCTATATATGGATGACCTGGTGGTGCTTGGTTGTTCTGAGGGGCATATGCTTTCGAACTTGACAGATGTCTTTGAATTATGTAGAAAATATAATCTCAAGTTAAATCCTGATAAATGTGTGTTCTTTAGAAGAGAGGTAACATACCTAGGACACAAATGCACGGATAAAGGAATACTCCCAGACGACAGCAAATACAGCGTAATAGAAAATTATCCTACGCCTAACAATGCTGATGAAGCAAAAAGGTTCGTAGCCTTTTGCAACTACTACAGGAGATTCATTAAAAATTTTTCGGATCATTCTAGACATCTGACTCATTTGACAAAGAAAAATGTAAAATTCGAATGGACTGAGGCTTGTGATTCAGCCTTTAATAACCTAAAAAGGGCACTAATGAATCCTACACTGGTTCAGTATCCAGATTTTTCCAAAGAATTCTGCATAACAACAGACGCAAGTAAACAAGCTTGTGGTGCTGTTTTAACACAAGAGCATGACGGAAAGCAATTACCAACTGCATATGCATCCAAGATATTTACAAAGGGCGAAAGCAATAAATCAACAATAGAACAGGAATTGACAGCAATACATTGGGCTATAATGCATTTCAGACCATACATATATGGAAATCATTTCTTAGTTCGCACTGACCACAGACCATTATCTTACTTATTTTCAATGAAAAATCCAAGTTCAAAATTAACAAGAATGAGACTGGACTTGGAAGAATATAATTTCACAATAGAATACCTTAGGGGAAAGGATAATTACGTAGCCGATGCATTATCGCGCATAACAATAACTGACCTAAAAGAAATAAATAATAAAATACATAAAATGACTACACGTTCAATGGCAAATAAGGCATTAGAAAAAGTTCCAATTGAAACAAACAAAAGGCACCAAAATGATAAAAATATGAAGCCCAATATATTTGAACCAATCATAAACTCTGACGTCAGAAAATATTGCAAACTAAAGATTAACCCTCAATATATTTATATTAAACGTGGTAAATGTGTATTTGCACGTATTCCAATAAATGAATTGTTTATTAATGGGAAATTAGACCTAGGACTATTTTTCCCAAGGCTCGAAGAAGTGGCCGATAAACTAAATATTAAAAAGGTGCAATTGGCACCTAGTGAGAAAATTTTCGAATTTGTCTCTATTAATGAATTTAAAGAAATGGGCAATAAATTATTAAAATTATTAAAAGTAGCGCTGCTTAGTGAGGTGACCCACATAACAAATAATAACTCAATATCAGAGATATTGAAACGATACCACGATGATCCAGCTGAAGGTGGACATTCCGGTGTTTCAAGAACTCTTAATAAAATAAAAAGATATTATTATTGGAAAAATATGACCCGCGACATTACAAAATATGTTAAAGTGTGCCAAAAATGCCAAACGTCAAAAATAACAAAAAATACAAAAATGCCATTGACATTGACAAATACGCCAGACAAAGCCTTTGATACAGTGGTGGTGGATACAATTGGTCCACTACCAAAGTCATTAAATGGTAATGAATATGCTGTAACAATAATATGCGACTTTACAAAATATCTTGTAACGGTACCTATACAGGATAAAAGTGCTAAATCAGTTGCAAAAGCTATTTTTGAAAATTTTATTCTTACCTATGGTCCGATGAAGACGTTCATTTCGGACATGGGTACAGAGTATAAAAACTCAATACTTGACGAACTTTGTAACCTTTTGAAAGTGGAAAAACTGACATCAACTGCTTACCACCATCAGACGCTTGGAACTGTTGAAAGAAGTCACAGAACCTTCAACGAATATATGAGATCTTACATATCCGTTGACAAAAGCGATTGGGATGAATGGCTACGATATTTCACATATTGTTTTAATACAACGCCATCCACAGTTCATGACTACTGCCCTTACGAGTTAGTTTTTGGTAGACTTCCAAATGGGTTCTAACAATTTAGTGGTGTTAATTCAATAACACCTTTGTATAATATAGATAATTACGCTAAGGAAGTTAGATTTAGACTAGAAATAGCGCATAGTAGAGCTAAGGATATGTTAGATAAGTATAAAATAAAACAAAAGTTACATTATGATAAGGGATCAATTGAAATAGAATATAAAATAGGAGATCTGGTTTTACTCAAAAATGAGACAGGACACAAATTAGATAACCAATATAAGGGTCCCTTTAGAATAAAGAAATTAGATTTAAGAAATAATGTAACAATAGTTGACAAAATAACAAATAAAGAACAAGTAGTACATAAGAATAGGCTTAAATACTACAACAGCAAATAGAATTTTATAAGTACTTAGCATAGGATTTATTTTAAGAGGTAGGATATAGAATCATAATAGAATAAGGAAACCCTACGTTTAGAACTAGAATAGTAAAGATTTAGAGATATAGGAATAAATATACTTACAAAATACAAAATAAAAACCACCTAAAGAATGATCAAAGTTAAAATGTGATTGATTATTCTTTTGTTAAAAGTAGCGTGTTTCTATTATCACCATGACCACACCCTTTGTATGGTCATGATAGGGTGCAAATTGTGCCGCTGTTGCTCTACCATCTGTGAGCAATATGATATTTTATTTTAAATAAACACGCACACTGCTCTGATATGTATTAGTACAGTGTAAGCATTTTCCCACGATCTGGGTGGTCAATAAGCAATAACCAATAAACTCTTGTGTATGACCATATATCATGCACAATTGTTTATATTAACAAAATATATTTGTTTACATTTAAGAAATTATTGTTTAAGTATTTGTAAGAATTATTCTTTAAGTTTAGCTTAAGACAATTTTAGATTAAGAATAAAAATTCATTCAAAATAAAGCAACGGCAAAGAGCAGAAGCTCAATGCCAAATTACAAACTAAAAAGAGTTAAAATTATTTACAAAGAACCTTTTACAGGAGAATCCGGGACCGCCGCCTCAATGCGTCGATGCTGGCTGGCCCCAGCACCTCGGTAAATTTATGGCTTGCACGGATGAACGCTCAGCGTCTCTGTTGAAGAAGGCCATCGAAGCTATTGGCGAGGCGTAGGAAGGCTCTAGGCTGGATGTGGTTTCCTTGGAAGACATAACCAGAAGACTAAGAGCCTTGACCATAGTCCCTGCTGAACCTTCTTCCCCGAAGGATATCCTTGAGATCCTTAAGGACTGTAACCCGGATCTACCCACCCATGACTGGAAGGGACCTAAGGTGAATGCACCCGAGAGGTCTAGAAGGGAGGTGGTTCTGATTCTTAATAAAGAATCTTTGGCACCGATCCCTAAGAGGGGCAACAAAATCTTCTACTGTTTCAGTACGATTCTGTTGCGCCTCTACCGGACCGATGCCAAGAAGAACCGCAACCGAGGGGATGGTGCTGCCGACGGCGCTGTTGACTGCGCTGCTGCTGGTGTATCGGACGTAGCTTCGTACGGGCAAGAGGACACCCACTCAGTCTCAGACTTGGTGGGTGACTTCTTTGAACGGATGGCAGTCGCGGATGGGGACACTGACGCCCTCTTGGAATCCAGCCAAGAGGACGCCAACAACACCGTAATTGCGCTCCATGATGGTGAAGGTGACGCAAATAAACCTTCACCACTCTAAAGCAGCTACATACAGAAACCCTGTTGTAGCTGGACCATGAGCAGTCAAGAGACGCTAAGCGTACTACTCGACACTCATTTTCCTGGTAGCCAGGCGGCACCTTTAACAGACACTGTCGATGGCATAATTCCAGCGGATCTACAGAGAAATGCGGACATTGTCCTACCTTGGCTCACGGTAATTTACAGTGAATGGCTTAGGAGGGCTTATATACCTATATTTTGGCGTACGTGGAAGGTTGTGTTTATCCCGAAGGGGGGGTAAGACGTTACACACCAAGCCTAAAGACTTCAGACCGATAAGTCTTACTTCTTTTTTACTCAAAACTTTAGAAAGAGTAATTGATATTCATCTGAGAATCACCATTCCGAATGAACTTCTCTCCAAATCACAGCACGCCTACACTAAAGGCAAATCTGTGGAAACGGCACTACATTCTCTGGTGGGCCACATAGAAAAATCTCTTGAGTATAGGGAATTTACTATGGGGGCTTTTCTGGATATAGAGGGTGCTTTCAACTATGTCAACCCCGATTCCATCATCAATGGGATGGTAGCAGTAGGGATTGATGACAATTTATGCCGGTTTGTTAGAAACTTACTAACTTTCAGGGTAGTCAGGGCCTCGATTGGGGATGACACCGAGTATAGGGCAGTCTATCGGGGCACTCCACAGGGGGGTGTTCTGTCACCTCTGTTGTGGAACCTGACCATCAATTCGCTTTTGCTAAGTCTAGAACGCAGACAGATTATGACTGTCGCGTACGCGGATGACGTAGCGGTGGCGATATCGGGTAAGCACTTGGATACCATATCCCAGTGTATGGAGTCTGCGCTGGCTCTGCTGAGTAGGTGGAGTGCCAGCTGTGGGCTCGGCATCAACCCAGCCAAGACTGAGTTGGTGCTCTTCACTAGGAGGTACAAGACCGATAGCTTCATACACCCAAAGCTTAACGGCACCTCCTTGAAACTATCTAACCAAGTACCTGGTTGTGATTCTGGATAGTAAGCTATCATGGAATCAGAACATACAGGCGAGAGCGGAGAGGGCCTTAGTGGCTATTTATACATGCAAAAGGGCAGTAGGCCTCAAATGGGGTATCAACCCGAAGGGGATCAGTTGGATCCTTGAGGATGGTATTGGTTTGGTGGAATGCGATGGACAAGCAGGCTCATCGCAGGACCTTTGAAAAATTATTTCGGGTCGTAGCTAGACTGATGACAGGCGCACTACGATCTACACCAACGGGAGCAATTTTTTCAATGCGAAATTCTGGCCAGACAATTGGCTCTATTCTCTGCGGTCAGGTTAAATACAGTATGTCCATGGACTAGGACTGACTATGGGCATGCTTGGATTTTAAGAGAGCACTCGGAAATCCATGTCAACATTGACTATTGTGTACCAAGACCCATCTTTGGTGAACTTTTCCGTTCCATTGTCGTTGACAGGGAACAGGTGGACAGACTTTCCTTTCCCGAGGATTCAATTAGAGTTTTCACTGACGGATCCAAAAGGGGAACAAAAACGGGCAGAGACTTCTATGTGAAGAACTTCAATTTAAGATCTCCATTCCGGCTCCAAGACGGTTGTACTATCTTGTAAACCGAAATCTCATCTATTACTCGGGCAGCGAGATGGCTAAAGTACTATAGGATATCGAATTATATCTTCATTGTTACCGATAGCAAAGCAGCCATCTCTGTGGTGTGTACAGTACATCAAAAACTGTGGTCGAATGCCGACTGTCAACGAGATAGCGAGACATTCGAGGGTGACACTGGTTTGAATGCCGGGACATTCTGGATGTCCAGGCAACCATACTGCGGATGAGATTGCCAGACAAGGGACTGAATTGAACAGTTCAATGATCAGTCACTTCACTGGCATTCCATTAGCGCGATGCAAGTTTCTGATTCAAAGCGAATCATACAAACTAGCTCAACTTAGGTGGGAAAGCAAGAGCCACGTGGCCCCATTATGATTTGCGCAAAACACGCGACCTTCTCAAGTTTGACAAGGCGCGCATGCGTCAACTGGTGACTGTTCTGACAGGACACTGTAGCTTTGGGACTCATGCGAGGAGGATGGGTCTAATATACAACGACTATTAAAGAAGCTGCAATGATGAAGAGGAGGAAGAGACAGTCCTCCATCTTCTGTATCAGTGTCCTGCCCTTGCAAATGCAAGGGCAGTTGCGCTGTGCTCCCGATTCCTGTCAGACTTAGGCAGCCTGGCAAACATGAAGCTTTCAGGGGTATCATCCTTCCTCAGGGGTACAGGATGGTTTGAAACGGCGGAGGACATCCCTTAGTAGGTCCTCTGCTTAAGGGCATCACAAAGGGACCGAATTGACGAACCCAAGTGGATTGTCCCGCCAGGGACAACGGCCTGTAAAAGATTTCAACAATTTTAAAGACTTTTACTTTTAATTTGAAGATATTAAGTCAGGATATAACATTAAAGTATAATGTATGTATTTATGTGTATAATTTCTATTACATGACTAAAAGAACATGCATACAGCGGTATTGTAATGTATCAAACTTGGCCGGCTAATGCTTTCATTAGCCGTGGCCCACCGCTGCTTGTTTCGTCACGGCATAGAATTCTTAGAAAGTATTTTTCGTAATAAAAACAGCTGATGTCAGAAGGTTTGTCAGAAGAAAATAGAACACGCTCTAATTGAAATTTTGTCAGACAACTTTTTGTCTGACTTTTACAGAAGCAATGTTGGAAAGGTAACACACGATATGTATGTATTTTGCAGTGGAAAATTTGACATGTCAGATGTAAAAAACATGTCGTGTATGGGGGGCTTAACTAAACTAATGCAATTCCAAAACTACTTGAAAAGAATCAAATATACTACCTATATCATCAAATTGCTTCCCTTATTTCACCTTGGCGACATGGCTTTCGTAAGACCCGTTTAAATATAACTAATATTTTGGAACTCACCACCATTGTTAATAAAGGTTTTAGATATAAAATGCTAACTAATGTGATATACACTGATTTTAGTAAGGCATTCGATAAAGTTAACCACAATCTTTTATTGCTTAAATTATCACTTATGGGCTTTAAGGTTAAATTAGTCGTGACTTATTCATAACACCATACCCATAACGCCATAACCTACAACCAAAATCCATTTAGTTTTTATGGCTATGGTTACGTGAAGTATAATCGAATACACTGTTATCCATAAATTAGGTTCGAACCTGCATTATCTGTTATGGGTATGGTGTTATGGATAAGTCACGACTAATTTAACCTTTAGTTATTCTACTTTAAAAGGGTTAACATTTTATCTAGCACAAAGAACTCAACACATCAAGCTTGGAAATTTTTTATCCAAAATCATTCAAGTACATTTTGACGTTCCTCAAGGCACTCATTTGGATCCAATTTTGTTTACATCAATGATCTTCCTACTGTGGTTTTGCATTCTAAATTATGTATGCTGATGATGTTAAAATTTTTAAATCTTTTAACGCTATTAATGGACATAACTTACTGGGTGTTGACTTACGGAATTTTTTAGCAGCAGATTTAATTTATTGGAGTTAAATATAAAGAAATCCAAACACATAACTTTTTCCCACACATTCCGATTGAGACTTCCCATCATAGTGATACTAATATGTTATATAAAGTTCATATCATATTGGATCTTGGCATACTGTTGGATCACATACTCAACTTTCGGGACTTTGTCTGTATTATGGTAAATAACGCCTAAGGTTTACTTAGACTCATTAAAAGCAGGTCTAAGGAGTTCCTCGATCCTTATATTACAAAACTTTTATATACTTCACTTGCTCGACCAATTTTTTAGTATGGATTAATTGTTGAGGATCGTTGTTACGCTATTCATGTTAATAGTATTGAATCGGTACAAAAACAGTTCTTAATATCCTGTATCCGTGGTCTTGGTTTTAATTCGTACGTGTTGCCGCACTATCATAGCAAAATTCCTATGATAAAATTTCCCACTGTAAAATGTCGACGATCGAGGCTGAGCGCTTTATATGTCCTGTGGCTGATTCGTGGCGAGGTTAATTCTGAATTTCTACTTAATCGACTAAACTTCAATGATCAAGACCTACCCGCAGTTTTGAACTTTTGGTATTATAATATAACCGTTTTGTATATGCTAATAATAATTTTTTTCGTCGCACATGTGTTAATTTCAATAAATGTTACCACAGTAGTAACTTATCTGAAAGTAATAACGTATTTAAAAGGAATCATACTTTATTTCTAAATTGTTGAACCAATTATTTCTACACAATACCGTTTTATCATTCATATTTAGTCAGTAAAAATCTATTGACCTAATAAATAAAATAAAAAAAGCTATTATTTGACATATTTATAAAATATTTCTAACAAAGTGCTTTTTATGAATTAGGCCGTAAATTTACAATATTAGGTTAAGATATTTAAACTGTACCAAGTAGTACCACGGTACCCACAAATTGGAAAATGTACCATAAAAAGTAGAATTGTACCATGTATTCAATCCGTGGTTATGCCAATATAAATATGCCCATGGAAGTAAGGAAAGACCTGTGGGTATTGCCATACACTCTAAAGCTAAGATCACACTATCGGCGCAATGTACCGATTTTCGTCGGCTCACTGCAATAAAGTCATAAGTACTAAACCGAAATTGCATTATTTCTCAATTAATTCTGGAATAAGTCTAAATGGCTTTACTACAAATGCAGAGTGGTGCAATTATTTCCTTATGTTTCAATTAGTTGACATATAAGGCAAATTTAGCTTATTACTTATAACTTTATTTCAGTGAGCGGACGAAAATCGGTACATTGCGCCGATAGTGTGATCTTAGCTTCAGAAAGTTCTTTCACAGTACAATAACGCCCTGCTATTGCTATGCTATTGCTTCTCTGGGAAGACGCAATAGGGGGTAAGACCTATCGTATATATGGAAAAAACAATATGTTTTGAAAAATTCTATTAAAGCCACATTTTTAAAAGACCTGCGTAGTACTGTTGAACATTTTTGAAAAGCCTTTGGGCAGTGGAATAACGCGCAACAATTGCTATAAGCAATTGTTTCTCAGGGAGGACGCTGTAAGGGATGTATTATGCCTTATATTTACATGAAAAATGCAGTATTTTGCAAAACAAAATCGTTATAGTGACAATTCTAGAAGACCTGGGTATGTCTGTTACACCTTTATATTCGATAGTACAATATCATGCAAAAATCAGTATATGCAATTGTAATTGGAAAAAAATTAAAAAATTCCGCTTATAAACTTACTAACAAAGAAAAGAATTTAATGAAGAAAATAATGTGAAGTTTCAGAAGAAGTTGGAAATTAAGTTCCAGGCGCAAAAGAAGCTTCTATTTCAAAACTAAATGAAACCTTAACATTTATGGAGCTGTCGCCAATAAAACGCATGAAAATGTGTCAACTAAGTTATAAAATAAAATAAAAAAAGTAACATCAATTAATTGCTCGATAAGAAGCACACTTCGCTTTGACTTCGATTAAGAGCCTGAAAGTTTTCTTAAATGTCCAGATTCTGAAATTATGGAACAATTAAGAGAACATTTTAAGCTATCAACTAAAACAAGTGAAAACAACTTACATATTGGGTGTTTTACCAAAAAGCTGGAAGCTGGGTGTTTTAATAAAAATTTAAAATGAATTTGGTATTTCCAATCGTATGGTAAGAAATATTAAAAGATTAGTTGATGAAAAATGTGTATTAAGCATTCCAAATCTTCAGGCAATAAATGTTATTTCCTTTGAGGTTCTAGACATTGTGAAAACTTTCTGAAAGCGATGATGTTAGTAGGTGCGTGCCTGGGCTTAAGGATTACATAAATGTAATGACTGTTTTAAGAAAATATTGCATAGTCCAGCAACGGCGGCATGTTAGCTACGTAAATGTTCTCAATGTCCCGAAACAGATAATGTTAAAATAATAATCAGCAACTTATTAGAAATGAATGATATAGACAGTGGATTAAGTGGGCCCCTGTCCATTGCAAATATTAATAAAATTTGTTGACGAATTTTTGGAATCTTTGTGTGAAAAATGAGTTCAACTTGTTTCACTTTCTTTTATTGCAAAACAGTAAGCTGTATTTTTAGTAGAAAGCAAAACCAAACTAATGATAGACGAGTATTTAGCCATATGCTTGTTTATTTTATTTATTACAAAAGCAAGGGTAAACTTAGACATACAAATTTTATAATTATTTCGAAATGTTAGCTACGTAAATGTTCTCAATGTCCCGAAACAGATAATGTTAAAATAATAATCAGCAACTTATTAGAAATGAATGATATAGACAGTGGATTAAGTGGGCCCCTGTCCATTGCAAATATTAATAAAATTTGTTGACGAATTTTTGGAATCTTTGTGTGAAAAATGAGTTCAACTTGTTTCACTTTCTTTTATTGCAAAACAGTAAGCTGTATTTTTAGTAGAAAGCAAAACCAAACTAATGATAGACGAGTATTTAGCCATATGCTTGTTTATTTTATTTATTACAAAAGCAAGGGTAAACTTAGACATACAAATTTTATAATTATTTCGAAATGTCTTAAACCACCATGAATGCAGTTCATCTGTTCTCAAAATATTTCATTGAGTTTTTAAAGAAAATATTTAATAAGCCCCCAGAATATATTATTTAGTTCTCAGATGGGTCAGTTGCTATGATCAAACCCATTTAAAATACATCGGTTTGATCATAGGGTCTTACCAAAAACGAGCGGATGAATCAATTCGACACAAGTCTACATATGTATTAAAAGAAAGTACAATGTCATTCAATTCTAAGATTTTTAATTGTTTAATATTTTCACTTTTAAGTAATTTAACACAACACATAATTGTCTATAAAGAACTGCTATTTAAATACTTTTAAACAAGAACTCAATATTTTCTAAAAAGATACAAAATATTGTTATCAGAAATCCAATCAAATATCGAGCCATATTCGCCAAAAAATAAGTATTTTACAGGAGAAGATTTTTTTAAATAAATTCAGTTTTAATAAAGCTATTCCTTTGAAATTTAGAACGTAAGATTTGTTTTGTGTGATATACATAATTTTAATAATTTTTTTTTTAATGATTAGATATTTGCAATGTAAAGATTGTTTATGTGGGTTAAATTTTTTTCGCTGTTCTGCTGGCAACCTATCATTAAAAATGTGTGGGTTAATACAAAAATTTATTTTAAGCAAGTGGCTTTCTGTTCTTGTTTTATTGAATTTGTTTCAATTTTTCGTTAAAATTAAATTAGATTTCATTCTTTAAATAAAAATATATAGGTACATTTTGGAAGATATAACATAAAACAAAAATAAAATAACGTAAAAATTTTAAAATAGCGTTCGATACAAATATTTATATGTATATTAGGAATAAAGTATCCACTAATTCTAAATATTATCTTCCTGATCGGTCTCAGGTAGCGAATCTTTGATCGATTTATCCCATTTTAAAATTAAATATTCGTGTTGAAACTTTACGGGTATAGTTTTATTATTACAAAGCGTTTTCAAATCCTTATATTTAGCGGAAGAAATCTTTAAGATATCGTCATATAATTTAGTAGCTCCCTTAGAAATGATTTCAGAGTTTCGTCTGTATCGTGGAATTGAATTTATATCATAACTTATGGATTCAGATTCATCAAAGTACCCATATTTAAGAGTTACATATGAAGTATTTTTTCTGAACATTGCAGAACGCAATTTTGTTAACTGAATTTTTATTGAATTAGGAAACATCGCTTGTGAAAATTTCTTCCAGTCTTTAAAATCGCTGTTAGTTAACTCAACACAATTATATTTTTTTAATTTTGTTCTTGCGTTTGAGATTATAGTATACCACTCACTTGGTGGCCAAATTGTTCTACTCCGAATAAAGGATTCAATTGTACTATGTATCGAGTCAACAGGCATCATGGTGTGTCCAGGCAGCAAGTACGTAATTTGTATATAAGTTACAAAATTAGAATTTGCAAGAAAATAGGCCAATTTAGCAAGCATTGCTCTGATTTTGTTCTGTCCTGCACAGCTATCACAATAAAGATGGACTATCGAATGAGTTTTTCTTTGATCTACTAGTTCAAGGTATTGGGAAACCGTAGTGCAAATTTCATTACACCCTCGTTTACCATCTTTCTCTCCCCACAAAAAACAACAGCCATATCTCGTACCACTTTCATTGTAGAATGAATATTTTCTAGATAGAACAAAGTCACACTTTCTCCATGTGGAGTACTTAGGACCTCTTGCAAGTCGAAACAAAATACGAATTTTTAATATATTTCTCAAATAATAGTGTTGTTCTTGCTTACTGTTTCACTTTGTTGCGTTTATTTTAAAAAAGAATTTTAAAGTAACCCACACACCCTCGATATGTTCACCAAACTATGAAAGCCATTGAGTCAATGCCAATGAAATTCTTTCACAATATTGGCAAACATTTTATTTGATTTGTTGAGTTTTCATTGGATTTGTGACAAAAATGTAATGAAATTGCTTCGTTGAATTAATGAAGCAAAATTCAAATATTGAAATGTTCAAGTATGTAATCCACTCCCCACAGCGCCTTCTCTAAGAATCAATTGCATATGCTGATTCTTGTATGATATTGTACTATAGAAAAGCTTACGGAGGTCTTATAAAACTGTCACTATAGTAGTCTTATTTGTAAGATATCAAATTTTTCATGCATATGGGATAATCCACCTCCCCCTTCCTCCCTTAGAAACAATACATTTACTGTTATGGTATCGTATTGTAGAATTGAAAAGATCTTTAAAAAGATGCAGCAGATATTGTAGGTGTTCTAAAATTGTCACTATAGCGATTTTGTTCTACAAAATGCTGCACTTTTCATGTAAATGGCATGATATAACAATTACTGCGGCATCCCTGAGAATCTACTGCTTATATCAACTGTTGTACGCTATTCTACTACCCAAGGACCTTTCAAATATATATACATATGCGTACCATGCAGGCCTTTTAAAAACGAGGATTTGATTGATGTAAAAAAAATGTATTTCTCCATATATACGATAAAAGCCAACCCCTTATAGCGCCTTCCCTGCTAAACAATTGCGTTCTCAGGCCGTTATTGTACTTTCCAAGATCTTAACTGAAGTGTTGGTCAGTACGACACAGATCTTTTCGAAATGTGTTTATCCTTGCCTCCAGATCCTTGCAGATGTAGACTGGTACAACTATGAAGCTATTTTAGATTTTAAGCTTTTAAATGCATATTAAGTGTTTTCTTTAAAAATTAGTTTAAAAACAAATATTTACTAAATTTATATATTTAGTAAATTTAGTATTTTAACATTCTGTTCAACACAGTTAAGACAGGTATGGGACGTCCTTCATACCTTTATATATATATATATATATATATATATATATATATATATATATACATATATATATATATATATATATATATATATATATACATATATGTATATATATATATATATATATATATATATATATATATATATATATACATATATATATATCATATATTATATAGATATATACATGCATATATGGATATACATATATATATATATATATATATATATATATATATATATATATGTATATGTATGTACATATATACATATATATATATATATACATATATATGTATATATATACATATGTATATATGTACATGTATCAAAACTTACCATGATATGAAGACGTTGGACTAACACGCTGTAGCGAATATAAATGCTCTATATAACCAGGAATTCGGTAGGCTGGATGAAATTCATGGGCTTGGGAGGCAGCAACATGCGATGGCGGAGCATGTAAAGCCGTATGGCCGGCATGGTGGTGTATGGCATGTCCTAGGTGTGTGTTATGCGGACCTATTATTGAACTTTGAACATTGGACATTTGCCCTGATGATGTGTTGTTATCATTTCCTGAGGTATGAGCTCCGTTAGTTGCGAAAGCTGGTACACAGTCTATAACTTTTTCACCATTCGTACTATTGAGAGTGGATGGTTGAGATGTCAGGGGTGGAGGCAGTACAGTTGCTGCAGCAACGGCAGCTGCTCTTCGGGATGCCAAGTATTGTAAATCAGAATATCTGCAAATCAACATAAGAACCGATTATATATAATATTTGTATGCTCCACACATATGTATGCAAATATATATAATTGTATATAAGTAAAATCATGCAACTACAGCAAAAGTTTTATAGCAGAAACCGAATTATTCTACTATTTTATAAGATCTATGTTTCTTTATCATATATGCACATATGTGCGTGTATACGAACATTATGGAATAGGTGTTCGGCATTGTTGATCACCAAACAAATCAGACCTATAAGGCGGCCCAGTAAAACCTTGAATTTTAACATTTATCTCTGAGTGCATGAGCAGAGTAAAATCACCTTCCTTCATCGGCCCTGTGACAAAAAATTAGCTAGCGAAGTAAAAGATTTTAATAGCTACAAAATAAATTCTCTATATTCTCATCTAGTATGTTTATCTGTCTTCTCAATACTATCCCCTCCTTTCAATGCAGTGCCTATGTAGTGTTCATTCCCAGAGTGCTGGTCCGAATTTAAAAAAATCCATAATAGCTTTCTATATGCGTAAAACAGAAGTGGACCAGTTGAGACCGAATTGTATGAGGTTCTGTTTCTTTGAAAAATTGATTGTAAAAATGCAAGAAGCAAGAGACCTTCTTGCTAATTTTAAAGACAACACATATATTTAGGCCAACCGAGCTGTTAGATCCCCCCCAATATAGCCTACGGCATGTAATGTAGCTAACATGTGCCATATCTAATTGAACTTGATTTTGAACTTTGCTCATGTGGAACTCGACTCCATCACATTTAAAAGCAGTGTCGTATACCGATGACATACCGTAACATGAGCAGATATACTACCGAAGGTAGTTTCCGTGTTAATCTTTATAAAACCTATCTTTTACTCTTCACAAGATACTATATTTACCGCTTCCATGCATTTTAAGTTTATGCCAGAAGGAAGAAGGGTCAAAAAAGTGGTCCGCATTTTGCAATTCCCACCTGGTTTGCCAACAATTATTATTTAAAGCCCACTCATTCCTCTGCAACAGACTTCCTGTAATACACTCGAACACGTTCACTTTATTATCAACAGTGCGCTAAAATATATATGCTGACGTACCCAAATTCGACTGGAGTTTTTAATTTTACCCATTATCAGCAGTGGATAGGGTTTAAACTACGGCATTAAAGTAGTTATTACCCATGAAAACAGCAGCAAACAATTTGAAGCCTTGCAGATTATATGATAAAATTACTCAGTATCGAATTCATACTAAAGGTTTCTAAAAACAACGAATGATACTTCAAACTGCGAGGTACTCTGGCTAGTACCGTCCAATTCTCTATGAGAAAAGAGTAGGTTCCATTGACAATCCGCCATCCGGTCGCTGGGTTGATTTAATACAGAACCGAACGGCATCAATTAGGTTCCTGGTAAGATACGTTGGTTACTTAAACATATATTATTATATGTTACTGTAGCATATACACACTAAAAATATTGGCAAATAATTTGACAAAACAACTCAGAAGCTAAATTTCTGAATTCAAATACATTTTATTTAACTGCGATAGTTCCACAACACTGTTACTCTAGCATGGAAGCCAATGTCTGCCACATAGGTCTTCGAATTAACTGGTTCTCGACACTTGAATCGGAATGTTATTGGTTTGAAAAGTCAAGTCAGGTGGACGACGTATCATCAGTTTTTAACGACACGTTTGCGCTGGTTTCTGGGACAGAGCTTAGAGTTGTCAATTAAACATATAGCTCACAGATTGCTGTACTTGGAGTAAATTTTTCAATAAAAAACTTCGTAGAATCAGATAAATGATTTAACTGAGATTTAAAAGAAAAGTGCTATTAAGCAAAGCGTCGACAGCTGACAGCGGATACAAAAATAGACCTCTAAGTATTACGAAGGTCTCTAGCTTGGCAACTAATGGTAGCAGACCCAGAAGAAGAAGTCTGCCGTGATGGAATCCCTTTGCTGAACGCCATTAGTAGTAGGGGAATGTATGTGTCACCGCAATTAAAATTGTCAAATTTTAGCAATAAATTTTAACATTTTAATTGCTTTCATGTTTGTGTGTGTATTTTTTCCCACGGTTTAGTAAGGGAGTTCACATTGTGGTTATTTTTTATAATGTTGTGGTAGGTGTGGGAATTTGTGTCTGTTCATATGTGACCTTGGGAATACATATCCGTCGGTATGTGAGCGTGAGAATTTTTGTCTGTCCATATGTGGCATTGGTAGTATATGTCTGTCCATATGCGAGCGTGGAAAGCTCTGTCCGTCCATACGTGACTGAGAATTTAAGATTTTTTTGTACGAATTTTTGTCTGTCCATACACGACCGTGGGAATTCGTGTGTGAGTGCGTGGGAATACCTGTCCGTCCATATGTGAGGGTAGTTTCGTGGAGGGGTGCTTTAGTAACCAAGACGAGTTTGTATATGTGAGCGTGAGAGCTCCTCTCTGTCCATAAGTGAGTTTTTGTCGGTTTGTCCTTTATTAAGTGTTGTATAAATGGATGGCCGTAATTTTTTGTGAATCTTTTCTTTTTGCTACAGTCTGATTTTATCTTTTATATATTTAGTTGTTTAAATTTTGGTGTGTTTACTTAAGAATTTTGTTCACCAATTTTATTTTTGTGCAATATTAGAATGTAGTAAATAGTTCGATTATTCTCGTCTTGAAGGCATTCTGAAAAAAAATTACTGCTCCTTGATATTGATACTGGTACTATGTTTATATTAATATTGAATTTGTTTATTTTATGCATGACGATCATCTATGGACTGTATTTGATGTTCAGGATGATATGATTTCTTTATTTTTCAAGTGTGTTTTGTGCGTACGTTTCTGTTGTGAGCACCGATTGCAATGTTTGTCTTTCAGACAGGCTGTGCTGGTGACTCGCTTTTGTGCTTTCCTGCATATACTGGACGGTTTTTATACTTTTAATGTGTGGATATGTATGTTTTGAGTACGCAAGTGGGCCAGTATGAAATGTGATAAGATGTACACATTCATGCGTACATAAAAATCTACAAATTTATTTTATTTACGAATGTACATACCAACAAATAATAAGCGTTTATTCTTTGTGCCCAAATATTCCCTTGAACGTTTGAATGAATGAACCATTGCTTAAACATATGTACATACATAAATGCAGTGTTTTTATTTTTATTAATAAGTAATATGTATCAAATTATTTTATATATTATATGTATATATATATATATATATATATATATATATACATATATATACTATAATATATATATATATATATATATATATATATATATATATATATATATATATAGTATAATATATATATATATATATATATATATATATATATATATATATATATTTATTTTTTAATGCAAATCTACCTCCACTCCGTCCGCTGCTTCTACCAACAATTGATCGTTGGTGTCTTCATATAGATCAAGAAACATTGGCACATCTATATTGGGTAGGATTTGGACATGCAATATTTCTATGGGAGGTTTGTTTCTTAACTCACTTGTGTTACATTCAATTTCTGCATTTATTTCTCGGGGTGCGTCAGATGAAGACGATGATACCCCTAAGAAAATCTCCTCATCTCCTTCAAGATATCTCTCGAATCCTTCTTGTCTGGCTGTTTTTAAATAGTCCTTCAAATGATGACGCTGAAGTCGTTGCTATAGTGGTGTGTACCAGAAGGGCTTCATTTTACAAATAAAAGCTCAACTTAAAATTTTAATAATTCTGCTTTTCATAATTTGTTTCTCTACAAAACTTTTGTAGTTTATCATTTACCACAATGTTTTGTCCACGAAGCAGTTTCTTTTGCTACAAAATTTTGGAACGTCTACATGTATAAGCATGCCTCCGTATTCAGTGTATAACAATTATCAAAATGTTTGCTTACATAAATATTTTCTACGTAGCAGTTTCATTCCCTCAAATATTTTGTATCGTATCTGCATGTCTCTGTACTCTGTATATATCACATTCCGCTCAAAACTTTGTAACGTATCTGCATACATAAGCATATCTCTGCACTCTGTGTATACCACCCAGCAAAAACTTTTTTTAAATAAGTTTTGACCACGTAGTAGCTTTATTCCTTTAAAAATTTTGTAGCGTATCTGCATGCTGAAGCACGCTGCTGTAGTATGGCTGTATCAGAGAGTTTGGTGCACCTACTAGATTTTTTTTTTCATTAATTTTTGTATCGTAGGAAATTCGATCGCTACTTGTTTTCTCTTTTTTATTTTGTTCACATGCCTTCTTCCAACCACAAAATTTTTTTGTGACCAACGATTTCTGTAGCCAATGATTCTGTAGTGTTTCAAGTATTTGAATTTTAACCTTTTTTATATGTTTGACTTTAAAAACTTTTCACGAAATAATATTAATTAAATTTTCTAAGATAGAATTCAGTACATTTTTGTATCTAAAAGTAAGAAGTCGTGAATATTTAAAAACTCTTTGTGTATTAATAATAAAACTGCTTCATTTATTGCAAGCTAAGATAGAAAATAAATATATAAAGCTCCTCAAAAATATTATTTGTGTATTAAAAATAAAAATACATCATAGATTTCAAGCAAAGAATATTAATATATAAAGATTGCAAATGTCATGTTCAACCTCAACAAGTGCAACAGTCTGACATGGATATAAGTCAGGTAAACAACGACGAAGAAGATATGGATATACCTAATTCTTTGAGTGAACGGCAGGATCAAGTTACAAATGATCCTAAATATTTCATAATAAATAGTGCATTTAAGAAGAACATTGCAACTTATGAAATTCCAATAACTAAAGACTGCTTTCTGTTTGAAGATGCTATCAAGGAAAATAGACCTTTTATCAAGGAATGGCCTGAAAATAGTCTAGCAGTACACAGTACTGCTGATGGTGAAGAAATTACAGCAAAACAAATGCAAAAATAAAAGGATACATCTGATATTAAAGAACAACGACGGTGCAGCTCATACAGTATTGCAGACATCAGCGCTGACATTATTCTTTTGCAAAACGGAATTGAAATTGATTTAAAAAATTTAAAGTTCCCGTTAGCATTAACAAATATCAAGGCATTTGAAGAACGTAATCCTGATATTAGCGTTCATGTATTCGGATATAACAATGAAAGCGATGAAATTGTTGGGCCGTACTACAACATCAAGAAAGAAAAACATAGTCATAGAATTTATTAGTTTTAGAAAATGCAGAAGGATACCATCACTATATTTTTATAAAACACATATCAAAGTAAATAAAGAAATATACATATACACTTATGCACATACAAATATATTGATATGCATATTTATATCTAGTTTCCTTCCACAGACTAAGAAGCTCTGCAGAAAGCTGTTGGTTTGCTACAGATGTCTGCAATACAGTCACAATGGTAGGACTATGGAGCAACACAAATTGGAATCTAGAAAAATTGTGACTGAGCTACCCTCCGAGGGCAAAGATCATCAATGACAGATGGATGGACCATTTGTCGTATATGCAGATTTTTAATGTGTACTGCAGGATATTGCTATTAGAGTAAGTGAGAAAAGTAGATATAGTAAAAAGCAAATTCCTTGTGCTTTTAGTTATTTTAGTTATTATATACCATGCTTAGCATGATGATAAGTTAGAAATATATACGGGGGAAGATGCAGGGGAAAATTTTGTAGATTGTACAATTAGCGATTGTGCAGATATTTATAATGATTATTTAAAAACAATAATCAAATGGATGCTTTACCTCCTTTCGAAAATTCTAATTTTCAATATGCGATAAATTGCCACTTTTGCCACAAATATCTAGGTAATGATAGAGTGAGAGATCACTATCACACAAGTTGTAAATTTAGAGGAGCAGCTCATAATATATGTAATTTAAAATTCCAAAATTTATACCGATCTATTTCCACAATTATTCATCTTATGACTCACATCTTTTTGTTAAAGAGTTGGGTAAAAAACCCGACAATATAAAAGTCCTTCCGCTCATCAAAAAATTGCACAATTCAAAACCAAAAGAGAGTTTGATCTTGTGAGAAGGAAAGAGTGTTTTTCCTTATAAATTTTTAAATTCTTTTGAAAAATTAAATGTTAGCCAGCTTCCAGCAAGGGAAGATTTCTTCAATCACCTCAACAATAAGGAGTGTTCGATTGAAGATTATGAACATGCGGAAGAAGTTTGGAATGCTTTCAGCTGCAAAGCCATGCAAGATTACATGGAACTATATTTAAAAACAGATGTGCTTTTACAAACAGATATTTTCGAGAACTTCAGACAAGTTTGTAAAAGTATATATGAGCTGGCTCCATGTCAGTATTACACAGCTCCTGGACTTTCATGGGATGCAATGTTGAAATATACAAGAAATAAGCTCGAATTAATAACAGACATATGTATGTACAATTTTATGAAAAAGGGCATACGTGGTAGAATTGTACAGTGTAGTAAAAGATATTCCAAAGCAAACAACAAATATTTAGATAATTTTGATAAAGAGAAGTGGTCTGAATTTCTTGTATACTTAGATGCAAATAACCAGTACGGTTGGGGGATGTCTGAATATCTCCCTTATGGAGGATTCAAATGGTTATCAAATGAGGAGCTGAATTTGTATCCGGAAAGCATAGCTGATAATGCAACAGATGGTTATGTGTTTGAAGTCACATTGGATTACCCTTTTAACCTACACGACTTACACAATGACCTTCCTTTTTATGCAAAAAAAAATTGCAATCGAACCACAACCATTTATTTTATTTTTAACGTTTATTTACCAACAAATTTCTTATAACTTAAACTAGAAATAAACAAATAGTAACTTAATTTATTTATTTAACATACTCTGTCCCTTAAGCGAGCTCTCTAGTACATTTATATTAGGAAAATATTAAATCTTTTTAGGACTAAATATACAACATAATTTACGTACTATAGAATTCATTATTGTACATTAATATTTAACTTAATTAGTATAGGTGAAATAGTTGGGGAAAAAACACCTCTTAAATATATTGTATAATAAAAAAATATAGTTAAGTGATAAAAGAGAGAAACAAAGGCTTACAAATGGTTCAGCCACCAATATTTCCTAGGGTTTAAATTTGGTAACATGTTTTTATCCTTTAAGTATAAGCTTGTATCAAATCTTTTGTTTGTTTCTGTAATTTGTTTGCAATTTATTGCTTTTATGTTGGCACGTCTATATATGTGATATAGCACTGGAATGCCGCTGACATTTTGGATATATCCCTGACTATCTAGATACAGAAATGCCTCAGGTGGTATAAACCCCTTTTTGCGAATTGATTCTATATAATTTCCATTAACATAGTACGGAGCCATAATAAGGTTATTTATTTTGCATTCAAATGTCCTCAAAATATGTTTTCTAATCAAATGTATAATAAAATTATCGATTCTACTTATTTTTGTATATGTGTACAGTCTTTTATTAGCAATATACTTCTTAAATCCGCTACTAGGTGATCTATAGAGAGACGTGCATGCTCGAAGACATTTACGTTCGAAAATTCTAATTTTTTCCATGTATGAAGGAGCAATATTGTACCAAATTTGGCAACCATATGTCAGTATTGGTCTAATTAAGGTTTGGTATAACACTAACTTCACTTTTGAGTCTACATATTTAGAATAAAATAACCTTCTATAAGTAAAGAAGGCTTTTCTGGCTTTTGTTTTTTGTATATCTATATGTTTGTTGTAATAAAGAAATTTATCAAGGTGAATACCTAAATATTTTACCATTTGCTTACACTCAATGTTTATATTAGTTCTCGATTTTATGCCAAATTCTTTCCAATATTTTCTAACGTTGTAATTACATTTTCCTACAGGAGGGCGGAATAGTATGGTCTCACATTTGTCAATATTTATTTTCATTTTCCAGTCACTAGCATAATTATCTACAATGTTAAATAATTGCTGTAACTTTTCATTAGTATTTTGGATTTTTTCACCCGGATGATAAATTATAATGTCATCCGCAAATGCAACTATATTATTAATTTGTTTAATAAGATCTAATATATAAATATTGAACAAAATTGGTGCGTGTACTGTTCCCTGCTGTAGCCCATTTATTATATTAAATTTTTTCCTGCTGATGTGATTCTTGTTAGAAATAAAAAAACATTTATTGCTTAACATGTTATATATTAAGAAAACCTGTTGAACAGCCATTCCGTATTTTATCAGTTTATAGATTAAACCCGGAATCCATATATTATCAAACGCTTTCTCAAAATCTATGAGGCAAGCACCTGTACATAGTGATTTATTCCAATTCCAGTTAATATTTGAAATTAGGTAGTGAGCCGCATGCACAGTTGAATGTTGGAACTTAAATCCAAATTGTCTATCATCAACTAAGTTATTATTTTCACAAAATTTTACCAAATTGTTGTTCACACACATTTCAAAAACTTTGCTTATATTCGGGAGCAAACTTATTGCTCGGAGGTTTTTAAGAGTACTTAAATCCTTATTTTTCTTTGGGATAATTACAATTTTTGCTGTTTTTCAAGCGTGAGGAAAGTATGAATTATTTAACATGTTATTAAATAGAGTGCAGTATTCGTAGATTAGTTCCATGGGAATGTTCTTTAATATAAAATTTGGGATGTTATCAATACCTGAAGACAGTTTGTTCCGTAAGTTTTTAAATATGTAAACTATAGTATCTTTGTTTATTAAGTACTGTTCGTTTACCTCGTTAGCTTTTCTTATTGGACTAAATGCAGAAATCTTTGATTTATTATATTCGTAAACATTTTTGCTTTCTAAAAATGTGCTGAAATTGTTTTCAATATCAACGTGAGTAGTATTATCAGGATCTATCTCTTTATGAGAGTGAACTGATTCAAAGTAAGTTCCAATTGTATTCAGGATTTTATCCTGCCCTCTGATTATGTAGTTTCCGTGATCTTTTTCCAAGGACTCTAACTCAATTTCGGTATATCTAAACCAATCTTCATCCTCTCGAGCAATTTTTAAAGCATCAATATCTAATTTTTGGGTGTCCCTAAGTTGTTTCTTAGCCTCATTGAATGTGTTTGAAGTATTTCTGCGATTTAGGTTGGCCATTCTATCTTGAAAATGTTTATTCACCATTGTTGTGAAATTGTCTTTTATAAGTTTTCTAATTAATTTTAGTTTCGCTTTTAGTAGGTTTATTTCTGTGTGATTTGAATAATGTTCTAATCTGTTGTATTGTTTTATTTTGCTTAGGATTCGACTCTTTTCTGAATTTAGTTTTTTTATAATAGTGTTTGAAAATTTAGCAATTGAATCCACAGTTTTAAACTTTGGAACTGATTTTTCAATGGCCGTTGTTATAATCTTGTCTAACTTAGCTAAGGGTAGTCAATTTCTGCATTTGAGAGATTTGTGTCGTTTGGGACACAGTTGTTGTTACCATGTTCATCTACAATACAGTTTTTGAATTTCCTCCAATTTATCTTTTTAAAATTTAATTTTTGGTGTGGTGAATCTTTAAAGAATGCAAGAGAATGCTCGTTTCCATTATTTAAAATCCTAATTTGCATTGCTCTATGATCGCTATCGTAATCTAGAGTTCTTAGGCAATTTATTGTGTTGTTATATTTTTGTATGTCTAGACGTGAATCTGCGATACATACATCAAGATATGAACCACATCTGGGGAATGAAGGTTCTGTGGAAGCATACAAACTACATCTGTATTGTAAATCATTATTTGATAGCCATTCTCTTAACATATTTCCTTTTGTGTTACTTGTATTATTACCCCAATCAGGGTGTTTAGCATTTAGATCTCCTGCAATTATGTAAATATTGTTAAGATTCTCTAACTCTAAGCGCCTAAAAAGTTGTTGCAAATCGTTTTTAAAATGACTATTATTATTGCCTGATGGGTAGTAAGCTGATACTACTACTAACGTTTTATTCGCTACTAATGGAATTTTAACTATACATGTTTCTAAACATTTAAATGTGCTATTCAGATTCTCATAGTTGTAATTATATTTAATGTCATTATTAATTAATATAGCAATCCCACCACTTCTAAGGGAGTTAACTCTGTCATTTCTAATAATTTTATAGTTCTCAAAAGTTATTTTGTGTCTAGCGTTTAATTTTGTTTCGTTTAGAAGGACCAAGTCTGGTTTGTGTAAATTTATAAACTTGCACAAATCATACCTCCGACTTAGCCCTATTAAAGAATTTACATTAATTTCGATTATATTTAGGTTTCTTTCAACTATTTCACCCATTTTTACCACCTTAATTTTCAAGCATAGAGAAGATAGAATCTATTCTCGATGCTTGCATTTGTAGTTGTTTTTGTAAATTTAATATTTGGTTAGTAAGGTTTTGCATTGAGTTTTTAAACTCTTCTAGTGCCATATTTATTGGGTTGTTGTTATTTATATTTTGAAAATTATCATTTCTTATAACATTTGCATAACTAACTTTTGGATTCATATTATAAGATTGTGTATTGTTTGTTCTTGTTATTAATAGACCTTCTTTCTTAATTCTAAGCTTTTGCTGTATTTCTTTGTATTTCTCACATCCTTTGTACGATGCCGGATGACCGTATTTATTACATAGTACGCAAAATATTTTTTCTCTTTCGGTTTGAGGTATTTCTTTAAGGGAACATTTTCCAATTTCGTGTTGTTCTTTGCATTTGACGCATCTTGTAGGTAGGAAACAATTTGAAGCGCTGTGGAAGAAACCTTGACAATTCCTACATTGTGGTATTTCTGGCTTTCTTAAGGCCTCCCAACGGATGCATCGGTGAAGCAACCCCTTAATATTTTTAAGTAAATTCACATTACTTTCAGTGCTAATTTGCACTAAAAACATTGGTAGTTCGATACTATTACTTAACGATTTTTTTGTTGCAAAGTTACTGACTTTTAAAAATTTTAAGTTTTCGTTTTCGAAGGTTTTAAGTTCATCTAGAATTGTTTCTGGCTTGGTACTACTACTTAATCCTTTAAGTATATAAGTTTTTGTTTTATTGTCTTTTGGTGTAAAAGTGAAGAATTTTGTATTTGTTTTTTGTAAGTAAGCTTTAACTTTATTGTAATCGGCTATAGTCGTCATAAACAGAGCTATTTTTTTATTCTTAAATTCTTTAATTTTGAATTCTTTTATTTTAAGTCCATTCGTAATGAATTTTATTAGTTCATTTGCTTCGACATCATATATATTGAGCGGTGGAATTTTTTTAATTTTTGTTTTGATTGTTGTGTTTTCTTTGTTTAATTTGTTGTGATCATTTGCAGGCATATTTTGCGTACTGCTTCGCGATGTACTAGCATTGTTATTATCACGCACATGCACTTCGAAATTTTTTTATGTATTCGTCGTTGCAGTCTATCTCATTCTCGAGAATGGCAAAGTAATTATTGCGTGTTTGTTTGGTTGTTGTTTCACTATTCATGTTGCTTTTTCTTTTAATATTTTTTTATCAATGTTTAGTATTGAAGATTTATTTGTAGTGTTTTTATCATTATTAATATTTGAGTTTTGAGCTAAAAGCTCACTCATTAATTAGTTTTGTTACTGACTTTAACCACCTTTTTTATATTTTTATTTTTAACAAGTAGTAATAAGAAAAAATGTATTGGTTATTTATATAATTAACCAAATCGTTTGCAATTAATGCAATTAGCACAGATGAAAAAGTTGAATTGTTCTCCGGTGAACGTCCATCTTTCATGACAGTTACTATCTCACTCGAACCACAACCAATTGACAACCGGTTTCTCCACAAGGCATTATTTATTTATTTATTTCATCTACAGATTAAATTTTACAGATTACTTAAATAATTAGTGTTTAATTAAAATACTTAAATAATATTAACTTAAAATTTACTAAATTTGTATCAAAATTTAACGGTGGCTTAATGCTATTACATAAATGCATACATCTTGCAATTGGCTCATTTTCGGCATAATTTGTCCTATGAATGAGTTCAACAAAACATCTATTTTTCCTCATATTCCTAGGGGCATCATATAGAGCAAATAAACTTACAATTTCTTCACAACTAATTCCACCAGATATAACATTATAAGCGAATAAAACTGATAAATAACTTCTGCGGTCTTCCAGCGATTGTAAACCGAGTAGTTTCCTTCTTACATCATATGACGGTAATTCGTTTTGCCAACAAAGTTTTAATGCCGATTTGGTAAAAATTTTTTGCACTCGTTCAATACGTTTAGACTGACCTGAATAATACGGACTCCAAATAAGTGAACAATATTCCAGATTACTGCGTACTATTGTTACATATAGAGATTTAAGGGTGTACGCATCCTTAAAGTCCTTTGAGTTTCTCCTTATAAAACCAACCATGCAATAAGCTTTACAGATAATATAGTCAATGTGGTACGAAAAGTTTAATTTATTGTCGAAAATAACACCCAAATCTTTAACTTGAGACTCACGTTTCAGTGGAGTACCGTTAATACTGTAAATATAATTCACTGGTGTTATGTTACGTGAATATGATACCATACAACATTTGGAAATATTAATTATAATACCATTAGCCAAACACCAATTGGAAAGCCTAGTCAGATCTGACTGCAGTTTTTCACAATCATCCATTACCGATATTCTTCTAAATAGTTTCAAGTCGTCAGCAAATAACAGACATTTAGAAAATTTGAAATAGAGCGGTAAATCATTAATAAAAATTACAAAAAGTAACGGGCCAATGTGTGTGCCCTGCGGAATGCCAGAATATGCATTTATTAGTAATGAAGAGGAAAACTTCCCAATATTAACGCTCAAAGACCTATTTAATAGAAAGCTTTTGAAAAACATTATAAGATTGTTGGACAGACCTAACATACAAAGTTTCTTCAACAGAAGTGTATGGCTCACGGTATCAAATGCCTTGGCAAAGTCAGTATAAATGACATCACATTGAGACTTCTGTTCCATGGCGTTAATAATGTTATGGGTTAACAGTAACAAATTAGTCGCAGGCATAAATTCATGTTGAAATGGAGAAATAAAGTTTTCAACACATTTAAAAAGTTTATTTTTAATAATTGCGTCAAAGAGCTTAGCAAAAGTATTTTGTTTCACTATTGGCCTATATATCGTGATCAGACTACGGTCCCCGGATTTAAAAATCGGCACTACTGAACAAAGTTTCCATTCATCCAAAAATTTGCCTTTCATAAGACATGTGTTAAACAGTTTAGTAATAGCAAAAGCAATATTTTGCGAACACTCTTTGAAAAATATGGCTGGATAGCCCCCCACTGAGCAGTTAGTTTCTGTATTCAATGCTTTAATAGCTACACTTACGTCCTCCACGGTCATGTCAAAATTTATTTCATGAGTTCGATTGTTTGGATACGGTTGATAGTCATAGCTTTGTATTGAAGGTTTAATGAAAGTGCTTTGAAAGAATTGTGAGAAAAGATTACAAGTATCCAATGTATTATCGGCCGATGAAGAGCCATAATACTTACGTTTAGGTATATTATTATTGCCTCTTTTATTATTTAAATAATGCCAAAATGCTGCGGAATTTGTTTTTATTTTGTTCTCGATATTGAAAATGTATTGTTTATAGAGAACATTTCTGAAAAAGTTATATTCGTTACGAGCCAAAATGAATCGTTGTCGATAGGTATCATTCGGAGAATTAATATATCTTTTATAAGCTTTATTTTTTAAATTTCTCATATGGCAAAGTCTTGAGTTAAACCAGGGGGGCTTATTATTACACCTTAGTATGGATTTCGGCACATAAGAATTTATTGCAGCATCAAAGTTGTTGCAAATAAATTTGTAAATGCTATCTGGATTATCCAGACAAGATAGCATAGACCAATCGACTTCTTTAAAGTATTCGTTTAAACTATAAAAATCAGCTTTATGAAAATTATATCTGCTGGTAGTATCGGAAGGCTCAGGAACATAGGAAAAAAATTTAAGCTTAAAATCAATTGCTTTATGATGTACTGTATTTACAGAGACCGGATTTGCAGCCAAATTGCAAGATGCTTTAATAGAGTCACTAACAAATATTAGATCTAAAATTCTACCTACATCATTATTAAAACGGTTAAATTGCTTAAACTCATTTAACAGAAAGAAGCCCGTTACATATTCATCAATTTCATTAATTATATTATATGGAAGACATACATTTTCCTCAAAAATCCATTTTATGTTAGGCAAATTAAAGTCACCAAAAACTAATACGAAATCGCCAGCATCTAAGTTATCCACAAGCTTTTGTATATTATCTAAGTGAAATTTATACATATTGAAAGTGCTATTAGGAGGTATATACGACGTAACTATGTAAATAGAACAATTATTTGAGAACGATAATTTAACACAAAGTTGCTCAATTAAATTAGTGTTTTCAAGAGAAATAAATTCCGAGTCGAAATCAGCTCTAATCGCAGTTAAAACGCCTCCACCTCTATGTTTATCTGATAGAGTACAACAGCGATCGTGACGGTACACAACATAATAATCGTCGAAGTATTCAGCACTATAAATTTCCTTATGTAGCCAAGTTTCAGTAATAATAATAATATCGTATTCTCGGGCCGACATAAATAGTTGAAAATCACGAGTCTTGGTTCTCATACCACTAACATTTTGATAAAAAACTGAATACAGAAGTGGGTCTAAATCATGTGGAATTTTTTCTTTAGTATAGTCTATTGATGTTGATAAGCTTTGCGTGTTATTTATTATAGGAACATTATCTGGATATATTATTTCATCAGCAATATTATCTAGTTTTTTGCCATATTTGCGGTTGAAGGAGGCAATCTAGCAGTATTAGTATGTTTCGGAACATCATGGTTTATAAATTTTCTTATGAGAGAGTTATGCGGCCAAAAATTTGGATCAACAACCTGCTGGAATATTTCACCAGGTACCATAATTTTAAATGAAGCAATACTGCGTGGTCGAGAATATCTAAATTTATATACTACAATATCCGTATTGAAACAAAATTTACTTTTTATGTAATGTTCAATATCTGCTGTTGAAGTATCGTATGCAAAGCGATAGATGAATATAGATTTTTTTGGTTGTACAACTTTTAAAGGGCGAAATACAGCGGTGTTATTATCTATATTTTGTGAACTAGCGGTTACGGAGTTTATGGTATTCGGTTGAATAGTTGGAACAGTGTTGGATGTGTTAACAGGTGGTTGACCCGAGGATTGAGGCAACATATGGATGGTATTCTCGTGTTGACTATTGAAATGTTGAGCATTATTTAATGAAGCGAAATTTATATCGATTGACGGGCTTGTTACAGACGAGGGAGATGTTAGATTCTGGTTTATAATTAGAGGCTGCAGGTTTTGAGGAGTATCAGCTATTAGATTATTTGTCTTAGATGATGCTGGTTGATTTATAGTAGTTGCAAATTTATCCAAATTAGGATATTTAGTGAAAAGTTCTCCAAATTTATTTAATTTACTTTGTAGATCATTAAATTGTGTATTTAGATGATCAAATTCTTCTCTAGAATTTTTGAACATTTTATAAAACTCAACATTAATATTTCGGCAGGAAGGACAAGACCAATGAAGTGATTTTAATGGGTCTAATAAAGCATCAGCATCTCTCGCTTTCAGGCCACAACACTTTAAGTGGTAATATCCAATACATAACCAGCATGATACCATGCGGTCATTTCCTGATACCGTGCAGTTTTTGTTAGAACATTCCATATTAAATTATATTTGGACGTGTAAAAACAATGATAATGCCGTTTGCAAAATTAAAAGGGCAAAGCGGTTTCTTAATTGATGCAGTTTAGTAACTAATAGCACTTGTATATATTATGAAAGGAATAAGCAGCTGATGATGAATATGTAAAAGATAAATATGATTTGCTCCAGTAAAACGATGTAATATGTAATGCTCTCCGACCACGCAATTATATATGCATATACATACAAACACACACAATAATACGTAATATATTATAGTTGATAGCTCTATATTTGAAATATGGTTTGTTTTAAAGAAAATTCATCGTTTTCTGACATTTAAACAACCTCCATGGCTAAAAGGTTATATTGACTTAAATACCCAGCATAGAGCCACTGCTAAAAATGCTTTTGAGAAAATTTTCTTAAAATTGCTTAATAATTCAGTGTATGGGAAGACTATGGAGAATTTGGCCAAGAGGAGGAACGTAAGAATGGTAACGAATTAGAGTAGAACTAATCGGAATCATTTGGGGGTATAAAGGTTCTCAACGAATATTCCAATGAAAAACAACTTGATGTTTTAATTACTCAATTCAGAATGACTCTGGGTTTTATTTCTTATATCTATCAGAGCATACATAGGTAGATATATTTTTGACAACTTCAGAGCTGATATAATACAGTACTTAAAGTGCTATAATTATCCAGGGATGGGATAATGTTTACGATCTGTTACATCTCCGTTTTTTATTGAAAAAGGAAGAAATGAACAAGGTTTACCAAACTTGTTTATATCTTACTTTTTCCTAAAAGTATCCTAAAATTAATATAAAAATTCTTAAATTTTAAGTTCTAGAGCTTATACATATTTACATAAATATTTGGATTTGGGTTTTTATATTTAAATGCTTTTTAAACTTTAAAATTTTTTTTCTCTTTTTTTGTCTTTGTTTCGCTCATCTCTTTCTCCCTTTTTTTTTAGAAAATAGTTATATTATGATTTTAATTATTTTTACAATTTTTTAAGTCTGTTTTTATGGACTATTTTTTCTTTCTACTTGTTTTATTATAAACTGTTACATTGCAACCATCCAAACTTTTTACTGCAAATGGACCTTCATAAATGCTTTTAAACTTGTCATAAGTCTGTTTCTGAATTAAAACGTTATCTTCTATTTCTAGTATTAGAGGTTTTGCAAATTTATCGTAATAATTTTTATTTCGTAATTTATGTTTTTCTATTAACTCTTTTGCCAAAATATGCGTCTTTTGTAACCTATACTTTACTTCCTTACTGTAATTTTCTACATTATATATAGGATCTATTACTTTCTTGACCGAATCCTTAGGCATTGATGAAGACCTTCCAAAAGCTAGTTCGTAGGGGCAGAATTTGTTATCGAACACAGTATTTTTAGTAGTGTTATGGAAGAAGGTAAAATATTTTAAATAGGTATCCCAGTCAGTCATAACTTCGTTTACAAATGACCTTAAATACACATTATATACTCTATGATTACATTCTACTGTGCCTAATGTTTCATGGTGATACGCAGTTGAAAATTTGATTTTTGTATCCAAAAGTTTACATAGGTCTTCTAACACTTGGTTCTTGAACTCTGTTCCTAAATCTGATTTAATAGTAGTCATCGATCCATATACCAAGATCAAATTTTCAAATATTGCACGGGCTACTGTATTTGCACTTTTATCTGGAATCGCTATTGTAACTAAATACTTTGTTACGTCACACATCAGAGTTAACGCATATTTATTTCCGTAATTAGATTCCGTGAATGGGCTTATAGTCTCTAAAACAACTACTTCATATGCTTGATTTGGTGTTGGGGTCAAAACAAGTTTTTCTCTATTGTTAGATTTTACCTTGTTCAGCGTACATTTTTCGCAATTCTTTACGAAAGTGGCTATGTCTTTCGACATGTTTTTCCAAAAATATTTTGTTCTTATCCTTGCGTATAGTTTTTTTTGCCCACAATGCCCTCCTAAGAGTGGATCATTGTGATAAATAGTCATAAATTTTTCTTTTTTGGAGTCTCCGAATACTTGTTCAATGGGATCAGTTAATATAACTTCTAATTTCTTTAAAATTTGTATGCCATGGTCTTTAAATTTTTGTATACTGCAAATTTTAAAAATATATCATCTTTTGGCCATTCTACTTTTTGAATATTCTGATTGACAGCTTCCTGCTGGAGCTTCGAAAGCATATCGTCTAAATTCAATGTTTCGTTATTAATTGGAATTTTCAAAAAGGTAACATTTTTAAATTGTCTATAAATATTTATACGCAACTTAGCTAATTTATTATTTGTATACAAAATTTCTAATCTGATTTTGGGTACTTTTAGATTAAACTCATGAGTAAATTTGTCATATATCGATAGGTTTTCTACGCTAGCGTTTAAGTGGTCATTTTTCGGTTCTAATTGTCTAGTCATTGCTCGGGTTGTTACAGCAAAATTCTCTTTATTAGCATTTTTCAGCTCGTCAACTGAAATTCGCTAGAGTGCATCTGCTGCAACGTTGTTTTTGCCTCTTATGTATTCAATTGTAAAGTTATATTCGGATAATTCTAATCTGATTTTTGTGCGTTTTGATGAAGGATCCTTAATGTTAAAAAAATAAACGAAAGGTCTATGGTCTGATCTGACGGTAAATGACGTACCATAAACGTATGGTCTAAACTGAGTTATAGCAAAATGTATGGCTAAGAGCTCCTGCTCAATTGTTGGCTTTTTTTGTTCCGCTTTATTGAACGATTTAGATGCAAAATAAATTGGCATATCTTCACCATTGATATTTTGGCTTAAAACTGCGCCGCAACCAATTTTGGAAGCATCCACTGTTATTACAAATGTTTTGGAAAAATCTGGGTACTGTAACAAATCTGAAGAGGTTAAACTTGATCTCAGGCTTTCTAAAGCTTTGCTATATTTGTCATTCCAACTAAAATGTACATTCTTGCGCGTTAAATAATTAAGTGGTGCTGCTAACGAATCAAAGTTCCTGATAAATCTTCGATAATAATTTGCGAATGCAACAAACCTCTTAGCCTCGTCCTTGCTAGTAGGAACTGGGTAGTAGGAACTGAAACGTTTTTATTTTGAAATTGTCTGGAAGAAGGCTTTGAGACTTACATTTGTGACCCAGGAAGGTTACCTCTGGCCGAAAAAAATTACATTTGTAGGGATTGATTTTTAGGTTGCATCTTTTTAAAATATCGAAAACTGTTTATAAATTTTTTAAATGATGATCAGTGCTACAACCAACGACAATTATGTCATCTACTTATAAAAAAGCTTGATTTGGAGAAAGACATGAAAAAGCAATTGACATCATCCGTGCAAATGAATTTGGCGAAATGTTTTAACCAAACGGAAAAACTTTCCACCTGAATGAAACTAAATTTGTGCTGAAAGATGTTATGTCTCTTGAATCGGTGTGAATAGGTATTTGGTGGAAACCAGAATATAAATCAAGTATTGAGAAATATTTTGCGCGTCCAAGATTATCTAGGATGTCATCGATCCGCGGGAGAGGAAATTTGTCCGCTATCAACTTTTTATTTACCCCTCTATAGTCTACACACATTCTATAAGATTTTAGGCCATTTGCGCTCTATTTTGAAACCAATATCATAAAAATTATTTACTGTCATTTTGTCATCCTTTAGTGCAAAAATTTCAGCATAGTCTTCGCAAAGTGCTAACAATCTATCCTCTACCTCCTTTGGCATGTGGTTTTTTAATTCGTTTTTAAGTTTTTCCAAACGTTCATTATACGATTGTACGGTCTTAATCGAGTATACGTCATAATTTGTAAGCTTCTCCGTTTTAATATTAACATTTGCTATGTGTTTAACGTTATCTGTTACATTAACTATTCTCAATATGGGCTCTTTCGAATCTATAATATATTTATCCACAAAAACTCCATCACATTCCTCCTGTGAGTCCGCAAAAAGTGGTTCTTCTACATTTCTTAGTTTAAATATTCGATAAACTTCGCACCTTAGTGGTATTATGCAACTATTGATTCTTGTGCCGTGTTCTATGGGTATAGTTAACCTATTGTAGTAAAACCGAAATGAAATTGACATATTTTCGTAATTAATGTTGCACTTGTTCCTTTTCAAAAAATCTTTGCCAAGTATTCCATCTGACGGTATGTTAAAATCATCCTCTACCACATGTAAAGTTGGAGGAATTAAACAATCATGGATAATTAGATTTGTATGAATTGTACCTATGGTTAATATGGAATTAGTTGTAACGCCAGTAATGTATTTTTTTCTGTATTTATTTATTTATTTAGCACTTTTTGCTATTAAAAACTACAATTAATTTTACAAAAATTACTTTTTACAATTTTCAAGTTATTTACTATACATTGAATTTAAAAAAAAAATAAAAAATTTTAAGAAAAGTTATCTCTAACATGTGTTGTGATTTTACGCTTATATACAAAAAATTTCTTTCAGTTTTTAACTCTAATGGTATTGTGTTAAATAGTTTAAGACCATTATAAAATAAAAGGTTCTGATAAAAGTTTGTTGAGCTAAAGTTTAGTCTGAAGTCATTGTTATTGCGTAGATTGTATGGCTGTACGTCCGTAACATATACCAGTTGATTTTGTAAATACCTAGGCAGCATTCCATTTTTATACCCTCCAAAAAAGAATTTGGAGGGTATATTCACTTTGTCATTCCGTTTGTAACGCATCGAAATATCCATCTCAGACCCCATAAAGTATATATATTCTTGATCAGTGATGAAATCTAAGAGCAACTGAGCATGTCCGTCCGTCCGTCCGTCCGTCTGTGGAAATCACGATACAGTCCAAACGAAAAGAGCTAGACTCTTGAAATTTGGCATAAATATATTTTAAAACTTAGAGCAGAGCTTAAGTTCGAAGATGGGCTAAATCGGGCAAGAGGGAAAAAAGTTCCCCTAAGAAGAACTAAACCAACCCAGAAAAAACAACATAATTTTTAAAGTTTTTTGGTTATTTTGTTAAGCAAATGATATATTTTTATGTCAAATACGGTTCAACGCCTTAAACTTGGAGCCATTAAATAAAATAAAAATATTTTTTGACCCCGCCCACTTTAGTGGGCGTTATTATAGGCAAAAATAGCATAAAAATTTAACAAATTGCTTTACTTATGCCTACATGCCTTAAAAATACCACTTTTAAGCTTTAATGACGAAGCTGAGACGAAACCTGGTACTACTCTGCCCTACCCCCTCCTTCCCCTTCGCCCCCTAAATGACCCTACAAAAAAAAAATTTTTTTTTTAAATTTTGTATGTAATCATCTTAAGCATTTATCTTTAGGGTTTTATGACTGCCGATTTCTGCCCTACCTACCCCCCCCCCCACCTCTTCCTTTGCCCCCTAAATGACCCTACCAAAAAAAAATTTTTTTTTTAAATTTTGTATATAATCATCCCAAGCATATATCTTTAGAGTTTTATGACTGCCGATTTCTGCCCTACCCCCCCCCCCCCCTCTTCCTTTGCCCCCTAAATGACTCTACCAAAAAAATTTTGTTTTTTAAATTTTGTATATAATCATCCCAAGCATTTATCTTTAGAGTTTTATGACTGCCGATTTCTGCCTTACCCCCCCCCCCCTCTTCTTTTGCCCCCTAAATGACCCTACCAAAAAAAAAATTTTTTTTTTTAAATTTTATATATAATCATCCCAAGCATTTATCTTTAGAGTTTTATGACTGCCTGTTGCTGCCCTACCCCCTCCTCCCCCCTTGCCCGCTAAATGACCCTATTAAAAATAAATATACATTTTTTTTTATTTTGTGTATAATCATCCCAAGCATTTATTTTTACAGTTTTATGTGTATCTGTTTCTGCCCTACCCCCTCTCCCCCTTTGCCCTCTAAATAGCCCTATCAAAAAAAAGAAATTTTAATTTTGTATATAATTATCCCAAGCATTTATTTTTAGAGTTTTATGACAAAGGTGAAATGTTTCCCTCACAGCCCTTGCCAGAGCGACCCCGCCAAAATACAGTTTTTATACCCTCCAAAGAGAATTGTGATGAAGTCTAAGATGGTCTAGCAATGCCCATGCGTTCGTCTGTGGAAAACATGATATTGTATATATTTGAATCCCGCCCCTTTAGTGGACGTTGACGTACGATATTATATAAAGGAACTGTGTCCCACCAAGTTAAACATATCAAATTCACTTACTAAATATTTGGAGGGTATTTAAGATTCGACCCGGTCGAATATAACGTTTTTACTTGTTTATTTTATATACAAATATGCGCACGTTCAATATTATCCGCTGGTTGATTGATAGCCATTGCAACTGGTTCAGCATATCCACTACATGCGTTATTCTATGACATTTTAGTATACATCTCATGCCTTTATTTTGCAATTTTTGTAATCTATTTTTCATCTGTTGACTTCCGAGAAACAGTAGTGTAGAGCAATACTCGAAATGTGGTTTTATTATAGTGTTATAAATTCTTATACAGTACAATACGCATATAAGAAAGTCTAAAAATGCACCAATTTTCTTTCTTATATGCGAGCTTCCTTATAAAGAAAACACGCATATAAGAAAAATACTTTCTTATATCTCTGACACGCATATAAGAAAGATATTTTCTTAAATTAAAAAATTAAAATTAATTTAAAAAATTTTCAATAGAAATATATAATTGAAATAAAACCTATTTAATAATACATACTACACATCATTTTGTACTAAATTTCGTTTATTTGTCGTACAAATATAAATATGTAAGTACACAACTAAAGATAGAAACATAACAAAAACAAAACAAGTGAATTGCACTTCACGTAAAATCACATTTGATAATTTTAAATTATACAACAACAAAAAATCTATTTTAGCCGAGGTTAAAAAAATTCAATTGTGAGAATATATACTACTTTCTTATACACGTACCATTTTCTATGGAATGAGTATAATTTTTCTTCAGAATTTGTTTCTTATAGAAGAGTTTTTCTTATAAGCGTGTTTCTTATATGAGGATTATTTAGCACGCAGATATATACAAATGTGCATGGTGTCTGAAAATGTATTTCTTATAACCGAGTTTTTCTTATAAGCGAGTTTCCTATATGCGTATTGTACTGTACATGTTATTGTAGACACTTTATTACGAATTCGTTTCATAAAAGCAATTTTTTTTTAATTTTTTTGCAGATATAATTGAAATGTACATCAAACTTTAATTCATTGTCAAAAATGACACCAAGATATTTAATTTCTTCTACTTTTTCTATTATTTCTCCGCCAATTATTATATTATCTTCTGTAAATCCATTAATTACCATAGCTTTAGTTTTACTAGTATTTAGTTTCATCTTGTTCATTTTAAGATACGCTTCTACATCCCGCAGATGTAGCATATTTTTGCTTTTTTTATAACTTTTTCAAGGTCGTTAATATAAATTAAAACTAGTAACGTTCCTAAAACTGCTCCTTGTGGCACTCCAATATTTATGTTTTCAATAGTTGACAAGCAATCACCACATTTTGTTCGTTGCTTTCTATTACTCAGGTAACTTTCAAACCATTTGAGTTCAATTCCCTTTACACCGTATTTATTTAATTTATTCAATAATATCTCTCTATTAACGGTTTCAAATGCACGTTTTAGGTCCAAAAAAAACTGCTACTACATATCGCTTATTGTGTATTTCTGTTTTCCATTGCGATATTACAAAGTTAAGAAGTGACTCACAACTATGTTGATTTCTAAATCCGGATTGCGTTTCACTCAATAATTGATTTCTCTCAAAAAATTTGTTTAATTGAAAATGTAAAATTTTTTCCAATACTTTGCTAATAGTTAAAAGCATATTTACTGGACGAATCTCTTGAGGATTGGTAGTATTTTCCACTTTCTGTATAGTTACTACACATGATACTTTCAAACAATCAGGAAATTTTCCTGTCTGTAGCGATAAATCAATAAATCTTTTCAACTGTGAACCCAAAATGTCGTAGTTATTTAAAAGCATTTTAACGGTAAGAAAATTGTGATCTTTTTTATTGTTCATTGCTGCCATAGTATCTCTTAACATATCAGTACCAACTCGTTCAAATTTAAAAATGAAATTAGGATTTGCTTCTATAATATTTTTATATGGAACATAAGGTATACTATTTACTATCTGCTCCACACTTTCAATAAAAAATATGTTTAATTTGTTAGCTATTTCTTGTTCATTTGATACGACTTCACCAGCAATTTTTATTTCCTGTAGTTTAGTGTTTTCTTTCTTAAGTATAAGAGACTTTATTGTTTTCCACATAGTTTTTTGATCTGTGCAATTATTGATTTGCTTATTTATGAAATAATTTTTGGCTATTGATATTTCATTTGTATATAGATTTCTGAACTTTTTGTACTTGTTCCAATGCTGAATGTTATTAAACCATACGGCCGTTTGATACAGTTGCTTCTTTTCATCTTTTAAGCGTATTTGTGAACCAGGGGTTTGTTGAGCAAGATTTAACATATTTAGTATTTATCATCGGAGTCAGTGCTTTATTAATACATGTAAAAAATACGTTTGCAATTTCATTAAAATCAGTATCATTATATACAACATTAATCCCTTCAAAAGTCAGGTTATTGCGGAATTCATTGTTAATAAATTTTATCTGTTTTGTTTTCACTCTACTCGGAGTTTTAATATTTTCTTTTATCGGAATTGTAATTTCTAAAGATTCGTGATCACTTATTTTCATATCCAGGTTAGCTGTAGCAGTGGCAAATTCTAAGTTTGTTATCACATAGTCAATTAACGATGAACTTGAGCTCGTAATTCTTGTTGGCTGTGTTACTATTTGTTTAAGGCAATTATCATTGATTATTTCAACTAATCTACTTTTAGAGTTGTTATTTTCCAACCAATTTATATTAAAGTCACCCATTATAATATACTTCTCATCAGAATTAATTTTGTCTATCTCGGATTCAAAAAAGTCAATAAAGACACTTTCTGGTGATTTTGTTTTATCAGGCGATTTGTATATTCCCATTAACGCATATTTGTGGTATTTGTTTTTAATTTCAATCTTTAGCCACCAATACATTTTATCTATTGAGTTACTTTCTATTACTTTTAATTGCCATGTATTTTTAATGTAAAAGCTTACACCACCAGTATGCCTTGACACACTATCACTTCTTACCAAGTTGAAATTATTTATTGAAAATTCTGAATTTTCAAACGCCTCCGTTAAATGGGTTTCCGTTAAGCATATAAAATCAGGATTTTCGTCGGTGCAAATTGTCTCCAACTGATCAAAATTTGTTGTTAAGCCTCCAATGTTAAGATAAATTCCTTTAATTGATATTGGTTGCTAGTAAGCTATTCTTTCCGCCTCTAATCTATTTTTGCGTTGCAAAACTTGGCACTGCCCACCTCTACAGTCATGATTAATATCAAACCAGTTAAATTTAAACGTTCTTTTGCTTTAATACAATTTATGCATTTGAAAAAATCGTTTTTACAATCTTTATAGGAGTGACCAGCTTCGCTACATTTCGCACAAATTTGGTTTTCATTATTGCATTTCTTAGCCGTGTGATTAAATCCCCAACATTTAAGGCCTCTGAGTACGTTACAGCTTTCGTAAACCATACATCTGTCCCACTCAACATATATTTTACTTTTCTTCATAATCATCTCAAAACCATTTACATCCGTTTCTATAATAGCATTATAAATTCTTGGATTTTAAATTTGTGACTTGTAAACTTTGACACACTCTAAGTAGTTGCATTCAACTTCATTTTGTTTCTTTATGGCTTCAACAATCCGATTTTTCTCTAGTTCTTCACTAATTCCTGATATTAGTATCTTAGGGTTTCTCAATTTTGGAACTTGTATTTCGTATTCATTGCCCATTTTCTCTTTAATCTCTTCAGCTAGGACATTGCGATCGTTATCATTCTGGCACCTTATTGCAACAGCCCCATCACTTCTTTTTGTAATCCCCTGTACTTGAACATTAAGAGTTGACGGTTTGACATTCTCTTTAACTTCTTTCTCTGTTGATACACTATCTTGATTATTTTTAGGTTTAAGAATAACGGGCATATTAGTTGTTGGTTTTAATTTATTGGCATAAGTCTCAGTTTAAACTGCAGTTTTGTTACTTTTAATTTCTTTTACAATTTCATTTTTTGCTTTTTCAACTCTTTCCTAAACCCATTTATTAGTTTTATTCATCTCTTTAGCAATTTTTTCATCATTTTGTTTGAGAATACTAAGAAGACTTTTATAATTTTCATTTGTAATCTCCATGAAATTCAAGCAATCATCACAAAAGAACTTTATATTTTTGTGCTTAGACCTAGTATCATTCATATTTGGCAATGCAGAAAATCTTTCCTCAGCGAAGTCACTGTTCGACATATATAAAGGAGCAATAAAGCCATTTTCTAATATTGCTAATGTGAGCTAAGGCCATGATGGCTTTATCTCCCATTCAAATGTTCCAAAAAAATGGCTTTATCTCCCAATTGATTGAGAGATAAAGCCATCATGGCCTTATTTCACATGATTTTAAAGCACCCCCCCAAACAAACAGATTATGTAGCTTTTTAGTTGAACAATATTCTAAAAATATATGGCTTTATCTCACATTCGCAAAAAAAAAAAATATGGCTATATCTCTCATTTAGCGCAATTTTGGATATGCCCTTAACTCTCAATGACTGGGAAATAATGGCTTTATCTCCCATTCAATTGAGCAATAAAGGCATCATGGCCTTACTTCACATGATTTTAAAGCAGTTAAGCAGTAAAGCAGTGTAGTTACCGCGTCTGTAACTATTTTCACAATTGAAATTCCTATTATTATAACGATAGCTATTTCTATTGGAAAAATTACCGGCACCACTATTTCTAGATTGAAATGCCAAAATTTGTCTTTCATTTGACTCGTTGCTTTGCTCTACAACCAATTTAGCTACTACATCTTTCGGATCAGCAAAAGCTGCGGAAGCAATGATCGATTTTACCAGGTTTGATTTAGCATTCAGTCGACATACACTAACTGTTTCCTCGACAGCCATTTCGTGTGCCTTAGACCTTGTCTACTACTAACGATCTTTCGAGAGCATCAGCTAGATCTTCTGCTTGTTTAGCAAATTCAGCATAATTATTACTCATTATTTGTAAAGCAGCAATTTTTCCCGCCACAACTTTTGAGTTATCAGGTTTTATTTTATTTTTTAAAGCGGTTTTTACGTCCTCAATTGTGCTTACATTTTCAGGTAGAGCCTCGCGTGCCTTTCCTTCCAATTTAGATTTCATAAATGAAATAAAAGTAAAATTTAGGTTATCATCAGTTAGGTCTTGGATTAAGTTAATTTTGTCTAAAAATGACTCCAACGCAAGTGGGTTCCCATCATGATTTTTCCTAATTATACCTGAGCACAAACTAATAAATAATTTCTTCTGATCTATGGTGGTCATTTCTACCTCAAAAATTTCCCTGTCAACAGTTTCTTCTATTTCCTTACTTTTTTCTTCAATTTCTAAATTGTCTTTTGAATCAGGTTCTGACATTACTTCTGTAGAATTCTTTTTGTTACATTTTCAAATTTTTTAATTAAATTCAAAAATAATTAAATTCAAAATTTGCATTTAAATACATATACAATATTTTCTTCTCATGTTTTGTATTTTCTAAAAAAAACAGTTAAAAAACATATGTACATATGTATAAACATTTAAAATTTTTTATTTCTTTTTTTTAAGGGTTTTATTGAATATATTTTTGGTTTTTAAATTTTCTTTTTAAATCATGAAAATAAGTTCAGCAAATAATAACAATAATAAGAGCGCGAACAATCTTTTTTTTAAGTTTTTTTTCAAGTTCACTTCTTCGCAATGATTTTGCTGCATCAGATTGCTACTGCACTGGTTTTGCCCGTTACACTTTTGCTGCCTACTTTGACTGATTTTGACGCGTTAAGCTTTTGCTGCTGGTTTTATTGTTATGTGTTGCTGTTTTTTTTCTTTGTCACTGCTTTTGCCCTTCTTTTTCTCTTCATATAAACTTTACAGTTTTTAGGTTTTTTCTACTTTTGGTGCTGATTTTTCTGTATATACAACAGTGGTGGGCATCGTCAATGTATGGTAAATTGTGTATGGATTGAGCTTGCGAGCTACCCACCAAACAAAAAGCCAAGCGTTTGAAAGATAGTGGTGCATTATATATTTATACATAAGTACCAATTTTTTCTAAGTTGAAAAAAAATCTTGATTACGTAAAATTGTTAATTAAAAATAAAACTTTTTCTAAGTAAACAGTCAAATGAAAAAAATTAAAAAAGATAGGACAATAATTTGTTATGTTTTCCATTCAAGAAAAAATAAATAAATAAAAGAATGGTTGCTTGCTGAAGCTGAATATTCGCAAAAAAAACGCGGTTGGTTGTATCAAATTTAATAAGCTTTGATATTTGTCGGCATGGAAGATCATTTTCATATGGGAAACATATTCAAAATATTTTTGGGAAGATTTTACACAGACTAATTTATAAGACTAGGTGTATTACTATATTAGGAGAATTAGCACAGTCCGTTATTAGAGAAAAATTGTATAAAAGGCATTGTATGTTATCGAAAAGATTGTTTATGAATAAATATTTTTCGCATATCATCATGACTGAAATTGTTTGCTGGACAAATATTCTGGAAAAAAATATAAAAAAATGCGTAAGCATCCGCCTGATATTCATTCGTCGCTGTCTCATCGACGACTAAATTAAAGAGGGTAAGAATACGTGTGAAAGATCTCAGCACAATTGTGCTATGAAACGCCCGTATCTGATATACAATTATAATTTTTGATAATTTTTTCCACATTTTTCTGTAACGGTTTTCTCCAAGTTGTTTTTTTTTCTACTATTATAGAATAACTTTTTTTTGTGGATTTTAAAATTCGATTCTTTTTCCAATTCCACATTTTCTTATATTTTTGTAAACGGTATTAATTTATCATTTATTGTTTTTCTTTCATACAAAACTGGATTTTTCATTTTTTGTCAATTTTTATTGTATGTATAGATTTTAAAATTCTTGCTTTTTAGAATTTGTTTTTTCCCGTTATTTTACAAAAAGCGAAATTCACTTTCTAGTTTTTCATCACTTTTTCCCATAAAGAATTTTGCTCTTTGCTTTTTTTTATACCCTCCAAAAAAGAATTTGGAGGGTATATTCACTTTGTCATTCCGTTTGTAACGCATCGAAATATCCATCTCAGACCCCATAAAGTATATATATTCTTGATCAGTGATGAAATCTAAGACGAACTGAGCATGTCCGTCCGTCCGTCCGTCTGTGGAAATCACGATTCAGTCCAAACGAAAAGAGCTAGACTCTTGAAATTTGGCATAAATATATTTTGAAACTTAGAGCAGGTTAAGTTCGAAGATGGGCTAAATCGGGCAAGAGGGAAAAAAGTTCCCCTAAGAAGAACTAAACCAACCCAGAAAAAACAACATAATTTTTATAGTTTTTTGGTTATTTTGTTAAGCAAATGATAAATTTTTATGTCAAATACGGTCCAACGCCTTAAACTTGGAGCCATTAAATAAAATAAAAATTATTTTTGACCCCGCCCACTTCAGTGGGCGTTATTATAGGCAAAAATAGCATAAAAATTAAAAAATTGTTTTACTTAAGCCTAAATTCATTAAAAATAACACTTTTAAGCTTTAATGACGAAGCTGAGACGAAACCTGGTACTACTCTGCCCTACCCCCTCCTTCCCCTTCGCCCCCTAAATGACCCTACCAAAAAAAATTTTTTTTTTAAATTTTGTATATAATCATCCCAAGTATTTATCTTTAGAGTTTTATGACTGCCGATTTCTGCCCTACCTCCCCCCCCCCCCACCTCTTACTTTGCCCCCTAAATGACCCTACCAAAACAAAAATTTTTTTTTAATTATGTATATAATCATCCCAAGCATTTATCTTTAGAAATTTATGACTGCCGATTTCTGCCCTACCCCCCCCCCCCCTCTTCCTTTGCCCCCTAAATGACCCTACCAAAAAAAAATATAAATTTTTTTTATTTTGTGTATAATCATCCCAAGCATTTATTTTTACAGTTTTATGTGTATCTGTTTCTGCCTTACCCCCTCTCCCCCTTTGCCCTCTTAATGACCCTATCAAAAAAAAGAAATTTTAATTTCGTATATAATTATCCCAAGCATTTATTTTTAGAGTTTTATGACAAAGCTGAAATGTTTCCCCCACAGCCCTTGCCAGAGTGACCCCGCCAAAATACAGTTTTTATACCCTCCAAAGAGAATTGTGATGAAGTCTAAGACGGTCTAGCAATGCCCATACGTTCGTCTGTGGAAAACATGATATTGTATATTTTTGAACCCCGCCCCCTTTAGTGGGCGTTGACGTACGATATTATATAAAGGAACTCTGTCCCACCAAGTTAAACATTTCAAATTCACTTACTAAATATTTGGAGGGTATTTAAGATTCGACCCGGTCGAATATAACGTTTTTACTTGTTATACCCTTAACCTTGTTTTTTGATCATTTGATTTATAAGTTTTTCCACATTTCACAGATTAGGTTTTAATTGTATAGGGTAACACTCTTGGTTCTTTTTTTTCTATATAGAAAAAAGTTAAAATGTTTCCCCCCATAAATGAACCAGTTTTCGTTTTATTTATTTAACAATTCCATAAAGGTTACGTTTCATGAATGTCGCTTTTCCATAGATTTTGGTATTTTTTTAAAGAATTTGGAGGGTATATTCACTTTGTCATTCCGTTTGTAACGCATCGAAATATTCATCTCAGACCCCATAAAGTGATGAAATCTAAGACGAACTGAGCATGTCCGTCCGTCCGTCTGTGGAAATCACGATTCAGTCCAAACGAAAAGAGCTAGACTCTTGAAATTTGGCATAAATATATTTTGAAGCTTAGAGCAGGTTAAGTTCGAAGATGGGCTAAATCGGGGCAAGAGGGAAAAAAGTTCCCCTAAGAAGAACTAAACCAACCCAGAAAAAACAACATAATTTTTAAAGTTTTTTGGTTATTTTTTTTAAGCAAATGATATATTTTTATGTCAAATACGGTCCAACGCCTTAAAATTGGAGCCATTAAATAAAATGAAAACATTTTTGACCCCGCCCACTTTAGTGGGCGTTATTATAGGCACAAATAGCATAAAAATTTAACAAATTGTTTTACTTTAGCCTACATTTCTTAAAAATAAAATTTTTAAGCTTTAATGACGAAGCTGAGACGAAACCTGGTACTATTCTGCCCTACCCCCTCCTTCCCCTTCGCCCCCTAAATGACCCTACCAAAAAAAAATGTTTTTAAATTTTGTATATAATCATCCCAAACAATTATTTTTAGACTTTTATGTCTACCTGTTTCTGCCCTACCCCCACTTCCCCTTTGCCCTCTAAATGACCCTATCAAAAATAAGAAATTTTAATTTTGTACATAATTATCCCAAGCATTTATTTTTAGAGTTTTATGACAAAGGTGAAATGTTTCCCCCACAGCCCTTGCCAGAGCGACCCCGCCAAAATACAGTTTTTATACCCTCCAAAGAGAATTGGACCCCATGAAGTAAATATATTCTTGATCAGTGATGAATTCTAAGACGGTCTAGCAATGCCCATACGTTCGTCTGTGGAAAACATTATATTGTATATTTTTGAACCCCGCCCCCTTTAGTGAGCGTTGACGTACGATATTATATAAAGGAACTCTGTCCCACCAACTTAAACATTTTAAATTCACTTACTAAATATTTGGAGGGTATTTAAGATTCGACCCGGTCGAATATAGAGTTTTTACTTGTTTTTATACCCTCCAAAAAGAATTTGGAGAGTATATTCACTTTGTCATTCCGTTTGTAACGTATCGAAATATCCATCTCGGACCCCATAAAGTATATATATTCTTGATCAGTGATGAAATCTAAGACGAACTGAGCATGTCCGTCCGTCTGTGGAAATCACGATTCAGTCCAAACGAAAAGAGCAAGACTCTTGACATTTGGCATAAATATATATTAAAGCTTAGAGCAGGTTAAGTTCGACGATGGGCTAAATCGGGCAAGAGGGAAAAAAGTTCCCCTAAGAAGAACTAAACCAACCCAAAAAAAGCAACATAATTTTTTAAGTTTTTGGTTATTTTGTTAAGCAAATGATATATTTTTATGTCAAATACGGTCCAACGCCTTAAATTTGGAGCCATTAAATAAAATAAAAATATTTTTTGACCCCGCCCACTTCAGTGGGCGTTATTATAGGCAAAAATAGCATAAAAATTTAACAAATTGTTTTACTTAAGCCTACATTCCTTAAAAATAACACTTTTAAGCTTTAATGACGAAGCTGAGACGAAACCTGGTACAACTCTGCCCTACGTTCTCCTTCCCCTTCGCCCCCTAAATGACCCTACCAAAAAAAAAAATTTTTTTTTAATTTTGTATATAATTATCCCAAACATTTATCTTTAGAGTTTTATGACTGCCGACTTCTGCCCTACCCCCCTCCCCCTCTTCCTTTGCCCCCTAAATGACCCTACCAAAAAAATTTTTTTTTTTTTAAATTTTATATATAATCATCCCAAGCATTTATCTTTAGAGTTTTATTACTGCTGATTTCTGCCCTACACCCCCCCCCCTCTTCCTTTGGCCCCTAAATGACCCTGCCAAAAAAAATTTTTTTTTTAAATATTCTATAAAATCATCCCAAGCATTTATCTTTAGAGTTTTATGACTGCCTGTTGCTGCCCTACCCCCTCCTCCCCCTTTGCCGGCTAAATGACCCTATTAAAAATAAATAAAAAAAATTTTTAAATTTTGTATATAATCATCCCAAGCATTTATTTTTAGAGTTTTATGTCTACCTGTTTCTGCCCTACCCCCTCTCCCCCTCTCCCCCTTTGCCCTCTAAATGACCATATCAAAAAAAGAAATTTTAATTTTGTATATAATTATCCCAAGCATTTATTTTTAGAGTTTTATGACAAAGGTGAAATGTTTCCCCCACAGCCCTTGCTAGAGCGACCCCGCCAAAATACAGTTTTTATACCCTCCAAAGAGAATTGTGATGAAGTCTAAGACGGTCTAGCAATGCCCATACGTTCGTCTGTGGAAAACTTTATATTGAATATATTTGAACCCCGCCCCCTTTAGTGGGCGTTGACGTACGATATTATATAAAGGAACTCTGTCCCACCAAGTTAAACATTTCAAATTCACTTACTAAATATTTGGAGGGTATTTAAGATTCGACCCGGTCGAATATAACGTTTTTACTTGTTTTATATAAAATTAGATTTTAATTATAGTTAAGTAAACCACGCGTTAAGTTTTATTTTTTTTTTTCTTCTTTTTCACGGACGCCATATAAAGGTTCTCAACGAATATTCCAATGAAAAACAACTTGATGTTTTAATTACTCAATTCAGAATGACTCTGGGTTTTATTTCTTATATCTATGAGAGCATACATAGGTAGACATATTTTTGACAACTTCAGAGCTGATATAATACAGTACTTAAAGTGCTATAATTATCCAGGGATGGGATAATGTTTACGATCTGTTAACTGGATATCAAAGCCCAATTTCCATAGTTTGTCTATATTTTCTGAATATATGGTAGCTATCGAAATGAATAGAGTGAAGACATGTTATAATAAGCCCATTTACTTGGGATTTTGTCTACTTGAGCTCTCTAAATGGAAAATGTATGATTTCCATTACGGGTACATGCAACCTAAGTTCAAGACAATGCTATCATTAAATTATATGTACACTGACTCTTTCATTTATACAATCCAAACAGAAGACTTTTACGCGGACATAAAGCCTGACATCGAACAACAATTTTATACACCATATTATTCTCTATATAACAAATATGCCATTCCTCTTTTGAACAAAAAAGTTTTGTGTATGATGAAAGATAAAAACTGAGGGAAAGTAATGAAAGAATTTGTTGGGCTGTGGGCCGCGATCTAAGATGTAAGATCAAAATGACGTAAAAAAATCGAAGGGGGTAAAGAAATCCGTTTTAGATAAGTATAGTTCATTGTCATATAGAAATTGTTTGTTTGATAAGTCTATTGTATGTGACAGCATGTTAATATTTGAGTCCAAACTACTAGTCAAATTTATACTAGTCAATTGAGTAAATCAGTATTAAGTTATACAGTCGATAAGAGAATAATTAGCAACAATAACATAAATAGTGGCCATCGTTCTTGTCCTTATCTTCCATTATACCAAAGTCCTAGTTTTCATCAAAATATATGGAAGTCAAATTTCACCATTTCCCTGTGTTCATACAGTTGACATTCTTCAAAATCGGCTAATAATTGCTTTCAACGAATCAGTTGTAGGATAGATGATATACAATTCAAAAAACTAAATCTGCGTTTCACTCCAAAAACTAGTTTAAAATTATGAGCGAAGAACTCAAATATGTATACATATATCTCTCTGACTTCTTCCAACTTTTTAGTTGTAAGTATATATTTCATTATTCATCTATTCGTCCTTTGTTACTTTTCTCTCTCTCTCTCCCTCTCTTACATACAAATCAAATATCATTGTTTATCAATTTTCAGTTGGACTTCTAAAAAGCTTATATCGTGATTACTTCGAAATTTAAGTTCAAACTTATAAGTTGTGAAATATTAATAGCGGAATGAGTTTAATAAGCAAATTCAATTCCTGTAATACAAAATCCTTAATCCATATAAAGGATTTAGATGAAACATCCAAATACTCATCGTACGCGCAAATCGAGTAACAACAATGTACGGGGAAACAATTCTACTTGAACTGGAAAACAATATAATGTTTCTTCCCAACCGATACAAATATTAACAGATGTAGAATTAGACTATCTTTCAAATGATAAATATCGACTACAAAGAAAAGGAGAAATAAACCTGATCTTAGAAAGCAAGATAAACGAGTTTTTGGTACCGAACTCCCAGTATCCCGTTTGGCAGTAAAAAAATTAAAATAATGTTATATATTTTATAATTAAAAATATATTAAAATAAAACAAAATAATTTTTTTTTAATTATACAGATATATCATTGTGTTTTATTTGATATATTTAGTTATTTCATAAATAAATTTCAAATGTAAATGACCACAATTAAATGTATTAAAGTTTTGAAGTGGATTGTAGTTGTATTCAGCATTTCTACCTAGGTATTTGATTAACTCTAAAGGAGGTTATAAATTTCCAAACCTGTCGAAATATTATTTTTCATCATTGTTTCTATAGTATGCTACCCAATGAGTTGCTGATCGTCTTTACAAATCTAAATTGATTATTCCACATTCTACAGTCTTTGGTCGTTTTGGTAACGAGTCCTTCATAAAAATTCCTCTGACGTGTGGAGTATTTCTTGAAAATTTTCTTACATCAAATTCTGATAATGGTCTGTTGGGTAGAATATCTATTAGTTGTTTGAATGATATTTACAAATATGTCCATAACCCTTTTTATATGGTTTTAGGTACAGTCCTTCTACCACAGCAATAGCTATAGCGGTGCTTCCGGTTGTTAGACTACCAATTGCACCCAAAGCAGTTAGAATCGGAATTAGAGGTAAAAATCCACTAATTTTTGGAACATTGATTATGCGTGGTATTACAGCACGTGCCTTTTTCCCCTTAAGTGATTTGTTGATAACTTTACGAGCGATCTTAATGGCTGAGTTAATGTCTCGTGGTTTTTTCTTCTTTAATATTTTTGTTGCTGCTTTAATTGTTTTATCAAACAGTTTTTTGTCGTTTATACGAATTCGGGGTGATGGTCTTTTCACATTTTTCATTTTCTTTGCTTCAATGCCAATACCAAGTTTAGTTTTTGCTTTCATTGCGTTGGTGACCATATATGGAAATGTTTTTTCTGCAAGATTGCTATCTTTTGAAAGAACTCCTTCCCAAGCTTTATTTTAAAGAATTTTATCAGCTTCGTGTCTACTGTTTATTTCTTTGTTTTTGGAGTAAGCTATATCGTGATTTTTGCAAGCAACATTCAATAAATTAATTCCTTTATCTTCTCTAGCTAAACGCTTTTGTAATCTTGTGCCAGGTCCACAGTACTGATATCTAGGAAGATGTAATTCAAAAGGTATAGAATATATTGTTTTATCTAGTAACCCTTCTCCAACGATACTTTTTTTATGACTGAGTGTTTCTTTCTATAACTTAACCATATTATTTAATTCTAGAATAAAAGATATTGTTTATCGAATTTTACAAGCAGTTATTGAAATGCGCATGCTAAAACAACACAAAAATATTTTAGTTCGAAATGTGGACGTATCTTCCAATGACAGTACAAAAATAAGGCATAGCTCCTTGCAACCAAATTCTATTCGAGCGTTAATAGTTGGTCCTTCAAATTGAGGAAAAACTAATGTAATGATCAGTTTGCTAGAAAGTCCTGAATATATATATATATATATATATATATATATATATATATATATATATATATATATATATATATATTTATACTCAAAATCCCTGTATCAACCTAAATATGAATAGCTAAAGAATTTAATTTCACCAATTAAAGGAATGGGATAGCACACATTCGCAGACAATGAGTTCCTCCTAGCGAAGCTAAAAGCAATTCAATAAGGATTTTCGATGATGTTGCATGCGAAAACCAAAACAATAACGCATATTTTTGTATGGGGCGCCATAAGAATGTAGACTCATTTTACTTGTGTCATGCTTACACATTCCAAAGCATTTAGTAAGAGATAATGCCAATTTAATTATAGTGTTTAAACAAGATGCGAAAAATATGAGGCATGTATACGATGATCATGTTGCTAAGCAAAACTTGATCTGATACATAATAACCTAATCTGATACCTAATAAGCTCATCTGATACCTGATAAACTGATCTGATACCTGATCTGATAACCTGATCCGATACTTGACAAGCTGATCTGCTAAGCTAACCTGATACCTAAAAAGCTAATCTGATTTGATACCTAATAGCTAAAATGAATAACAAAATTCTAAAAGACTTGGTGACAACAAGAAATATATTGAAGAAAAAGCTTCGTAGTATAAAAACTGGTGAAATAGATACACATCAGCATTTAAGAGATACATTTAAGCCCATAAAAGAACCTTTAAAACAATTTATAAATAGCTCTAAATATATTGATATACCGATTAAAAGTCTGATAACTCCTTAAATAGATTTTCATTAATTGAATCACATTTAGACTGCTGCTGGCTGAAGTTAACACAATACTACGAATTGCAGGATCTTGAGTTCGACTCCGCTCTCAACCATGAATATTGTGTAGAATTCTTCTGATTAGGGAATTGTTGTGTTAGTTGTTGACAGCCTGTATCAGTGACGAAGGCATGGTACTTGTCACTAGTAGCGATTAACAGTATCATACACTTAAAGCAGAGGAATAGCATCCTCCTTCATCGGCCCTGTAGCAAAAATATAGCCGGCGAAGTAAAAGTTGTAAATAGCTACAAAAAATTCTCTACCTTCTCCTTTCTAGCTCCGGCGCAATGCACTGCATATGTAGGGGTCATTCCCTGAGTGCTGGTCCGAGCTAAAAAAAAGAGTTCAGTTGTATTTACTTCAGTATCCCAGAACTTTTTATTTATATAGCTTCACTGATTTTAAATATTTCTTAGTATCTAAATTAGAAAAATTTGTACTAAATGTATTACAACAAGTAAAAACGCTATATTCGATCGGGTCGAATCTTAAATACCCTCCAAATATTTAGTAAGTGAATTTAAAATGTTTAAGTTGGTGGGACAGAGTTCCTTTATATAATATCGTACGTCAACGCTCACTAAAGGAGGCGGGGTTCAAAAATATACAATATAATGTTTTCCACAGACGAACGTATGGGCATTGCTAGACCGTCTTAGAATTCATCACTGATCAAGAATATATTTACTTCATAGGGTCCAATTCTCTTTGGAGGGTATAAAAACGGTATTTTGGCGGGGTCGCTCTGGCAAGGGCTGTAAGGGAAACATTTTACCTTTGTCATAAAACTCTAAAAATAAATGCTTGAGATAATTATATACAAAATTAGAATTTCTTTTTTTTTTGATAGGGTCATTTAGAGGGCAAAGGGGAAGAGGGGGTAGGGCAGAAACAGGTAGACATAAAACTCTAAAAATAAATGCTTGGGATGATTATATACAAAATTTAAAAATTTTTTTTTTTTGGTAGGGTCATTTAGGGGGCGAAGGGGAAGGAGGGGTTAGGGCAGAGTAGTACCAGGTCTCGTCTCAGCTTCGTCATTAAAGCTTAAAAATGTTATTTTTAAGGAATGTAGGCTAAAGTAAAACAATTTGTTAAATTTTTATGCTATTTTTGCCTATAATAACGCCCACTAAAGTGGGCGGGGTCAAAAAATATTTTTATTTTATTTTATGGCTCCAATTTTAAGGCGTTGGACCGTATTTGACATGAAAATATATCATTTGCTTAACCAAATAACCAAAAAAATTTTAAAATTATGTTGTTTTTTCTGGGTTGGTTTAGTTCTTCTTAGAGGAACTTTTTTCCCTCTTGCCCGATTTAGCCCATCTTCCAACTTAACCTACTCTAAGCTTCAAAATATATTTATCCCAAATTTCAAGAGTCTAGCTCTTTTCGTTTGGACTGAATCGTGATTTCCACAGACGGACGGACGGACGGACATGCTCAGTTCGTCTTACATTTCATCAGTGATCAAGAATATATGTATATACTTTATGGGGTCTGAGATGGATATTTCGATGCGTTACAAACGGAATGACAAAGTGAATATACCCTCCAAATTCTTTTTTGGAGGATATAAAAAGTGCTAAAATGGCAACCCTGCTTATGCAATTTTGACAAGAAGTTGACCATTTTCTAGCAACAAAATACGTGTGTTTTTGTTCTTGTAAATTGTTGTAGTAGTGGGGGTACCTGTTTAAGCTGCCTTGGTATACGCCATACAATACGAGGTTGTACCAAACAATAAAATTAGTGAAACACAAACTCGAACATTATGTCGAATAATGTTAGGCACACAGTAAATTTTACATCCGAACTAAACTTAATAATGGAACTCAAAAAACATCACAACCAGAGAAACCGATTGCAATACATACCACAAAAGAAAACATTTATGTATTAAGCCCCACAGTCAAAAATACATTTAATAACACAAATTTCGTATACACCCCCACAAAACTAATTGCTGTTCATGATAAGGAAAAACAAATCGAACTAGTCAAGAACACGCATGATAAAGCCCATAGATGATACAAAAATAATGCACAAGAAATTTTAGAAAAAAATCAATGGCCGGAAATATATAAGAACTGCAAAGCATGTCTTTTTGGCAATTAGGAAAGACGACCAACAAAGGAACCACTCAAGGATTCAACTATACCAGCCGAACCAAGTGAATTCATACATGCAGATATTTATTATAATGAACAAATATCATATATAGAACTAGACTAAAAAACTGATATGGCTAAAAAACTAGAAGAGGCAATTATAAATAATTACACCAAATATAAACCATTAATGACATATAACGAGACTGTCCTAAACACACCAATGGTAAATCAATTTTGTACAAAATATAATATAAGAAAATTTCAAACGCCAGTATACAGATCAAAGGCCAACGGACAGGTATAACACGCGCATAGTCCAATATCAGAACTGGCAAGAATATTAAAAATTCAACATCAGCCACGGAAGTACTATTTTTATCAGTGAGAGAATTAAAGAATACGAAAGATTCAGTCACGGGACAGAAACCAGCGGATATACAATGTAATTTAATTAACTTCAGCAAGGAGGAAATAAAGAAGAAATTTGAAAACGCCTCGAAGGCACAAAACATAGGACTTTCAAGGAAGGAGATCAGATATTAGTAGCTAGAACCAATATACGAAGTATTATTGTTATTATTATAGAATTATACATTCTCAGCTTATGCTGGAATTGACGTACCTGTGGGGATGTAATCCATCTTTTATATCCGTTATCCTAATGTTTCCCTCACTATCGTCGTTGCTTTTATTAAAATTGCCTTTTGCATTTCAGTTAACATTTTTACACTAAGGTTTAATTTTTCAATTGCACACGTGGTATCTTTGGGTAATGTTCCCATAGAGCTTATTACTATTGGTAGGATATCTACCTTGACTAGATTTTGCGTGTTCTTAATGTATTGGGTAAGCAGTATATATTTAAATTGTTTTATATCTTGTATATTAGCGAAGTCAATGATCTGGGCTATTTTTCTTTGTTTATTTATTACTATCATATCTGGTCTATTGGGTATATTCGTATCTGATGGGCTGTTGATTAGTATTGATCTATCCCAGTAGATAACATATTGGTTATTTTCGATTATTGGCTTAGGTTGATATTTCTAGTACTGTGTTGTTGGCTCGTTAATATTTAGCTTATTTATTATATTTACATATATATATATATATATATATATATATATATATATATATATATTATCTTTCCGATATTATTATGTATTTGCCGGTAATGATTTGGAAGGAGAGTTGAACAGCTATTAAGTAGGTGTTGTATGGTTTCAGGCGTATTACCGCACCTTCGGCAACTATCGTCTGTTACTGTACTGTCACGAATTACGTATTTCCTGTAATTCTTCGTTTATATTGCTGCATCCTGAATGGCTGTAATAAATCCTTCGGTTTCAGCAAAGACGTTATTATATTTAAGCCAATTGTTAGTATTTACTTTATCTACATAAGCCTAACTGATCAAATTTGGGTATTTTCCATGTAGCGGTTTTGATTTCCAGTCTTGAATGAGGTTCTCTATTGTTGTTTGAACATTGTTGCTATTGTGTTGAAAATTTAGTGGAGTGAGGTTATCGTCGACACTTATGAGTTCTATGTAGAGAGGAGATACTGAAGCTTTTCTTTTAAAATATTCTATTAATTTTGTTAGTTGTTTATCATGTAGTATCTTTATATTTAGTATCCCTCTTCCTCCTAACTTTCTTGGGATGTTTATCCGTTCTAACGATGCTTTGGGGTGGTAATATTTAAACTTCGTTAGCGTAGTATGGATTTTCATATCGAAGTTATTTAAATCTGTATTCGACCAGGATTTAATACCAAATGTATATGTAAGAAGAGGTATGGCGAATGTGTTTATTGCCTTTATAAGGTTTTTACCATTTAATTTGCTCTTACATACTATATTAATCCTTCTTATGAATTCGTTATTAATATCTTTTTTCTGTTTCCTGTGGTCTATTGTGATATGTTGTTTTATTCCTAAGTACCTATACTGTTCGTATCTTCTAAGTGGTGCTATGTTTTCCAGGTCCGTAGTTAGAAAATTTCGAGAGGTTGTATATTTGCCGCTAGTTATATTTTGTGTTTTACATTTTTCGATCCCAAATTTCATTTTAATATCTTTTGGAAACATTTCAACAATTCTCAATAAGTTATCTCGGTTTTGTTTTGTATTTGCATAAAGTTTTAGATCATCCATGTAGATACAATGCGAAATTATATCTGTTGCAGGGCTAAGTTTATACCCATTTTGGCTCTGTTGGAGAAGAGTTGATAAAGGTTTTATTGCCATACAGAATATTAAAGTGCTAAGCGAATCGCCCTGGTATATTATTATTATTATTTATTAAGTCTATAGAAAAAATTCCTTACAGACTGATAAATTATAAACAATTAAGTAAAACATAAATTCGGTGAAATAAATTAGCTATATAAATAATTAATAATATTACGTTTTATAACATTCAAATTATATGAGAAATCAATAAAACAGGACATATCATTGAAACAGCAGCATAGTCTTCTCCAAGGGTCATTCATTGCAAAGTTGGTTCGATGAGTGGTTACATGAAGTAAGCTGCAAGATTGTAACAATCACTGGGGAATATACAGGTTCAACTCTTTTAAAAGAATCTCTTTTCATTAGATTCATGAGAAATGAAACATTGAGCTTGGTTCTACGGCTTTTTAATGTTGGCAAATTAATTTCGTCTAACTTCGATGAGTAATAGGGAATGGTTGAGAAGTCTTAATAGACATCTTTTAAACAAAATAAAAGAAACTGCTTTTGAACGGATTCAATGTGGCTAATGTGCACATTGTAGAACGGGTCCCATATAATTGATTCATAATCTAAAATCGGTCTTACAAAGGTTTTAGAAACAGGTGGGCCCTTGAATTCTTTAGCCCATCGTTTGATAAATGCAAAAAACCCACGGGCTTTATTTATACTTAGTGAAATATATTGGACGAAGCTTAGTTTTGAGTCGAGCAAAATCTCCAAGTCCGTAAATGTATTGACTAGTTCCAAATTGCAGCTATTGAGTACATAAAGATGAGGGTTATCACTTCCTCTTTAGAAGCGCATGTGCTTGCATTTACTAAAGTTTAGTTCCATTAAACTATGAATGCATCATTCATAGAAATTATCTAGATCATTTTGAAGAATAATATATTTCGATTCATATTTCAAGATCAAAAATCGCCAGCATACAACAACATGTTACAATATTTGATTAATTGAGTTATATCATTTATAAATAGAAGAAACAATATTGGGCCTAGGTGACTGCACTGTGATACTCCACAGGTTGGAATAATTCCTTTTAAACCTGCAGGTTTAAATTTTACGGTTTGGGTTCGGCTACAAAAATACGGTTTTATCCAATTTAAATAAATACGGTTAAAGCCCATTATATCTAGTTTTGTTAATAAAAGATTATGGCTCACTTTGTCGAACGCTTTGTTAAAATCGATATAAATAACATCGGTGTATTGACTATTTGAAAGACCTTTATTAACCAATCTAGTGCACTGAAGTATGTTGTTATTAGTTGATAAATCTTTACGAAAGCCGTGCTGGAGAGGTGTAAGTAGAGATGAAATTTGATGAGTAAGAAAACTCGTGGTATATTTTTCGAATAGCTGTAGCTTATTACATTTGAACAAGAGGACAATGCTACCAGATTTGAACAACGGGACAATGAATGATTATTTCCATTTGTGTGGGAAATATTCTCGCTTTAACGGAATATTAAAAATAATTGATAGTGGTACTGCTAAAGCTGATGAACAGTTAGGTAAAATGCAACTTGGTATGCCATCAGGTCCACTATATATTGATGATATAAATATTTTTATGAAATTTACTATATGACTTGTACTGATTATATATGTATATTGTTTGATTTGAGTATATATTGTAAGGATAGTCTATGGAGTCGCAAAAAAATCCGCAAACATGTTGCTAATTTCCTTTTCATCATTTGATTCAAATAGTAAGTTTTTCATTATATTACGAATGTCGGATGATTTTTTTAGAACTAACAAATGTATAAAATGACTGGTTATGAGTTCCCTCGTTAACCACTCACCCATCACCATCAATCTCGTAGCAGCCAGAGCTGCTTCGTATCTAATCTGTATATCAATAGGTAGTATTGATAGAATATTTTCCATCGCCTTAGTTGATGTGGTTCTTATTGCGTCACAGATGCCGATACAACACTGTCTTTGTACCTTTTGAAGGTGTTTGATATTAACCTTCCTTTCCAAGGACGTCCACCATACTAACGAGGCGTACGCCACAATTGGACTAACCACACTCGCATAGAGCCAGTGTGCCATCTTCGGACTCATCCCCATTTGGACCCAATTGCCCTTCTAGGATAACCTCCAGTCGAGTATCAATCCTAGATATTTGACCCCTCTACTAACTTGCATTGTCCTATTTCGAAAAACCGGTGATTCCGAGGGTGAAATCTTCCGTTTTCTTGTAAACAAACAAATTTCTGTCTTCTCTGGGTTGGCATTGAGACCCCTTTCTGTAGCCCAGTTAAAAGCTGAATTCAGTGCCTCTATTGCCCTTCCACAAATAACCCTAGGATTGTTTCCCCTTATCAATATCACTGCATAGCAGACGGGAACGAATCCTTCCTCGGATAGTGTTTTTGGTAGGGTATGTATGGTCACAGCCCACAGTAAGGGAGATAGTATCCCCCCTTGTGGCGTTCCGCAACATGCGTTCCCTCTTATTTTCGTGTTGTTCACCTCGCAACTTATCCTCCTGTCCATATGACCGATCCATGCTGTCAATCTTTGGTCCAAGTCAAAATTGCCTAGCGAGTCAATAATGCTCAAGGTGAATATATTATTGAAAGCTCCTTACATATCGATAAATACAGTCATGGTGTACATGCCTAGATCGAAGGTTCTCTCTATATGATATTCAAACTCTTGTAGGGCTGTCTCAACAGACCTGCCCCTAATGTAAGCGTGTTGCTTAAATTTCATTATATTGTGCGGTATTCTTTCCTTCAACATTGTGTCCACGATTCGTTCCAATGTTTTCAGTAAGAATGAAGTTAAGCTAATGGTCTGTAAGCCTTCGGATCTGCATAGCTTTTCTTGCCTGGTTTTGGAATGAAGACAACTTTGGCCTCCCTCCATGCCAGGGAAGTTTATGCATTAGTAAGGCAGATCGTGAATATATTAGCCAACCTATCCTCTATTAGGTCTATACCAGTGTTGTTCAGCCTATAGAACAATTGTTTAAAAAATTTACACACATTTTTTATGCTCTTTACACACATTTGTTATGCTCTTATAAAAATTTTCATTCAGTCGTTGTTGAGCAAGCGATGAGAACACATGCGGATGGTCATTGTCATTTTATTTCAGAAATTTATTAAGCATTGTTTTTGCTTCGTGTTCAATTACAATTGAACACGAAAATTAAAGTCGAAATTGAATAAAAGCATACACGTTCACGAAATGAAATGTGAAAAGTATTTTGTGATAAATGATGCTTTTCGTAACATTCAATACCTTTTATGTTACAAAACATTTAAAGCGGGAAATGAAAATGTTTTGAAAAGACATTTTCATTTTTATCATGATGAAATTAATAAAATTAATTGTAAAGAGAAGGAGAAACTTCTTAATGAAAAGAAGAAGATTTATTTCACAAAATTAAAAGAATGCTTTAACCAAATTGTGTATAGTTCAGAAGATCAGAGCCTAAAAAGTACAATATCGAGCTTAATTAGTGTAAATGTAGTCACACATGGAGAAGACCTTTTTCTGATGGAGTATTCATTAAAAAAATTCTTATTAAGACTTTCGAAAAGTTAAACTACAGTACAAATTTCATAAAATCTGTTCCTTTGTCCCGATGTACGGTAGTTAGGTGCACTGCACAAATTGGAACATAATATTATTGAAAAACTGCGAATTCATTTCAATCTGTCTAGATGAAAGTACCGACATTAACGACGTGTGTGAACTTATAATTTGCATTCGTTTTGTAGATGCCAATTACACTCGGGTCTCGTTTTATGCGGATTCGAATTTATGTGATTTTTAAATGAACGATTTTTTTTAGAATTGAAACCGGTTTTGAAATTTTAGATATTTTTAAGCTATTTTACCGTGTTTAAATTAGGGCAAGTTTGCATCACTTATATAGTCGTTACGTATGTATGAGTGTTGTGTGTGCGTTATTATTGAAAGAACAAACTGGGGATTTCCCTTCTTATTAGCTGGTATTGTTTTAATCACGCTGCAGTGTTTTTTCTGTGCATAGCTGATACGCATGTGTGTTGTGAGAATTCCATATTTTATTAGGTGGTTCATTTGTTTATTACAGTGCAGTGAGTGAGTGATTCGATTGCTGTAACATTTAAATAGAAATCAATTTTAAACCTTAATAAACATTTCATTTTGGGAAAAAGTAAGTGCAAAATTTATAAATTTTGGTGGCTTTTTTATTTCCTAGGTACTTGTTTATCATTTAGGATATAACAATGAAAAAAAAATAAAATAAAAGTTCATGTTGTAAAATAACTAAACTTTTGTTGATTTTTTTTTATGCGACATTCTTAAGTTGATTGAATTTATGCGATTTTTCAGAATTTTGGAACGAATCATGAGTTTTTATATGAGGCTAGAGTATCGTTTTATGCGAATTTGATTTTTGCGATTTTTTTTTTGGAACGCATCTATCGCATAAAACGAGACCTGAGTGTACAACGTTTTCGAAACAATGTTCACCGTTGAAAGTTGCTATGCAAATGTAACAGGCACGTTGTTGTTCGACATAGTAAGTGAAAAAATATTTTCAATTGTAGACACAAACAAGTTTGCGACAGTTTGTACAGATGGTGCTAGCGTAATGACCGGTAGATATGAAGGGTTTGTTGGACAACTACAGAAACATGGATTCTTAGTTCATAATTTTCACTGTATAATCCATCAGGAAGCTCTTGCACCAACATTTCTTTCAGAGCATTCTGCTATGAAAGCAGCGGAGTGCATAATTAATAAAATACGTGGCGGGCATAATTCACTCACGCACAGAAAATTTGCAAGTTTTTTGAAAGATAGAAAAGCTGCATATTGTGACCTTAAAATGTTCACGGAAGTTCGATGGCTTAGCCGCCATCGGAAAGAGGGGGTAGAGTTTTTAGAGCAAGAAAGGATAGATACGTGCTAAGTACAACTATTAAAAGATTATGAATGCACCTTAGATGTAGCATTTTTGTCAGATATAACAAACTTTCTAAATGAATTTAAAAAGTTCAAGGAAAATATAAAAGTATATTTGATGTGTGAAATTCTTTTGGAATTCCAAACAAAGTTATTTTTGCTGCTAACAGAAATTCGATCAGATGATTTTTCTAGTTTTACCAAAATGTCTCATATTTATGACAAGCAAAATTATACTGAAAAATTTTACCATGTATCATTATTAGAAACCCTGTTTTATAATTTTTAATGATTTTGAATGCATACAGCCTTTGCTTGATGTATTCAAAAGCCCTTTAAGATGTGACATAAGCAATTTAAATTTACAAATTCAATCAGAGCTAATAATACTTAGATCTGAAGTAAAATATTTTGATAAAATTAGTACTCCGGAGTTTTGGAAAAATTTAGATATTGCAATATGTCCCAGCTCAAAAAAATTTATTTAAAATATTTATCATTTTTTCCACTACTTACTTATGTGAACAAATTTTTCAGACATGAAAAATGTTAGTTCCTAGCAGCGAAATAAAATAACTTCTTTGAATTTAAAAAATATTTTACTAATTCGCAATTGTCATGCAAGTATTAACATGGAATGTTCTACTTAAAATTTTCAATGCGATTTTAAAAATTATAATGTGGAATGACACAAGTTTTAATCTTACTTAACAAACTGGTTTAAATAGATTTATTTTCGTTTTTTCTCAATATAACTGTTCTATTTTTTTATATTGATAACTGCTATTTACGGTCCCCGATATTTTTTTTTCTTAAAATTAAAATTACATTCACATAATAAGTTGTTTATATATGGCAAAAACTCTGTCTTTTCTTCTTATTTTAAGCGTTTGCTGGGCAAAACCTCTCACCAATACATCTTCACTTTTATTTTTGAACACCACTGGTCTATACTTTTCTGAAGAAGAGCCGGGAAAATGCCATCAGGCCCAGCTGCTTTATAGGGCGAAAAGCTCTTCACTGCTTTACATATCATTTGAGTATCTACTATTATCGTTGGTTATTCCCGGGGGGTATGCAACTTCCGGACAGCTCTCCTGCCCCCTGCGGTAGTTTGCCTCCATAAGAAATCCTAATAACTCCTCCATCGTTTCTGCCCTCCTGCCTTCCGAGTCGACAAGTGTCTCAGGTTGAGTATGGCTTTTCGACAGAAGTTTCTTTATTTTGGAAGCTTCACTAACGCTGTCTACCTGTTCACAAAAAAGCTTCCAGGATTCGCGTTTGGCGTCCTTTATTATATCCTCCAAAAAAGAATATGGAGGGTATATTCACTTTGTCATTCCGTTTGTAACGCTGCGAAATATCCATCTGAGGCCAGATAAGGTATATATATTATTGATCAGTGATGAAATCTAAGACGATCTAAGCATGTCCGTCCGTTCGTCCGCCCGTCTGTGGAAATCACGATTCAGTCCAAACGAAAAGAGGTAGACTCTTGACATTTGGTATAAATATATCTTGAAGGATGGCACAGGTTAAGTCCGATGGGCTAAAGCGGGCAAGAGGGAAAAAAGTTCCCCTAAGAAGAATTAAACCAATCTCAAAAAAACATAATTTTTAAAATGTTTTTTGTAATTTTGTTTAGCAAATGATATATTTTTATGTCAAGGAAGGTTACGCGTTGAACTTGGAGCAAAAACCTAAATTAATTAGAATAATTTTTGGACCCCGCCCCCTTTAGTGGGCGTTATTATATGCAAAAATAGTGTAAAAATTTAACAAATTGTTTTACTTAAGCCTACCTTCCTTAAAAATAACATTTTTAAGCTTTACTACTACTCTGCCTACCCCCTCCTTCCCCTTTACCCCGTAAGTGAGCTTTTCAAAAAAAAAAAATTTTTAATTTAGATGATTATGGGGCTTCAATTGCTCGAAAGTTAATTGAAGCTTAAAAAAAATGTAAAAGCTCAATAAAATTTTTAAAGTCAAAAGACAATGATTTGGACACACAATTTGATAAAGATATGGGCTGTGTCAGGGGTCAAATACTTACTAGATGCAATAATTATTATCAAGAAACTATTTTGCCAACCTAGTGTGGGTTATCAAAAATGCTTTGCAACAGCAGCTACTATTCGAAACTAGTTAATATTTACGCTTACGCGGAGTTTAAAAAAAATGTATATTTTTTAGTATGCGTCATATATGCGTCATATTCACTTTATTATATGTATATTTTTAACTAACTCTATTTTACATAAAATCAGTCTTATACATATATATTCAGAATTGCTAACTTGTACAAATGTTTTACATGTGTGATGTCGAAGTGTTAGGCATTGAATCGGAACTATGTTTCCATAAATCGAGTTGAAAATTTGAATTGGACACATGGAGCATATATGTATAAACTCTGCAATTAAGCTAATGTTGTAAGTAAAATAATTAAATTAAAACTGTAAAGTTAATTTACAATTCTAATTAAAGCTAAAAAGCCTTTAAAACAATGTGTTGCAATAAATTTTCTGTTTGAAACAGGTTAATAAACTCTAATTGACAATGTAAAAGAGAATAAACAGAAGTTTATTCATGTGGTCGTCGTAAAGACTTCACATGTACGTGCTTCGAGTTTAATTTAAAACACAAACAAAAATATACATACATACATACATATATGCATGCATGTGTAAAAAAGATTAAAAACGTGCATATTAATATTCCTAAAACGTATCCACACTCACATGTGATTTGATAACTCCTCAATTGGATTAGGAAGAATCCTTGTATCATTAATGGAATTTCTAACTTTGTTGTGACCTGCTCCACGAAAAGGGACCTCTGCGCCGAAAGAAGTTATTGAGAAAAACGCGTTTAAAAAAAGCGCTTCGTTTTTCCGTGTTTGGCGCATGGTTATGCAACTCTTCCTTCAACTTGATCATCTGGCGATGTATTTCGACTCTCTGGTACTGTGTTCGATGTTCACTATGCAGTGTTGCCTCTATGAAAATTATTTCAATGGTTTGGACTTAAGCCGATAGAATTGAATCTATTATTTATTATTATTTAATTTATCTGTTTATATCACATATTTAAATTTTTTTATTAATTATGTTCATTTTTACAGGTGATTTATAAAAAAAATAGAAGACATAGAAACTTGCGGTTTGCGGCATTTGAAAGAGCGTTTTTTCCTATAAGAATCACTCAAAGAGTAAAAAAAAAATTTTCGGCGCAGAGGTCCCTTTTCGTGGAGCAGGTCAGTATTTAAGCGCTTCGGTGTAGACAATATCTTTGTTTTACTCCCTTCAGCAAGAACATATAAATGTTTTGGTTGTCCAACTCTTGAACACGCAAAATATAACTGGCCATGCGAAAACATGGATTTTCTAAATTCAGTCCGCACACCTGTAGTGACTGTCCCTGCGAATTGTTGCTTGTAATTGAAAAATCAAGTTGAATCGGGAAGTGCAATCGCTCGAAGTTGAATGACATGTTGGTAGGAGTGAAGGGAATGCGCGTAATTAGCACAATTTCTCCTTTCGACTACCCGTTAACCTAAGTCTAAGAATGTATAAAGCAAAATAATAAAAAATTTAACGAAATAGAAAAAACGTTTGTGTGTGCAAAAATAATACATTCTACCGGATTTTAAAGTGCAAAAATTACGCTCGCTGATGTGTGTTGAGTTGCCTCTCTCAAGTATATATATATATATATATATATATATATATATATATACATATATATATATATATATATATATATATATATAAATAAGTTACGTTGTGTTTGTAATTAATGTTCTCTGGAATGCGTGAACCGATTTTGTTTCTGCAAAGTTTATATGAAAGGTGACGTCAATACCAAGGTTTTTATGTATAAACGGTCTCCGTATACATTGGTCATGAGTTATAGCCATTTTAGTGAACACTGCATTCATTTCGAAATATTTGAGTTAATATTTTGAAAAACTAAAATACAATGCGTTTTTAAATTCATTACAATGCAATTTTAGTCAAACCATTAATTTAATTTATATATGTACTTAGGTATTGTAAATCACACCTTCGGGGATCTATGAAATAAATCTAATATATAAAAATTAATGTTCGTTCGTATTTTATGCGCGGTCGAACCGCTCTACCGATCGCAATGATATTTGGTGCACTTAGTCTGTGCAACTCCGGGAAGGTTATAGGGTACTACTTTTTTAAAACTAGAACCAAGAGAGCTATATGGGGGAAATTTCTATCCCTCCGAAACCTTCAAACCGATTTTAATGAAATTTTGATCGTAGATAGATCTGCGTCTAAAAATTCACATAGGCTACGTATATTTTCAAAACCAGGGCGAGGAAGGCGATAGGTGGAATTTTTCGTCCTTCCGAAACGTTCAAACCGATTTTAATGAATTTTAGAACAAAGATAGATCAGTATCTAAGAAGTCACATAGGCTATGTACATATTTAAAATTAGGACCAGGAGGGCGATAGGGGGAAATTTCCGACCCTCCGAAACGTTCATACCGATTTTAATGAAATTTAGAACATAGATAGATCTGTGTCTATAAAGTCACATAGGCCATGGCCATTTTCAAAACTAGTACCAGAAGGAGGGGACAATTTCTGAGTCTCAACTTGATTTTGGTGAAATTCAAAATATAGATACCCCTTCGTTTAGAAGGAGCTATACGCCATAAATAAATACGTAGATTTCCAACTCTCGGCCTGTCAATAAAATAATTACAGCTCTCTTCACGTATATGTTCTGTATATTCAACAAACTTGAGAGAGGCAACTCAACACACATCAGCGAGCGTAATGTTTGCACTTTAAAATCCGGTAGAATGTATTATTTTTGCACACACAAACATTTTTTCTATTTAGTTAAATTTTTTTATTTGCTTTATGATATACATAGAAAAATGTTCTACCAATACATTCTTAGACTTAGGTTAACGGGAAGTCGGAAGGAGAAATTGTGCTTATTCTGCGCATTCCCTTCACTCCCACCAACATGCCATTCAACTTCAAGCGATTGCACTTCCCGATTCGCATCGCTTTTTCAATTACAGGCAACAAGTCGCAGGGACAGTCACTACAGGTGTGCGGACTGAATTTAGAAAATCCATGTTTTCGCATGGACAGTTATATGTTGCGTGTTCAAGAGTTGGACAACCAAAACATTTATATGTTCTTGCTGAAGGGAGTAAAACAAAGATATTGTCTATACCGAAGCGCTTAAATAAAACGTTTATTATGTTTATGTATGTATGTAATTTTAAGTTATTATACAGAAATATACTTCTGTATATAAATACTGTTTCTTACAAATGTTTATTTTATTTCATGACGATCGGGGTAGCGAAGCACACCGGGTGTAGCTAGTATATATATATATATATATATATATATATATATATATATATATAAATATATATATATATATATATATATATATATATATTGGGGCGACTCACCAAAAAAGTGTTCGATGTACCCTCCTAAAAATGAACTTTGGACTTTTTTAAGATGACATTTAAAGTATTTTGGCTGCAGCTTTGACCTCTCGGACCATTTTCATCCATACATGATCTAGAAACTAAATCCACTATCATATTACAGATACCACAAAATTGCATTTATATATATATATATATATATATATATATATATATATATATATATATATATATATATATTCCAGAGCACCGTGTAAAATGCATCTAATTTGCAAAAATCTAAAAAAGTTGATACCCGTATTGCCCATTGCATTTTCGTCAAAACGCGAACTAGCATGAATTTCAAAAAAAACTGAGACCCTTATTTCATTGAATCGAGTAAAGATTAAAATATGTTAATATGGCATTTTTATTACAAACAACCCCGAACAAAAAATTGAAAACCCGTTCTTTTTTTACAGAATATTCTTAAAAAAAGCACATGGATGATCGTCCTTCGACAAATTGTAAATACAGTTGGACGCGCCTTAAAAAACCCTTTCTTATGATTTACATATTGTTTATGTTGGTAAGGAAACAGATTCACAAATTAACAAAACATGCAAAAATAGATCCTTTTTCAAAATGGTCCAGCTCACGAGAGGTCAAAGCTGGAGCCGAAATATTTTAGATGTCATCATAAAATATACCAATATTCATTTTGAGGGTGGGTACGAATTTCGCTTCCATATAACTTGAGTCGCTCTAATATCTATATATATATATATATATATATATATATATATATATATATATATATATATATACATATACATATAAAAAAATTTTACTTTTACTGATTCTTAAAAATTGAGTAGTGCGATCGTTCCAAAGTAACATCGAGAGAAAAAGATAGAACGGTCTACCTATTTACCTTCAACAAGATAGAAATATCTTGATGTTGGGTATTATTTTAAGCTTAGTGTAATAAAATCGTAAAAGAGTTGGTTTTGTCAAATTGATGTAAATAAGAATAACGTTTAAACAAGAAAATAACTTCAAAGTTAACCACAAAAAGAAAAGGTAATTTCAAGATTAGTGTAAGTGATAAAAATATAAATGAAAGGTTGTTTTAACCAAAATTAATATAAGATGGGATGAAGACTTAAAAATATTTATAGTGAAATTAAAAAAAAATACAATTTAAAGATAAATTCGAAGTTCTTTACGTGTTCTACTGTACAAATTAATGAAAAGCAAGCAAAATTGTCAACATACATAATACAAAAAAGTCTGTAAAATTAATAGAAAAAGATAAAGTTTTGAAAAGTTGTGGTAGTGAAAACCAGAAAATATAATTTTATAAAAGAAATAAAGAGGGAAGATCCTTCAAAATTTCTTAAGTGTTTGACCATAATTGACCATAATCAAAATTATTGAAAAGAAGATAGAATAATCTTTTATTATAAAGAAAAATTTGCAAAGAGATAATAAAACATAATAATAATAATAATAACACTCGAGGAAATTGCAGTGTAAGAATAAGAAAACAAATAGATATAACTCCAAGTAAATCGAAAATTTATTTATATTTTTGGAGCCATTGCTTTGAACAATGACTGAAAATACTTTAAATGAAATACAGGACACTTTGTCGAGATTATCACTTACAACAAATATTCCGAGTACGTCTCCCTCTACAGCAAGTGCTGCATCAACAAGAAAGCAGGACGTTATTAGTTTATTTTAAATAATCCTTCAAGGAATTTGAGGTACAATGAAAGTCCGTAGATCGGATTTTCCAAATTTTTAGTTTTATACGAAACACTCCGAAATATAATGCTTATTACAAATTATAAGACATAAAGTTACCGGTGAATCAAACACCGCTCTGGAGTCTTACAGAACTCCATTGAATTGGAACAAAATGAAAAAGGTGCTAATGATGCCCTACTGTGATAAAAGGAACATTGGTACACTAAAATAGCAAATGACGACCCTCCTGCAAAAGAATATGGCAATAACAAAGTTTTACTAAAAGGTGTATGAACATTCCTTCTAGACAAGGTATCGTGCTTGGATATTTCTGCAGATCCAAAATTTACCATGATTAATTCTTACCGAAAAAATGTTCTTTATACATTTATAAGGGGCCTAAATGACGACTTACCCAGATTACTAAGTATTACGAAGGCTCTTTACATACAAGCACCGAATTTGTGTCAAAAAATGGAAAATATTAATTTTCGAACCAACTATATTCACAATCATTTGTGTCAACACGAGTAAGCCTTCACCATCAATATCGCAACGGCCACATAAATTCCCAAGTCCAGTATTTTATCCAGACTTGACACATGCCACACCATTTATGCAATATCCTCCCAGCGATATTTCGAAAATTCACAGCGATCATTACTTCCACAACAGTTCAGGAGGGTTACTCTGTAATGCGATGCGAAAAGAATTGTTTTCGCATTTCAATGTAAATATCATACAAATACGATCAGTTTCATTCAGTCATTCCCATCGCGTTACCCAGGCAACAAAACCAAAGTCCAAGCTATCAATCAGGATTTAATAATAGGCCAAGCTTCCCATTGAAAACTCTTAAACCAACAGAAGTTGAACAGTTGGTTAGATCAAAGAATGGCAATTATCAAAACTTCCAGGGAAATAATTTATCACTTGCGGAGTCCCGCCTAAAATACAACGGATTTATTCTATGAGCGTTAATAATGATGATCAATTTGACACCCAATACTATGAGAAATATGATTACTATGATCACAATTATCTGCTTGATATTGCTGATCAACGAGATTTTGCTGATCCCGATCCAAATGAATTATTTAAGAAAAGAAAAGATGAACATTCAAATAACGGAAAGGAAGTAGACGCGTCTATTTTTTAGATTAGCACCATCTTCGCTCCCATATGTGAATACAGTTGCCGGAAATATAGAAATATCACATCATACATTCGTAAATATTTAGAAACATTCCATGGAATAATTGGAAATGATAAAGTGCGAGAAATTAAAGCGATAGTTCATACAGATAAAAAATGTTATGACCCTAAACAAAGTTCTAAAAATCCCAATGAAACAGAAACGATCTCAGTCAGTCAATAGTGTTTAGTTAAGACTTTCTCATCTTTCAGATTTACAAAAAAAAGCAGACTTTATGAGATTATTGAAGAATGCCCAGAATGTTTACAGACTTATAAGAAAAGCTAACATACACTACGACCATTAAAGGTGAGATACGCATAGTTACAGATAGACCAACTTGTTCCAAACCGTATCTATATCCCACGGTTCCGAAGACAGAAGTCGAAAAACAAATGGAGGAATTACTTGGCAATAAAATAAATTACCTTTAAAATCATCATACAATTTGCCTGCATGGGTAGATGACAAATAAATGATACCTAGGGTGAACAAACAAATACAGAATGATGATAGATTACAGAAAATTAAATTCTGTAACTATTCCCTTTAGATATCCTATACTCAAAACTAACAGGTGCTTGCGAATTAAAAGTATGCCTAGCTACAGACGCCTCTGACTATGCTATAGACGAAGTCCTTTCCCAAGATAAAAAGCCAATCAAGTTTATTTCGGGAACGCTCTCACGTACGAAGGATGCCTATGTCACAAATGAGAAGGAGATGCTCCCAATAGTTTGGACTTTAATTTCTCTTCATAGTTATCTCTATGGCTCAAAAAGGGTAAAAATAACCAATGACCATCAACCGCTTACATTTTGCATAAGTATGTAACAAGAACGACAATAATAAAATGAAAAGGTGGAAAGCGATAATAGAGGAGTATGTACCATTATGAGTTAAACTATCAGCCGAGGAAAACTAACGTCGTCACTGAAGTACCTTCCAGAATACCTGCACAAAACCGAAACTGCCCGAAACTGGCGAAAAAAAATGTTTTTAAAAACCATATATTTCTAAAAATAGGAGAAATATCGATCTATCAATCTCAAATTATTTTTCCTACCATTCACAGCCATACTATTGTCGAACGGAAGTTTACAAGAGAAATTTTAATACATCATTTGAAAAGGAAACTTAATCCTTCTGTGATAAACGGAAAGAATTATGTGGAAGACACAACTAATGAACAGCAACAGGAAGAAATCATATTAGTAGGTCAGTGAAGAGTCCATGCAAATTTAATAGCAAATAAAGGTCAAATACTCGAAAAATATTTTTTTCAGGAATTACAAGTAAAGTTAAACAAACAACTAAAAATTGCACCATATGTAAAGAAAACAAGTATGAAAGATATCCAAACAAACCTAAACTGACAGAGACACCACTACCAATGCGCGCAGGAGAAGCGGTACCTATTGACATATACTGACTGAGGGAAAGTCAGTACTGCCGTCACTGAACAAGTTTTCGAAATATGCACAAGCTAAGATGCCGTTCTATAGAAAACTATTGATAGATGTCTTATTTTCTTTCGGCGTACCAAGGACGTTGGAGATGGATAATGAGCCAGCACTAAACTGATGTTCAATGAAATTCATGTCAGAAGATGAGCTTAGAATGAAAGCCTATGTTACACCTCTATATACCACCCGAGCGATTGGTCAAGTAGAAAAGATTCTTCTATTTTAACTGAGATAATAAGCTGTTCGAAAAATAACGGAAGTCACCGTAATTTCGAGGAGCTGTTAGAAAGATCAGTTGCTGAATATAATCACTCAATACACTCTGTGATGAAAAAGAAACCAATTGATTTATTCTTCAGATTATCAGTAAATTTTACAGCAGGTGACGTAGAAAGAACAAGACAAACTAACATATTAAGATTTACTAAGAAACAACAAAAAGACTTGGTACATCACAGTAAGGATAGAACCGACTATAAATCATATTTGCCGGGACTATCATTTTCGTTAGGAACAAAACTTTTAAAGCGATATGCGAGGGAAATAGTAAAAGAAAATAATACAATTTTAACTGGAAAAAATAGAACAATCTATAAAAGTGTAATAAAACTAGTAAAAGTGCTATATTCGGCTGTGCCGAATCTTAAATACCCTTCACAGATGTAATTCTTCTTTCTTTCTTTCTTGCTAACACAGAAAGTAGCTGTAATTAAAAAATAATTAAAAAACAAAATGATGTTATCAGTTACTTGATGTTATCAGTTACAACGTTTAAATTTTTTGGTTAGGAAGCTAAATGTTTGGCTCTTCTTACTTCTAATACCTCTGAACGTCTCTCAAAAATATTAAATATGTTTAATTTATAAACAAACAAAAAATCCGTTTCATGTACCCCAAAAGGTTCTAATTGTCCAACCGTAGAATCAATCGTCTTTTAGATTTTGTTTGGTTTTTAATACCAATTTATTTCTTCCTGATATATAAAGTAGGTATAATTCATCATAAGAATCCAAACTAACAAATTATATGGTTACTTTTATGAATCAGGAAATGTCTATATTCCAACCCTGATATTGGATTTTTAATTATTTTAGTTTTTAGTACCAATTTAACTTTAACTCTTCCTGAAGTATAAAAAAGATTTCATTCGCACACAACTAATATAAGGAACTTATATGGCTACTTTTATGTACTATAAAATTTCGATTTTCCAACCCTGGAACCGAATTTTTAATACCAAATTAATTCTTCCTGAAGTATAAAATAGGTTTAACTCACTAAAAAAACAAAATTTGGAATTTATGTGGGTACTTTTATGTACCAGAAATATTTAGATTTTCCAACTCTGGAAGCGAATTTTTATTTTTTACCAATGCAATTCTTGGTGAATTTTTAAACTTTTTGGTCACTTTATGGTACATGAACATAAAATATTTCATTTGTCCAACCCTGTAATCGAAATTTTGATTTTTCAAGATTTTAATACCAATTTTGTTCTTCCTGAATTATAAAATATTTTTAATTATCCAAAACAACAACGTCAATTGACTCTTTTGTTTCTTTTATGCACAGGGAATATTTCAATTTCCCAACCGTGGAAACGAAATTTTAATTTTTTTTTTAAATGCAACTCTTGATGAGGTTCATGCAACTCTTAATAATGAGGTTTATTTAAGAAACACTTAAAATTTGCAACGATTTTGGTCACTTTCATGTACTACAAAATATAGCAGTTATCCAACCCTGGAATCGAAATTTTGATTTGTTTTAATATTTGATACCAATCCTGAATTAAAAAATAGTTTTAATTAGTCAAAAACCGACGTTAGTTGGCTTTTTGGTTACTTTTATGTATAAAAAAAATTTCAATATCCCATCCCTGGGAGCGAAATTTTAAATTTTGTCTTCTTCTTTTTACCAATGCTAGTTTTCATTGCTTATAAGGTAGTTTTATTTACAAAAATCTTAAAATTAACAACAATTTTTGTCACTTTCATGTTCTGCAATATATTGCATGTACCAAAAAAAACTTTCAATTTTCCAGCCCTGGAATTCAAATTTATTTATTTTTTTTTGCTTTTTTATAAATGCGACTCTTCATGAGGTATAAAGTAGTTTTATTGAAGAAACATTTTAAATTTTTAACCATTTTGGTTACTTTTGTGTATAAAAAGTTTCAATTTCCCACCCCTGGAAGCGAAATTCTAATTTTTAAATTTTTTATCAATGCAGATCTTCATAAAGTGTAAAGTGATTTTATTTAAGAGAAACTCAAAATTTATAACAATTTTGGTTATTACATGTACAACAAAATATCGCATGTACTAAAAAAAACTTTAATTTTCATAACCCTGGAAGCGAAATTTTGTTTTTTATCAGTTCAAGTCTTCTGGAGGTATAAAAAAGTATTATTTAAGAAAAATTTAAAATTTTGAACCATTTTGGCCACTTTCATGTACTACAAAATATTGCACTTGTCCAACCCTGGATTCGAAATTTTTATTTAATTTTTTTTGTCAATGCAAATCTTCATGACGTATAAAGAGGTTTTGTTAAAGAAAAACTTGCAATTTTTAACAATTTTAGTTACTACATGTACTACAAAATACGGAATGGGCCGAAAAAAAAAATTTTATTTCCCATCCCTGAAAAAAATTTTAATTTTTTTAGTTTTTAAAAGACTTCCCAAAGCACGATATAGGTTTAATTTACAAACATTAAAAAAAATTGATTTTTGGTATAAATTTTGCGTCGAGAAATAGGTGTAAGCTTCCCAGCTCTGGAACCGTTCATTTCCAATCCAACGGTCCAAGAACGAAGTTTCTAGCTCTTCTGGGTGCTTGGGAAAACCGATTGCACGTACAGACAGACGGACATCGCTCAATCGTCATCGCTATTCATACGGATCCAGAATATATATATACATACTTTATGGGGTCCCATGTGAATATCGAAGAAATTAAACACGGAATGACAAACCTATATACATATACCCTTTCACTTTTTTGTGAAGGGTATAAAAATAAAAATAAATAAAAATTACTAGTATACAAAAAATAATATAACTATAAAATATTACAAATGATCACGACAAAAAAATACATGGTGTAAATTATTATAAATATATTAACCAAAGTGAGTAAATATTGCGAATTGGAAGACCATTCAAGAGACGTATGGCATTAACAAAAAAATGTCTTTTAGGCAATAGTTTACGGTATCGAATAGAGTTAATTTTGTATACCCTATTTGATCTTGAAAACGTAATTCTGTTGAAGAGATAAGCTGGCTGCTTAAGATATATAATTTTATGTAAAAACAATAGCTTACGGCATTTTAAGAGCTTTTCAAAAGAAATATTGAAAATAGTGTAGGATAATTGGGATATGTGATCTCTTCTTGAAAGCCCATAAATATATCAGGCAATGTTGTTGTAGGCCACTTTTAATTTATTTTTACTTATTGTGTTGCAATTCGAAAAAAGTTCACCTCCATAAGTTAATATTGGTAAAATAAATGTTTTGGCAAGCAGCACGCGTATGTTTATTGGTGTAAATGGCTGCGTCATCCATAAGTTCCGAAGCTTGTATATATTTTGCCACATATGACGTTTATATGCTTAGACCAAGTCAGGGTATTGTTAAAAATGATTCCAAAATTTTTGGCATGTTCGATTACCTCAATTGGTGAGTTACCAATAAGTATTGGCGGCAAGTTATATTGAAAATTGCTGCTTTTCTTTATTACCAAAGCTTTAGACTTCTTTGCATTTAGACAGAGTCCGTTTATTGAAGCCCATTTTAAAACATTATCTAGGTCACGATTTAATTTATTAATACAATTATTTATATCAGAAGGCATAGCTGAGAGCGAGGTGAATGTCATCTGGATTTCACAGTGAGTGACTAGTAGCGGCAAATCATTAGAGTAAATTGCATATAATAAGGGTACAAGTATAGAACCTTGTGGAACTCCTCTAGAAATTAAACAGCTTGTTGATTTGTTACTGCCAGAGTAAACCAACTGGCTCCTATTAGATATATATGAATAAAGCAAATTTTATAGCAGTGTTTGAAAAGTGGCACATACATTTGAGTTTTTGACATAAAATAGTATGTTCAACGATGTCAAACGCCTTGTAATGATCAAGTTAAACCAAAAATGATATAAATAGTGTTTTGTCTCTCGAGCCGTTAATATGTATATTAATAATAATTTAAAGAACAAAAAATATACCAATCAATAGAAAAAGAAATAATAAAAAAAAAAAACAAAAGGAGAACAAATAAATAAAATTTTAAATACGCGCATACCAACCGAAAATTAAAACAATAAATATCTTAAACTTGAAAAAAACAAGTAAAAACGTTATATTCGACCGGGTCGAATCTTAAATACCCTCCAAATATTTAGTAAGTGAATTTGAAATGTTTAACTTGGTGGGACAGAGTTCCTTTATATAATATCGTACGTATGGGCATTGCTAGACCGTCAACTAAATTCAATTACTTGAACATAAATAACAAAGAAGCTTTAGTTATCAGCAGCCGATGGCTCTGGAAAAAGCGAAAGAGATACATGGAATATTGGGAATATTAATCGTCAGGGTTGGGGAATTTCGTACTAACCAAAAATGTAATAACTTAAAAATATCAATGTGATAACTTCTCATATTCAATTTTCGTTAAAATATTGGTTAAATAGTTGATATTCCTATTAACTAGCACCACTTGCAAAAGTGGAAAAATTTAACATAGAACGCTGATGAGATGGCGTAGCGGCCTCGAAATCAGTACTGATCCGTTCTGCTGGTTTGATGATTATTGAAAAATATTCTTAATATTCCAATCTTAATATAAATTAATAAAATAGAATTTGAACAAATTCATTTATTAATAAAATAATAAAAAATGGTTTGCGGTCTTGCAGATTCGAACTTAAGCCCGTTGATAATATTAACAATAAAATAAAAACTCTATTTTATTAGTGCGGTGTACTGATAGTGGCTGGATCATTCACTAGTGAAGGCATATCACTTGCTGGTGAATGGTCACTGCAGTTGTTGTTATTGGATCGTATTCGCTAATCTAGAGTTCGGATTTCGTTTTTTTTCTCTCTCTCATCTTGTGATGGCGGGTAAGTTTAGAATCGACTTCTGTAACATACGTGTGTTAAGAGCGAATTTCTTTTCTGTATATGCTCAAGTTTGTCTCCATCGGCCGGATGTTTCCGGCTTAAGTGAAACCCAGGTACATGAGGATGCTGATCCACTGGATTTTCATTTGCCCGGTTATCACCTCCTGTCGCTTTTTATGCTTCATAGGGACCTTGCAATATATGTACGTAATGAAGTTGCGTACAAATGCCAGCAACCATTAGGCATGTCTGACGCAGAATTTAGCTGTCTTTGGGTTCAATTCAAAGTCGGTACACACTTTTTACATTTCGGGATTCTTTATAGAAGTCCAAACGCGGAAAGAGATGCTGCCATACATAGCTTCGATACTCTCTCCGACTCCATATCGTAGATTCTTGATAGTTGTCCGATGAGTGAAATTGTTGTTGCTGGTGATTTCAATGTTCATAACACATTTTGGCTTCGCCATTCGAGCCACACAACCTCAGAGGGTCGATTTGCGGAGTTGTTCGCTGCGCACCTTGTGCAATTAGTTAAAGAACCAACGCATATTACGTGTGTTGAAGGGCACCAACATAATACGCTTGACGTTTTTCTAACTTCACATCCAGAAATGTATGAAGTTACCATCAATGCTCCTTTTGGTAACTCGGATCATTGCACCATTTCCGCAACCTTTCCGTTTACCAAACTTCGCAACGTTTCGCAGCCACGAAGCATAGTAAATATATGTACGGAAAAGGTCGTTGGGCCGAGCTCAACGAATTCTTTTGGAATTTTAATTGGAAACTATGTTTTCTTGACAATGATGTCGATTCCATGGCGAAAATGGTTGAAAACACAATTCTACCGGGGATGAAAGCTTTAATTCCCTGTAAGAAAATTTCGGTTAAGCCTAGAGCGAAGTCTTGGTTTAACCAGGCATGTAAAGATGCAGTGCGATCCAGAGAGGAAGCGTTCAGTACTTGGCGTAATAACACAAATGCCTATACTGATTTGCTACGCAAAAAGGCAAGATATTCGTGTGCCAAAGTGTTAAGACGCGAAAAGACTTTATACGAGCAGCGTATTCGCACTAAAATTCTCACTGCCCCTAGGAGTAGTAAGAGTTTTTGGTCATTCGTCAAAAGTGTTAACGAAAGTGCTAGTTCTTCAATTCCGACTCTTTTGAGGAATGACCAAATATTTACTGACCCGGTTGATAAAGCTAATACATTGGCTGAAATATTTGCAAGTAACTCTCACTTGCCTGATAGCTCTCAACCACTCCCCGCACTCGAGAGAGTATCAGTAACTATGCCTAAGATATTTTTTCCAGCGCGTGCAGTTAAAAGGGTTCGTTGCGGAACTCAACACAATGAAGCCCCCTGGGCCGGATGTAATCCCTGAACTGATCCTGAAGCAGTGCTCTTCAACGTTAGCACGTCCATTAGCCCAACTTTTCAGTACACTATGCCACTCCGGTAAATTTCCAACGTGCTGGAAGTTTGCTAATGTAACGCCGATCCCCAAAAAGGGAGCGGCTAATAACCCTGAAAATTACCGCCCGATTGCAATATGTTTTGCTATATCGAAGGTGATAGAAACTATGCTTAAATTCCATCTTGTGACATATCCGGAGTCTAACAGTTTACTAAACGACCGCCAGTATGGTTTCCACAGAGTCCGTTCTACGGGTGACCTATTGGCCCGTCTTTCGGAAAACTGGTGTAGTTCCATACACCTTTTTGGCGAAAGTAAAGTGGTGGCTCTTGATATTTCTAAGGCGCTCGATAGAGTGTGGCATGGAGCACTCTTGTCCAAACTTATTGCATGTGGTGTCGGAGATACCTTCTCTCGGTTTATATCGAGCTTTCTCAGGGATCGCTCTATACGAGTTGTTATAGATGGGGTCTCATCCGATGAGTTCAGAGTCAACTCAGGGGTACCGCAGGGTTCCGTTCTTTCTCCTACTCTATTTCTAATTTTTCATAACGATCTACTTCCCCAAACTTCCTGCCCTATTCACTCTTTCGCAGATGAAAGAAGCCTTTCGCATTCTTATTCATTTAACTGCTGGCCGTCAACGTCTGAAATCGAGATGAGGAGGCAGTTTATGAATGACGTTCTGGATAGTGACCTCGCGAAGATTTCCGAATGGGGTCAGGCGAACAGGGTCTATTTTAATGCCCGTAAGACCCAGTGTTGCATGCTTATGCATCGACGTACTTATGACCAAGCTGCTTCATCTGTTTCAATGGGTAGTGTAAGTCTTATGGAGTCAGAGGCTCTTGATGTTCTGGGCATGAAAGTGCAGTGTGATTTCAGATGGACGGAACATGTCTTTCAGGTCACAAATGAAGCATTCAAGTGTCTTGGCTTCTTAAGACGGTGCAAGAGATACTTCACCCCTTCTGATCTTCTTAATATTCACACCACTTATATCCGACCGAAGATGGAATACAACTCTCACGTTTGGCCGGTGCTTCAAAGTCTATTTTGAAGTTACTCAACCACGTGCAGGAGAGGGCGATGAAACTAATTGTAGACAGTAAGGTAGCCAACTCTATTGACTCTCTTGAGCATCGACGCAATGTGGGGTGCGTAACGTTGTTTTATCGTTACTACAATGGCAGGCGCTCTTTTGAAATTAGGGAACTTGTTCCTGAAACCCATTCTTTCTTACGCTCAACGCGGTTTTCATCAAGAGCGCATGCGTTTGTGGTCGATATTTTAACGAATCGCACTACGCATTACAGAGAAAATTTTGTTTTTTAGCCGAACAGTCAAACTTCCTGCAGAGGTCTTCCCCGCCACTTACAATTTGAGGAGGTTCAAATCGAATATCTACAGACACTACTCCCTTTATCCTCCTTCCCAAAATCTATTTTCCTAGTTCCCGCGCAATGCACTGCATATGTAGGGGTTATCCCCTGAGTGCTGGTACTACTCCTGAAAAAAAGGTTATTGTCCAATTTTGAACGTATCTCTTTGCAAATCTCAGTAAGGGTTGACGTGCAGCTGTGGTTCGGTCGGAAACCTGATTGTTTCTCTGACAATATATTATTATTCTACAAATTTATTATTATTCTGACACCTGCGTATGAAATAGTCTCTCAACAACTTTTAATAGATAAGGTAGTATTTCAATTGGTTTATAATTCTTATCAGGCTTTGGGACTGGTATGACTTTTGCCGATTTCCAGGTAGATGGAAAAGTTTATGTTGTCATTATTATGTTAGCCAAATGAGTTATTTGTGGTAGTATGTGATTTATTATTAATATAACAAATTTAGGATGTACACTATCATCTCCTATAGAATCCGATGTTATACTTAGTATAGCTTTGATGACATCATTCTGAGTAACGTGTTCAAATTGAAAGAGTGTTAGGTTTTGCCGTCTATCATTGTTGAGGTTACTAAAGGTATCCGAGGATTTGTAATAGTTTAAGTTTGCTTGCGGAATTGATATGTTGGCAAATTCTGAGTTTAGTTTGTTAACATCAACACTATTTTCGGTTTCTGAACAACTTTTCGTTAACCCAAGGGATCGAATTTCACTCCATTTCTTCTTTGAACGAACAGCCAATTGAAATGTTTCTTCATAATATTTTGTCTTAGCAATTCTTATTTGTGAATTTGTTTTTCTTCTACAAGCTTTGAAATGATTGTAGAGCTTCGGAATTTTAAACCTTTTCCACCTAGCGTATGCACGATCTCTTTCATTAATTAAAATTTTGATTTCGTTTGCGAACCACAGATTCTCATTTCTTACTGTTTTGGTTTTAATTAAGACGTATTTTTCATACAGATATTGTATATTGTGATGTAGAAAATTAACTTGCTCATCTACTGTAGGCATGAAGAATGTTTGGTTCCATCCAATTGTAGGCAATTCAGATACCAACGCATGTAAATCACTGTTTTTAAAATCTCTAAATGTTATTGCTTGTTTTTATATTTTAGGCCTATTTTTGTTCGAGAAGACCAAATAAATAATTTTTTATCGATAACTGTCGATTTTGAGGGTATATCCACATTTCTAAAAATAACAAAATGATCTACTCGACAAGACTTATAGTCTGATATAGGGCTCTTTCCAAGTGTATTTTTTTCTCATTTTGAATCATTGTGTTATTTTAAATTCCATATAGAAAATTTTTTATATACATTAATACTGAATTCACCTTTTCTACCAAAATCGTTATATCTCTGTCTATATCTATGTCCTGATTTTAATTAAAGTGCTCTTGTTTTACAACAGGGTAAATACGCATTTCTTAGAGAGACAAAATAGATGGGGTTGTCTGATAATTGTGACGAAAAAAAAGATTCCAAAGTTTGAAAAATCGAAAAAAAATTTTAATTTTCGCTGAAAATATTTTTATGAAAAATTGGTCAAGTTAAAAAAATCTTTTTACGAAAATAAAGAATATCTTCTTTTTTGCCGAAACGCGTTTCAAATTTTAAAGTCGGCTTAAAAATGTCTCAGTTAAGCCTTTTTTCCCTCATTTAGTCCAAAAAAAAAACGTTTTTTATTGATAACTTTCGATTTTGACAGCTATTTCCTCTTAATTGGGTCCCGCTTAATTGAGTTTCCCGCTTTATTGCACTAAAAATCATGGAACGAAATCATTCATGTCTATGTTAAAATAGCCGTTTAATAGAGTTCCGTTTATTTGCGTCACCCGCTTAATTGTTTCCCAAATTAAGACCGCATTGCGAAAAACAAGAGCAAATGTTTCGCTTAATTGATTCCGTCTACTTAATTTATTTTTTTTTTGCTGCAGAAACGTAAAAAGAATTATTTTGCGGCAAGAAAGTCATGGTTATGTTCATCATCTAAAAGGGCTTTTTTCTGTGCATCGTGTAAATGGGAAATTCAATTCATATTTTTTTGTGAATTGTTTACATTTATCGTAGAATATTTTCAACAGGTGAAGAGCTTGCGAAAATGACTTCGAGAATCCACATTACTTTCAATATTAAACAAAAATGAAATTTAATTGATGATTCAAAAAAATATGACAAAAGTGCTCTCTGCGAAAAATATAAGTGTTCTAAAGCCACAATAAATAGAATTTTGAAAAGCAGAGACTCAATTGTTGAAAAACCTAAAACGATCACATTGTCAACAACAAGAAACCGGAGCGGTGCCTGTTTAAATGTTGAGAAAGCCCTTACAATATGGTTTAAACAAATGCGTGGATCGGGAGCCTTAGTTTCCCGCAACATAATTTTGGAAAAGGCTAAAAAGTTCGCTGTGGAAATGGGTGTTGATTTCAACCCGAGTAGTGGTTGGCTTCACCGTCGGCAGAAAAGGGAAGGCATAATTCTAAAAAAAGTGCAAGGAGAAGGTGCAATTGCCGATATTGATGCGGCAAACGCATTCCTTGATACTGTTTTGCCAACTTTAATATCAAAATATGACCCTTCAGATATATTTAACGCTGATGAAAGCGGTTTGTTCTTCCGAGCATTACCTACTTCAACATTATCAAAAAAAGGAGAGCAAATTCGAAGCTTTGAGAACCCGAAGGAACGTTTAACAGTACTGTTTGTATGCAATGCTACCGGCGATTATAAAAAAGTTATTATTATTATTGTGGATGCTGTTGGCTGAAGTAGTAGAACACGAGACTATGATGCGGAGGGTCCTGAGTTCGAGCCCGCGCTGAGTCATGAAATATTGTCTTGAATTTCTTCTGATCAGCATTAGTGCGTGGTTATGTTTGTTGTTGCCAGCCTGTTTCAATGATGAAGGCATAGTCACTGAACATAAATGGCAGCGACTGACACTATCATGTACTAAAAGCAGAGTAACAGCGCCCACCTTCGTCGGCCCTGTAGCAAAAATTAGCCGACGAAGTAAAAAAGGTTGAAATAGCTACAAAAAAACTGTCTATCTTCTCATCTTTCCTAGTCTGTCCCCCTCAATACTGTAACGACACTCTCTGGCTGGTGGCTGGGGTAAGCTCAGCGGAGTCCAGTGTCGGGTCACATAAATTTATGAACAACACAAAGTCAAAGATTTTGTTTTAGTTCTTTATTAAAAATGGATGTTCACAATCCTTATACTAATTTCTTAAGCCTATAGCTAGTAGTTTTGTTCCCTGTGCTACTGAATGTCGCAGACTTTTGGGCTAGTGCCGGTATGATAGTAGTCGTGGGCTATCTTGCTCCTATTGGTCAGAGTCAACTTGGATCAGCAACCTGGGTTCCAATGGTATCCTCTGCCCACCCTAGCTATTCCTAATCCAAGGCCTACAAGCGGAGTTCACGGCCTAGGAGAGATATTGAATCAGCAACCTGGATTCCAATATCTTTCCACGCTATGGTTTGGTACGAATTATATTGGAATAGCAACCTGGTCCCAATATGTGTTCTTACCAGAACGAGCGCTGCACACCACCTCTCTCTACCCTAACTAACCTTGGATCTATAGACGGAGTTCACTGCCTAGGAGAGATATTGAATCAGCAACCTGGATTCCAATATCTTTCCACGCTATGGTTTGGTACGAATTATATTGGAATAGCAACCTGGTTCCAATATATGTTCTTACCAGAACGAGCGCTGCACACAAACTCTCTTTACCCTAACTAACCTTGGATCTATAGACGGAGTTCACTGCCTAGGAGAGATATTGAATCAGCAACCTGGATTCCAATATCTTTCCACGCTATGGTTTGGTACGAATTATATTGGAATAGCAACCTGGTTCCAATATGTGTTCTCACCAGAACGAGCGCTGCACACAAACTCTTTCTACACTAACTAACCTAGTGCCTACAGACGGAGTTCACTGCCTAGGAGAGATATTGAATCAGCAACCTGGATTCCAATATCTTTCCACGCTATGGTTTGGTACGAATTATATTGGAATAGCAACCTGGTTCCAATATATGTTCTTACCAGAACGAGCGCTGCACGCAAACTCTCTCTCTACACTCACTACGACTACACTAACTACAACTACACTAACTACAACTACACTAAGTCCTACAGGCGGAGTTCACTGCCTAGGAGAGATATTGAATCAGCAACCTGGAATCCAATATCTTTCCACGCTACGGTTTGGTATGAATGATATTAGAATAGCAACCTGGTTCTAATATAGGTTCTTACCATCACGAGCGCTGCACGCAAACTAAACTTATCTTTGCAATGACTCGCCTTTTATACCTTTGTCTGCCATGCAAAACAATACACAATCATACGTACACAAGTATGCCTATTCGGTGTGTGTTGTGTCTGCTTTCTGAACAGCGCACAAGCATACACAGTCACACGAACACGAGTATGCATATTCGATGTGTGTTGTGTTTGTTTTCTTACTAGCGACCCTACATGATGGTAGGTATCAGTGTTGGGTGACAACAGGGATAAAACCAAATAAGGTACCGACTGAATTCAAGTGACGGCCGAACTAAACGATAATACTTATAATAATGATGATAATAATACAAAATAACAATTCTTCTTAATCTAATGAAATAACAAGGCAATTCATTACATAACAACTTAAAAGGTACTCCAGCGTTGTGGACCAAAACGAGCGGGTCGACTTTGGTCGTCACAATACCATCCCCTCGTTTTCAGTTCCAGCGCAATGCATTGCATATATAGGGGTCATCCTCTGAGTGCTGGTCCAAGATTAAAAAAAATCAAAAAATCCAAGGTGTTTTAAAAGCAAAGTGTTGCCTTTGGAATATTATTCGCAACACAAAGCGTGGATGACTCAAGAGTTATGGCAGAAATTTTTGCTTCCCCTTGATGCTGAAATGGGAAAACACAGACGTAAAATAATATTGTTCGTTGACAACGCATTTTACCATAAAACATCAGCAAATTTATCAAATATAGAATTGCAATATTTACCAGCAAATACAACTTCAATAGCACAACTATTAGATCAGGGCATAATACACAGCTTCAAATCTTATTATCGGCAAAACATTATAAGGAAACAAATCTCAGCGATTGAAAGCGGAAAAACTATTGGAGATTTTATTAAAAACTTAATCATTTTTAAAGCTTTGCATATTATAAAAACTCTTGGTGGCTTGCGAAACGTTCTACAATTGCAAACTGTTTTAACAAGGTAAGTTCCCTTCACTTGTTTGTGCAATAAATGTCACAGTCGCTACATTTCAGGTTAAATTTTTTTCCTCTGCTGAGCAAGTCGATTTAGAAAATGATATTGTGGAACTTAATATTGATGGTGCACATCAAAAGGAATTCGAAAATTTCGTCCGCTGCGATGATAACCTAACATGTTGTGGAACACTTACAGAGCAGGAGATCATTGAAGAAATTGAGTATATTTCGCACTCAGCCTCTTCCGAAGATGAAGAAAACGAAGATATTATCAGTCCTGCTTCAACAAACGAGGCACTGAATTGTCTCCATGTACTTCAAGATTTCTGTTTAGCACAAAATTATTGTTCACATGAACTTGATGATATAACAAATCTAAATTTCAAATGTTGATGACTGATTTCACATTAGTTGACCATAAGTACATACTTATGTAAAGAGTTTTGTATAAAATATAATAAACATTTCCATACATATACATATTTTTAAGTTTTGATCTCCTTTTATATTGAATTTTGTGATTTTTTTCCTCTACAAACATTGTACGATGAACGTACCTGATTTTTATTTTGTTTAAATAAACCTAAACAATTTTTCAACTTAATATGCAACTAAAGATATGAGTTTTATTTCATATTGCACATATTGCCCAATTAAGCGATTTTCGGTTAATTGCGTCGGCGATTCAATTAACCGTGTATTGCTTAATTGAGTTCCCGTTTGATTGCGTCCGTGCATTTTTAAAAACTCAATTAAGCGGAAATATCAAAATTTTTAAATATAGCAAAATGATCTCTTAATCGAGCCCTACTGATTAAGCTGGATTCCATTTCAAGTGTATTTTCACGGCATCACTGTGTAATTAAAAAGAGGTAAAAAACCAGAAGAATTTTAAATATATATCTATATATATGCATATATATATATATATATATATATATATATATATATATATATATATATATATATATATATATATATATATATGTATATATATATATATATGTATATATATATATATATATATATATATATATATATGTATATATATATATATATATATATATATATATATATATATATATATATATATATGTATGTATATATATGTATGTACATTTATCTATATATGCATATATATACTCGTATATATATATATATATATATATATATATATATATATATATATATGTATGTACATTTATCTATATATGCATATATATATATATATATATATATATATATATATATATATATATATATATATCAAGGATGGAGTATTTTTTGATAAATAAATAAAAAAATACCGTTTATTTAACTTAGGAAAAGAAAATATAAGAAAATGAGTTTTTATTAAAATTGTTTATCGGTATGAACGAATATAATTATTATGCGCGTGTGCTTTCGCTGATGAGATGTTGACGACTACCCCTTGTTGTCTTGCGCATGCTTCTCTCGGTTGATTAAAGTAAGAATAGGTAGGAGGATTGCCATACGTGACAGCTCGGCCTCTCCTGACTACAAATCGTCCTCGGTTTGGAATTCATCGTCACTGCTGTCATCAGGCCCATTTGGTTCCAATTCAGGATACATGACACACCAGGGCTTTAGCTTATCCGAGGAGTAAACTGAAGTGTACTTTCGTGAAGTTATCTGCAAACTAGGGATGTCTTCTATTATGTAGCGATCATTCCCAAGTACCCTAGAAATGATATAAGGACCTCTATATTTGGGTTCTAGCTTATGCGTATCACCAGTAGATGCAGGCTCAAATTCAGCCACGACTAAGTCACCCTCGGAATATTGGTGAGGAGCTGCGTGCTTTTTGTCGAATCGGATCTTCCATTTTTCTCGCACCTTGTTGATATTTTTCAGAGCAACTTGACACTTTTCATCTGCAGACATTTCAGTTGTATTTTAGGCGACATCATTTTGAACTGCGGTGACTAAATAATTTTGTACGAAGTCATTGATTTTGAAATTGAAAACGAGTTCATTCGGGGAAAGGCCAGTGGTAGCGTTGATTTGACAGTTCACAATCCACTGCAATTCGTTCAGATTTAAGTCCCAATTTCTGGAATCTTCTGTGGAGCTACGTAGATAATTAAGGATAACAGCATTCGCTCTCTCTAATTGCCCATTAGCACGCGGTGTTCGAACAGCGGTTTTAATGTGATGGATGTTATAGTTGGCGCAATATTTTCCAAAAGCATTAGAAGTAAACGCCGTTCCTCTGTCGGACACGATTCTGCTGGGTATGCCAAAATATCCAGAAATTTCATTCATTATATTAATAACAGCGGCAGTTTTTGTATTTTTAACAGCTTTTACGATCAGGAATTTAGAAAAAGCATCAGAAATCGCAAGAATATGCGTATTCCCTTTTCTTGAGCGTACAAACGGTCCCAGGTGGGCTATATGTATCAAACGGAATGGTATCGGTTCAGGAGGTTCAAAATGCAGACGTTCCTCAGGTTTTCCCTTATATGTTCGGTTATAGCAGCACGTTATACAAGAAGAAATATATTCGTTCACATATTTTCTCATTTTCGGAAACCAAAATAGTTTTTGAATTCGAAGTAATGTTTTCTCAATTGCGAAGTGTCCCATATTATCGTGGAAATGTTTGACGATTCTCCATCTTACAGCTTTGGGTACTAAAAATTTAAGCTGTGCGTTTACTTTACGATACAAACGATGATTTACGATTTCATAGTCACTTCTAAGTTGCGGTTCTTCTGTTGATTTCACCTTTTCAGACAAAACAGCCATAATGTGATTAAGTCTCTTATCTTGTAATTGCATCGTTAGAGCCCAGTCATCAATATCATCAGTAACCGTAAAAATAAATCCGGCAGGTTCCATTTCATTAGGAGGTTCATCAGGTGAACGGCTCAAAGCATTAACATGTGCTAGTCGGGTTCCTTGTCGATGTACGGCTTCAAAATCGAATTCGAGTAACTTCAACCACCATCGAGCGATTCTGTGTTTCAGTACTTTCTGTTCCCGTACTTTTGCAACAGCTGCACAATCGGTAACGAGCCTAAATGGTTTGCCTAATAAATAAATTCGGAAACGTTCCAGAGATTCTACCACAGCCAATACCTCCAGCTCGTAACTGTGATAACGTTGTTCTTCTTTCGTACAATGGCGGCTAAAGTAGAAAACTGGTTGAAAGTTCTTACCATCTGTAGACTGTAACAATATTCCGGCTAAACCTACGATACTTGCATCAGTATGCAGTTCGTGTACTGCCTTCGAATCATATAGAGCTAGTATAGGCGAATTAATTAGCATATGTTTTAATTTCTCGAATGCGCTGCGTTGCTCGTCACCCCAGATAAACTTTTCTCTTTCGGCTTTATGAGTAAGTCTTGTTAATGGTTTTGAGATCAAAGAATAGTCAGGTACAAATTTTCGGAAGAATCCTGTTAATCCGAGAAAACGTCGAGTTTCTGTTATGTTCGTAGGTTCTCTATAGTTCTTAACTGCGCCTACTTTCTCTTCACCTGGACGTATTCCCTCACCGGTTATAATATGTCCGAGATAAGTTAGTTCACTTTGCAAGAAGCTGCACTTATCGAGCCTCAAAGTCAAACCATATTTTGCCAAAATGCGCAGAAACTTCTCTAAAAATTGTAATCCTTGTTCTACTGAGTGACTCGGAATTATAATGTCATCTAAATATACGAGAATTTCGCCATGTTTCATTTCAGCTGCAATTTGATTCATCAAATTCTGGAAACATGCGGGAGCATTTACTAGCCCGAACGGAATACGATTATATTCATAGTGACCGTCTGTAGTCACGAAAGCGGTATATTGTTTCGAGGATTCTTCAATTTCGAGCTGATGGTAGCCCATCTTAAGATCAAGAGTCGTAAATACTCGATTTCCAGCCAACTGTGCGAATTGCTCTTCTAACACTGGCATAGGATATGGTTTTTTTACCGTCACACTGTTCAAAAGTCTATAATCGACGCAAAGTCTACTTTCGCCGTTCTTTTTCTCTGCCAAAACGACTGGTGAGGCATATGGCGAATTCGAAGGTCTTATGATCTGGCATCTCAACAAGTCATTCACAATATCGGAAACTATCGCTCGTTTCGCAAAAGGTATGCGGTACGCTTTTAAATTTATTGGTTCTTGTGACTTTAATTGTATTTTCATCTTAGATAATGTGCACTTACACAGTTGAAAAACATTCTTTGCGAAACACTTACGATTTGCGAGGATAATGGCTTTAAGTTCTGCTGTTTGTTGTTGATCAACATCATCACTGACATTTATTTTATTTTCGGCTTCTAGCCAGCACTCGTCACCTTTAATTATAAATTTGTTACCTTCACGGCATAAAATATCTCGACCAAGCAAAATATCTTCCGGAAGAAGATTATCGTCGACCATGAATAATTCTACGTCCAAAACATAACCGTCAATTTCGAGTGAGGTATTAACTTTTGATGTAGAAACGTATTTTCCGCCCGCAAAACCGGATAAAGTTCTTGAGCATTTTTGCACGTTGCTCATATTTTCGACACGACTCTCGCGGATCAAACTTATGGGACTTCCCGAGTCAACAAACGATGGTACAGAAATTCCGTTCATGAAGATCCGTTTTGAAAAATTGTTTTTCGGTCTTTCGGTTACAATTTTATGCACATTTGTTCTCGGTTCATTTTGTGATCTTTTAAAACACTGTTCACTTTTGTGGTTTGTCCGTTGGCAGTATATGCAACGGACTTTACGCTGTGGTTCGGTACAGTGAATAGAAATATGTCCCTTTCAGTGACAATTAAAACATTCAACTTCACGCACTGGTCGTTTGTTTTGAACTTCTGAAATGACCTGTTCAAAATTCGTATTAATACTGTTCCTATTTCTGTTGATGAATTGTCCACCCATCATATTATATTCTACACTTTTGTTGCGACCGTAATGATTTTCGTTTTTTATAGAGTTATATTCACAATAAGTGTTAATATCGCGTAACAAATTATTTAATTCCAGATAATTTTTAGAAATTATTTTTCTTAGGGCACTGTCATTGATACCGTTAATTATATGATGAGCTATATCTTCTTCAAGCACATTAACTTTTTTCCCGATTGCCGACATTCTATAAAAATATTCCTGAGGTGTCTCGTTCACCTTTCGATATATATTAGCCATCTTAATATGAACACTGGCCACATTATCATCGCATGGAAAGTCCTGTAAAAATTTGTCTTTAAATTGTTGTCACGACACAAAAATTTCCTGAGAGTCAACCCACAATTTTGCCGAACCGTTTACCTTTTGTTGCACTACAAATAATAAAGTATTATCGGACCACTTATATGCTGTTTTCAACATATCGATGCGGTTAATGAATTGTACTGAATTCAACGATGTGTCCATCATTGGGTTAAACTCTGGCATTAGCGATGCCACATCCCGAATATTCTCAAAATAGTTAATGGTCGTGTTTTCTCTTACGTTGTTAACACGATCGGCTACATTTTCCTCCCCGGTACTGTTCACAACGCTTTTATTTATAATGTGCGTTTGCACAACCGACATTAAATTCTTCATCATGTTTTCCAAAGAGCTTACTTGTACCTGTAACATTTTTGTACCGTCGTCAGCCGTTAAACCTGATGCCGTTGCACCACTCTTAATCTCGGAAATCTCACCCGAAAAATAGATCTCGTCACTTTGCATCGCTTCACTTAACCGATGTATGAGCTCAGCCTTTTGACCCGAACTTGGCAATTGTCTTTCGCGTAAAAGGATCTTTAATTGCTCGACTTTAAGCGAACTTATTTTAATCATCTTGTTTTTATTTATTAGTCAATATTTTATTTCTTAACACGCACTTTGCCTTTATAACGTCACCAATATAACAAAGTTTTTCTTACAATACTGTTCGTAAAATTGCGCACATATACAGGGTGTTTTTTTTAAAGGTATAGAACTTCGAATTGAAATAAAACACAAGAAAATCGTTTTAATGTCCATCAATTTGGCTTTATTGGAAGGATAATTTTATGCCATTAATGTCTAAATATGATTTCGGGCATGTGGCCGCCGCGGCTGGCTCGAATAAAGCCAATTCTACAGGTCCAATTTTCAACCACTTTTTCGAGCATATGGGGCCGTATGTTGGCAATAGCGCCACGAATGTTGGCTTCCAAGTCCCCTAACGTTTCTGGTTTGTTGGCGTAGACGAGCGACTTCACATATCCCCAAAGAAAATAATCCAATGGTGTCAAATCACACGATCTTGGTTGCCAATTGACAGGTCCATTCCGCGAAATTATGCGCTCATCGAATGTTTCCTTCAATAAATCGATTGTGACGTGCGCTGTGTGGCATGTAGCGCCGTCTTGTTGGAACCACAACTCATCCACATTCATGCCATCCAATTCGGGAACAAAATAGTCGGTTATTATGGCTCTATACCGGTCTCCATTAACGGTAACTGACTCTCCAGCATTATTTCGGAAGAAGTATGGCCCAATGACTCCACCAGGCCATAGAGCACTGTTCGACGTCTCTGCGGATGCGTATTATCACATAGACTAAACGTAGTGCGAAAACGATCCATGGTTAACCGAATTAATTGCTCTGATGGACGATTATGTCGACCATAAAATGGACGGAGCTTGCGGTAAACTTCGCGAACTGAACCATTACTTTCGAAATAAATTTGCACGATTTGCAAGCGTTGTTCTTTTGTCAACTTGTTTATGATGAAATGGCAAACCAAACTAAATATTAATCACTTGACAGCTGACAAAATGGCCGCCAGTTAAAAAAGTGATGCCAACTAAAATATTATGTAAAATATTATGTAAAATATTTGTACTGAAAATATTAACTAAAATATTATGTAAAATATTTGTACTGAAAATACATCAAAACAGTTTTTACTTTTCTAGAAGGTTGATGCAAAGCATTAAATGAAAACCTTTTGAATGTTTGGAATATGATTCCATGGAGCAAACCGATAGCGGCTAGGTTAAACATTGTCTCGCCATCTTAATTTTTACTAGTTATAGCACTTGTTCTATGAATTGTTATATGATCGAATCGTAATTATTCGATTTGTTCAAGGTAAAAAATTGAATTTAATGAAGGATATTTTTATCATATTGATTTTAATGAAAATACCGTGAAACTTCGATATAACGAACTTCGTTATAACGAAAAACTAAATACTTAACCTCATTTTAATTATTATTATATTCTTTTTAATTATTATTATACTCTGATATTTTTAAGCTTACAAACAAACAAAATTTTGTTTGAATCTTCTTGTATTTTGTTGACAAATAGCTTTGTTTCATAAACAAAAAATTTTTTCAAATAAAATAATTAAGTTCTTGAAGGAGTCACACAAAGGAGTGACGAAATATTGAAAATTAATATATTTTAAATTGTGTATGAATTTATATTATATTAGACGAACTTTTTTCTTGCGTACAGGATGTTAATTTTTCAAAGCAAAAAGAGGCATATGGAATATATTGGGAATATTAATCGTCAGGGTTGGGGAATTTTGTACTAACCAAAATGAAGTAATAACTTAAAAAAATGAATGTGGGATCTTCTCATATTCAATTTTCGTTTAAAACATAGGTTAAATAGTTGATATTCCTAGCACCACTTGCGAAAGTGGAAAAATTGAACAAAGAACGCTGATGAGACGGAGTAGCGGCCTCGAAATCAGTACTGATCCGTTCTGCCAGTTTGATGATTATAGGAAATATTCTTAATATTCCACTCTTAATATAAATAAATAGAATTTGAACAAATTCATTTATTAAATACAAATATAAACTGCACTTTAGCAGATTTGAACTTAAGCCCGTTGAAAAATTAACATCCCGTATATTTTAAATTATAATAAAGAGACCTTAAGCTTAAAAATATAAGAGTATAATAGAAAAACTAAATATAACTTATGTTTTATTGAGTCCCTTGAGAAAACCTCTTTATATATAAAAATACGCTATATCTATAACGGACAAGTTCTAAGCAAAAAAGCCTCTATATAGCGAAATATTCCTTCAAATGCCTCAATATAACGAAATCAGAATAAATCCTAAATTGTAAGGTCCGATTATAAAAACAGCGAAGTCTAGATGTAGTTACAAGCGCATTTGTAAATCCTCTATACAACGAAGTACGCGTGCAAAAGTCTATATACAATGAAGTAATCATAAAATTATAGTAAATTGTTTTATTTTTTATTTACCTAATGAAATATAAACTTTTATTAGGATTCTCATATTAAATAGAATTTGAATAAAAAAAACTGTCGTTACACCGATTTTTTTTCGCATTTCTTAAAATTTTGTTTACGAAGGCTTTGCTGATTATGTTTAGTTTCGTTATAGCAATGGCTATAACGAAATATTCTTAAATCCCCTTGGAATTCATTTTATCGAAGTTTCACTGTATTGTGTTTTTATTTTATTTTATAAATTGTCCACTGTGCCCACAAAGATTTGGTCGTCTGAGCCTAATTTCTTGTAAATTTTTATAAGAAATTAACTCGATTAGCAGCAAGAATATTCTGCCAACTGTAACAATGTCTTTACGGCTAGGTAAGGAGTGTAATTGACACCAAAGATTACGGTTTGTAAGTCATACGTCATTAACCTCCTCTGCGGGAGAGAATCTGAAAACAATGCGCTGAAATGGCGTATGGGCGGGAGCAAGACCAATTTTATCGCAGTTAAATAGATATTAAAACAGCCTCAAACGTTAAATGAAAAGGACTAAGTCTGATTGCAAAGTGGGTCAAATATAGAGGTAATCATTTAGGGTATTTCCATTAGAGTTTCTGTTTGATACATTATATACAACACACAATTTAGTAGCCTTCCTGTCAGGCTTAATCACTGGGTAATGAGAAAGGTAACACGAAAGGAAAGATTTAGCAAAATCATTTGATACAGGTTTCATATGATCTAAAGTTAAATGATCTTTAACCCCATTATCATATAATTCCTCTATATTAGGTTTGTGCAGTAGAGAGGACTCATTTCTCAAGAATTGTGTAATGACATTCTGTCTTGAAAAGCCTAAAGTGATGGAATGATAAAATTTCCCCTTAAATGGTTCTCCCACTATATAAGGAACGTCGGAGTCACGCCGCGTCGTTTTCTTATAATGTTCTTCACAAAATTTATCCATGGGTGAAACTATTTTTCTTTTAGGGGTTTCTTCAAGCTCCCGGAAACGAATAATATTCCTATTTAAATTGTCTTCTACAGACACCTCTACTGTGGTTGTATATACCTGAACGCCTGATTCCTGAATTCAGCCAAATACGGCCCGTTGCGACTCCAAAGAACGGAAGATATCGTGATAAATTTCATTCAAAATAATCTGTGCCCTAAAATGACATCAACAGGCCTACTTTTTTTTATATTGGACCAGCACTCAGGGGATGACCTCTATATATGCAATGCATTGCGCCGGAAGTGAAAACGAGGGAATAGAATTGAGGGGACAAATTAGGAAAGATGAGAAGATAGACAGTTTTTTTGTAGCTATTTCAACCTTTACTTCGCAGCAAATTTTTGCTACAGGGCCGACGAAGGTCGGTGCTGTTACTCTGCTTTTAGTACATGATAGTGTCAGTCCTGCCAATTGGTAAAAACTAGGGTATGCTAGCTGTAAATTCGACTATTACCATAACTTGACTCTATAACGAACGAAGTCATATTGCCTGATATATTGTTTAAAATCAGGAAAATGGTTTCCAATAGGATAGATGTATCTAAGGGAGAACCAATTTTTAAACTACAAACTTTTCTACTAGTAGAAGAAAGATTTTGATTAATTCGTAAAACAGAAATTCGTGGAATGTGCAAGCAGTTTCAGACGATTTTGTAAACGTTCAGAGATGAAAGAAGGGTCTGAAGCTGGGTCAATCAAGGCTCGACCTAGGTAAGTCATACCTTCTTGAATAATATTTACCATAGCTGTGCCCAGAAGCATTTTTCGGTTCTGAGAGACATGAAAAACCTTCGAGTAAGATTACTGCTCGAAGATATGCCACTCGATGTAGAAGGCAGAGTAATCTAATTTCCAGACGTAGTAGCAGAAATATACCCAGGCGCAACTTCCGAGGTTGCCCTACCGCGATGCAGTAAAGTATGATGCGTTTTATTACAAATACTGCAATTAAAAGCACTTTTGCAATTACGTCATGTTAACGTGATAAGCAATTCACACAACAATGACATTTTTTCACCATTGAAAATCTTTCCGATATTGAAGAATTTTTGAACCGCTTACACCCTCTCACACCCTGAATTTCGACATAAAACAAAAGACGTAGAAACAGAATTTACAATATGAGCCTTGACCTTATGCCCCAACTCTTTTTACAGATTGTTGTGAATCTTCAACATCATAAACGCATTCCAAAGTTTGAATCCCTTCCGTCAGAAATTCATCGAAACTTTTCCACGAGGACAAAACAGATTTATTACGAACACTGGAAAATTAAAATAGGATCCCAACTATCTGTTGAAACTCTGTATATAGAAAGCATAAAACCATAATTTTAATTGGTAATTAACCAACATACGAGGATTCTCATATGCCTCCTTAATATTTCGCCAAGCAACATTGAGACCTTCATTACTTACCGGGCACTTTGATCCGATTTCATTAGCTTCACCGGCGGTTTTACGTATTAAATAGAAAAGACGTTCTATATTACTGAGATGCGAACTGTTTTTATGTGTATGTTGTTGTAAATATATCTCTAAGCACAGGCCATGATATATAATCTCCTTCAAATGTTTTTATATCACATGGAGGTAGTGTTAAATTATTTTCGGACTTGCCTCAGTGTGAGTTTCTTACTGAAGAGTCATTTAATTTTGGCGTGTTAACCTCTATATCTTGAGATTTTTCATTAATCAAAGCTAAACAATAAAGATAAGCCATATAAATACTCTGATATTTAGAAGCAGCCACAGTTACATCTTCAGAGTTCACCTTTGCATTATCGTCAACAAAGTCGACCCACCCTTCATATGCTTCCTTAACTTCCTCTCATAAATTATTTAATTCGTCGCGTTGAATTCGTAATGTATGCACAGCATGAAAATCCTCACAGCAATCATTAAAATTTGCTTCAAATTTAATGGGAGCATCCGATACGCGTGTAAATTTATTTATATATTAGTTGCCATGATTTATTTTAGATATAACAATTTATTGGGGAAAATTAACGAACATACGGTATGTGAGTCAAAGTGACCAATAGTAGTGTGTATACCAAATAAAAAGTGACCAATTATAAATTAATGCTTAAAGAAACTCACACTTGTTGCAATCAGTTATGATAATCAATATAGTATAATATAAAATTTTTTTATTTAATTGCAATAACTAATCACTCAGCAATTATAGATCTAGAATGCAAATAATAGATAAAACAAATACTTTTATTTGCAATTGCGCCCGTCCACATAAATAAAACCATAGATGATTTTTTTCGTACCGACCGAAAAATAATTAAAACAAACGTCGAAAATAGTCGTTTATTAATTAGTTGTTCTAATGAAGGGTGAAACGCGGTCAATAGCAAAAACAATTTATGCATATTATATACATATACGAATGTATGTATGTGTTTATTGTTTATTTCTTTTATTACTTTACACACCTTTTCTTTTCTAACTTTAACACAGTTAAATATATATTAGAATTTTAATTTGAATATTATTTTCCAAACAAAGGAAGAAAACGTTTTGGTGGTATTTGCTGAATTATCAACGATGAAATTCCTTCAACTGCAAGTGAAAAAAAAGAAAACGAGTTAATTTCTTTACAAAAGTTCCAAGAAATGCGGCGGAGAGGACGAAATGTTTGTGTGTACAGTATAAAATTTATGAAATAAAATAAAAGCACAATATTTACATTAAAATCAATATGATAAAAATATCATTTATTAAATCCAATTTTGTACCTTGAACAAATAAAATAATTGCGATTCGATCTTGTAGGAGTTCACAAAACAAGTGCTGTAACTAGTAAAGATTGAAGATGGCGAAGACAATGTTAGCGATTTACTCTTTGAAATCCAAGAAAATTTATGCGCACTTACTGTCTTGTAAAACGAAAGTCGCTCCTATTAAATTTATTTCTATGCCTCTGTTGGAACTTTGTGGAGCAGTTTTGGCTTCTGGACTTTTAAAACCAGTAATATATGCTGACGACTTATGTCTACTTTATCCCTATAAGGAAAATTTAGTTTTTAAAACATATGGGGAAAGAGATGCATCATTAATAGCAGAATTTTCAAGAATAAATAAATTGGTATTAAATCACAATAAAACAAAGCTCGTACAGTTTTAGACCTCAACCTAATCGAAATTGATGAAAAAGACTCAATAAAATAATTAGGAATTATCCTGCAAAATAATTTAACCTGGCAGAATCACATAAAAATATCTCCTGCACTCGTTGTTTTATTCAAAGTTTTATGCTCAAAGTTGATGAAAAAACTAAATATTTAATCTTTCAGGATCTAATTCATAGTCATCTTAATTACCTCACACTTATATACGGATATAAAATGCTGATCTTAAAACTCTACAAGTAATGCTGTTGGCTGAAGTAGTGGAACACGAGATTGTGAAGCGTAGGGTCCCGAATTCAACCCCGCGTTTAGTCATGAAGTATTGTGTTGAATTCTTCTGATCAGCATTAGTGAATGGTGAAGGCATAGCACTGGTCACTGAACATAATTGGTAGCGACTGACAGTATCATGTACTAAAAGCAGAGTAACAGCAGCATCCTCCTTCGTCGGTCCTGTAGCAAAAATTAGCCGGCGAAGTAAAAAAGGTTGAAATAGCTAAAAAATATTCTCTGTCTCCTCATCTGTTTCTCAATACTAATCCCCCTTTCTAGTTCCGACGCCATGCACTGCATATGTAGGGGTCATCCCCTGAGTGCTGGTCCGAGATAAAAAACTACAATTTCCCACCCCTGGAAGCGAAATTCTGATTTAAAAAAATTTTTTTTTACCAATGCAAATCTTCCTGATGTTGCACTGGTAAAAAAACAAACAAAAAATTAAAATATCATTTTCAGGGTTGGGAAATTGAAATATTTATTATGCATACGTTGTTGTTTTTTCTAATTAAAACTATTTTATTATTCAGGAAGATCGAAATTGGTATTAAGATCTTAAAAAATTAAAATTTAAATTCCAGGGTTGGACAAATGAAATATTTTATGGCACATGAAAATGACCAAAATGTCTAAAATTTTTAATTTTTTTGCAAAGTAAAACTATGTTACACCTCACTAAGAATTGCATTGGTAAAAATATAACAATACGCTTCCAGAGTTGGAAAATCGAAATATTTTTGTTACTTAAAAGTATGTGTTTTTAGTATATTAGGCCTATTTTATACTTCAGGAAAAATTAAATTATTTATAGTCTTGCAGATTCGAACTTAAGCCCGTTGATAAAATTAACAATTTACATAAGAAAGTTCGACTAATAAAAATTCATACATAATTTAAAACATTGCGGGGGCACGCGAATTAAATAAAACTTCGATTTTTATTTATTTTTAGTTGTTGCTCTTGAGAGCAGCCAAGAAGTTTATTTAAATTGAATCTTAAGACTGAATTTTAAAAGTATTTTAAAGTATAATTTAATGTAAGCAACGCAAATAAAAATGCTTACGTTGCTGTCTGGCAAGGTGTGGGAACGAAAAACAAAGTTGTAATTTAAACTATTAGGCTCCCTATACTTTACCAGCCGTTAATATGACAGTCAGGGATGGGTATGTAACTCCTCCACCCCTTGTCTAAAAACTCTCCTGAGTTTTATATAAAAGAAAATTAAAATTTATAAAATTTGCCGTTTTTTCTATTATAAAAAAAATTTAAATAATAAAAATGTATTTAAATATAAAAATGTTAAAAGTTTATGTTCTAAATTATAAAAGACTTGTTAAGACTTTTCTTTTTAATAATATTTATTTAAGCTATAATTTATTTAAAAGCACATATTTTTGTTTTGTTTAAGCTTTATCAAGCAAAGTCATTTTACATTTTGACTTTTAATTTATTTATTTATACATATAAAATAGAATAAAATTGATGCAAAATATTGGGTTTTTTGTATGTATATTCGAATTTTGTTTTAACTTATTCCGTTTTTTTATATATATAAAAAAATTTATATTATAAAAGAATGTTTTGTAAATTTATCAGTGTTAGGCTTAAGTTCTATTTACATACTGATTTTTTCTTGTTTTTTTTTTTTTTTTTTTTTTTTTGGTGTTTACTTTGCTTTTATAGTATTTCAGTTTATTTTATAAAGTATTTTTTTTATATTAAAATTAAATATGTTCAAAAATTTTTAATTAAATAATTATTTTTAAACCAAATTAATTTATAACTCAGTATGCTCTTTAACTCCTGATTTTGATACATTATCAACACGGTATTTCTTTATAATATCTTCGGTATTTAGAACCGTAATATTTTTAGTTTCATTTAATTTTAATTTTAAATTTGTGTTTTCTCTTCTTTTTAATATATAAATTATTATTGATATAATTATAACTAATATTATTACAGTAGAGTTAAGTCCATATACTATTTTGTTATGAAATCTTAATTCCTTTATTTCGTCAATATTTTTTGTATGTTCTACCATAATTTTTTCAAACTTTACTTCATTATAAGTCAAATTAGCAATTTTGTCCAGTGGGTAAAAAAACTTTTCATAAATTACATAAATTACAAGTCTGCCCAAGTTTTTCGTTTCTTACATTTTTCAACAAAATTGTTTCGTCATCTATACATACTATATTTGTTTTATTATTGAATTTGTATTTGCAGCTACCTGTTAGAGAACAATGTTTTGATGGTTTTAAATGCCTTAGAATTGTATTTTCTTTGTATTCTAACACAGTATTCTTTATTTCGACTATGTTTGCGTTATATTCATCAATTTCTAGGTAATTTTTATTTGGCATCGGAACTAACAATCTCAAATGTGTAACTATAATTTCATCAGGGATTTGAACAGCCACAATTATTGAGTCTTCACTAAAACTCATCACACCGATCCTCAACAATTTTAACTTATAAAAATCGATTTTAAACAGTTCAATTTCTTGTTTCGTAAAAATACTAGGATGTACAAAATTATTTTTTGCTGATGCGATGTTGTCTTGTATCTTTTCTATTTTGTCTTCAATAACCTTCAACTTTGACAATTGGTCTAAATATAACAATCTTTTTACAATTTCATTATTACTTTTCCGAATCTCCTGAAATGCAGATTCAATGTTTACTCTATCTTTTTCTATTGAATCCCTTAAACTGTTTATTGATTTATTAAATGAATCATTTACGATTATTTGCCTATTTACCGTTTTTATTAAATTTCTGTTATTTTCGTCCGTAACTGACAGATGCTCCAAAATGTCCGTTCTATCTTCGTCGTCCATAGTCCCGAACAACCATTTCTGTGCCCTGCCAACAACATTCAATAAGCCTCTTCTATTCCTCTTTACCTTGGGAAATATAGTCTGAACTTTTTCGTATATGCTTTCTATCTCACTCAAGAGTACTTGCTTATTACTTACATCTAGTGTTTTAATATTCGTTTCTATAAGGTTCAGAGTCTCAAGTATTTTGCTAACATTTATAATATGGAGAATTGTATTCGTGGTGTTTACTATCTCTACATCATTAACTTTTATGTCGATATAACCATTATTATCTGGTAGTTGATTAATCTGCAGGAATGCAGAACTTCTTGTAACCATTAGTAACATCAAGAGCAAGATGATCTACAAAAGACAAAAGAACCAGCAAAATTTTCTAATCATTATCATTCGTATTTTCCAAAAAGCGGCCCCTAAGATTTTCTAAACGCTCAGACAAAACGCTCAAAGTCAATATCGTCGTTGTCAGAGAAATCTGCATTTTCTGCAAATTTGAACGGTCTTTTAATGTTAGATTCATGAATGTTTTTCAAGGAATGCTTTCGGTATTTGGGCTGTTCTTTATGACGTAAAGCCTTGTAGTTTTTTATATAACCTTCTTTCCTATTCTCTACATAATTTTCCCTATTTGGGTTTCGTTTCTCATCCAATTTATCCTTATACTTCTCCATTCTTTCCTTAATTATTTCATAGTTTATTTTATTATTAACTACATCGAAAGGGGTACAGTTTATTGTACTGTGATAACTATTATTATAGAAATTAATAGCTTTTATTATTTGTGTTTCTATTGGTAACTGTTCTTCTAGGTTAAGTGCTCTTATTTTCTCTGTTATGGTATTGTTTAACCGTTCTGCATCAGCATTCCCGGTATGACTATTTGGTTTTGTTATATGGAAGTCAATTCCTTCTTCATTTAAGAAATTTCTGACATTGTTCGAATTGAATTCATTGTCAAACACAAATTTTTTCGTTTTACCTTTTATTGCTAAAAATTCTCTGAGTTTTTGTACTATAGTTGTACTATTTCTGTCAGGCATGTGGAAACAGACTGCATGTTTTGAAAATTTGTCTATGAAAACCATAAAAGACTGCTTACTATTTACATATGTGTCCACATGTACTATTTCGTTTACGGTTGTTGGTGTTTCAGTTCTTTGGAACTTTTTCTTTACAGGGTTTCTGTCATACTTTGCCGATGAGCAAATATGACAATTGTTTATTATCTTGTGTATGGCCATTTTTAAATTTGGATTAAATACTTTATGTTTGATATTCTCGTAAGTGGCTAATATTCCGGAATGACCGCTTTCATATTTATGAAAGAGTGCTATATATTTATTTAGTTCATTCTCATTTTCCATGTCCTTAGCAAAGTAAGAACATTTAACTATTTTGTATTTATCCCTATCAGGAAACTCTTTAGTCAACTGTTGTTGCACCTTGTAATAATCATGATCATTTAACTCCGAATATACCCCAATTTTCCCTTTTGTAACTTCTCTTCTTAAGATATTAGAAACATTTTCCTGCTCAATGTCATTTCTATCTATAAAAATTCTTTTATTGCCGAAAATTGTTTTGACATTACTTTCTTTTTCTTCCACAACGATGATCTGAATTCTGAAGCGATTAACGACTGTTTCCAATATTCCAACACCATCGCCGTGGTCCTCCTCCTGTGAGTGTATTGTTTGTACCTCCAAAGAATCTGCCTCGCTGTTTGTTTCTCCATTATATAAAAAATCCTCTTTAATTGGCTCTGTTGTATTTATTTCATTTGTCTCAACGTTAATTCTACTAAGAAAATCGGCAATGTAATTACACTTTCCTTTTATGTATTCTATTTTAAATTGGTATTCGCCCAAATCAATGAGATATCTTTGTAGTCTAGGACTTATATCTCTGCCTGAATATTTGCATATGAGCCACTTCAGTGGTTGATGGTTGCTTTCCAGGTCGAATTCTTTCCCATATATGTATGGCCTAAAATATTTAACACCCCAAACTATTGCCAACAATTCTTTTTCAGTTGTTGCATAGTTGGTTTCGTGTTTATTTAAGGTTCGCGAAGCATATGCTATTGGGTGTCCGTCTTCTGTTAAGACAGCGCCAATTGCATTGTTGCTTGCGTCTGTTACAATTTTAAAACGTTTGTTAAAATTTGGGTATCTTAATATGGGCGAATTTGTTATGAGCTGTTTGAGTTTCTCAAAAGATGTAATATAGCTAGGATCATTTGTGTTTATTTTTTCGTCTTTCCTTAAAAACTTCGTCATTGGATACGCTATCTTAGCATAATTGTGAATAAATTTTCGGTAAAATCCCGTCATACCCAAAAACGATTTAATTTGTCTCTCAGTAGTTGGAAGTTTAAGCTTCTGTATTACCGAAATTTTATTTGGGTCAGGTTTGATGCCATTAGTTGTTAACATGTGGCCTAAAAACTGGGTTTCCTTTTGTAGGAAATCACATTTGTTTATCTGTATCTTTAGTTGGGCCTTTCTTAGAGTCTTGAATATTTCCCTGATATTATTAATATGTTCCGTTAGCGAAGTGCTAAATATTAAGATATCATCCATATAGACGACACAGGTCCTGTTTATATGGTTCCTCAGCACCGAGTTCATCAACCGTTGAAAGGTCGAAGGTGCGTTTCGTAATACAAAAGGCATTCGGATGAATTCGAAGTGCCCAAATGGAGTAGAAAACGCAGTTTTCTTCCTATCCTCCTCTGCGAGAAGTATTTGGTGAAACCCTTTCGCCAGGTCTATAGTGGAGAAATATTGGGCTCTACCTAATCCATCCAATATGCTGTTTAGGTTTGGTATTGGGAATTTTTCTTCAACTGTATGTTCATTTAACTTCCTATAATCTATGACTATACGCCCTTCCCTCCCCCACTTGTAAGGTCAAGGTGATTGGTAGCTGTGCCGAGGACCTGAATGGCTAGTTAGTGGTAAAAGAAGACTAGTCGATAACAGCTCCCCTCCGGTGCCAGGACACGGGCCGGTTGTAATAAAATTGTCTAGTCTGCGTACGCCGTCACTGCGCAGATGGTCCATCACCTTACTGGCCTACTCGTGGGAACAATACATGGAAAATTAAAATAATAAAAAAACAAAAAACAATCAAAACAGAAGGGAAGAAATCTCTTCAGAGGACGACATTCTTGCCTCCAGCCAGGAGACAGTAGTCGACCTCTCGGATAGTGAGGGTAAAAGACAGAGTACTCCGCTATCCGCACAACAAACTAAAATAGTGCCCCCAACACCGGTAATCGAGGCCGATAACCGGCAGAAGGGAAAACCCAAAAAAAGGAGCCAGAAAGAGCTCATTAAAACTAGATATTCCAAGGCCGTGTTCATTCTTGACAAGATCGGCAAGAATGCGGAGAAAGGAGTCACGCACCCGCATGATGCTGAGGATAAGGTGAGATACCAGGCCGTGGTAGAGGAATATCGTAAGTTTATGGATTCCCTACCAAGCACGTCCAGAGCGGCCTCCCAGCAAATTGCCGAAGGAAAGAGCTCAAAAAGAAACCGCTCTCAGACAGAGGGCGGCCAGGAAGCAAAAAAAAGGAAGGTGCAGAAAACAACCTCTCCCTCAACATCATCTTCGTCGTCCACTCGAAGGCCCTTTAACGAGGTAGTTAAGGATAACCTTCTTGTGGCCTTGGCGAATTCCAAAAATGGGAAGATTCTCCCTGTAACAACGGAGTGGGGGGCTATCGAATCCAAATTGGCTGAGCTCGTAATGGACTACGTCCTCTCCAATAAGGAAAAGCCGGCTCCTCGCTTCGACTCCGGTGAGATACACCGGGGGTACAAGGTAATCAAGTGCTTGGACGCGTTTTCTAAGGACTTCCTCTGCGAAAGTATCGCTAAGATTAGTGAGACTTGGGATGGGTTAAGCCTTAAACTCATCCCTGCGGAGGAAATACCGATGAGACCGCGGGCAAGGATTTGGTTACCAAAACTTGGAAAGGATGGTAACAAAATGCTAGAGTGTCTGAAGCTACAGAACCATAGCATTCCAATGGATGACTGGTCAGTCATCCGCACGGAAGATCATGGCAGTAAAGGCACCTGCCTAATCCTCTCCATCACGGAGTCTGGAGCGGAAGCGCTCGAGAAAGCAGGCTCCAAGCTATTTTTCGGGGTCAGGGACGCTAAGGTAAAGGTGTCCCGCCCAACTAAAGCTGAGATCGACGCTGTCGAGGCTGCGAACAACCTCCTGGGAGGAATGCAGCTAGCTGAGGAATAAGCACGATGGCTCTAAAAATCGCCCAGATAAATCTGAAGCACTCGAAGTGTGCAACAGATAACCTAATTGTTATCTCAGTCGAAGAGAACATCGACATTTGTATGGTGCAGGAACCATGGGTAGCAAACTCCGAGGTCAAGGGGTTCCCGAGGTCCACATACAATGTACTATATGCTAAAGAAAATGGTAAGCCCAGATCATGTCTAATAGCCAAAAAGCACATAAAAATCTTTCTCTGTTCACAGTTCAGTACTGAGGACCTTACAGTTGCGAGGGTCGAGCTGACAGATGGAACCAGCTTCCTTATCGCATCATGCTACATGGCGCACGACAAAGCAGCCCCTCCAGATGAAGTGAAAGCTCTCATGTCATCTATTGGTGCTGATGAGGACATCATACTTTGTTGTGACGCCAACGCTAGGCATACAATTTGGGGTAGCAGTGAAATCAACGACAGAGGTGAGCATATCCTTGATTTCATAAACCTTAATAAATTAACCATATGTAACTCCGGTTCCTCTCCGACTTTCATCTTTCCGAGTTCGGATAGGTTTAGTGGGTGGGAAGAGGTTCTGGATATCACTCTTGTAAATGATAGATTTAGACCTTTGATTGATAGGTGGAGAGTATCCAATAAAAGATCCTTCTCGGATCACTGTTGGATATTCTTCGAAGTCGCGTCATTAGGCAATGAAAAGCAATGCTTCAGGAACCCGAGGAGAACAGACTGGGATAGGTTTAATGGGATCCTGAAGCAAAAACTAAGAAGAGTCCCAGAGATCGAGAATACGATTGATGGACTTGAACACAATGTGGGGGCGTTTAATAAGGCTATAACGAAAGCCTTTAAAGTATCCTGCCCCCTAACAAAGACTAAGAAAAGTTACCCTCCGTGGTGGAGCTCGGAACTCTCAAAGTTACGTAAGGAGGCACGCAGGGCCTTCAATTTATGCTATGAGAAGAAAGCATGGCAGCCTTATCGGGATAAGTTAGCAACCTATAAAAAAGCTATAAAGGTCGCCAAAAGAAGCTCATGGAGAAATTTCTGTGAGTCAATAGATAGAACTAGGGATTCCGCAAGGCCGCACATGTCCAACCTTCGTTAAGAGGGGGGATGGGTCATGGACAGATTCCTCTGCGGAATCCCTAAGTATTCTTTTCAACACCCACTTTCCAGGCTGTACTGACACGGCCATAGGAATCCTCCCAATTAGTGGGATTCAACACACTGTCAATAGAGATTTAATATCCCCAGAGAGAATCTCTTGGGCTATTGACAGCTTCGCACCGTTTAAATCGCCGGGTCCTGACGGCATCATTCCAAAGATGCTACACAGTGCGAAGGGCTCTGTTATTCCCTGGCTTTATAGGTTCTTTGAACTCTGTCTTACACTCAACTACGTTCCGACCAGCTGGAGGAAAGTAAAAGTGGATTTCATTCCCAAGATTGGAAAAAGGAGTCACGAGGACCCAAAAGACTTCAGACCAATCAGCCTTTCATCTTTCTTAGTTAAGACGCTAGAAAGATTACTAGACACCCATATTAGGCATCGACTTGAAGGATCGTTTATTCTCTCAGATAGTCAGCATGCCTACCTGAAGGGACGCTCCAAGGAAACAGCTCTGCATGAGGTGGTGGAAGTCGTGGAGAGATCCCTAGAAAACAAGCAGTATACCTTGGCTGCCTTCCTAGACATAGAAGGCGCTTTCAATAATGTATCAGTGGCAGCCATCCAACAGTCTCTCCGGGATGCAGACGTTGAGGAATACATCAGCAACTGGATCATTACTATGTTGAAGGCAAGAAATGTCACTGCAGCGTTAGGTAATAGCGAAATGTCAAGATGGGCATGTAGAGGAACACCACAGGGTGGGGTGATTTCTCCGCTGCTCTGGCTTCTCGTTGTTAACACGATTCTTCTCAGACTAGATGCTGCAGGAGTTAAAGTTGTGGCTTACGCGGACGATGTAGTAATAATGGTATCAGGGATGTTCACGGACGTGATTAGCGATATCATGTCCAACGCCTTGGGTATACTCAGTAGATGGGCTGCAGGATGCGGTCTAGGAGTAAACCCTAGCAAAACGGAACTGGTACTATTCACTACAAAGACCAAAACCCAAAGCTTTAAACTTCCTCGGCTGAATAATCTGGAACTGTCCCTTTCGGACACGGCAAAATACCTAGGAGTTATCCTGGACACGAAGCTATCGTGGAAACCAAATATACATCATAGAATAAAAAAGGCAACAGTTGCCTACTACTCCTGCAGGAGAATGTTTGGCTCCAGATGGGGCCTAAAACCCATAATGCTTAAGTGGATGTACACAGCAATTGTACGCCCTATATTGACTTACGGGTCGTTAGTATGGTAGCCCGCCACAAGTAAAAAATATGTAGTAGATCAACTATACAGGATACAGAGATCTGCTTCCATCGGGATTACTGGTTGTCTACGTACTAGTCCTTCAGAGGCGCTGAATGCTATACTAAACCTAATTCCGATTGACCTTTATGTACTCCGGGCATCCTCAAGCAGTGCGGCAAGACTAGCGGCATCAGGGAGGTGGAGGTCAAGGGACTATGGCCACGCAAGAATCCTTGGCCGGCTACCACCGACTCTGAGGAAGCCCACCGACTATATAGTACCTCACTTAGACTTTAACACTTCATTCAAAGTCCTCTTACCATCCAGGCGGGAGTGGAGAAGGGGTAACTTAGAAAGGGAATTCAACTTCAGAGTGTATACTGATGGATCAAGGATGATCTGTGGTGTAGGCGCAGGGGTCTTCTCGAGGGACCTTGGAATAAAACTCTCGCTCCGTCTCCCAGATGAATCCAGCGTATTTCAGGCTGAGATACTGGCTATAAGGGAGGCGGCGGGGCTGTTAATTGATAGGGGTGTTCAGGGTAGAGTCGGTATCTTTGTCGATAGCCCGGCGGCACTCCTATCTCTCAGGTCGTTCACTACATCGTCTACTCTGGTAGCCCAATGCAAAGAGCTGCTATCCAGACTGGGGGGTCAGATAGACGCTACCCTCATCTGGGTACCCGCTCACAGCAGTTTCTTTGGAAACGAACAGGCAGATGAGCTAGCTAAGGCTGGATCTGCTAAGGACGTCTCCACTGCCGTATCGGTGGACATGCCGTTTGGCACCCTAAGGAGCACCATTCAGAGCCATTTCCGGCAGAAAGCGTCGGACAGGTGGCGCAAGCTGAACACGTGCAGGGTGGCTAGAAGCATGTGGCCATGTTATAACGACAATAGAACGGCACAATTGATTAACAGGAATCGCAAGGACATCTCAAGGCTCGTAGCGGTTGTGACAGGGCACTGGGTAATAGGCAGACATGCAGGCAGGTTAGGTCTCAACCATAATGCATTCTGTAGGAGCTGCCGGGATCAGAGCAAGGAAGAGACAGTTTATCACTTCCTTTGCGAATGCCCGGCCTTGCACAACACGAGACACAAATTCTTAGGCAATAGTATTATAGGCGACCTCGCGAAGTTATCAGGTATAGGTCTGGGGGACCTTATTAGATACCTCAATGCGACGGGGTGGATCTAGTAACCATCCGTACCCGAGATCAGGATACGGCTTCCATAGGTAGTCACTGACGAGTGGAGTGGTTTTTCAAAACGGGATCTCAGAGATCCTACTTGAATGCTTGCGTGTAGTGGGCAGCCACGTATACCAACCAACCAACCAACCAACCATGACTATACGCCAATTTTTGGTCCCTGAGTTATCGGCTTTCTTTGGGATAATCCATAGGGGACTATTATAGGCCGAGTTGCTCTCCCGATTAATATTATGTTTTAACATGTTATCTATTTGTTTCCTGATTTCATCGTCATGAATTTGAGGATAACGATAAATCTTCGAATAAATAGGCCTTTCTTTGTCAGTAATAATTTTATGTTCTATTTCAGTTGTTGCCGAAAGTTCATCACCTTCAATATAAAATAAGTCTTTGAAATCGTTCAAAAGATTTGTAATTTTCTTTGTTTCTTCATTATTTAGATGCCCAAAATTAATCTTATCGAAAACTGATTCTATAGAAATTGGTTCTAGGGAACATATATTGTCGATATAAAAAGGATAACTCATTTCCTCAAAAAATATATTTTTGTTTAAAACTTCAACATAACCATGATTACTATTTATTATTGCCCCGAGTGGTTTCAAGAAGTTTTGTCCCATTATGGCATCATAATTATCATTCTTAAAATTAACAACTTTCCAACTAAGTGTTCCCAAACAACAGAATTCTTTGGGAAAAGGTGTAATCAAACAAGAATATATTTCATTAAGTCCATTTAAAGTTCGATATTTAATTGGTTTTTCGAGTTTCTGTTCGGGGTAGTTATCAATTAATTTATTTTGTTTGATGATACTTGTCGTTGAGCCTGTATCTATGAGGCACCTAATTTTTTGCTTCCCTATTGAGATTACTATTATGGGCAAGGTGGTTCTTGAGGCGGTATGTGAAAATTTATGTCCCGTTCCTCATGAATTGTGCCTATTTCCATCGGTTCTGTTTCTTGGCCTGAGAAGTTTGATTGACGTTGTTGTCCACTATTGTTGTCACTCAGGTTTCTATTTAAATTTATATTACTAAAATGTCTACCACTATTATTATAATTGAAATTTCCATAATTGTTAAGATTGTGACTTCTAAAGTTCCCACTATTATTTGTACTTCCATTGGCAGGCCTATTATTATCAAAATTTTCATTCTTAAGATATCTACTGCTATTATTGTAATTTTTTTCAACGTTAAAATTTCTATTATTAGATCCGTTGCCATTATAATTTACGTTATTGTTAAAATTTCCTCTATCGTTAAAGTTTCTATTATTAGATCCATTGCCATTATAATTTACGTTATTGTTAAAATTTCCTCTATCGTTAAAGTTTCTATTATTAGATCCATTGCCATTACATTTTACGTTATTGTTAAAATTTTTGTTTGCTTTATGCCTACTGTCAATGGCCCTACTATCGTCTAACAATCTAAGCTTAGTATATTTATTTACTATGTCATTTAATGTTAGGCTTTCATATAGATGAACTCTGAGTGGTCCATCTATTTTTTCAATCAAAATGTTAACTAGGTCCCTGTCTACATTGTCTGACCTATACAGCATAGGTTTGCTATCGTCTAATTCATAAATCTCACTTATTTAATTTTTTGCTATTTCAAAATAGTTCAAGAGGTCCCTTAAGTTACTTACTTTAACGTATCTGCATCTATTGAAAATCTCAGCATATGACGTCTTCGGTCTGGCCTGTGCCCTCAACTTCGCCTTCAATTGGTCCCAAGATATGTCACCAAGTTGTCTTATGTAAGTTGCAAAGTTTGCAGTGATTTTTTCGTTAATCACTATCTGGATTCCAAACCTTTTTAAATTGGTGTTATCTCCACATAACTCAATTAGCATCTCAATTGATTTTATGAAACCATAGATGTTGTGATTGGTATTTAGAGACCTAATTTGACGGAACTGTTGAATTATGTCCTTAGGTTCCATTAGGAGATAATTGTGTTGTTGCTGTGGGTATACATACTGCTGCTGTTGTATTTGGCGTTCCTGATGTAATTGTTGTTGTTGCTGCAACTGCTGCTGTTGTACTTGTTGTTCATTTTGTAGCTGTTGTTGTTGTAATTGGAGCTGTTGTTCCTGCATCTGTTGTTGCTGTTGTTGGATTTTCTGTTCCTGCATCTGTAGGACCGCTTCTAACTCAGCGATCTTTCCTTCCATTCCGTCGGCTTGCTGCAGATCTCTATTTTTGTCGAATCTGCTCATTATTGTCTTTAAATTTGCACTTTTCTAACTTATGCTTTTAGTTCTTAAAAAAAAGTTATTTACTAAAAATCTTTGTAAATATATTTTAACAAAGTTTTAAATTTTTTTTTTATTAAAAAAAAAAATCACAAAGTTTCTTTTTTTTTAATTAATGGTAGGTAAAAGGCACCACAATTTAGAAATTTCTTGCCTTTTCTTTAAAAAATGTTTCACTCGGTTCTTTAAGCCAAGAAATGTATTTTCTTAATTATATTTCTTTTTATTTTGTTAATAGTATTTTTTTAATTATTTGGCCGTTTACCGACTGCGCCAATTAAATAAAACTTCGGTTTTTATTTATTTTTAGTTGTTGCTCTTGAGAGCAGCCAACAAGTTTATTTAAATTGAATCTTAAGACTGAATTTTAAAAGTATTTTAAAATATAATTTAATCTAAGCAACGCAAATAAAAATGCTTACGTTGCTGTCTGGCAAGCTGTGGGAACGAAAAACAAAGTTGTAATTTAAACTATTAGGCTCCCTACACTTTACCAGCCGTTAATATGACAGTCAGGGATGGGTATGTAACTCGCGCACTTGTTCATTGTAAATTGACAACTAAATTCAATTACTTGAATATAAATAACAAAGAAGCTTTAGTTATCAGCAGCCGATGGCTCTGGAAAAAACGAAAGAGATACATGGAATATTGGGAATATTAATCGTCAGGGTATGGGAATTTCGTACTAACCAAAAATGTAATTACTTAAAAATATGAATGTTTATATTCAATTTTCGTTAAAATATTGGTTAAATAGTTGATATTCCTACTAACTAGCACCACTTGCAAAAGTGGAAAAATTGAACAAAGAACGCTGATGAGATGGCGTAGCGGCCTCGAAATCAGTACTGATCCGTTGTACTGGTTTGATGATTATTGAAAAATATTCTTAATATTCCAATCTTAATATAAAATTAATAAAAATAGAATTTGAACAAATTCATTTATTAATAAAATAATAAAAAATGGTTTGCAGTCTTGCAGATTCGAACTTAAGCCCGTTGATAAAATTAACAATTTACATAAGAAAGTTCGACTAATAAAAATTCATACATAAATTATTTATATTTTATACTTCGCTAAGAATTAAATTGGTATTAAAAATTTTAAAAATTAAACATTGCGTTCCGGGGTTACATAATCGAAATTTTTCAGGACATAAATGTAGCCATGGTTTTTTGTGAATGAAATCTTTTTATACTTCGGGAAAAGTTTAATTGGTATTAAAAACCAAAAAATAAAAATCCAATTTCAGGGCTGGAATATAGACATTTTCTTGTTCATAAAAGTAACCATATAATTTGCTATTTTTATAATGAATTATACCTACCTTATATATCAGGAAGAAATAGATTGGTATTACAAACCAAAAAAATCTAACAATTAGGACTTTTTGGGGTACATGAAACGAATTTTTTCTCTTTGTTTATTAACTCAACATATTTAAAATTTTTGAAAGACGATCAGAGGTATTACAAATAAGAAGAGCCAAACATTTAGCTTCCTTGCCGAAAAATTTTAAATTTTTCTTAAATTTAACATCATTTTGATTTTTTAATTAAACCTTCTTTCTGTTTTAGCAAGAAAGAAAGAAAGAAGAATTACATCTTTGAAGGGTGTTTAAGTTTCGACACAGCCGAATATAGCACTTTTACTTGTTATATATCTTTTTTTGTATCATATACATATATATATATATATATATATATATATATATATAAATATTTATTTTTTAAAATAAGTTACAAATCTGAAATAATCTGTAATTTGTTGCCAGCGTATTCTCAATAATGCCCCAGAGGCGCTGAGACCATATTATAATGTATGATTGTAATTTTGAATTAATAAATAAAAACCTAAAAAAATAAAGTGGTGAAATTGATATTCCAATCAAACAGGTGTATTGTTGGACATATTCTACTATTGTGCTCTGTTGGTTGAGAAAAACGCCAAGTAGTAGGACAACGTTTGTTGCCAATCGAGTGTGTAGAATTCAAAAGAATGTCGGAAAACAAAATTTGTATCATGTTAGGTCGGAATATAATGCATGTTAGGTCGGAATATAATCCAGTGGGTTTAGCTAGTAGAGGAGTTCCACCTTCGGATCTGGCGAAATTATCTCTGGTGGCATGGATCAACGCGGCTGCTTAACTCTAAATCTAATTGTACCATAATCTTTCCCCCTCTAGCCACAGATGTCAAAGCCAGAACTGTTAAAACTCATGCACTTTTCAAATTTCGAAGATGTTTTGTACCGATTTTCAAACCCTGATCGTGCTCTCAGAGTGATATTGTATTTGTTTCGTTTTTACTATCGGGCAAATTCTACACATAAAGGCAATTATACTTTTGAGTCTACAACAGTTTTATGTGATGAAATAAAGCTATGTATAGACGATTGTGAGATCTAACAATATTGTCAGAAAATTTTTCAGAAAATGTCTAGCAATCGTGTGAACTTACAATTTTTGTCTTGCAACGTTGTCAGAAAAATTATCGTCAGTACATTGTCAGACAACAATATTGTAAGACATCTGCCAATCGTCTGAACAATTACCTACAATGGTCCCAGAAATAATTCACACTTTAAGAATGTGCTTTGGGCGTCCGGAACATGTCGGGTGTTTTTTATAGGGTGATACAAGTTTAAATCATAATAAAACATAGTAAGATATTTTTGATGGCTTCAGTGTATCTACCCTCGGATACCCCGACACCTCCACCAACATCGGAATTGAGGCGCATTATATCATCCGCCAGGAGTAAAGGTAGGAATATCTTAATAGGTTGTGATGCCAACTCGCTTCATCTCTCTTGGGGTAGCACTAATTGCAACAATAGAGGTGATGCGTTTTTTGAATATTTAGTGGCAAATAAGAGGTTATTGACATCACTATATGCTCAGAAAACTTAATTGATGAAATAAGCAATTGGCACGTGTCGGAAATGCATTCCTTCTCGGATCATCGCTATATTTTCGTGACTTTAGACCATCCTGATCCTAACCCCATAACATTTAGGAATAGGGCCAAGTTCTAGTTTACAAAACAAACTCGAGAACTATCCACCACCAGTAGATACTGTAGGGCGCATAGATTCAGAGATAGATAGACTAAGTACTGATATTAGGGAATCCTTTGAGGACAGTTGTGCACTCAGAAATAGGCGAAACCCAAAAGAAAAACCCTGGATGACGGGTCAATTTATAAATCTCAGAAGAGAAACCAGAAGGCTCTTTAATAGGGCCCGTAGGAAGGGACTCGATATACACTGGGAAGAATATGAAGGTAAACTTAACGTTTACAATAAAAAAAGAAGGGATGCCAAACGCGAATCCTGGAAGCTTTTCTGCGAACAGGTAGACAGCGTTAGTGAGGCTTCCAAAATAAAGAAACTTCTGTCGAAAACCCACACTCAACCTGAGACACTTGTTGACTCGGAGGGCAGAGACGATGGAAGAGTTATTAGGATTTCTTATGGAGGCACACTTCCGTACGGTGCAGGAGAACCGTCCGGAAGCGGTACACCCCCAGAGGAATATGGACAATCCAAGGATAACAATAGATACTCGAATGGTATGTAGAGCGGTGAAGAGCTTTTCGCCCTATAAAGCAGCAGGGCCTGATGGCATTTTCCCGGCTCTTCTTCAGAGAAGTATGGACCTGATAGAGGACAAGTTGGCTAATATCTTCACAATCTATCTTACAAATGCATATACCCCCTTGGCATTTAGGGAGGCTAGAGTTGTCTTCATTCCAAAGCCGGGCAGGGCAAGCTATGCGGATCCGAGGGCTTACAGACCGATTAGTCTAACTTCATTCGTACTGAAGACATTGGAACGTATTGTGGATACAATGTTGAAGGAAAGGATACCGCACGATATACTGAAATTTAAACAAAACGCTTATATTAAGGGCAGGTCTGTTGAGACGGCCCTACAAGAGGTTGTATATGATATAGAGAGAACCTTCGATTTGGGTATGTACACCATGGCTGTATTTATTGATATAGAAGGGGCTTTCAATAATGTATGGACCTCGAGCATTATTAACTCGCTGGGTAACTTTGACTTGGACCAGAGATTGACTGCATGGATCAGTCATATCCTAAGGAACAGGAAGATAAGGTGCGTGGTTAAAGACACAAGGGTAGGGGGGAATGTGTGTTGCGGAACGCCACAGGGGGGAGTACTGTCTCCCTTGCTGTGGGTGGTAGCCATAAATACCCTACTGAAGACATTATCCCAGGAAGGATTTGTTCCCGTCTGCTATGCAGACGATGTAGCGAAACTGATAAGGGGAAACAATCCTAGGGTTCTTTGCGAAAGGGCAATAGAGGCCCTGAATTTAGCTTATAACTGGGCTACACAGGGGTCTCAATGTCAACCCAGAGAAGACAGAAATTTGTATGTTTACAAGGAAACGGAAGATTGCACTTTTGGAATCACCGGTTTTCCGAGATAGGACGATACAGATTAATAAAAAGGTCAAATATCTAGGAGTGATACTCGACTGGAGGTTATCCTGGAAGGACCATATAGAAAGTAGGGTGATCAAGACCCAAAGAGTCTGGACCTATTGCAGAAGGACAATTGGGTCCAAATGGGGAATGAGCCCAAAGATGGCACACTGGCTCTATACGAGTGTGGTAAGACCAATTGTGACGTACGCCTCGTTAGTATGGTGGACGTCCTTGGAGAGGAAGATGAATATCAAACATCTTCAAAGGATACAATGACAGTGCTGTATCGGCATCTGTGGCGCGATGAGAACCACATCAACTAAGGCGATGGAAAATATTCTATCAATACTGCCTATTGATATACAGGTTAAATACGAAGCAGCTCTGGCTGCTACGAGATTGATGGTAATGGGTGAGTGGCTGACTAGGGAACATACAACCAAACACCAGAGTATAGTACACGTCTTACCAGGGAACAACGCTCGCACGGTCACGTGCGATAGAATCCCTATTAGATATGTACAATCACACTGCACCACCATAATATCGGAAGGTATGGACCGTTCGGGTGGAGGTTTCTGTGACATGGGTCGTAACTTTAGCAAATACCTCCGCCTGCCGGATCATAGCACGGTATTTCAGAGTGAGATCGTGGATATTACGGAAGGGATAAAATGTTTGAAGGAAATCGATAACAGACTACCGATTCGTATATTCACGGATAGTAGGAAGGTCCTCGAGGCCCTGAGGAATCATGTGGTTCAATCTCGGTGTGTACTACAGTGCAAGGATGAGATTAAGTCATTCACGCAATGTATGGACATAGAGATAATATGGATTCCAGGACATCAGGGGATACCTGGAAATATTGAGGCAGATAGGCTAGCAAAGATGGGAACATTAATGGCGAACATCACACGATAGTCCGAAGCCATTTCAGGTTTTTAAGAATGAACTAAAGCGATGGGCTATAGAATTACATACAAGAGATTGGCAGAACTCTACCGTAGGTAGGGTGACTAGAATTCTATGGGGGGACCCAGATGGTAGTAGGACAAAGGAGGTCCTAACATTGAGTAGGCCAACACTACGGAGGTCGGTTTATTTAATAACAGGACATACAGAGTTAAGGACTCACCTGGCACGAGTGGGAATCGTTGGCGATATAACATGCAGGGCCTGCCAGGAAGAGGACGAGACACTGGAGCACTACTTGTGCTACTGTCCAGCTTTTAGCCAAGTCCGAAGACAAACATTCAATCAGGAGATTATACAGGAGATGGAATTTCTTAGGGCCTCTAATTGGAAATACTTAAGGAAGTACATTGAAGAAACTAGGTTCTTGACGTAATCAAACTCAGAGGTTTCCATGGTATCGGTGGAGGCTCCCTACAGGGGAATGGGAACTCCTTATTATAGAGCGCACAACAGGCCTATGAGGCCTAAGTGTAATCCAAGACGGATTGGGATGATTATGCCCCTCTTTTTCAACCTAACCTAACCTAACATACATATTTTTGATATCAATGAAACGGTCTTTATTGGATAGAAAATTTTATGACATATATGTTTAAATATGATTTCGGCTATGTGGCCGCCACGGCTGGCACGTAGAAGGCGCAATCTGGAACACCAATTTTCAACAACCAAAAGAAATCTTCCATAAAGTGGAAGGACACAAACTCAGTTACTGAGAACGGCGACGAATTGGTTGATTAGGACCATCTTGACTGATTTCCCGTAACAGTAAATGTGGTCCGAAAACGATCTATTGTTATTCGAAGTAGACACTCTGAAGGACGATTGTGTACGCCATAAAATGGACGAAGTGCACGATAAGTTTGATGAAAAGAACCATTATTTTGATTAAAAATTTGCACTCGTTACTCTGGTGTAAATCGATCTATAATGACATGTCAAAGCAAATTAAACAAAAAGCAACTAGCAGCTGTTAAATGGGTGGTCAAATAAAGCAGTGATGCCAAACCAAAATTGTATCACTCTATAAAAAACACCCTTTATTTTGGAACGTGTACGAGTAGTTAAAAAGGCAAGAAAACTACACCAGCCAAGAGATAAATTGGAGTCTATTATTGAATTTGCACTTTGTGTAAAAAATATTTATTCCACTATGAAGTCTTGCAAAATGGAAGAACATATGAATAATCCATTGCTGGTAAAAGAATTACTTGATAAGTTATCTAGCCAATATAAATTAAATTGGGCTATGTATCCGAAAGACGATCGTGTACGAATTATTATAACATTTAGTGACTGGAAATTTCAACTACCTGATACCGCAAGCACTGTTTTTTCGGTTTCACCAACGATCAAAAATGTAAGTTTAAATACTCATACAGACGAGCAACCGGAATTTAAAATAAAGTGTTTATTGTGTACACGTGAGCATAAAATTTCAAAGTGTATTTTAATAATCTGCCATTAGATAAAAAGTGGGATATGGTGAAGAAAAATAATTTGTGACGAGCTTGTTTAAAAGGAAAATGTTTCTCCAGGAGACAAAGTGGTGTTGAAGGTTGTACAATAAAGCACCACAAATTGTTGTATAAATATCCAGATGAACCTACGACTTCAACTTCGCAATAAAATAGCAGTTCAAAACAAAATAATACTACAAGTGGAGCAATAAATTCACATTCGTCCACGGATAATATTTAAATAAATATTTTTAGAATTTTACCAATTCGCCTTCAAAAGAATAATGGCTTTATAAATACGTACGCATTCTTTGATGAAGGGTCTTCTGTGCCACTAATTGATATGGGTATTTTTGATCTATTAGAAATTGATGGTGTGAAACATTCCTTATGTTTAAAGTAGACCGGTAGCACTACTCGGCTAGAAAATTCTTCTGTAGAATCATCTATAGTTACATCAGGTATGAATAATGACAGAAAATTTACGTTGCAGCAGGTGCATACTATAGAAAATCCAGGCCTGCCACAGCAGATATTAAATATGAAAGAAATAGATTCCGAATATCCGTACTTAATGGACTTTCCATACTGTCCTATAAAAATGCAGCCCCCAGAATTTTAATTGGATTAAATAATGGGAGTATGACAGTACCGTTAATGATTCGTGAAGGTCAATGGTGTCAACCAATTGCAATAAAAACACGCTTAGGCTGGACCATTCAAGGCTGTAGCAGTAAAACTAAAGAATTTGGGTGAATAAATATTCATAATTGTGAGTGTGAAAAAAATTACAATGAACTGCATAAATTGTTGAAAGATAGCTTTAACTTGGGAGAACCTATACGAAAATTAGTAATAACCGAGGAAGATAATAAAACTATGGAAGTGTTGAGGACTACATGTTAAAAAGTTGACGGACATTACGATGTGGGGCTTTTATGGAAAAAAGAGATTCATAATTTACTTGAAAGTTACAACAATGCTTATAAGCGCCTCACGTGTCTGAAGGCTGATGACAGAGTGGCCGCTAGTTAAATAAAATAATTCAATTTAATTTTTTAAATATAAAATTAAAATACTCAATTATTTATAAACTCTATATAAGTAAAAGATGTTAATATGATATTTATGTTATATTCCACATAAATTTTATTTAACAAAAACAAAAAACAACTTAATAATATAATTCATTATACTAAATCAAAACGATTTCAAAATTTTCCCGAAAAAAAAAGAATTTTTATGAATCTTACATAAACGATTCTAGTTTAATACTTTTGTGACAACCATTAACATGGCATTGAATGACCACGCAACATTTTTTGAGTGTGAACCTGAAAAAAGTAAAAAAGCATCCGCTAAACATGTGCACTTGTCGACTTATCATCAACGACTAAATGAAAGAGCATAAACATTTATGTGTGAATTCTCTCCAAACAATTGTTTCATGAACTGGGCTTCCCTGGTGTAGACAGCTTTCAAGAACCGCTCGATTTGGCGGCACTAGTAATATTTATTCACACTTATGCAGGTTTCAACATTCGAAATTGGTCATCAAACAGCACTAAAGCAGTGGTGGGCACCGTCAATGTATTGATAAATTGTGTATGTGTTGAGCTTGCGAGCTACCCACCAAGTACAAAGCCAAGCGTTTGAAAGATAATGGTGCATTATATATTTATACATAAGTAGCAATATTTTCTAAGTTAAAAAAACGTTGATTACGTAAAATTATTAATAAGTTTATGGGATGTTATACGTCGTTAATTTAGGCTGGTCTTTCAAAGTAGGCAATAAAATGTTCTAGTATCAATGTTCTCTGAGAGAATCTAACAACCGTGTAAACTGATAAT
>OX637537.1:20903059-21008059 GCA_951800035.1 Linnaemya tessellans
GCATCTCACGGGATGCACATTATCAGTAATGTGCTGTTGGCTGAAGTAGTAGAACACGATAATATGAAGCGGAGGGTCGTGAGTTCGAGCCCCCGCTGAGTCATGAAATATTGTGTTGAATTCTTCTGATTAGCATTAGTGCGTGGTTGTGTTAGTTGTTGCCAGCCTGTTTCAATGATGAAGGCATAGTCACTGGTCACTGAACATAATTGGCAGCGACCGACACTATCATGTACTAAAAAGCAGAGTAACAGCACCCACCTTCGTTGGCCCTGTAGCAAAAATTAGCCATCGAAGTAAAAGGTTGAAATAGCTACAAAAACAACTGTCTATCTTCTCATCTTTCCTAATCTGTCCCCTCAATACTATCCCCTCGTTTTCAGTTCCGGTGCAATGCATTGCATATATAGGGGTCATCCCCTGAGTGCTGGTCCAAGATAAAAAAAAAACAGTAAATGTGGTCCGAAAACGATCTATTGTTCTTCGAATTAGCAGCTCTAGGACGATTATGTACGCCATAAAATGGACGAAGTGCACGATAGGCTTGAAGAACAGAACCATTATTTTTATTAAAAATTTCCACAATTTGCACGCGTTGCTCTTGTGTAAGTCGATCCATAATGAAATTTTAAGACAAACTAAACAAAAAGCATCAGTGTCGGAGTTTTGTAGTCTCCCATCGGACGCGTCCCCAGGTGGCGGATAGGGGAAGACCGAGATAGTGCCTCATCTGATACGCTGCACAAGTGGTCAGCTGAGTCACTATCAGGTCTTTGGGTCTAACTCGAACTTGTGGACCTTCACACACCACTGAACGTCCATAGGTTTGGGTCGGATCAGGCTCCACACTAGGAAAACCCCATCTGGGGCGTACCTTGTCAAAGAGGCGCCATGGCTGACAGAACCAAATGGGGGCATCATCCGGGGCTACTTCCCACCTCTATCGACACCCCACCAAAGGTGAGGCAGAGATGGGAAGGAATCTGACACGTTCAACATTCCTTAGTTTGGGTTCGTGGCAGTAGCAGCCACTACAGTACCAAGAGCGTTACACGACACACAACACTGTTGGTCGTGGACCGTTCTAGACAATGGAAGATGCTCCTCAAGAATGTAGGAAATCTGTGTTGGAGTCCGTGGACCAAAACTTCGCCACTTGTAAGGTTAAGGTGGTTGGTACCAGTGCCGAGAACCTGAATGGCTAGTCAGTGGTTAAAGAAGACTAGTCGCTAACAGCTCTCCTCCGACGCCAGGGCACGGGTCGGTTGTAACCCAAAAATAGTTGCCTAACCCACGGCATGCCGTCACTGCGGTGGGTGGTCCACCTGTTACGCGCAACTCGTGGGAACAAAAATGAAAAAGAAAAAGTAAAAAAACAAAACAAACCGCTAGCCCTCCCACTAGGGAAGGCTAGATTACTGCGCAGTGTGTCCTTGGATGTAAGCCCAAGCACATCGGCAGCAGCAAAGGCTAAGGCCAGCAAAGGTGCGCCAACCGGAAAACCTCCGGCAGTGCCACAAGCACCAATTCCAAAATCGGTGGGTGCGCCAGCTGGAGCAACATCAGCAGCTGCACCGGCTGCCTCATACACAGCTGAGGCGCAAGCAGCTGCCTTAAATGACAAGAAAAAGCGCAATCGACAATTCGATGCGCGGAAAGCCTTCGCTGAAGAGCGGGCTGCTCGACGCCATATCGAGCAGTTAGGCAAAAAACAGGCCGAGGACTTAACCAGTGAGGAGAAATCCGCGCTGGCATGGGCCAAGGCCTGTCTGACTGCCCAAAGCGGCTCCAATGCTGCAGCGATCAATAGTTCAGTGCCTAAGGCTACGGTTATAAATAGGCCTTACAGCGAAGTTGCAAGAAACTCGCTGGTAAGGGCTATTGTTGACCGCAGTAACAGCGACGGTTCAATCAACCACGAAAAATGGGAATTGATCTGTCAAAGATTACTGAATGTCTACCTGCAGAATCCGGAGGGGATTCAGGCGCACTCGCCACAATTTACGGATGCCGGCTGGTTCCAGGGCTACGTCAAACTGGTCACATGTAGGGACGAGCCGTCGACATCACAATTAAAGGACCTCATTGAGTCCCTAGGGGAAGTGTGGTCCGGCGCGAGGTTGGAATCGATCTCGGTCAGCGACATTCCTCGCCGACCGAGAGCAATAGCGATCATTCCGGCGGAACCACATGACCCTGCGGAAATCCTGGACATCTTCCGGAGAGGAAACCCAGACCTTCCTACCAGTGACTGGAGGGTAGTAAAGGTTTTCGAGCCGGTAGGTGCCCGTAGGAAGGCGATCGTGGTCCTGAACAAGAAGACGTTGTCTCTACTCCGTGGTAGGCAGGGCCTGATGTACTTTGGGTTCATGGGCATCAGGCTCCGTATATACCGGAGTGATGACAAACCCGATTCCGAAAACCCCGACCGAATGGAGGGGTCGCAAGGGTCAGCCAATGCTACCAAAATGGAGGGCATAGTCGACACCGCGGAATCAGTAACTTCCGGATGTTCCCAAGCAGACTCATGTCTGATTGGAGACCTCCTGGAGAGACTGGAGTTCGCGGAAGACGATAACGCGCTTCTGGACCCAAATCCAGGGGACGTGGAAATCGTTGTCAACTATGACCCGGATGTTTAAAATGGCGAAGGTTATTCAAATCAACCTTCACCATTGTAAGGCAGCATCTGCCGCGTTGACCCTCTGGCTCCCAGAGAGCGGAGAGGATATTGCGCTGATACAGGAACCATGGACCTCCAAAGCAAAATTCATGTACTCGGCGTAAAGGGCTACAAACTGCTGTATGCCAAAAACTCAGGTAATGATGAAAAGAACATTAGATCCTGCATTCTAGCGAAAGCCAACCTGAATATCTTCATTCTATCTAATTATAGTGATGAAGATACGGTGACTGCAGCCTGGGAGACAGGACAAACCTCTGTGTGGTTTGCCTCCTGCTATATGGCCCACAATCTTCAGGGCCCACCTCCAAGTAACCTTGTCCGCAACTGGGTTCATGTTGCAAATGCAAAAGGCGCTCCCATAATACTTGGAGCCGACGCAAATGCGCACCACCATATCTGGGGCAGCACAAACACAAATGTGAGTATATCTTTGATTTCATTCTAGAAAATAAACTAGTGGTGTCAAATCAGGGTTCAGAACCAACTTTTATTGTATCGAACAGACAGGAGGTGTTAGATATAACACTTGTTAGCGCAAAACATGCCAATTTAATTCGAGATTGGAAGGTCTCCTCTGACTGTTCCTTCTCTGACCATCGCTATCTAACCTTCGCGGTTGGCAACTTAGGTAGTAACATAAGACTGTGCGTCAACAGACGAAGAACAAATTGGGAGGAACAAAGCTGTATCCTCACCAATTATATTGCGCATCCTCTAACCATAGGAGAGGCTGCGGACATTGACAAAGCAGTGGACACACTGACGAATGCGTTCGAGATGGCCACAGATCTATCCTGTAGGCCATCTGTACAACGTAGCAAGCAAAGGCCTCCGTGGTGGACTGAGGATATAGCAGTCACCAGGAGGAACTGTCGCAAACTTTTCAACGTGGCAAAGAGAACGGGAAACTGGACACTCTATAAAGCCTCCTTGAATAGATTCAAAAATGAGGTCAGGAACGCAAACGTAAGCTTCTGCACTAGTGTAGAATCTACCTCCGAGACTTGCAGACTACGTAAGATCCTAGCCAAACAGCCGTCGATACCCGGCTACCTCCACAAAGAAGATGGCAGTTGGACCACTAATGGTATCAAATCGTTAGAGGTTCTTATGGACACCCACTTCCGGGGTTCCCAATCTGATGTGGTAATACCGCAGGTATATCCCACACATAGCTAGCCTTCCGCTTCCATTGACATAGATATGGAAAGGATATGCTGGGCCATAAATAGTTTCCATCCGTTCAAATCTCCAGGACCGGATGGGATTATTCCCGCGGACCTGCAACACAACGCAGCTCTCGTAATGCCATGGTTACTGGCTATATATAAAGCTTGTATCCTTTGGTCATATATTCCAACAAAATGGACTAAATGCGTCGTGATCTTCGTTCCTAAAGAAGGGAAGACTTCGCACACTGAGGCGAAGGATTTCAGACCCATAAGCCTGACATTCTTCCTTTTGAAAACACTGGAGAGGGTTATTGATGTTCATATAAAAACATTCTTAAATCACTCTCTCCTCTCCGCGTCTCAACATGCCTACACCAAAGGTAAATCAACTGAGACTGCCCTTCACTCGCTCGTGGGACATATAGAAAAGTCTCTTGAGCACAAGGAGTATACTATGGCCACCTTCATGGACAATGAAGGGGCATTTAACAATATCGATCCAATGTCAATTATTCACGCTCTAGGCGAGCTGGGTATTGACCGGACGACTATTCGGCTTATTGAGAATTTGCTTTCACGCAGAATTATTACTTCCACCCTAGGTACAGCCACCATCATCAGGAGGGCTCACAGGGGAACCCCGCAGGGTGGGGTGCTGTCACCCTTATTGTGGAATGTAACGACGAATCTGTTGCTCAGAGTCTGGAGATCATGGGTATTAAAACTGTTGCATATCCAGATGATGTTGCAGTGGCAATATTAGGTTTCCATTTGGACACTATGTCACGGAGGCTGGAGACAGCTTCTAAAGGGGTTAACGATTGGTGTTTGAGATGCGGACTCAGCGTCAACCCTACAAAAACGGAACTGGTACTCTTCTCGAGAAGGTACAAGATTCCCCCATTCATCCACCCAAAACTTAATGGCATTACACTGGACCTCTCGGATAAAGTCAAATACTTGGGTATTGTGATTGATAGTAAGCTATCATGGACTTCTAATGTCCATGCAAGAGTGAGGAAAGCCTTGGTGGCAATTTACGTCTGTAGGAAAGCCATTGGCCCTACCTGGGGCATAAGCCCAAAGGGAATAAATTGGATACTAGAGACTGTGATAAAACCTATACTATTCTATGGTATTGTGGTCTGGTGGAAAGCACTGGACGTAGCGAGAAGCCGATCCTACATTTAGAGGGTTCTCCGCAGAATAGCACTTATGATAACGGGTGCTCTTAGAACGACGCCAAAAAGGGCGCTTTTTGCTGTGCTGGCTTCCGGCAGACCTGACTGCTTGGAAACTGGCTCTACGCACTGCAGTCAGAATGAACACAACAGACCTGACTGCTAGGAAGCTGGCTCTACGCACTGCAGTCACGATGAACACAATAGGCGCATGGACCCATAGACCATGGGGTCATGCTAGCATTCTGGACACGATGGGTAATCTACCACATGTTATCGACTACTGCACTCCGGTACCCTAACCCAGTAGGAAATTTAAATTTTCTCTGGCGGAAGGGTTCTCCCCACTGCACGGATCCGTACAGATTTTTACGGACGGTTCGAAACGGGGGAACAGGGTCGGTGGGGGTGTCTTTATTCCAGACTTTAGAATCGAGATGTCCTTCAAACTCCCGGACGAGTGTAGCGTATTGCAGGCGGAAATATCTGCTATTAAAAGGGCAGCGTTATGGCTAAGGTTTTATCGGATATCGAACCGGGACATCCAATTCATTACCGACAGTCAAGCTGCAATAAGGTCTCTTACGGGGGTGTATAGCACATCCCTACTTGTCCAGGAATGCCGCGGAGCCTTTGACGGACTTGCGGAACATTCACGCATCACCTTGAACTGTGTGCGGGGACATGGGACCACCACGGGCAACATTAAGGCGGATGAACTAGCGGGGAGAGGAACCACACTTCAGGAAGCCGACATTGACCAACTAAGTGGGATTCCACTCTCATCTTGCTGGAGACGCTTTGATGTTGCACTATTCGAATTGGCTCAGGACAGGTGGTTCAGAGAAAACACTTGCGAGATATCAAGACTCTTATTTCCCCGCCTAGAATCTAGGAGGACGAAGGATCTTTTGAATTTCACAAGAGGTCATCTACGTAATATAGTGGCCACACTTACTGGTCACTGCACCTTTGGGATCCATGCCAGGCGCATGGGGCTCCCCTATAACGACTACTGCTCCAGTTGCAATGATGATGAGGAGGAGGAAAGCATTGCACACCACCTCTGCTTCTGTCCTGCTCTGGAGGAGCAGCGCCTACAGTCTCTGGGCAAGGCACGCTTTGGAGACATTTCGGAGATATCGGTGATAGGACTGAGATACCTGAGTCTCTTTATTAGGAGCAGTGGCTGGTTCGGCAGCTGACTCCCCTGGACGTGTATGCACGACCATAACTTCTGGTTTATGTATCCCATCTTCTTCCTTACTATCCTTCTTACCTTAACTTTCGACTATCCCTACTTCTTCCTCTTTTCTTATCTTTTCAATCCTCTTAAATACAGGTGTCACAAAGGGATCAAAATAATTGGACCCAAGTTTTTCCTTTCACCAGCAACCTGCTAACCTAACCTAACCTAAACAAAAAGCAACTATCAGCTGTTATATGGGTGGTCAAATAAAGCAGTGATGCCAAATCAAAGTTGTATCACTCTATAAAAAACACCCTTTATATGCAATTGACCGCTACTTCGTATCCATCGTTCGATAAAAAAACGTAGTGAAATTAACCTCTATTTCATGTCTGCCACTTTTTCCCACGTATTAACGTTAGATAGATGCAATTATACTAATGCTGCATTTAGACTACTGCCGAAGTTGGCAATTTTTTTGTCAGTTCTTGGCAGTTACGTGTAAACGTCAGTAAAAGTATGCAATTTTTATTGCATTATAAAATGCCATTTGAAATGACAGTTGGTAATGCCACAAAAACTGTCATCGTGTAAACACCCTAAATTTGCATGTTTGCAGTTAATGACAACCCTGGCGAAAAAATGAAAATTTTCATTTTAAACTGACAAGCTTGGCAGCACAAAAGGCGTTTTTTGCAAAATGGAAATGTAAGTTTTACTTTATTTATATTATGTATAGTTATTAACTGTTACATTTACTGTAGCAGTTTATTTGTTTAAACACAACAATAAAATATTTTATTTAATAATTATTATAAACTTATTTATTTTCAGCTTACCAAGTACACAAAAGCGGCAACGCAAAATTGAAAAAAAAAATGGTTATCTGAGGAGGTAAATCTCCTCATATCGATGATGGAGGAGCGCGAAGCGCTTTGGAATTATGGTACGCAGGAGTACCGTAATCGGGACTTAAGAGAGTCCAAGTGGCTGGAAATATCCCAGGCAACCACTCGCAGCATTGCCGACTGTAAAGCTCAGTGGAACACTGTGAAAAGTCGGTACAACGTAAGTATTTTGTTTAAAAAGAGCATAAACTTTTGACTTAAAATAAATTCTATATATTTATTAGACTGAACGTCGCAAAGAGTGTTCGACAAAGAGTGGTCAAAGTGGAGAACGCTACTCATCACGATATGAGTTTTTCAATGCCCTATCTTTTTTGAATAGCGTTTGTGAGCGACCAGCTGGTTCTACACAAACCAATATGGTAAGTTCAGTGTAAATAATTGTTATTTTAGGATTATTATTAATTGTCGTCATTTTAAATTAGATATCATCAGAAATTGAGGTGGTGGACAGCCCCATCACTATTGAGTATGTGTCCGATGGAAATAGCGATGAACTAGAGAGTTTGTCTACTCCATAATTCGGGATCTTGCGCCGCTAGCTTATTGCGAAATGAATGATAAAAACCACTTCCTTCTAAAAACAGTGGGCGCATCCACTGTGAACGCCGTTTTCTCGATCGCTTCTGGTTCGCAGCTTCTTCCTCTTCTAAGAGGAGTAGGGCACCAGCACAAATGATAATATCGTCTTCACAATCCATTACATAAGCAATTATTAAATTTATTAATAAGCACATAACAATCAAAATAAACTTTGTGAATAATTTTTGTGATAGCTGCTGTCAGTTGTGTAAACAGGGTTGGCAGTACACTTGTCAAAAAAAAACAGCTGTTCTATAAAATTACTGCCACCTACTGACAATTAAATTTGATGTCATTTTCTACAACGTGTAAACACTTGGCAGTATTGCAATGACAATTAACTGACAAACCTGTCAGTAGCCGGCAGTAGTCTAAACGCAACTTAACTCTTTTTTTTGTGCTAATATTTGTTTCATAATAACTAGATCAGGCTCAAAATATATAACAGATCCAAACTCAACAAACAGTAGAGGAACGTTATGGCAGCGGCTCAAGAAATTACAGAAATTTGCATTTGACTTAACACCGCAGCGAAACTAGTAAAATTCGTCCTCCGCATGTGACAGTTAAGGCCCATTTAGCCGAACGCTGAAATCGTAAATGCTCCGCAAACGCATCAGCTGATCAAACCTGTTATAACGCAAATTGTGAAAATGCTTATTTGAGCGCTATAAAAAGCAGCGCAGCGCAACCAACCTGCAGAAAACAGAATTTCACGCAGAGGATACGCAGAGAGTGATGGCATGTATGTATGTTGAATGAATGTTGATATTTGAACATTTGTAGACATACATAGCATATTTAATAAATTAATTTCCTATATAATTTATTTTTCTTTATAAAATCTCAAAAAAGGCTGTAAATATATGTGAATATTTTATGTATGCATATGTATGTACATAAATGAATGCATGAATTTATGTAGTACCAAAATTATTACATATGTAATTTCTGTACGCATATGCAGGCAAATGCGTCGATAATGTTTAGCGACCAGTGCTATGCCATTGAGACAACCCGACAACAATTAACACAATCTTGCACTAATGCAGGTCAGAAAAATTTGAAACCATATTCATGACTGAGGTCGAACTCGGGATCTAAGACATTGTAGTCTTGTGCTCACTACTTCCGGCAACAGCACCCTTATAAAATAACCCTCTTATTCATAAAAAATTATGAGTGTCTAATAACAGCGTAATAAAACAAAATTTCATATGAAATTAGCTCTATTACACTCTTATAAGCCTCTCATAATTTTTATGAATAAGGGGGTAAATGTATAAATAAATGTATAATTTAGCCATACATATAATAAATATTACATCGATCGCAAGCTTAAAATAAAAAGTATAATTTAGCCATACATATAATAAATATTACATCGATCGCAAGCTTAAAATAACATATTGTACTAGTTATATAATTTCCCATCGCGGCAATAGGCATCAGTAAAGTAAACCTAAAAGAAAACTGGAACAAATTTGGCCTGCAACTAAATGTTTTAGGACCTCCAACACGTACAGGAGAGGCTTGAGCATAACTTGGGCTGATTACAGATTCAAAATTAAAAAAAAATTAATTAATAATAAAACTGAATCCAGTGCCACTGGTGGAGGTCCATTTAAACAGTTCGTACTCCTACAGAAGAAGCTTCGCTTGGCTTTCCTCACAGAAATAAAGAGAATGAGTAGAATGAATTAGGTATCGTAATAGATGAGGGCATGCAAAATGTGGAACCAATTTGCTCACAAACAGTGGATGTTCCTAAAGAGTCAGAAACATCAGAAGAAGTCAAACACAAAATAATGAAAGTTTTTCTTTTAGAAGAATAAAAACTCCTTCAAATAAAGCATTGAAAAATCTACTTTTAGAGGAACAGCTATATGTACAAAACGAATTATATACAAAAGTACATGAATCTTTAACTGAAATCATGAGATATCTACGCAAAAGCAATTATTTGAAGGAAGAAAAGTTAAAACTAAGGATGAATTGAAAAAAAGAGATCATCGAAAAGATATGTTAAAACTTAGAAAAGAAAAAATACAAATTAAATGAATACACATTGAATTGGATGAAATAGGAAACGGTATCCAACGTTGACTTTTATTTTATTTTTAAATTCAAAAATCAATTGTTTTATTTTCTGCTTAAGCCGAAATCTATTTTTACTTGTTTTTCTTAATTTTATTTGTTTTATTAATAAATTTAAATATTATTTTCTATACATATTTACACTTAATTGAAACATTAAATATTTAATGACTGTAGTATGAATGACCTAATACTCGACGCACTGCAATCATCATTTACCACGGAATTCGTTGCGGATATTTCATTAACTGCATCAGTTTCAGGCATCTCCGTGTTAAAATAAATGCATGTATTATGTGAAGCTGCACAAACAGAAGCAATTTTGGCAGCCATATCCGGTGTGCATGAATGTAGTTAAAACGGCTTACTTGCGAACCTTCGGTAGGTGATCTGAACAGCGTTATTAAGAACTTTTCTAAGCGGTAGCCTGCATCACCTAAAAGTACATACGAGTAATTTTCTTTTAACAACCTTTTCAAGTCGCTAATATTCCATACTAGGTAGTCGTGAACAGATCCTTAATGATGAGCTGATATGGTCATATCTCATTCTCATTTCGTGACCGCAAACCTGTAGAAGAAAATTTTTTAGTATTGTGTTTTTAAAAGTAGTAATTTAGACTTACCACCGTTGCATTAAGACTGAAGAATCGTTTTCTGTTCCTGTATTTGAATTGTTCTTCATTTTCGGGTAATATGAAATTTATGTTAGTTCCACTATACATCCTTATACACCAGGAAAACCAGTTTTATTATAAAAGTACTCTTTGATTTCCAATTTTTCACTACCTTCCGTTGGAAAACAAATCCATTTAGGGCAGACTACTTTATATATATCATCTATTCATTCTCTAAATACATTGTTTACAGAATATTGGTTCATACTGATGTTAAAATAATTGCCGGTACCTTTGTGATAACTCCCTGCAGCTAGAATCCGCATTGTTACCGCAAGCTTCAAAATATCTGGCAAATGCGTTGATCTTACGGTCTTGGTTAATTTTGGCGTAATGTTTTTTCAATTATTTTTACTTACTTGGAATTAGGTAACACCAATATATTAGACTGTTGTCGCAATATTCTTCGCATGGTATTACGCTCAACAACAGTATACTCCTCCTCATCTTCAAAAGAAGAAAACAAAGCAACACTTAACATTTTATTAAATTTTATTACCATAAAATTTTTTTTATTTCTTTACGACATTCTGTAAATAATTTCAATTGCTTTTTGACAGTTTCATTAACTGGGTTACACATAATTATTTAAAACTATACAAATTATGAAACAGTCTGTATTTTATATTCCACTTTTTGACAGCAACAAAAATGTTGCTGTAAAAAATTTTAGATGGTTCCAAAAACAAACAAAAACGTCAACGACAACGTTCTTCATGCGAGACCGACACTCTTAATAAAGCCGAATATGACGGTAAATTGAGGGAACATAAAGTACTTTTGCTGTACATTATTTAGGAGGTAGAAACATTCAAGATTTCAAATTGGAAGAGAAACCCCCGAGCTCTAATACTTTCTTAAACTAAACCCCCCCCTTATTCATAAAATTATGAGAGTCTAATAAGAGCGTAATAAAACAAAATTTCATACGAAATTTGCTCTATTACACTCTTATAAGCTTCTCATAATTTTTATGAATAAGGAGTTAATTCTGCAAATCATTGAATTATGCTATCTCTTACTCTCAGGCGCGTTTACTAACAGGGAACAAAATCTATAATCCAAGCCTGAGTCTTCATCCTTGGTATACACACAAAAAGCAAAGCTTAATAATGTGCATGATTATAATAATATTTTATATGCATCTTATTACTTACGAGTAGTTATTGCTTTGTTTTATATTTACTTTTAAATACATGTATTTATTTTACTCAATTGGTGTTTAATGCGTAATTCTTTACACGATATGTTGTGAGATACATACATACATAAATATGTAAAAAAACATTTTTTTTCAAATGAAACAATTTGAAGTAGTAGAACACGAGGCTATGAAGCGGAGGGTCCTGAGTTCGAGCCCGCGCTGAGTCATGAAATATTGTGTTGAATTCTTCTGATCAGCATTGGTGTGTGGTTGTGTTAGTTGTTTCCAGCCTGTTTCAATGATGAAGGCATAGTCACTGGTCACTGAACATAATTTGCAGCGACTGATACTATAATGTACTAAAAGCAGAGTAACAGCACCCGCCTTCGTCGGCCCTGTAGCAAAAATTAGCCGGTGAAGTAAAAAAATGTTGATATAGCTACAAAAAAAAAACTATCTAACGTCTCATTTTTCCTAATCTGTCCCCTCAATACCATCCCCTCGTTTTCAGTTCCGGCGCAATGCATGGCATATGTAGGGGTCATCCCCTAAGTGCTGGTCCTACTCCTAAAAAAAACACCAAGAAGTGGAGAAATATTAGAACAACAGTTTTGTATAAAAAATAATTGACTTTCCGCTCAAATAAACATAATTGGGGGATTCACATTGTAGTCATAAGTCATAAAATAATAGCACAGAATATATGACTAGTGTGAACAACCCGTCATAACTAAGTATGGTATTTCAAACGTCGATCAGCTGCTGCCTTGCTATGAGCTGAATACATTTTTTTTTTGCGGCGGCATACGGAAAAACGTTCAGTGGCTGCCAGCTACGTAAGTTAAACGAGAAAAATTTTTCACTTGTATATATTTAGTTTGCGATTTAGTTCTCTTTTAATTTTTTGTATGTTATAAAAATGTGATTTAATGTACAGACATATATGTATGAATAATTTTTTAGCCGTTCTTTATTCGTGAATCATATATAAGTAACGGCGGCAAACATATACCATCGCCATCTCGCTTAAAGATTTTCAGCCCTTCGACTCAGATCTCTAGAGCAATTTTGTGACAAAACAAACGCATACCTGAAAGAGTGCTATTATGTTATGATTTTTTGTATGCAGCACAACAACAACTTTTTTAAACTGGTCTAAAATATTATGACTTTATGACAATATGACTAAATAGCACACAGTGTGAATACCCCAAATATAGTAATAATAAAAATGGTCGAATAAAATTTGTTTCCATACTTTTTTTAATTGACCAAAAAAAGTACACTGTGTAACTACTATATACTAATAAAAAGCTTTTAATTAAAGCAAGTGTTTATTGAGCTAAATATTTTCCAAATGGCATTGTCTTTTAGTTTCGTATAAAACTGTTTTACTTCATAAACACGTATCTGAATTAAAATATCTTTCATTAGTAGTTAGTGGTTACGCTTTTGTGGGCAGATTTTTGATAAGTGTGACCGTACCTTAAGGCTTAAGTATACAGTAAATGTTTGCACAGCAGTTTATTAAGCTTACTTGAATAATATGCTTTGCTTATATATACATAAGTATGTACATACATACGAGTGGATTTTCATTATTTACTAAAAATTTTATGTACAAATTTTCCCCTTTTGAAATAATTTATTAAAAATAGATTTTTGCTATATAAATATGTTGTCTGTATTAATTAGCTTAAATTCCTGTCTGGGTAATGTCATGAACGACTAATACCTGCCTCGGATATAAACATATATATATATATATATATATATATATATATTTATATATATATATATATATATATATATATATATATATATATATATATATTTATATATATATATATATATATATATATATATATATATATATATATATATATATATGATACTCGTTCATACTTCAAGGGGCGATGTAATTTTTTTTTAAATAACACAAGGGGAGTAATTTTTAGGTAAGGGCGGATGCAGCCTTCAGCAAAGGGGGGGTCATGTAGTTGAAATTCAGTCGATACACACAGAAAAAAGGGAATGTTAAACTAGCATCACAAAATGTTAATTTAAAATCATGGTAAAATTTTACAAACCTGATTATACCTAATATAAAATTATCATTAATATGAATAGATTTTAAACGTTATAGTGTTAATATTACCTTAAAACACATTACAGTGCTATCCCGATAATCCGAAAACGCGATTTTACGGACACATATATAATCCGGACACTGCTACAAACCGGACAGTACCACTTTTTATAATCTATGATACGGACAGTAATTTTTTTTTTTAATTATTTTGTTTCATTCATGTTATACTCTTTTTATAATAACGGAACTTTTTACTGTAGTATTTGTCTACGCGTGGAATTTTTGCAATTTTGCTTTAGTTAGTTGAGTGTTTTTGTTCACATAGGCTCGCAAAACTTATTAAAGTTTAACTTATACATATTTTTAAAAATTTCTATTATAACTGGACAACGTAAAACAATCACCGCTGTTGTGTTTGGCGTTTAACGCCTGAAAATTCGACAAATTGTAGTAGCTTAAAGACAATAAGCAAAATTTTCTTTAATCTATTACAAATCTGAATCGAATCTGAAGGCGAAAAACGCCAAACACAATAAAGGTGAATAAATAGTAATAGCATGAGATCACATAAAAGTTTAAGAATAAAAAAGAAGTGTGAACTATTGGATGAATTAGTCACAGGCAAATCAGTAAGATGTGTTGCAGACAAATTTGGCGAAAAAATAGACCGTGTTCGATATTAAAAAAAAAGTGCTGCTTTAAGAGAATTTATGTCTAACATATATATGAATTTTCGTTTCATATACTACATATAAATGTAACATTTATTGAACTATATTCTCTTTTTAATAAAAAATTTGATAAATAATGATAAAATTGATTTAGTTTATATTCTTTGCATTATGTATGTAAGCAGGTAAAAAAATTAACATCTGTAATCCGGACACTCCAGTAATACGGATTTATGGTCAGGATTTATGGTGTCCGGATTATCGATATAGTACTGTACTTAATGCAAAAATAATGTACTTTTTACGGTTTTGTATTTAGAATACTTGACTAAGCTACTAATATTACGGAAATTCGATTTACAGTCGACTCCGCTTTACTGGAAATAACCAAAACCACATTTTTTTCAGTGATCCGATTTTTTCTCTAAAACGTAGTTCGGATTACTGAAGTTTGTTAGAGTTAAGCGTACTGCTTAAAATCAGTAAAACAATATTTTTTGTTGTTATATTTTTTACGTCAATTTAACGTAAAAATTTTATTTAAAAAAAGTTATTCATAGAATTATTCATTTTGTTGTTGAAAATTTTCACGAATTCCTCAAAAATGTCTAGCCACTTGCATTGACAATATAATTGAAAAATACAATAAAGTTCGTAAGAGCGAAAAGGACAAATACATTTTTCCATTTAATTTTTTAACGGACAAAACATGCACACTTTTTTCAGCCTTAAGTTATGCAATCGATTTCTAATAAATAAATTTGTTATTGTTTATTTTTTCACTAAAGCGATGTAATTTTCATACAACACGTAGTTGTGGGCTAGCTTTTGGTTTTCAGTAATACGATATATTCAATAAAGCGATGTTTCGCTTTAAAGTGAATAAGACTAGCTGCGTCTAAAATCAGTGCGGGGACTTGCATCGCTTTCAGTAATCCGGTTTTTTCATCAAGGCGTGTTGCGCTAAAGCGGATTCGGCTGTATTTTAAAATTTAAATGATCCGCACAATAGACAAGTGAACTTGTGTACATTTCATATACATGTACATAAATGATTTTTTTATGTTTTTAACCCAGCCTTTACACATGCAGGTGCAAGTTCGAAAAACTGAACACACTCACATTTTTTTACTAACACAACCATATTTTTCGTACTTGCAGCGTACTTGCAGATCTACTTGCAAGAGATTTTAGCAGACAGTGATTTTTTTAAACTTGCAGCAAGTTAATGTCAAATATATAAGCAGTGTTACCAAATTTACTTGTTTGAGGAAACAATAATTATAATTTTAACTTATTTTAAAATATTTCTTGTTTTTTTTTTTAAATATACATAAAGTAGACAATTGGTTTCATATTAAAACATCAATTTCATTAGAAAATGCAATAATAATTACTAATGCCAATTGCTTCCATAAAAACGTATCCCACTTATCTCATTGGTAGCTCTGATTAATAAACAAAACCAAGTAAAAATGGAGCCACTTTCACTTGACTGTGTAAACTTTCATGCAACTTGCATGACATTCGGCTATTTCATCAACATTTTCGATGATAATATGTATATAAAACTTGCAAGTAATTACTTGTATGTGTAAAGGCAGGGTAATAGAACGATACAAAGTAGTGTGAGACGACTCGAGATCGAACATCTTTTACTGTCATCATAAATGAAAGTTTTTATTCTCTTTTGACAACGCAGCAAAAGAGATTGTTGAATGAAAACAGTATCATATCGGCGAACGCATCGTTTGCTTAATTGTCCGTCTGGTAATCGAACATGCTTTATTCAAGTGTTTATGCAAACAATAGTTGACTTCAGGGATGGAAAAGGGCTATTTTGATTTTGTACCAATTAACTAAATAAAATGTATTTTTCATACCACGACGGTACCATTTTTTTTATATATTTTATATTTTTATAAATATAAATTCAAAAACTTCTCTACTCAAGTATAGAACAAAAAAATATTATATACATAAAAATCTAGGAATCAGTTGATTAAATTTTATTCAAAAAGTCATACAATTTAAGATAATAAATTTTCTAGTAGTTTAAAATTTAGGCAACGAGACATTGATTGAAAACTTTTTCGGTATTTGGAAATCACTTATTATACCCTTTTTCAACGTAATTGTTTTTGAATCAAATATAAGGCAGCCTAACGATGAAAAATGTTTCTGTTGCGAAAAATTATAGCAAATAATTGTAGGTGCGTTACTTAAATGAGCCATAATTTAGCAGAAATATGAGACATAAGACACTATTTTGAAAGATTCGGGTCTAAAGAACCGTTTTCTCTCGAAAGAACAATCATTTCCAAAAAGAAACGACTAAATAAATATATAGAAAAAGCAGAGGAGTAAGAAACGATCCGAAAATTTCATGAAGTGCTGACTGGAATACTGTATGTAATAAAAAGTTGACACAAAATCTTTGATTATGTAACCGTATAATTCACAGAAATATTTTATGTTTATTAATTGATTCACTGAGAAATTAATAAAAATTTTCAAGCATAAAACGTTTTTTTGATTGATATATTTCAATTGCATAAAATTAGTTGTGGTAGTACAACGGTACCAACAAAGTCTAATTGTACCAAAAAAAGTACAATTGTATAATGTTTTCCATCCGTGGTTGACGTTGAATAAACTCAAAGAAGAGGAGTTAGACCCCTTTCACACACATCAGGTTTGACTCGTTAAGTCTTGATCTATTAGAAGAGAGCGGTGAAGAGCGTGAAAAGGGGTAAAGACTTGACGGTACTAGTCAGTTTTTATATATATTCTTTTGTTTTATCATTCGTAATATATTAAATGAATGTTCAGCAATGAAGAAAAACTTGTCATGACGTTTCGTGTGGGAACGTAAATGGAGGTTCGAAAGAAAATTGAAGAAAAACTGATCAAGTATAGCTGATGTGTGTGAAAAAGGACTTAGTTTAATACACAAGTTATTTTAATACACAGCAAGCAAACACTTATCTATGTATGTATGTATATCATAGATGATCAAGCTTCTCTTGCCCTATAACGCGTTATAGGAAGGCAAGAAAAAAACAAATTCTGCTTGCGCAGCAAACAAATATGTATACGAGAGAAAAAAAATGTTGTTTCTCTCGCTCTCCTTAGGTTTTGGCTTCTCTTTAGCATACAGCAGAGATGGATAACAAGTACTTTTCAATTTTATCTATATTTTGTGGTGAAGGGCTTGTTGCTACTATTCGTCTGTTTTGCATTTATAATTGTATTTATTGTATATAACACAATATTTTTGTTTATTAGCATCTGACTGATGAAAATTGTATTTATTTTGTAAACTCGTTTATAATAAATGTCTGTTTCAAATAAATATATGTTAGCTCATCCATCATCTTTCCTTAGAACTATTTTCATGGTAGAAAATGCTGTTTCACAATTATATGTGGTACAAAACACATGAATACAATTTGTAGATTTCTGTCTTCAGTTGTTTTGATAAACAGAAAGTAATTCCAGAAACATTTCCACGTCTGTTAAAAGTAAGCAGAGGTTTTTATCTGCACCACACACAAGCGCAACTGTGTTTATGTCAGTGGTGTTCAGCCCATAGAACAATTGTTTAAAAAATTTACACACATTTGTTATGCTCTTATAAAAATTTTCATTCAGTCGTCGTTGAGCAAGCGATGAGAACATATGCGGATGGTTATTGTCATTTTATTTCAGAAATTTGTTAAGCATTGTTGTTGCTTCTTGTTGGACGAAGCATAGCAAACACAAGCGAATCAATTACTATTGGACACGAAAACTAAAATCAAAATGGAATAAAAGCATACACTTTCACGAAATGAAATGTGAAAAGTATTTTATGATAAATGATGCTTTTCAAAACATTTAAAATATTTATCATATTTTTCCACTACTTACTTATGTGAACAAATTTGTTCAGACATGAAAAATGTTTGTTCCAAGCAGCGAAATAAAATAACTTCCCTGAATTTAAAAAATATTTTACTAATTCGCAATTGTCATGCAAGTATTGACATGGAATGTTTAATTTAAAATTTTCAAAGCGATTTTAAAAATTATAATGAGGAATGACATAAGTTTTAATCTTACATAAATAATTCTTTTAAATGGACTTATTTTTGTTTTTTCTCAATATAACTGTTCTATTTTTTGACATTGATAACTGCTATTTACGGTCCCCGATATTTTTTTTCTTAAAATTTAAATTACATTCACTTAATAAGTTGTTTATATATGTCAAAAACTCAGTATTTTCTCCTTATTTTAAGCGTTTGACATTATGTTTGCTGGGCAAAACCTTTCACCAATACATCATCACTTTTATTTTTGAACACCACTGGTTTATGTGATAGTGCACATCACTGATTTATATGAATAGAGTGAACAGCTGCTTACAATTTTTAAAATATATATACATGTATACGTTAAAATATTTTGTTCTAATATGTTTTATAAATGTATTTAAATTTGTTTGTAACTTCCAGATTGTTGTTGAAAAATATGTTTATAAGTATATATGTATATGTGTTTTTGTTTATATTTATATGTATTATTAATTTGTATACATATATATATATATATATATATATATATATATATATATATCTGTATGTATGTATATGTGTATGTATGTATGTATATGTGTATATGTATGTGTATGCATATGTATGTGTTTACATATATATATATATATATATATATATATATATATATATGTATATATATATATATATATATATATATATATATGTATATATATATATATATATATATATATATATATATATATATATATATATATATTGTAAATTTATTTAAAATTTGTTTGAATCTTTTTGTATTTTGTTGACAAATAATTTTGTTTCACAAACAAAATATTTTTTCATATCAAATAAAATAATTAATTTCCCGAAGAAGTCACACAAAGGAGTGACGAAATATTTAAATTAAAAATTAAACTAAAATAAAGAGACCTTAAGCTTTAAAATATCAGAATACAATGTATGTATATATATTTAACACTTATTAACACAAAAAAGTTATATTATATTTTTTTATAAAATTGCACGACAAAATGTTTTGACAAAAATGTAAACAATGTCATCATAACATAATATGTATGTATGTATGTGCGTATGTACGTGTCTTATTTTTGGTTTAAACAAGGGTAAAGCGAACAATAAACTTTTTGATTTTATAATTTGCTCATTGAATGTCAAATAAGCTATTTTCGATCTATGAATACAATTTTAGTCAATTATGTCAAATGCTGAGTAGTAAAATTATGAAAAATACATCGATTTTTATCTGGCACTTGTGCGCCGTTCTAAGTGGATAATCAGCGCCGAAGCATCTGTTATCAAATAAATTCGTGTAAAATACTTTCATATGGACCAAATATTGTGGGTGCTGTTGGCTGAAGTAGTAGAACACGAGACTATGAAGCGGAGGGTCGTGAGTTCGAGCCCGCGCTGAGTCATGAAATATTGTGTTGAATTCTTCTGATCAGCGTTAGTGCGTGGTTGTGTTAGTTGTTGCCAGCCTGTTTCAATGATGAAGGCATAGTCACTGAACATAATTGGCGGCGACTGACACTATCATGTACTAAAAAGCAGATTAACAGCACCCATCTTCGTCGGCCCTGTAGCAAAAATTAGCCGGCGAAGTAAAAAGGTTGAAATAGCTACAAAATAACTGTCTATCTTCTCATCTTTCCTAATCTGTCCCCTCAATACTATCCCCTCGTTTTCAGTCTCGGCGCAATGCATTGCATATGTAGGGGTCATTCCCTGAGTGCTGGTCCTACTCCTAAAAAAAATATATAGTTCCTGTTTTCCTCATTGCTGTACCCTATACCTTGTCTTTTGTAACAAGAGCAAAAAAATAACATAATTTGTTTGCCCAATAAGGTACGATAGTGTGGCACGTCATTGTTTTGACCGATATGCGCCGAGAAAAATTTACACAATATGTGATGATAATGTGAAGACACAAATATCAAAACTGCAATTTTTTGAAATAAGTGCCGATGTAGCATGATAAAAATAGTTGAAGATTGTTCTATTTGCGGCGATAGCGTGATCTTAGGAGACAAAATCTAAACAATACATATAACCTCAACTATTTCGCAATAATTGAAAGTATGGGCCATCGGATAGAGTATATCTCTGAAGCCATGGCGAGCATAAGGCCCATATTTTGTTTTACTCATAATTGTCATAGATCCTTCCTTTGTGTCATAATAAAAAAATATTAAGATAATGCTGTGAAAACTTTTTGTTTTATTTGCAATTAACGTCGTTGCGCTTTGATTGGACCACCCTCTATTATAGTGTTTTGTGGACGAAACAAAAAGAAAAATTATAGGATGCTCCAAATATTTGAAATAGTTTATTTGGGACAGGTTTCTTTGCACCACGTTGGTATAAAAGAGCTCAATAAAGATTCTTCTACTTTAATTCAGGTCCAGAGAATTATTAAATTCTTTATTAATAATTTAAAGCCAATAACACTATTGCAAACAATTTTATTCAAAATCTAATGATTAGATTTAATGACAGCCGAATTCAAGTTTTATACCTCCACTCAGCCATACAAAGGCATAATCTAAGGAATTCGGAAAAACTTTTTTGCAGAATACCGATTATTCTGAGCTTCAACATGGATGAGTCAAATGATGATCTGACAACAGAAGAAACTCTCGAGTAATTAAATCCGGACTTATGGCGTAATGGAAGATTTTATACTCGTACGTTCAGAGAAATCCTGAAAAAGGACTGAGAAATTCTTCATAAATTTCTCTAATATTTACAATAAGTGAAAGAAAGTCTCAATAGTTTTATAAAAATAAAAGAAGAGAGCCGATTCAATCTCAAACATTTAAGCCAAATTATTTTTCTAAAAGAATATTTTATAAAACCTCCTTAAAATATTGAAATAACTAATGAAATGATATTACATCTTAATTTTTAATTACTACATAATATGTAATATGTGTGACATATTTATGAAGTGGGAAGTTACTAGGTTTACTCCGCTTTGAAAAAATAAAGTTTTCACCAGATCTCGACGTTTTGAGTTCCTTGGAACATTTCCTGGCTACTCCTGAGAGGCCGTCACTATGTCTGTATGTATACGAGTATGTGTGTGTGTAAGTAGATGACCCGCTTATAACTTGTTAACCAAACTAGTCGCGTTTCAAAGGGTTTTTTCAAACTTAGACTTCCTGTGAATTGGACCTGGTTCGGATCTGTATATTTTAAGAAATATAAAAATAAACTAATACAAATGGTTTTCCAAACGCTAACATTCAAAAGCAACGTCGAGCGCCACCAACCAATTTTTATATATTGAAATTACTTAATTTATAAATTTATTTGGGGTATTCACACTTCGTGCTATTTAGTCATATTGTCATAAAGTCACAATATTTTAGATCAGTTTAAAAAAGTTGTTGTTGTGCTGCATACAAAAAAAATCATAAAATAATAGCACTCTTTCAGGTTTGTTTTTGTTTTGTCATAAAATAGCTCTAGAGATCTGAGTCGAACGGTTGAAAATCTTTAGGCGAGACGGTAGTATATGTTTGCCGCCGTTACTTATAAATGATTCACGACTAAAAACGGCTAAGAAATTATTCATACCTATATGTCTGTACATTAAAGCACATTTTTATAACATAAAAAAGATTAAAAGAGAACTAAATCGCAAAAACTAAATATATATGTACATGTCAAAATTTATTCTCGTTTAACTTACGTAGCTGGCAGCCACTGAAGGTTTTTCCGTATGCCGCCGCAAAAAAAAAATTATTCAGCTCATATCAAGGCAGCAGCTGTTTTAGTTTATACATACAAATTCATTTAGATATTATTGTGCACCAGAAGACAAATTTAATAATATTATATAGAAATGGAGTTTTTAGACTTTTTGGCGTTTTCAAACAACTTTATTACAATTATCTTAATTATCTTTTGCTTTGATAACATGTAATTACAAATTTGTTGTTTTCTTATCAGGTGATCGATGTTTTAAGTAGTATGCTAAGTTATGACGGGTTGTTCACACTAGTTATATATTTCGTGCTATTTTATGACTTATTTCTAAGGCGTTCGACAGAGTGTGGCATGGAGCACTCCTGTCCAAACTTATTGCATTTGGTGTCGGAGACACCTTTTCTCGGTTTATATCGAGCTTTCTCAGGGATCGCTCTATACGAGTTGTTATAGATGGGGTCTCATCCGATGAGTTCAGAGTCAACTCAGGGGTACCACAGGGCTCCGTTCTTTCTCCTACTCTATTTCTAATTTTTCTTAACGATCTACTTTCCCAAACTTCCTCTCCTATTTACTCTTTCGCAGATGATAGCAGCCTTTCGCATTCTTATTCATTTAACTGCAGGCCGTCAACGGTTGAAATCGAGACGTGGAGGCAGTTTATGAATGACGTTCTGGATAGTGACCTCGCGAAGATTTCCGAATGGGGTCAGGCGAACAGGATTGATTTTAATTCCCGTAAGACCCAGTGTTGTATGCTTACGCATCGACGTACGTATGACCATGCTGCTTCATCTGTTTCTATGGGTGGTGTAAGTATTATGAAGTCAGGAGCTCTTGATGTTCTGGGCATGAAAGTGTAGTGTGATGTCAGATGGACGGAACATGTCTTTCAGGTCGCAAAAGAAGCATTCAAGTGCCTTGGCTTCTTACGACGGTGCAAGATATACTCCACCCCTTCTGATCTTCTTCATATTTACACCACTTACATCCGACTGAAGATGGAATACAACTCTCATGTTTGGGCCGGTGATTCAAAGTCTATTTTGAAGTTACTCTACCGCGCACAGGAGAGGGCGAAGAAACTCATCGGAGACAGTAGGGTAGCCAACTCTATTGACTCTCTTGAGTATAGTCGCAATGTGGGGTGCGTATCGTTGTTCTATCGTTACTACAATGGCAGGTGCTCTGGTGAAATTAGGGAAATTGTTCCTGAAACCTATTATTTCTTGCGCTCAACGCGTTTTTCATCAAGAGCGCATGCGTTTGTGGTCGATATTCCAACGAATCGCACTACGCATTACAGAGAAAATTCGTTTTTTGGCCGAACAGTCCGTATGTGGAACAAACTACCTGCAGACGTCTTCCCCGCCACTTACAATTTGAGGACGTTCAAATCGAATATCCACAGACACTACTCCTTTTATCCTCCTTCCCAAAATCTATTTTCCTAGTTCCAGCGCAATGCACTGTATATGTAGGGGTTATCCCCTGAGTGCTGGTCCTACTCCTAAAAAAAAAAAAAAAAAAAACTGAAAATTTGAGGAGCTGAAGCACAGCTTATTCACAGCTGATAGATATCCCCTGTAATGTAATGCTGATAGGTTCATACTTATGAGCTTATCCATGTGAATGTTGATAGAGGCTACAGAGATACTTGAATAAACTCAGTAGAAGACGCAAATTCTTAAGTACTACACCCATACTATATACATATGTACATGCATATATGGATATTACACAAATATGTATGTATGTAAATGTGTTAGTAAGAAATATGTAGTATCATAATAAATTACTTAAGAAGGAGAAGCAAGGAAGGAACCAAATATCAAAATTGGCTTTAATGCATACAACAGTTGATTCTGATGGCAGTGATGTTTTATGTATTTTTTTTATCTCGGATCAGCAACATGTGCCTCTTAGTCAATACATCCATTTACACATAAATGTTGCTTATTTTATTTGACCTTTATTTCTCTTATGTTTAAGGTTTTGTTGGTTTTTTCTGTAGACAGATGTCTATCTGGCGATTTTTTTGTTCTTGACAATCTCAAAAAAATCTTTAAATATCTTTATTACATTGTTACTGCCTGAATACGATTCAATAAGCGCTATTGTATGGGTCTTAAAGATATCAAGCCTTAATAACTTGTCTAGAATGAGACAGTGTTTTGGCTTTAATATAGCCAGATATATTAAACAAGTTGTTAACATACGATTCAGTACGTACGCTAGCGCTTCAAACTAAAAAATTCAGCAGTATTCTCTGATATATGTATGTATATGTATACAGAATAGTGGCTTTAAAAACTGCCTATGATAAATATATGGCAGAGATCTACAACTAGTCATGGAATACTATCAGTCGTTAGTTCTAACTTAACTAATTTCTATAAGAATACAATTCACTATTCACTTTGTTGAAAGAAAGTATGTAGTCATATATTTCAAATAAGAACCGTGTATGTATGACTTTTACTAAGATCGGTAAATGGCTCCATTAATTAACCCAGGTAGTGGTTTAACCGGTTAACATATTAATAAACTTTTAATAAAGTTTAGATATGTAATACATTAAAAAATAAGCTGTGAGATCATTTTATTAATTATTTAAATAGTTTAAGGATTTCTTATTAAATAATCTCTTACGAAATTTACTATTTGGCATATTGCCATAATCTTATTTTAAATGAAATTTATTTGTTTCTAATATTTTAGAAAAATAATTTGGCATGCATATTTAGAGTTTAAGCGACACTTCTCTTTAGTTCTTATAAAACTTCACTTTTAAAATATTCTTTCTCTCATCGTAGATGTTATGAAATCGAAATTATATGCAATATCTAATTTCTTCCAATACGCCATTAGACTTTTTTTAATTTTAACACTTCTAATTGTTTCGGTTAATTATGTTAAAATATTGCTTGTGTTACTATCGAGGGTTTCTTCCTTTGTCAGATTATCTTTTTTTATCTTGGACCAGCACTCAGGGGATAACCCCAACATATGCAATGCATTACGGAAGTGAAAACGAGTTGATAGTATTAAGGGGACAGATGCGAAAATAGACAATGTTTTTGTAGCTATTTCAACCTTTTTACTTCGACGATTAATTTTTTGCTACAGTGCCGGCGTAGGAGGGTGCTGTTACTCTGCTCTTAGTACATGACAGTGTCAGTTACTGCCAATTATATTCAGTGACCAGTGCTATGCCTTCATCATTGAAACAGGCTTGAAACAACTAACACAACCATGCACTAATGCTGATCAGAAGAATTCAACACAATATTTCATGACTCAGCGCGGCTTTGAACTCAGGACCCTCCGCTTCATAGTCTTGTTTTCTGCTACTTCACCCAACAGCACCCACATCTGACTCATTCTGCGAAAGCTTAACACCAAACATTCTGTAAAAAAGTTTATTTCCGAACTCCTTAATTTCTGTTTTAGCTGCATTTTAAGAATGAAATTTTTTTAATTCGGACCGTCATTCAGGGGATGACATTTGCAGTGCATTTCGCCGGTACTAGAAATATGCCTGAATTCATTCGATTATTAATGAAATTATTATTTACTTTTATTAAAGGGCACGGAAAGATCAGAGAACGTCGCAGCTTCATAAAAGCTTAAGGTAGCTTAATGTGGGCTTAGGCGATACCATTTGTTAAATTTTACACTATTTTTGCATATAATACCTTACTTCAACGCCCAGGGCAGGGTCCAAAAATTTATTTTTCTGATTTTATGGCTCTAAGTTTCTTCTTTGACATATACTAAATACATTATATTCATAACAAAATTACAAATGAACGTATGTTGTTTTTTAGAGGTTGATTTAGTTTTTCTTAGGGGAACTTTATACCCTCTGACCCGATTCAGTCCATTTACGTACTTAACCTGTGCTATCTTTCAGGATGTATTTATACCAAGTTTCAAGTGTCTGGCTCTTTTCGTTTGGGCTGAATAGTGTTTTCCACAGACGCGCGGACATGGCTAGATCGTCTTAGATTTCATCACTGATGAAGAATGTATATACTTTATGGGGTCTTATATGAATATTTCGATGCGTTACACATGGAATGACAAAGTGAATTACCCTCTAATTATATTTTGGAGGGTATAATTATAGAGACATGGTAAAACCCTGTTATCAAAAGAACGAATTCTTAATGTACGAGTATGTACAAAAGCTTTTTTCAACATTCTCATGTAGAATTTGAATTAAGAAAAATATATTTATAAAAAATTTTTTTCTTATTTCTTTAAATTTCGTTATATCAAGGATTTACTGATTATATTTATAGCGAAGCAATGGCTATAACGAAGTATTTTCGAATCCCCTTGAAGTTCGTTATGTCGATGATTCACTGTACTTCTAAGCTTTTTATAAGCTCTGACTAACAATAAGATCACAAGGAATCAGTTTTTTAAATAAAATAATTATTAGTAAAGTTTTCACTATAGTTTTCACAACAAATTTATAAGCTTAAGGCTTATAGTTGAAAACTTGTTATAAGCTATTTCAAATAGTTGTAGTTTAGAAGAAAGTGACGAACATAAAATACATAGAAATATACTTACATATACTTACGGTTGTATGTATGTAACAATAATCGTATGAAAATAAAGATATCTACATAAATAATTTTATATAAAAAACAAACAAAAGGAATTATATTTCATTTTATATATTTGGGTATTTGTTGTTTTACACAAAATTTTTTAATTTTATTCGTGCTGATTTTTTCCCAAATTAAAAAAAAAAATCAGCACTGATTACACTGCTCTACAAAATTGAACTTTTTGCATGCCCGTTGGTCACCACTATTTTTTATTTACTTGCTATGCCTGATTATAAAAATGGTCGAAATTTAAAATTTTATGGATACGATTTTTTTTAAATTTGTTTCTAAAATTTGCTATTTTTGAATAGGGTGATCCATTGATTTTATCATATCTCTGAAACGGGCTGTTCGATTTTGTTGAAGGGAACATCATATAATAGCAAATTGCCTTTAAGTCGTTCAAATACTAATTGGTTTCGGAGTTATTTGCATCGCAATGTAAAAACATTGATTTATTATATTACAAATTTCCATTTTTTTTAATTCGTAAAAAATCGAAAATGACAAAAACTTACAATTTTTATCACATGATCGTAAATTGTGAACATTCCAAATAAAGCGAGCTTTATTTCATGAAAATCCATGGATAAACGGTAATTTCATTAACAATTAAGTGAATGAAATGAAAATCCGCAACTTTTGCAAAAATTAGCCGTATGAAGCCTATTATTAAAAAAAGAAGAAGAAACTACAATTTTTAGGATAATTTCATGAAATTTGGCACAGGATATTTTTTGCTACGAGGACAATAAATTTCTTTTTTTTGGACGGGATGCAAGTAGCTCAGATTTATCTTTTGGAAGCTCTAGGTCTCTTATAAGATCGTTTAACAAGGGCTGTGTCAGAGGCTTTGGACAAAATCCATCTGATACGCTGGAGATGTTTATATGGATTTTCAGGTCATGGAACTCCATCTGAATATAGCACGGGAACTGAAAATCAACCAGCTGAAATTGTGGGATAGGACCAAAGCATATATTTTCCAAATCCACTTTTTCTACTTAAACAAAAGTAACAGTCAGCATCATGATTAGATGTTTCTCTCCACGTCATAGGTTTTTCAATTTGCATGTTTCTTCTGTGAAAAATTAATATTTTACAATGGGTATCAAAAATATTTTGAAATATTATAAGTATTAATTACTGAGGGTAGGAACGCCATTTCTATAAAATATATTCACTCCAATATTGGCTTAAATTTTCTACGTCTATTTTGAAATAATCCTTAAATGAATTTTGTAGTGAAATTTCATCACCTTTTTGCTGTAGTGTATACACCACACACATAACAAAATAAATTCGGGTAATTTTTGCAGACAAATTTTCTACGAGTATTATTAATTTTTTTAAAAATTCTCGAACCACATAAATAGTTTGTTGTAATAACAACTTAGTTAGTTGAATAACAATGATTGAACTAAATGAATTACTTTAAATATGTAGAGTTTTTTAACAAAAGTACCTATTTTTTAAAAAGAAAATACCTAGCTGAATAATGAAGACACCAATGAATAATGTACCTGAAAAAAATTAAATTTTGAAACATGGAATGCAATAGACAGGTAAGGCTTATTGCAGTGACAACTCAAAATTGGTTCAATGTGCGTAAAGCCATAAAAAATTGGAGTAAAGTCATAAAGAGCAGCAAAAACCATGCTTGTTTTATCTACCTGCTGAACAGAAGGGTACTTCGTTTATCAAAATTTTTTCGCGGAACACATTTAAATTAATTATAGGTATAACAGTTTCTATGGCCGATTGATAAAATGCAATTCTTTTTAATTTTTATGATTTGAAAATACAAAGTTGCGAAAAATTTCATATGTACTTAAATAATTTTTTTGTCAAAAACAAGTAATTTTACTTTATAGGGCTGTTCCTCAAAACTACAATAATGTTTGATTTTTTCAAAAACATCACCATGATTCGGATTTAGGATCATTGTGGTGTCATTCATACCGTTTAAGTTAATTTAAAAGATAGTCTTTGCATGGTAGCTATAATCGGATATGGGGTTATTCGAACTAAACTTAGAACAGTGATTTAAGTTTAAATACCTAGATAATATATGTGCCTATTTTCGTGTAGATAAAAGCAAATTTGTGGCTTTGAGGGACTTCAAACCATATTCCTGGAAGAAAGTTGTATGAGAGGTACCCAAAAATTTTTTACGATTTTGTTTATTTTTAACATACTTTATTCTTGTAGCAAAAAATATCTAGTGCCAAGAGTCATGAAGTTGTTTTAAAAATTGTGACCAACATTTAATTCCACTAAGGCTTGATATGCCAAATTTTTACTAATTTGGGTATTTCCACTTTATTGTTAATAAAACCACGAAATAAGGCTTCAATTATTAAGTGGAATTTGGTGAAAGGTTTGTCAGATAAGGATTGATGTTCAACCCTTGCGTTGGACTTCGGTCCGACTGATAGTAGCAAAACCTATGTATTGTTGTGAATCAACAAATAAAATTCTATTGGGAGACTTTTTGTAGCTCATAGAGTTAAGATCATCTAGATAGGATCGGCACTTTAGCAAGTTGTTAGATCATGGGACTTACCAAATCATGTCTAGAAATTGCTACCTGGGCGACCCGAGGTCGCCTTCGTGTGGTTCTTGGGTACTAAGAGGGGTGCTGGTAACACTTAATTTTCGCCCGGTGTTAAGAACACCGTCAGGTAGGGCCGCAAGGCTGGTACTGACGTAAATCAATGGCGTGTGACCAGTGACTATGCCTTCATCATTGAAACAGGCTGGCAACAACTAACACAACCACGAACTAATGCTGATCAGAAGAATTCAACACAATATTTCATGACCCAGCGCGGGCTCGAACTCAGGACCCTCCGCTTCATAGTCTCGTGTTTTACTACTTCAGCCAACAGCTGTTACTAATTTAGTTGTTTTATTTAGGCGTCGCTGAAACGGCGTAGAAAAAACATATCAGGCGGAGTGCCTAATTTTTTTCTAACTATGAAAACGTTTTTTATTATTATATATAGAAAAAATGATTATATTTTAATAAAAGTAATTCTTATATGAAATTTTTTTCTATAAAACCGTTTCAAATAACCTTAGTGTAAAAAATATCGGTAACTGTATTCTGGGATATATCGGTAACGGTAATTTAGAAAATATCGGTAACGGTGTATGGATTAAAGCGTAGCTTAGCGGTAACGATATTTCTAGCAAAAAAAAAATACTAGAAATTTCCTGAATTTTTTATGTACTCAAAAGCATATTTTAACATAAATGCTTTTCATACAACATACATAATAAATTTCTCGCAGTGCGTTTGAAAAAAATGAGTAAAAAGATAAGCAAAAGTTTATAAGGCTAAATGAAAGAGAATAAGAATACGTATGAATTCGATTTGCAAAAATTTGCTTCCTGATGTTCAGCAATGTTTTAGTATCCTGTAAACATAAAAGGTACATACATAAGTATGTTAGTTAACTTAACACTGATGTTATGGGATTGGAACCCAAGGAATTCAGTTTCCCATACAGAACTTTTCTGCAGATATTCGGCTATGTCGTCCAATTTAGATGAAACAGGCTAGCAGCAACATGGTCCCATGTAATTTAGTCATGGACCATGCAGTTTTTCCACAAGCTTTCAATGCTGCGCGACAAGTGTTCATCCTGATCCTTTATGGAGTACACTTTACATGCATGCACGGAATAGTTGCGGTATCAAAATGGTTACATATTAGTGAATATGTGTTTACATATGTACATACATACACACGGATACCATACACACCTGACACTCCACACTAAAATCTTCTGGTGTCATTATTTTAATTTCGTCACTCATTTTAATTTTTTAATTATAACACAATGCAAAATCTTCTAAAACTTCCCTCTTTTAAAGTATAAAATGCAAATAATGCTAAAATCTGATTACACACACATCTCTTGTTATATTTATTGTTTTCTTTTATTTTTACCAGTAAAACACATTTTTATCACCATAAAGAAGTTTCTTTTAACAAAATATATAATCGTATTAATAACTTCTTTCACTTGACTACCTGGTAAATTGATATTGTGATTTTAGACATCACTTAGATTGAGATGACAGTCGAAAGTAAATTAATTTCATTATATGCCCAGTGCTATAACTTTTTTTTTTAGGAGTAGGACCAGCACTCAGGGGATAACCCCTACATATGCAGTGCATTGCGCTGGAACTAGGAAAATAGATTTTGGGAAGGAGGATAAAGGGAGTAGTGTCTGTGGATATTCGATTTGAACCTCCTCGAATTGTAAGTGGCGGGGAAGACGTCTGCAGGTAGTTTGTTCCACATACGGACTGTTCGGCCAAAAAACGAATTTTCTCTGTAATGCATAGTGCGATTCGTTGGAACATCGACCACAAACGAATGCGCTCTTGATAAAAAACGCGTTGAGAGTAAGAAAGAATAGGTTTCAGGAACAATTTCCCTAATTTCACCAGAGCACCTGCCATTGTAGTAACGATAGAACAACGATACGCACCCCACATTGCGACTATGCTCAAGAGAGTAAATAGAGTTGGCTACCCTACTGTCTCCGATGAGTTACTTCGCCCTCTCCTGTGCGCGGTGGAGTAACTTCAAAATAGACTTTAAAGCACCGGCCCAAACATGAGAGTTGTATTCCATCTTCGGTCGGATGTAAGTGGTGTAAATATGAAGAAGATCAGAAGGGGTGGAGTATCTCTTGCACCGTCGTAAGAAGCCAAGGCACTTGAATGCTTCTTTTGCGACCTGAAAGACATGGTCCGTCCATCTGACATCACACTGCACTGAGGAAGCTCGATATAAACCGAGAGAAGGTGTCTCCGACACCAAATGCAATAAGTTTGGACAGGAGTGCTCCATGCCACAGTCTATCTTTAATTTCGCCAAAACGGTGTATGGAACTACACCAGATTTCCGAAAGAAGGGCCAATAGGTCACCCGTAGAGCAGCCTTTGCGGAAACCAACCAAAGAGCACTGCTTCAGGACCAGTGCAGGGATTCCATCCGGCCCAGGAGACTTCCTTGAGCTGAGTTCCGCAAGAACCCTTTTAACTGCACGCGCTCAAAAAAATATCTTAGGCATAGTTACGGATACTCTCTCGAGCGCGGGCGGTGGTTGAGAGCTATCAGGCAAGTGAGAGTTACTTGCAAATATTTCAGCCAATATATTAGCTTTATCAACCGGGTCAGTAAATATTTGGTCATTCCTCAAAAGAGTCGGAATTGAAGAACTAGCACATTCGTTAACACTTTTGACGAATGACCAAAAACTCTTACTACCCCTGGGGGCAGTGAGAATTATAGTGCGAATACGCTGCTCGTATAAAGTCTTTTCGCGTCTTAACACTTTGGCACACGAAGATCTTGCCTTCTTGCGTAGCAAATCAGTATAGGTATTTTTGTTATTACGCCAAGTACTGAACGCTTCCTCTCTGGATCGCACTGCCTCTTTGCATGCCTGGTTAAACCAAGACTTCGCCCTAGGTTTAACCGAAATTTTCTTGCAGGGAATAAAAGCTTTCATCCCCTGCAGAATTGTGTTTTCAACCATTTTCGCCATAAAATCGACATCATTGTCAAGAAAACATAGTTTCCAATTAAAATTCCGAAAGAAATCGCCAGTCATAAAACTCTAAAGATAAATGCTTGGGATGATTACAGTGAAAGCTCCCATAACCGGACACTCACTATCGCAGTAGTGAGAGAGGTATTTTTTTTAAACCCAGGAAACTTTACCTTTTAGCAATCTCACGCACCGAATATTTTTCTTTCTCAAGCTCATTTATTATTTCCACTTTTTTTCCGCTACATTTTGTGACACACGCTAATCAAACTTCTTCTTCAACTAAACATTATTTTTTCCCCGTTCTCAATACATGAGTATGAACACTTATGTTAATAGGGGAACCACCAATTTCGTTTGTATTGACACAAGTATATGTAAGTTAGAGTTGGAAAAACAAAAAACTACTAATTTAATACAACTCTTGCTGGTGTGTTTAAACACTTCTGTCCGTTTATGAGAGATATTTTAAACTATTTTTTTTTATATTAAGTGTCCGCGTCCGGTTATTGGAGTGTCCAGTTATGGGAATGCATTTTGTATGGAAAACCTATTGAACGGATTGGGTCTTCAAAATTTGTCCGGTTATGGGAGTTGTCCGCTTATCGGAGGTGTCCGTTATGAGAGCTTTCACTGTATATACAAAATTTAAAAAAAAAAATTTTTTTTTGGTAGGGTCATATATAGGGCAAAGGAAGAGGTGGGGGGGGGGAGGTAGGGCAGAAATCGGCAGTCATAAAACTCTAAAGATAAATGCTTGGGATGATTATATACAAAATTTAAAAAAAAAATTTTTTTTGGTAGGGTCATTTAGGGGGCGAAGGGGAAGGAGGGGGTAGGGCAGAGTAGTACCAGGTTTCGTCTCAGCTTCGTCATTAAAGCTTAAAAGTGTTATTTTTAAGGAATGTAGGCTTAAGTAAAACAATTTGTTATATTTTTATGCTATTTTTGCCTATAATAACGCCCACTGAAGTGGGCGGGGTCAAAAAATATTTTTATTTTATTTAATGGCTCCAAGTTTAAGGCGTCGGACCGTATTTGACATAAAAATATATCATTTGCTTAACAAAATAACCAAAAAACTTTAAAAATTATGTTGTTTTTTCTGGGTTGGTTTAGTTCTTCTTAGGGGAACTTTTTTCCCTCTTGCCCGATTTAGCCCATCTTCGAACTTAACCTGCTCTAAGTTTTAAAACATATTTATGCCAAATTTCAAGAGTCTAGCTTTTTTCGTTTGGACTGAATCGTGATTTCCACAGACGGACGGACGGACGGACATGCTCAGTTCGTCTTAGATTTCATCACTGATCAAGAATATATATACTTTATGGGGTCTGAGATGAATATTTCGATGCGTTACAAACGGAATGACAAAGTGAATATACCCTCCAAATTCTTTTTTGGAGGGTATAAAAACCGAAATCCAAACTCTAGATTAGCGAATACGATGCAATAACAACAACTGCAGTGACCATTCACTAGCCAGTGTTATGCCTTCACTAGTGAATGATCCAGCCGCTATCAGTACACCGCACCAATAAAATAGAGTTTTTATTTTATTTATGGGAAGAGGGATATTACATGCATATTTCTAATATTTTTATACTAGTGACATAATATTACGCATAAACCACTTCTACAGATCGTAAATTTTTACATATAAAAGCATTAATTTATACTATTATAAAAGAGTAGTTTTTAAAAAAAATTCATTTAAATATTTAGAATTATTTTATATCATTGTAGTATTTTGTATCAAATATATAATGACATCGTTCATTATAACCTGGTTTTTTTATACATCTTTTGTGTAGGTTAAACTTTTTCACTTCAATTAGCTTAAATTCAGTTAAAATTTTTTAAATTATTAAATATATTTTTCTATGAACGCAGTTTGGAAAACAAAGATAACGTCTTTAGCTGAGAAGCTTGCCTACTTTGCAAATGAAATTGTTGTTTCCAAAGAAAATAAAACTTACTGGTAGCTAAAGTCAGAAAGGATTGGATGTGCTATATGCATGCTAAACGCTTCTTTATACGTTTGTGTTGGGAAGCGGAAATAAATAGAGTTTAAAAGTTAGTCAAAACAAGTAAAAGTGGTTTATTCGACTGTGCCAAATCTCAAATACCCTTCACAGATGTATTTCTTCTTTCTTTCTAAAACAGAAAATAGGTTTAGTAAATAAAGGAGCAAAATTTTGTTATTCAATTCCTTTGATATTTAAGAAAAATATAAATTTTTGCTCGGAAGCTGTATTTTTAGCTTTTCTTATTTATAATACCAATGAACGTCGTTGAAATATATTAAATATATTTAATTTACAAAGAAGAGGAAAAAATTCGATACGATTTATTACAAAAAAAAGTTCCAATTGTTCAACCCTAGAATGGTCTTCTTGATTTTTTAAAATTTTCAATACCAACTCTATTCATCCTGAAAAAAGCCAAAATTCGTAATTTATTTGGTTACTCTTATGTATCAAAAAAAATGTTCAAACCCTGGAGATATTTTTTTTTTAAATTTTAATACCAATTTTTGTCTCCCTGAAGCATAAAATAGTTTAAACAAAAACAGAAATTAGTTGGACTTTTAGTTTCTTCTGTTTACCATAAAAATTTCGATTGTCTAACACTGGAATAGTATTTTTGATTTTTTTTTTTAGGTTTTTAATACTAATTTAATTCTGTAAATAAGTTTAGATCACAAAAAAAATTGGAAAATGGGAACTTTTATATACCAGAAAATTTTAGATTTTCCAACCCTGAATCGAATATTTAATTTTTTGGTTTTTGAATTTAATACTTCCGGAAGAATAAAAAAAAGTTATAGTTCACCATAATATAAAAAATAGGTATGGTTACTTTTAGGTATAAAAAATTTATTTTTTCCAACCTTGAAGTCGAATTTTTCTTTTTTTTCTTTTTAGTACCCATTACATTATTCCTGAAGTATAAAATATATTTAATTCATTAAAACAAATCAATACTAGGAGCTTATTTTTATGTAATAAAAATATTTATGTTTTCAAACCTTAATTTTTTTTACTTTTTACACGAATATAATTCTTCCTCAAGTAAAAAAAAATTTAATTCACCAAAACAAAAAAAACAAAATAGGGCTTATAGATATTTGGTTACTTTTATGTAAGCAAACATTTCGACTTTCCAACCCTGGAATCAAATTTTAAATTTTTTAAGTTTTTAATACTGAAGTATAAAATAAGTTTAGTTCACATATACATATGTACCAAAAAAAAACTTCGATTACCCAGCCCTGATATAAAATTTTTAATTTTTTTAAACTTTTACACGAATGTAAATCTTCCTGAATTAATTCGCCAAAAAAAGAAAACATTATTTGGTTGCTTTTAATACCAATTTAATTCTTCGCGAAGTATAAAATAGGTTTAATTCACTGAAAAAACCCAAACTATGAACTTATATGGCAACTTTTATGTACTAACAAATTTATTTTTCAACCCTGAAACCAATTTTTGCAACTCTTAATGATGTATAACAGTTTTACTTAACAAAAAATTTAAATTTGTAACCTTTTTGGTCACTTTTGTTAATATAAACTATTTGTTATTTAACCGGTTGAATGTTTGTAAGACACTACTTTATTTTCATTTTAAAATGCTCTTAAATACTAACCACGAACATAATGAACATCCTAAACTAATTTAGTACGCATGCGCTTCTTTCTTGTCAACTATTCTCCTTGTCATTTTATTAACGACAATAATACGTGCGATAGATAAGAAGGGTTGTTTACTAAGATCGTATTAATTAATCTAGAGAATATGAGATACAAATATGTAGCCAAAAAACCAATTTTTATCTCTAAAACGTACTTAAGCTAAACAAACAACATGAAAACCAATTTCTTCTTTAAACTGTAATTAGTCTAGACAATATATAAATATTTAGGCAAGAAAACAATTTTATCTCTATGAACCTAAATAAATATGAAATGAATTCTATCCTGATAAAACTATGTTCAATTACATTTGAACATTCTGCCGGGCATTCAAAGGTATTGGTGGTGAAAAATCTAACTTAACTATGGTATTTATATTGTTGTTACATTTACCCCGGTATTCATAAAATTTAAAATGAGTTTGAAATGTATTTTAATCAAATTTTTCCATACAAAATTTTCTTAAAACAGATTTCAAATACGTTTTATTTTTTATGAATACCGGGGTTATACTTTAAATCATAGATGATCAAGTTTCGCTTGCCCTATAACGCGTTATAGGAAAGCAAGAAATAAACAAATTCTGCTTGCGCAGCAAACAAATATGTATAGGAAAGAAAAAAATGTTGTTTCTCTCGCTCTTCTTAGGTTTTGGCTTCTCTTTAGCATACAGCAGGGATAGATACATAACAAGTACTTTTCAATTTTATCTATATTTTGAGTTGAAGGGCTTGTTGCTACTATTGGTATGTTTTGCATTTATAATTGTATTTATTGTATATAACACAATATTTTTATTTATTAGCATCCGACTGATGAAAATTGTATTTATTTTGTAAACTCGTTTATAATAAATGTCTATTTCAAATAAATATATATTAGCTCATCCAGATCTATATGGCCTGGGTACTCTTTTGTTCTTTCGTGCTTTGCTTAGAACTATTTTCATGGTAGAAAATGCTGTTTCACAATTATATGTGGTACAAAACATTGAATACAATTTGTAGATTTCTGTCTTAAGTTTTTTTGGTAAACATAAAGTAATTCTAGAAACATTTCCACCTCTGTTAAAAGTAAGCAGAGGTTTCTCTCTGCGCCACACACAAGCACAACTGTGTTTATGTGGTAGTGCACATCACTGCTTTAAATAGATAAAAATTAAGATTGTAATTATAATAATAATTAAAATAAATGATACATGTCCGGAAACATGGTGATATTTCATTCTCATCAGTTCAGTATTGTCGGCCTGCATCTTCTGTAGATTTTGGTGTATATTTTGTATATCTTTGGAACGGTAATCAACGTTACATCAAATGGCTTTACCAGCTTACTATTTGCTTGCTGAAATTCTGCGCTCCATGATGATGTCTGAATTGAAGTTTTCTTCTTGGTTGTAAAGTGTTGAGAAGAGGTCAAAGTTATTCCTTCATACACTGCTGTACAACCAGCTGGCAAATTCAGTATTCCTTTTGAAGGTAATGTCAACCAGGCACGTTCACTATTTCCGCAGTCTATGCTTAATGTAAACTGGTCGAAAATCGTGAAAATCCATTGATTCTCCGTTGACAATTTTTTCCAAATACACTTTCTTGGAGTTTTCTGAATATAACACTCAGCATGCCTGGATTGTTTTAAGGCTGAAACCTCGCATGATCGCTCTACTGCAGGTTTCCAAGAAAATTTCTCTTTACAATTATATTGTCCCTGATGGTTTTGTGTACAAACGTTAAGCTGAGACTGCCACATCAAAAAATATAAATTTGTTGCAAAATTATATATGATATAATCACCGTCGACCATAGGTATCATTGCAGTGCCATTTCCATCAACTGGTAGTCTAATAATTTCGTAAATTTCTGAAGTATGTATATTATACAAGGGCATTTCTGTCTGTATTACCAAACGGTTGTCCACCACAACACCCCTAGCCACCTTTCTTCAGATCTGTACCAGTTTTTGTTCCGGGCAAGATCAGCTCATTCGGCAATAGTTTTCTAATGTTTAATATTTCCTCCTGCAGTTGTGCAGCAGTTAGAAGATCTGGGTTGATATGACCGTGGTTAACATCAATCAATAAATTCATGATAGATGACTGAATTTCACTGCACTCATCGATCATTAGATGTAGCTGAGTCGTCATTACTTGAAACATAACAATCAATCGTGTCATTTTGAACTTCATCATAGAAAAGTTTGAACTGCCGGTACATTTTACTAAAATTTTCGTTTACTTCTTCAGTTGTTAGCACATTTATTGTAGAGTTCACAATGGATGCCTGCTGTTTCGCGAGCTGTTGTAGTTTCTCCTCATTCTGGAAAATATTTCTCATATTCTCTTCCATCAATTTCCGGTCCTCGGCGTCCATCATTACGAAAAGCACATGATAGATCGAGCCAACAAATTCAAATGGCGATCTTTTTTGTGTTTCCTTCTTCAGCAACAGACTATTATTTTGATCTACCAAACGGAATCTTCTATTGACTGATCATACTACCATCTCGCAAGCCTCTTTGTAATTTCTTAATTTGGGACATTGGTCTTCAAGTTTTTCCTTCAGTTTTTTAATTCGTTTTATCTCCTCATAATACTGATCTAAATCGTAATGTATTATTATGTTACATTTGGAGCTTACAACGTTCATCTCTCCAATATTATCAAAATGCAACGCTGTATTCAGAGGTATTTCCTTTATTTCGGCATCCATACCATGATTTAGTGATGCAGAACTTACTACTCCTACTGTTAACATTAAGAACATACACAATAATAAACAAGACTTCAGAAAGTTATTTCCGCTGGGTTGTTTAATTTTTGTGTGGGAACTTCTGGCTCCATCCTGATTGTGCTCGTTTGAATTTCCTGCGTCCGGTAGCTGGATTATCTTATGGATTGGTCGTTTTAGAATATTATTTTGATACCTTATCTTTACCACTCGAACTTTCCCATCCTTTCCTTCGTGCTGGGTTCTATTACTGGTCTTCCAATGAGAAAGTGACCCGGAGACAACACATCTACTGCATCAATACCCTCAGCATTCATTTCAACCAAAGGCCTGGAGTTTAAAACAGCTTCTATTTGTGCCAGCAAAGTACTTAATTCTTCAAACGTCAATTTTGTGTCGGCAATTATTCTTTTGAGATGATACTTCTTCGACTTTACTCCAGATTTCCAAATTCCTCCAAAGTGAGGGGCAGCCGAGAGAATAAAATGCCAATTTGTTTTTTGTTCAGCCAGGATAGGTGTAAGTGTACTATTGTTTTTAACTACGGCTTTGAAATCCGCATCTAACTTTTTACTAGCACCCACACAATGAGTTCCATTATCAGAATACAAGTGAGAACTCATGCCTCTTCTTGAAAATAATCTTCTCAAAGCCGCATGGAATGCTTCTGTGGTCAAATCACTCACGACCTCCAAGTGAATTGCTTTTGTTGCCATACAGACAAACACGGCAATATAGCCCTTGTAGCTTTTCTGGCCTCTTCCTTTCGAACACCTTAAATGTATTGGTCCAGCATAGTCCACTCCCGTATGAGTAAAAGGATGTGAAATATTCACTCTATAGTCTGGTAGACTACCCATTAGTTGCTTGTTGATAGCGAATGTATGTTGTATAGCTTCTAATACACTTCTTCACTGCATTTTTTAAACCCATTATCCAATATTTACGTTTTATGGTTGACTCCATAAGTCGATTCCTACCATGGAGCGTGGATATGTGTGTCTGGTGTATTATTAAAGATGAAAATTCAGACTTTTGTAAAATTATGGGATGTTTGTGATTATATTGTAAACCAGAATTATGCAATCTGCCACCAACTCGAAGAATGCCATCTTTATCTAGAAATGGAAAAATTCTTACTATTTGGCTTTTGTTATTCACCGCACTCCCTTATTCAGTCTCATAATCTCATCATGAAATTCAACCTGCTGATGATTAAAAATTACAATCTTTTCTGCCGCCTCAAGTTCTGGAACGGTCAGATGCTGCGGATATCTTCATTTTTTTCTTAATATTTTTACAAACCGAAGTACGTAATCAACTATTCTTCGTAACTTGCCTAGTTTGGAGTATTTGCATACTAACTTGTTAATAATATTACAGCTCGTCAATTTCTCAGCAGTTCTCAATATATTTGTTGATTTTGGCTCTTCGTTTTTCGGCCAGAACTCGGAAGACTTTAATAACTACTTAGGACCATTCTACCACAAAGAGTGATGTATAAAATTTTCAGCGTTAATACCTCTGGAAGCTACATCTGCAGGATTGTCCTTACGGCTTACGTGATGCCATGACACCTCAGGCAAAAATTGTATTTATTTCGTTAACTTGGTTTCTTATAAATTTGTCTTTATTTTTATTGTTGAATCCAACCTAACGTTATAGTTGAATCACTCCATGCATAAACTTTACATTGTCGATTAAAATTACGAATTACTCTATGCAAAAGCTTGCTTAGAAGATGAGCAGCACACAGTTCCAATTTTGGCAGAGTTTTCCTGTTTTTAATCGGGTTCACTTTACTTTTAGTTGTTAGTAGCTTAACAGATGTATCCTGTTTAATATAAACTATAGCAGCATAAGCTTTTTCAGAGGCATCTGAAATCCCGTGAATTTCCAATTCAGTCTCGCACGTTGATTTTACCCATCTTGGGATACGGATCTTTTGAAGAGCGATTACATCTTTTGAAAATTCATACCATTTATCTTGAAACTCATATTATAACACTTCGTCCCAGGAAGATTGCCACAGCCATAGTGTTTGAATAAATAGTTTCGCTAGTACAGTAACAGGAGACATCCAGCCCAAAGGATCAAAGATTCTTGCCACATCTGAAAGAGCTCGCCTTTTCGTCTTTGGCCGGATCCCATTGTAGGCCTAAAGTTTTAACAGTTTCGCCATCTTTGTTTTGAATGACTGTGTTTTCTTTGGTGACATCTTCATGATTTATAATCGTTTTGTGATTTGAGACCCATTTGCGTAAATTGAAACCAAAATTGTTTAGCTGTGCTTGTATACGATGCCGTATGTTCTTACATTATTGAACATTATCTGCTCCTGTCATTAGATCATCCATATAGAAGTCTTCTTTTATTATTTTCTTAATTAGTTCATCTTCAATTGACATGTGGTCAGCAATGTAAAACAGCGATCTTACTGCTAAAAATGGTGCCGATGACATGCCATATGTTACAGTTGTTAATTTATACTCTTTTATAGGACTGCATTTGTTTTCTCTTCATAATATATGTTGATACGAAGGTACATTTTTTCAACATCAGCTATCATAACATATCTCCATAGCCTAAATTTTATAATGATATCGAAAAGATCTTTTTGTAGCTTAGGACCTGCAAACATCACATCGTTTAAACTTCTTCTATTTGTTGTTTTAGCAGAAGCGTCGAACACCACACGCAATTTTGTTGTCAAGCTGTTTTCTCTAATTACTGCTTGGTGTGGTAAATAGTACTTCCCACTGCACTTCTTCTCTACCTCTTTCATATGGCCGAGATTTAAATACTCGTTCATAAACTCTACGTAGTGTTTTTGAAGTTCCGGCTCTCGTTCGAATTTTTTCTCAAGAGACAAAAACCTTGCCATTGCTTGTCTTCTGGAACCTCCTAACTCGTTGTCCTTTTTAAGCGGCAATTTAACTACTATATGACTTTGTGCATCAACTTCGGTTGTTTTCTCATAGTATTCTTGGCAAAATTCACGGCATTCCTCTATGTCAGGAAGTTCCTCTAGCTCCCAGCACCTCTCCAAGTTAGTTACAGCTGCTAATAATTTTTTTGGTTTTGCGGTTTCGCAAATTACACCAGATAATACCCAGCCAAAAATCGTTGATTGTGCCAAGATACTACCTTTTTTGTGTAATCCTTCTTGCAATATATGAGGTATGATGTCACATCCAATAACAATATCTATTCGATCAGATTTGTTGAATGCTGGGTCCGCCAGAATAAAGTTGTTCCAATCTTCAATATTAAACTCAAATGATTGATTTGGATGTGCCCCCATTAATTTTGGCAAAATGAGGGCATCTGCTTCGATTTCATGGTTACTCATAAATCTTGGTTTCAAGATTAACTTTGTTGTTGCTTTAGACAGTCCTACCAAAGTACTGCCGATTCCATGAACCTCTGTTTTGCATTTAACACGTGGCAATGTTAAAATCTGTGATGCTTCTTCTGATAATGTCGTTACCTGAGAGCCCTGATCAATTAATGCTCTTAGGATTACTGCTTCTCCATTTATTGCATGTACTTTTACCTGTGCAGTTGCTAGAAGTACTGATGTTGTTAAATTTTTGGTAGTCATTGCTGAATTGCTGGGTTTTGATTCTTTAATTTTTTCTTCGTTCAGATGTAGAATCTTATGGTGACCTTTATTGCAATAACAACACTTAACATTATTTGAACACCACTTGTTGTTTTTGTGATCTAAGCATTTGAAACTCCATTTATTATTTTAAGCCAGTTTTCTTCGTTCATAAATCGGTAATGTTAAAAATCGCAGTTGTATGGTTATCCATATTGCAATGTAAACAACATTTTTGCATGGAATACATCACATTAGAAACTTTGCCAGTTTCAATTAGTTTTTTATTTATTTTCTTTTCTTGCCCTTTGGAAGCTGCGTCTAAAGCTTGAACTTGTTGTTCCAAAAAACCTAGTATGTCCTTTAGACTTTGAATTTCTTTAGCTTTTTTAACTGTTTGTTCGTAATATCGCAAACCGTCTCTATCCATTTTTCTGATAACAATACGTGCTATAATGGTTCAGCATCTTCTATTTTAATGTCCATACTTTTAAGGGCATAAATACAACTATTTGTTGTATCTAAAGCTGCTTCAAGCTTGCCGCTGATTCGCTATTTGCCATCGGTTGATCAAGTAAAATATCTACTTGGTTTGTAAATAACAATCAATGATTTTCATATCTTTGCTTAAGAATCTCGAAAGTTGCCTCATAGTTGTTGTCGGTGATCTTTAGATGTTGTACCAATTTTTTAGCTTCGCCTTTAAGTGATGTTACTAACCTGTACATTTTTTCTACATTAGAAAGATACTTATTGTCATGTACCAAGCTTTTAAACAAATCATGAAATGATGACCATTCATTTATATCGCCACTAAATTCAGGAATTTCAATTTTTCCTAAATGTGCTGAGTTCGAATATTCTCCTTAATTTTTGTTGCTCGGTTGTTGCCTAGGCTCATTCATGCAATCTGTAATAAGTTCGAGAGCACTAAAATATGTGCTTTCGGCATTTAGCATCATTTTATGCATATATTTTTGGCTTTTTGGATTCACTTAAGACAGGGGTCCTCAATGGGAGAAAATATTTAAGTATAATGTATTTGTGCATTTTTCATGTGTTAGTGACTGTTTTTTTAAACAACTGCGTACAAATAATGTTGTCAGACATGACGTAATTTTGACGACTTTTTATGCCAAAAATAAAATTACATGAAATATTTAAATAAAGTTTTCATTAATATTTATTTCTTACATTTAATTAATACAGACGAAATTCCTTATGGTGAATAAATTATACACTCCACGCGATATTTATAAGGCCCATAATATTTTTAATTTTTTTTTCCGAATTTATTAATGTACATAATGTTGGAATATTTTGACTTATATATTGCCATTTTATCTGACATAAAAATATTGTGTTCCGTTATTTCTGTTTAAAAATAACGTGATTTAAATATTAAATTTGAACGAAATATTTAAAAGACCAAGTCCAGGATATTATAACAGAGGAGTAAACAAATCTAAATATGTAAGAGGAATCAAAACATTTTGGTTCTTACTTTTAATTAAGAGAAAAGACATATTTTATAAAAAAGACTTACAAATCAAAAAATTTGCTTTCAAGTGAATTCATCTAATAAAATGTTTATTAATTTTGAAAAAAATATATATAAGGACTCTACTAGACGTTGAAACTCGTACTTCTAGCAATATAATTCGTAAAATATTAGTAATAGGTGATAGCTACATTAAAGAAGCTAGTTAAAAAATCTAAATAATAATAATCGCAAAGTAACTTCTGAGATATAGAGCCTCGGAAAAAAGAAAATAAAAATATTTATAGGAATAAAAATATTTCTTATTTTACGTATACTTCAAATTGAACTGTAGAAATTTTGTGGTATTTTTCATAAAACTACCGTATTAATTTCACATTAACGATTTGAAAAAGTAATATGAAGATTTTGATGTTTTTTCTCCAAAATTTAACGATTTTGCATCTATTTTGTCTGGCAACTATGTGACCAAGAAAGAACATTTAAAGGTGTTGCCGTTGATCACAAAGTCAAATTGATAATAATATAAGAAGGCAAACTTAGTTTTCACTTATATGTATACAATGTGTGGAATTGATTTTTGTTTCTATAGCCTATATTCTATTCAAAGTTTCGACCGAAGTGCTTTCAAAGCAAATATAAAATTATTTAGTCGGAATATGCGTGGAAAAATTTTGTAAACTAGTATCTACTCTGTTTTTACTATGAAAACAATTTTGCTAAACATTTTTCGAAAATTCAAACAGAGTACCGGCCTTATCGCTGTGACCCCTTGTATGTAGTATAATTTTTTGGCCTCCTAAGCGCACAAAAAAAATTTAATTTAATTGACTGTTAGTGTTCGACAAGACAAGTCGCATGTTTTTTATAAAAAAAAAAACAAAATTACTGCAATATTAGGTACTTTCCTCCATTTTATACACATAGAATTTAATGTTAAAATTGGGAAATATTTTAATATGATTAATTTTGCTGCATAAAATAAGCTATGAGCTAATGAAAAATAAATAAATAGAATTTTCTAAAATGTGAAGAAAATTCGGAAATAAAACTGTAAATGGTGTAAAAATAATGAACCAAATATTTTAAAGTACTCTTACAGCTGAGTAAATAATAACATTTCTTTCGATTTAAAAAAAAATGTTCCTCTGTATACATTACTAAGAAGCATATTATATATAAATTCATCCATCCAGGAATACAAAAAATCGAACGATGGCAACGCGGGTTGAAAATTTAGTCATGCATTTGTTGTTGTCTATGAATAAAATTTTTATTTTCTCTTCTCTCATTGATGTGAATTTCGTTACTGTTCGGGTTGCGTATGTGAATATGTTTAAAAATTCCGATTGGTACTCGTTTCCTGAGTGTAAGGATTGAGTTGCCCTGACTTAAGTTGTGATATATGTTTTGGAGCTTTTGATATCTAGATTCTAAAAATTTTTCTTTTATTTAAAGCTTTTTGTTGGACATGTCGGCAATATTCGCTGATAGTTCGTCATACCAGTCAGTTAACCAATTTGCCATTTCAACAAATTGTTCCCATGATTCATCATCTGATTCAGTAGTTATTACTTTTTCTAACTTACTGTTTTCTTTTGATGTTTGAGGAATTTCTGTAACGTTTATTGGTTCTTCTTGCTGCATGGCTTCTTTTATTAGAAATTGAACCTCTGCTATAATTTTTGATAACGCTTCATAGTACTTCTTTTCAAAATAATCTTCTGATGTAATGCCATATACCAAAATTTTGTGTTATTTGCCGTAAATTCGAATTCAATTTTACTTATCCTCTTACTGACTTCTGGGAGTCTCGAACAGCGGATTGCCTTTTAAGCCAGCTTCTCTCGACAATTTCGTCTCCCAATTCTTTCTGTTTTTCGAAAAGTTTTTCTTTATTTGCCATTTTAATATAAGGCAAATTTAAAAATTTTTTTTATAAGTAACTAGTTCTTTTTGTCGAAGGACCGATGTTAATATAAACTATTTGTTACTTAAGCGGTTGAATGTTTGTAAGACACTACTTTATTTTCATTTTAAAATGCTGTTAAATACTAACCACGAACATAATGAACATCTTAAACTAATTTAGTACGCATGCGCTTCTTTCTTATCAACTATTCTCCTTGTCTTCTTTTAGCGACAATAATACGTGCGATAGATAATAAGGGTTGTTTACTAAGATCATATTAATTAATCTAGAGAATATGAAATACAAATATGTAGGGAAAAAACCAATTTTTATCTCTAAAACGTACTTAAGCTAAACAAACAACATGAAAACCAATTTCCTCTTTAAACCGTAATTAGTCTAGATCTGTATAGAATATATGTATAAATATTTAGGCAAGAAAACAATTTTTATCTTTATGAACCTAAATAAATATGCAATGAATTCTATCCTGTAAAACTATGTTCAATTACATTTGAACACTTTTATGTACCACAAAACATTGCAGTTGTCCAACACTGGATTCGAAATTTTGATTTTTTTTTAATTTTTAATACCAATTTTAAGTTTTCCTAAATTCGAAAATAGTTTTAATTATTTTTAAAATCATGTATGAATTTTTATTAGTCGAACTTTCTTATGTAAATTGATAAATTTTTCAACGGGCTTAAGTTCGAATCTGAATTTGTTCTTTTATTGAACAAATTCATTTATTAATAATATAAGAAAAAATTTATTTTTAAAATCTTCTATTCGACATATTGTCTCAAGCTTTTTTGTTTGATATCACTGTGCAACAGTGCAAAAAGTGCAAGGTCGTGAATGTATGGGTTCGATTCTACCATCAAATTGTAGTAATGCTCTATTTTGTGACAGATTCTTTTTTATGGGCCTCCAAAATTACCATGATGCCCAAACAAGGTGTCATCAGATGATGTTGTTTTTAGAGGTTGGTTAGTTCTTCTTAGGGGAATTTTTTTCCCTCTTGCCGAATTCCGAACTTAACCTGTGCTATCCTTCAAGAAATATTTATACCAAATTTCAAGGTTCCGGCTCTTTACGTTTGGACTGAATCGTGATTTCTATAGACGGACAGACATATTTCGTCGTCTTAGATTTCATCACTGATCAAGAATATATATACTTTTTGGGGTCTCAAATGGATATTTCGCTGCGTTACAAACGGAATGACAAAGTGAATATACCCTCCGTATTCTTTTTTGGAGGGTATAAATATGGGACAACCCTGCGGAGAAACATGCCGATTGCGATGTACCGATAAAATAAGTGAAAATGACCGACAACAATTATTTGATTATTGGAGCTTATGTGTGCAAAGAGAGTAATGGAACCTATACTAACAAAATACCGATACTCATGTATAGGAAACTTCCGCAAGCATAACAACGCATTTTATTTAACAGTGAACGATATTAAAACTAGAGTTTGCAAGCTTTACTTCATATCTACTCTTGGTATAAGCAATCCCATTTACATACCAGAGCAATACGAGTAAATTAGCTTAATAGCAACTACTAAGAAAACTGGACGTACATACGTATAAGTTATATCAACTGTCGTATACCAACTTTTACGATTTAAAAACCTTGTAGGAGGAATAGGGTCACAAATCTACGACTAACGTTCAAAAAGTAAAATGCTTATGGAAGGACATTCAAATTCTTCGAGTTGAAAAAAACAGCCCCGAATACTTTTTTTACAAAACATCTTACAAAGACTCAAGTTTTAAAGAAGTTAAGGTGCGAAACATAACTACAAAATCGTTAAAATCTTGGAATTAATCAGGTATATTGTTAGTTGTTTTTGTGGATGCAGATAACTTATATATAAAGGTTTTTTTCAGTTTAACAAAAGCGTATTCCAGCAGTTTCCCGAAAGAAAAAAGAAAGACCTTATGGACTTAATCAAAAAGAATGTCATTCCAAATCAATATTATGAAGCTATAATACGCTTGTTATTGATTTATAATGTACGAGTATATGAATAAATGAAATTTTCTAATTATTTTGTTTTATGCTAAAAGTTCTTGAAGTGCCTTTACTTAATTTTATGAATATACATGCATATATTTTAATGAATCTGTTTTTTTTTTATTGAAAGTTCTTGCAGTATTTTTTTTCCTAATAATTTAATATGTTTATCTTTTATTTCATTATATGAGAAGTTCCTGAATTTTTTAATTTAATTTACATGTATTTTCGAAAAAAATTTAATTAATTCAATATATTAAAATATGTTACCTGAATTTTTTTAGTTTTTATATTCATCAAAAGTGTCACAACTTGAAAAAAATTCAACTGAAGAGATATAACTTAAAATAACTCCGTAAATAATGCAAATAATATATAGATATATCTATATATATATATATATATATATATATATATATATATATATATATATATATATATATATATATATATATATATATATATACATATATATATATATATATATATATATATATAATATATAAATATATATACACATATATATATATGTATATATATATATATATATATATATATATACATATATATATATATATATATATATATATATATATATATATATATATATATACATATATATATATATATATATATATATATATAAATGAAATTTATTTGTTGGTGGTTAAGCAATGTCTATATGCATTTCATTGGTGCTTTACCAAATCGTCAACCACAGTTTTGAAAAGTTAATGAAATGCATATAGACATTGCTTAACCACCAACAAATAAATTTCATTTATATATTAGTATTGTGACAACAATGTGTTAAATAAAAAAACTTAATATATATATATATATATATATATATATATATATATATATATATATATATATATATACTTTAAATTGTTTATTATCTAGTGTAAAATTCCTACTAAATTGTCCACAACTTTTGTTTTTAACTATTTTTATTAAGGTCAAAAACGCTGTTTTTCGATTTCTAAAAACTAAAAATTTTTAATTGGGTCACTTTTAAACTATGTGTGCTATATATACTTTTTTTTACTAATTGCGCTGATTTTGTTTTTTTGCGATATTTTTTATGCCGATTCAATATCTAAATAACCGTATACATACAAGTCGACGACGATATGAGGGACAATATCGGAAAGATTGTCTCTGACCTTCAAAGAATTCCTTATTATAATTTTATTCATTATTATAGACAAAAGGAAATAAATTGTCACTCAGATTGTCCAGAATAAGAGACAAAAGGTAGATATTGTCGCGTAAACATTTTTTATTAAAAACAAAATGTATGACATTATTGTAACATAGTCAAGAACGGCGATTTTCTTTAAATTGACGATTAGAAAACCTAATCGACAGAGTGTTCGAACTGCGGAATATTGGGCAATTTTTAGATATTAGCATTCGCCATTTATATGCTGTTCAGATATGTATTTTTAATTGAGTCAATATTCACTTTATTGAAATAATTATCTTCAAGTTCATATTTACAAAATTTAGTCAATTCAATTATTGTCTGACAACTAAATAGAAATTGTTTATATTCATGAGGGCCTCAAGTCTAAATCTGGGACTACTTCTTATTTTCCTTTTCTTAAATTATCCACATTGTCCACATTTTAGGTGATAAATCTCGACGAACTTTGTTCAGTGAATTGTGTTTTGTTCACTAAACACACTTTTTAGCAGTGTTTCATTTGTAATTTTACTCAAAATTGCAGTAAGAGTAAGTGTTAATTGAGCAATTAATTGATTAAAACGTTACATATTTAATTGATCACAAAAATTGCATTGACTGATTCCTTTTGTCTTTAATAATGAATAAAATTATAATGAAGAAGTCTTTGAAGGTCAGCGACAATCTGTCAGATATTGTTCCTCATATCGTCTTGTGCGACCTCGCCACCATTTGTAACAAAATTTCGTCGATGATTTATATGTATTAGGTCAGCCAAATATAGCATAAAAAGTACGACAAAAAAAAGCATTACAATTAATAAAAACAAGTAAATTTGTGGTTTTGTTGAAAACATCCTTAAATGCATTAAAAAATTTAATATAATATGTTCTTCAGTAAAGCACATAAAAATTATATTGCAAATATTATTTACAAAAAGTTAACAACTTAAAATTAGTCCGGTTTCTAATTGCATTTTAAAATAAAACTAAAATGCACTCAATCAAGCTGCATAGCTGAACACCGTATTAGGGGAATATATCTCGAATATTTTATAAGCAAGAAAGTATAACAATAAATACTTAGCTATGAAATTTTTATTTGACATATTGTTGTCACAATACTATTTTAAATGAAATTTATTTGTTGGTGGTGAAGCAATGTCTATATGTATTTCATTGGTGCTTTACCAAATCATCAGTAGACTTTAACTACAGTTCTGAATAGTTAAAAACCTCTTATCTTATGCACATACTTCTGAAAACCATCTGAGAATTCACAATTTTTTTTTTCAAAACTGTGGTTAAAGTCTACTGATGATTTGGTAAAGCACCAATGAAATGCATATAGACATTGCTTGACCACCAACAAATAAATTTCATTTAAAATAAATACTTAGTGTAAAATAAACTTTAAATAATTAAGAACATTATATTCGACCGGGTTGAATCCTAAATAACGTCCAAATAGGAGCAGCAATTACTTTATTTTTAATAATATTTTATATCAACGCACACGAAAAGCGACGGAGATAATTTCAAAATGTTTAATCTACTGGATCAGAGTTCCTATAAGACATGTGTGCCTAATTTTAAAATTCTCTTTCGACAGAATCACTCCAGGAAGGGCTTTGATGGAGTATAGAACAACAACTTTTTATAGGGTCATTTAGGGGGTATATGTATATAGAAGGGTAAGGAAGGAGAAAATCAGACAGCATCTTACCTTTGTCATAAGGGCTTAAAAGTTTAATTTTTAAGGAATGTAGGCTTAAGGAATACAATTTGTTAAATATTTGCACTATTTTTGCATGGAATATTTTACTTTGACACCCACTAAAGACAGCCTGGTCCAAAAATGGATTTTTCTGATTTTCTAGCTCCAAGTTCAACGTTTTGGATCTTCTTTGACATAAAAATATATCATTTGCTTAACAAAATTACAAAAAAAAAACCTAAAAAATAATGTTTTTATTTAGTGGCTGATTTATTTCATCTCAGGGGAACGTTTTACCCTCTATATTTATCTATACCAAATTTCAATGGTCTGACTCTTTTTTTTTGGATTGTATCCTGATTTCCACGGACGGACGGGCGGACGAACACGGCTAATCATCTAAGAATTAACCACTGATCAAGAATATATATACTGTATGGGGTCTTAGAAGGATGTTTCCCAGCGCCACACACGGAACGACAAAGTGAATATACCTTCCAATTCTTTTTTGTAAGATATAATACATTGCAAAACAAAAAATAGTTGTAAAAATTTAAAAAATTACTCTGTTTCTATTCACAGAACAGATAATATGAAATAGTTACAATATTAATTTTTGCTACAATGGATCAGCATGTCCAAAAATTTCATACTATAAATACCATAGTATTTATAGTACACATTAGACATAGCTAGACTTGGGTGGAACTACTTCTTTCGCTCGTTGTAGACACTAATCTGGGATCAAACCCACATGAATTACGTTGATTTGATCGTGAATCAGTTCGACTCAACTCTGACTATAATTTGTGTCTAAATTATTTGGTATAGTGTGCCTTTTTAGAGAAAAAAAAATTAAAATGTAAATTTTTCATGGAGTTGGAATTCTTATAGAAATCTGGTTTTTATCGTTTATTAATTTGGGAACTTCGAATTCGTAGTCGCGAATATAAAAAATCCGCCATGCAACAATGCTTTATATTCGGTGGTGTACGGCGAACTTTTTTTTTCCTGTAAGGCGAGACGCTCTAAGGTACATGAATAACAGAATTTAATTTAAAAATGTTCGCGAATAAAAAATTCTACAGCGTTGAATGTACATGAATAAAAAAAATATTATTTAATATGTACATGAACAAGGAAATTCTAGCGAGTTGAACTTAGATGTGTAACACATTTTGATTTACGTACTGCATGCATATGGAAATGAAGAAAATAACAACACGTGTAATCTTACTTTGTGCAATTGTAGAATAATGATATGTTGAATTATAGTAAAATTTTGGTTTTGGTATTTTGGTTACATGTCGAATGCGCTTATTTACTCACGGGATATAATACATTGAAACGATTCAACGTCCACTGGTAATAGGGCAACTTTATAGTACATATACATATATGTATATTAAAATTAATATATATTAAAATTTCTTTTACTTTAACATTTTAAGTATAATCTTAACATGATCATGGGCAGTGCAACGTACCTTATATTATTATAAATTATTGCTATGACTTTGGCAGCTTTGGGCTCCTGGCATATAAATATATTTATATTAAAGTCTAATATATATTTCGTTTTCTTATTAAATTGGTAGGAGTATTTTAATAAAACCAAGTTGCAATTGTACAAATAGTAGCAAAGGAGACTTCAATTGATGCCTTGAGTTTTTTTCGGAAGTTAAAAAATTAAACGTCTTGTTGAGTTAAATTAACTCACTTGTTATTATTGATTGAAATATATTTTAGATTATAAGTATGCATTTAGAATTTTTTTTTTTTATATTATCATATGCATACACGAAGGTGTGTGTTTATATGAGTGTACGTATGGATGGATGTATACTTAAAGGTTTTGATAGCATTTAATACATACATATATACATATGAATAAATACAGTCATAAAATATATTCAATATATAAGTTAATATTGCAAAAGCTAATGAAATGCTACAAACAAACATAAATACTACCAATAATAAAATTGGAAAACGTTCACCACTTATTAGGTGGTTTGTTGAATTTGATAACAGTTCCTATTTACACAAATTTTATTGTGAAAAAGAATACGAGAACTTTATCAACCTGATGTTAACATGTTATTGTTATAATACCCGTGTTACCGTTTGATTATTTTTCTTCATGTCCCATTTTTCTAAATTTTTTGTTCCATCATACCTAAGTCAAACTTTTTTGGTTTGAATTTTATACTTAAGTACATGTGAACGTTTTTCAAATATTTTTTTATTATTGGTAGCTCAAGCCATAGCTTAAATTTGTATGTAGTAAGAATTTTAACGAACATTTATATTGCTATATTAATTGAATTAAGATTCATAGGCTAATTGTTCGAAATTTGTTTTTAAATCTCAGAAAGACATGATAAATATTCCAAGGCACAAAGGAAAGTCAACATCAGTTTTTATTCAACTTACACAGCAGAGCAGAAAAGCTGTTTTCGAAAGACGCAACCCTTTCATCATCAGTGCTGATGTGTTTTGTGTTTGTCACCACTTATTAGGTGGGTTAGTTGAATTTGATAACAGTTCCTATTTACACAAATTTTATTGTGAAAAAGAATACGAGAACTGTACATTTTTTTCGAAGAAGAACAAAATCTAAGAAAATAATAAGTTAGTAAAAAAAACAAATATAAATTTTTTTTACGAAAATAATAATAAACAGTGAATAAACAAAATGTCAAATCCTAACAACTTAATTAGGCCAAGCATATTAGACCAACCTAGTGTACAGCCCTCATCCACTCCACTATCACAACCCGCAGTAGCATCAGATTTAGACAGACTAACTAATAGTATTGTTAGAAGTATAATACGGGTAAATTTTATTAGTAGTAACCCAGATACATAGTATATTAGTTAATGCCACCGATGAGACAATTAGACCAAAACACCGAAATTGGATTAGTGACTTGGACAAAATCGTACGAAGTCTTCCTTGCATCACTACTGCAAGGAAGAAGTTCCATTCCTCAATTCTATCAAGAAGTCTATAATCATCTTTCACTAATACTAAACAAAGTGTCAAGTTTGCATATTGTACAGGAAGCTTTAAACCTTCTTACACAAACCTACAGAAAAAAAGCCATCTTTAGAGGACTTAACGGAGACCCTCCGAAGCTCCTAGGTATGAAAGCACCTTCGGATCTACCACAAGCTCTGCACTTATACATGAAATTGGAAAATTAAGGATATAGGTCACAGTACACCTACAACCAAAATAAAAGCCGAAAAATACAAACATCGCCAGCATATATACCACCGCAAACACACGCGAAACCACCATTTTACGCACAAAAAACATGTAACCCACTAGGAATGCACTATCACCCAGCTAGACAATAGCCCCACAACGGACCAACAGAATTTCCCACGAAACTTTCCGCAATATCAAAATTTGCAACCTCCAAGACCACTCGGCCCGTAACCTTTACCAAAACGATGCTGACAGCTCGCAACAAACAAGACGTATCGATTATATGAATAGACCATATTTCAACGCTTTCTCTGGGAAGCGACCACCGGCACCATCTAATCAACTCAACCATAACTTCCCAAATAACTTCCAGAGAATTAATCACATCTCCCAGGAAGCAACCAACGGAAACGATAGGGAAAACTATAATACAAACCAAGACGACAATGAATAACCCTGACAGGAGTATTATTAAGAGTACGAAACTCAAGAACAAATCTATTCTGATAATGATCCTGATCAATTTGTGGACGAAAATTTTTTAGACTAACCGCTTCCTCACTTCGCTACTTCAATTGTAGAGCAAGCGACGGAAGAACATTAAAACTTCTCATAGACACCGGCTCAAACAAAAATTTTATTCAACCCTCACTGGCAAAAAAATCCCGAAACATATCGAAAGTATATTTTTTGCAAATTCAATAGAAGGAAAAATTAAGATTACACACTACATTGACCTTAATCTGTTCGGACTCAACGATAAAAAGCTAAAATTTGGGTTTTACCAACATTAAAATCCTTTCACACTATTATCGGTAATGATAGTTTGAAACAACTTTAAGCAGTTATATATACCGCAGATGATTACATGCTCATTGAAAATAAATTTAGGGTACCCATCAAGCAGGAACTAGCAAAATACGTAAATAATATAGAGACAAAAATAGAACACCTAACATTGAAACAAAAACAATTAGTAAAGTCATTAGTAAAGAAATTCCCAACGTTATTCTCTGAACCAAACAAAAAATTAACATACACAACTAGGGTTTTAGGAGAAATCTGTACGAATACAGACTCTCCAATTTACACAAGATATTACCCCTATCCTATGTCTTTAAAATCCGAGGTCGAAGCACAAATTAGTAAGCTCCTCGAAGACGGAATAATCCGACCGTCCCGTTATCCATATAATTCACCGGTATGGATCGTGAACAAGAAGCCGGACTCAGAAGGGAACAGGCAGTACAGGTTAGTTATCGACTACAGAAAATTCAACTATTACACTATCGCCGATAGTTACCCAATCCCGAAAATAAATGAAGTTTTCTTCCAAGACAGTACAAGACAGGGGTTTTTCTGTTGTCGACCTGAAGAGCGGATTTCATCAGACCCTTTTGAAGGAATCTGATACCGAAAAAACAGCCTTCTCGATCAACAACGGGAAGTATGAATTCACTCGTCTCCCTTTCGGATTGAAGAATGCCCCTTCCATATTCCAACGGGCTCTGGATGATATTTTAAGAATGCATATAGAAAAGACTTGTTTTGTGTATATTGATGATATCATAATTTTTAGCAAAATCGAGGAAGATCATGCAAGGGACTTAGAAGCAATTTTTAATACATTAGAACAAGCTAACATGAAAATTCAGTTAGATAAATGAAAATTTGTTTCAAGCAAAGTTGAGTTTTTGGGATTCATTATAACATCGGATGGGATAAAGGCGAACACAGAAAAAGTCAAAGCCATGGAACAGATCCCCTACCAAGGAACTTGAAGGAACTCAGATGGTTCCTGGGCATGTTTGGATTTTGTAGACGGTTTATCAAGGACTACGCTGGACTAGCAAAGCCCCTTACCCTGCTTTTGAGAGAGGAGGAAGGACGAATGTCCAAACATATGTCAGCAAAGAAAGAGATAGCTTTAAACAGAGAGGCAATTGATGCCTTCAAGAAAATAAAAAACACTCTCGCATCGGATGAAGTAATGCTACAATACCCTGACTTTGGCAAGGAATTTATCCTAACAACTGACGCATCCAACTACGCAATAGGAGCAGTGCTAGAGCAGGAGGGAAACCCCATCATATTCATATTGCGAACTCTCTTGAAGACCGAAGAAAACTATGCCAGAAACGAAAAAGAAATGTTGGCTATAGTCTGGGCCCTAAAAACATTGCGAAGCTACCTGTACGGATCCGTCGCAGTAAAGATATTCACTGACCATCAGCCACTGACATATGCGTTAAGCAACAAGAATAGCAACAGCAAGCTAAAGCGATGGAAAGCAGTTCTTGAAGAGCACAACTATGAGCTCAAATATAAAACAGGCAAATCCAACCTAGTGGCAGACACACTATCTCGAATTCCAAACAACTCTCAAGTAAATTCACTGACACCAACACAACACAGCGACGACAGCTCTTCTCAGAATGTTATACCAAACAAGGACGCCCCAATTAACGTTTTCAAGAATCAGCTATTCCTCTCCACAGGAGAATTCCCTTCTTACCAGTTTAAAATAGTTTTTCCGACCTATCACAGGCATATTATAATCGAGCAAGATTTTTACGAGAACACTCTCATTAATATTTTAAGACGCTACTTAAACCCTTCAGTAGCAAATGGCATTATTGCCAACGACTATGTTTTAGTCATAACGCAAAGATTGTGAAGCAGTGCAAAGTGTGTGAAGAAAATAAGTACGATCGACACTCTTCTGCACCCGTTCTTCAAGCCACACCTATACCCACTCATCCAGGACATCCTGCATATCGATATTTACTACACCAATAATAAAAGCGTTTTAACGGCCGTAGACAAGTTCTCCAAATACGCACAGACCAAGGTTATAAAATAAAGAGCAACAGAGGATATCAAGTTACCGCTTCAAGAGCTATTAGCATCGTTCGGCATTCCTGATCAAATTGTAAGAGATAATGAGAAATCCTTAAGCTCAGCGCCAATTACTTTTATGCTCCAATACGGAATAGAGGTATACAAAACACCCCCATATACCAGCAGTGTAAACGGACAAGTCGAAAGGTTCCATTCTACACTCACCATTCCATTCTACACATTAGAAATTAAGCAAAACATTGAGGAAACAAACCTAAGGAATAGAAATACAATAAAAGTTAATGTATCCGAGAAAATTAGCATAGAAGATCACCTAGATACTTTAATCCAATTATAAAGGAGGAAGATAGAGAAAATTTGAGGAAATTATCAACAGAAATATCTAGAATTAAGAAGTTTGGAAAAAAGAAATATAGGAAACTCAAAAAGAAAATTAAATGCATTAGAATCTAAGAAAACAAAGAATAAAAAAAAGTACACATAAACACATACCGAACAATATGCCACAGGCGTTCGTTGCAATATATTAAAAAAAGAGAGAAACTATGTATAGGTTATTATATTGATTTTACAGAGTTCTCGCGCAACTAGCGAGCACTGAATTTCAGATATTTGATTACTCGAACTCGCTACTTATTCCACTAAGAGATGACACAGCTAGAGTACAAGAAGGAACTTTCAAAATTATCCATCTCATTGACTTAACAGAATACGCGAAGCTAACTGCAAAAATAGAGACTACGATTAAGAATGACATAACTTCAACCCAGCAGTTGTACCCCTTTTTATTGCACGAAACATCTCAAATTCGGACACCTATTGAAAAAATTTCCCCCACAAAAAGAAAGAACGTTCATTGGATTTTATCGAGTCCGCGTGGAAATGGTTCGCAGGAAATCCCGACCATCGTGACTTAGAACTAATAACCGGAAACTTAAAAACACTAAACGAAAACAATGACTACAAAATAATCATTAACAGACCATTAATATAAAAAATTAATGAACAGACCGAGAGAAGTAATCAAGTAATGAAAATCGTAAAAGCCAACGTTATCGTCTACGTTCTAGCTAGAAATAAGTCTTAAAACTATATATCAGATTCAATTGATAAAGTAAGAATTAATAAATGTCGAATATGCTCTACATTGAGCAAAATCCAATATTGTAAATTCATTCATTCTATCTATTATTGAAAGAGAAACGATAAGAAAAATTGTCAAACATGAAAAAATACCGTATATAAATGTTGAGGAAGAACAGCTGCAAATAGCTCAATGATAATCTACATTTTAACTTTACCTACAACTCAAAACGAGGAATGTGAAATATTAACACTAAAATCTGTTAAAATAGGCAACAGAATAAATAAAATTTTGAAATGTAATAAAAAAGTCTATGGAATTAAACCCGAATGCAAAGAATATAATAAGAAAGCTATTTGTAATAAGAATAATATAATGAAATTAAGTGACAATTGTATAAATTTGCTTTTTGCTAATTTTTTGACCTATTTTTTATATAATAATACAATATTTTTTAAGCTTAAGGTCTATAAGATATATATATATATATATATATATATATATATATATATATATATATATATAAGTATATATATATATATATATATATATATATTTATTTTTCAATATTTCGTTAACTTTTGGTTAACTTCTTCAGGAAATTTTCTGAAGAAGTTAACCAAAGTTTAACGCAATATTGAAATATATATATATATATATATATATATATATATATATATATATATACATATATATCATAAAGACCTTAAGCTTAAAAAAATATTGTATTATTACAATTATGTAAATAAACTCTTAAAAAGCCCACTAACAGACTGTACACGTACTAACGCTGACCATATATCGGACACAAAAAAAATTCGTCCCGGCATACTTTTTCTCAACAATTACAATAGCACACTCCCGCTGATTTGTACTTTCATCATAAAACACCACAACTCAACAATCAATATCCAAGTCAAAATTTTCAACGTACTTGAAACAGTACATTTCGAGCCACTACCAGCAATGCTTCAGCAGGAAACGAAAAAAACCCAGCTAGAAGAAACTCTGTCCTTGGAAATGATAAAAGACCACGATATCATAAATAGGAAGCGAATATCAAACATCGATACAACTAACAAGACCGGGTTGACGCTCACCACAATTACCTTAGCAGCTGTCGGTTGCAACCTATGAGTGGTAATGCAGTGGCTATCAGCTGTGTTAGTTGTGTTAGTGTAGGCAGATGGTTTGTTTGTTTTTTTGTCTCTTCTGTTTACGAAAATGGGAAGGCGGGAGTTTTTGTTTACATGTTTGGAAAGAAATGTAAGTAGGTGGGAAGTGATATAAAAGGGGTTCTGTTTACATGGAAGAGGCCCATTTTGATTTCAAGATTTTTGAGGATAGAAATTTTTGGAGACGTTTTTGGTGTTTGAAGAAGTTTATTTCGTTTTAGAAAATTATAATAATAAAAAAAGTAATAATAATTATAATAGAACAAAAATAATAATTATAATAAACAGAAAAAAGGAAATAATGTTGCAAAAGTAGTATTATTAGTAATTTTTTGTTTGTTTTTGCTTTAATTCCATTTAAGTAATTTTGTTAAATTTTTCCATTATAATTACATATATTTTGTTTTTTTTTTTATTTGGAATTTTCACTGAATAATTTTATTATAATAAACATGTATTTCAAATTCAGTTGAAATTTTTAGAATTTTAGCATGGCATTCTGATTTAATTTTATGCAGTAAGTAAGGGGAAAGAGAGGTACCAAGGAATCGTCTTTGGGACATCCAATATATTCCATGTGATGTAACGGAGGAGCCGTAGGACTATTAAGGGGAGAGTGAGTTCCTGGCAGTCCAGCCGCCAGAGGGTTTCAATTGGTTTGTATGTGTAAGAGTGCTGAAGGCAGTAAACATGTGTTTGTTTCGGGCTCTTTTTCTTAGAAAAAAATTATTCATTTGTGCTCAACAGCTTGCACAACAATGCTGGTTTATATATATATATATATATATATATATATATATATATATATATATATATGTATATATATATATACATATATTTATATACATATATATATACATATATATATATATATATATATATATATATATATATATATATACATATATATATACATGTTGTGGTTTTACTAGGCTGACTGGCAAGGACCACTCCAAGACGGCGAGCTCTAGCCGGAGCAAAACGCCAGAAAACCAGCACAGCCAGCAGTCGGGTAACCTAGCATAGTTTTGTCTGTTGGCAGCTTTTGCGGCGAATGCAGAGGCCACAAAACTAATTGCACACAACGCACATCTGTCATATCGACAACATACACATTTAACAAATATATATCATACAGCATTTCTGGCATTGACGGCCACACTAATGTACGCACTATGGAAACTCAAGGGAAAGATACGACAAATTAATTAAAAGGAAATCGCTTTTCTAGACATGAATCCCATGCAATCGGGGACGTTTGCAATTGAGAAGGGAGGACTTAATATTGCAAAAGCTAATGAAATGCTACAAACAAACATAAATACTTTGTAACGAAGAAAACTGCAACTGCAGGCATTCTCCACCTTTGTGCCAACAAAACCAACACTTGAAACAATATCCGACCCACTTGCAAATTGTAGCAATAACCCAGCAGACTTTGATTGTGCAATTTTCGTGGAATTACATCCGGCACATGCTACCAAACTTTTGCCGAATTTACTTTGCCAATTCCGATATAATTACACCACAAGACAGAAAGTAGTATTTAAGATAATAATTGTACTTACTATCAGTTCAGTTTTTTAATAAATCAAGAAGGCGGTTCGTCCGCAAGAAAAAATAATATCTTTTTTTATGTTGAAATAAAAATAAGTTTAACTTATATTATGTACATACATATGTAAACATGTGTTTTAACAAAATATTTTTTATGACACCTAATAAAATATCAATTAGGGTCAACCATAGAAAACCGGGAAAACATTGAAACAACTGCCAAAATATTACGGATAAGATCGTTCTCAGACACGAACAACATAAGTTTCCAAATAACAATTTTTTATTGGCTACCTAATGATAAAAAGTAATTAAGCCATTGATGGGGAAGAGTGAAATTGCAAATATGCAGCTGCAGGTTTTTCTTTTCCAATCAATGAAGGCAGGAATAATAAATGTATTTATTAGCTTTAAAACTTTTTATGAAAACAACTACTAATTATTATTCCTGAAGATGTTGTGAAATACCAATGAAATTTAAGGTATATAAATCTAATAAAATTGCCTTTTATTTGCACAAGCAAGATAATTTGTTTTGTGAAAATGAAGAGAAAGAAAATCCTATGCTTATTAGAAAAAGAATTGATTTTGCGTATATTTTCCATATATAAATAAAGAACATAAGAATGTATGTAATATTATTTTGGGCAATAGTGGAGTGATAAGTTGTTGGATTAGAGAGAAAATTTGTGATATTGTGGTTAAAAAAAAAATTACTAAAAGTGGCTAAAAGGGAATTTAATATAGAGAAGTTTGTGTCGTACAATGAATCTACGGAAAAAAAACTTGTTTAACTGAAAAGAACTATCCAGAAAATTAAAAGCATTGCAATATCTTTACAATCATAAACAATTTTAAAGTTAATAAATATATGTATTATTCCTGCCTTCATTGATTTTAAAAGAAAAACCTGCAGCTGCATATTTGCAATTTCACTCTTCCTCATCAATGGCTTAATTACTTTTTATCAGTTCCTCAGAAGTGGAAAAGAAAAAGACTGTTACTTCGAAACTTATGTCTTCGTCTCTGAGAATGATCTTATGGGTAATGTTTTGGCAGTTGTTTCACCGTTTTTCCGTTTTTTCTGTGGTTTACCCTAATTGATATTTAATTAGGTGTCATAAAAATATTTAGTTAAAACAATGCGAAAGGGCATGCATATACATACATATATGTACATAACATATATTGAATATTTTTTATAACTTTGTATTTATTCATATGTATGTATGTGTTAAATTCTATTATAACCTTTAAGTACACATCCATCCATACGTACACACATAAGTATATACACATCCCTTCGTGTATGCATATGATAATTTCCAAACAATTTTTTCTAAATGCTTACTTATAATCTAAAATATATTTCAATTATTAATAACAAGCGAGTTAATAATTTAATTCAACAAGACATTGAATTTTTAACTTCCGAAAAAACCCTAGGCATCAGTTGAAGATCTGTACAATTGCAACTTGCTTTTATTAAAATACTCGTACAAATTTAATAAGAGAACGAAAAATATATTGTATTAGACTTGATTATAAATATATTTATATGCCAGATGCCCAAAGCTGCCAAAGTCATAGCAATAATTTATAATAATATAAGGTACGTTGCACTGCCCATGGTCATGTTAAGATTTTACTAAGTAAGTTAAAATAAAAGAAATTTTAAAATGTAATATTAATTTTAAATGAAATTTATTTGTTGGTGGTCAAGCAATGTCTATATGCATTTCATTGGTGCTTTACCAAATCATCAGTAGACTTTAACCACAGTTTCGAAAAGTTAAAAACCTCTTATCTTATGCACATACTTCCGAAAACCATCTGAGAATTCACAATTTGTAAATTACAAATTATTTTCAAAAATCACAACAGAATAAGCATAGTAGTAGGCTTTGAAACTCATACAAAACTAACCCATTTTAATATAATTCAACATATCATTATTCCACAATTGCACTAAGTAAGATTACACGTGTTGTTATTTTAATCATTTCCATATGCATGCTGTTCATTAATAAAAATCTGTTACACATCTACATTCAATACACTATCATTTCCATGTTCATGTACATATTCAATAAAAATTTTTTTATTCATGGCCAACGCTGTATTTTTTTTTATTCGCGAATATTTTTAAATTAAATTCTGTTATTCATGTACATTAAACGTTGCAGAAATTTTTGTTATTGAATATTTTCCACTTAAATTCTCTTATTCATTTACATTAAACGCTGTAGAAATTTTTGTTCGTGAATATTTTCAACTTAAATTCTGTTATTCATGTACACACATCTTGATAGAATTTATTTACTCTTCTTTTTTGAGTGGTAATGCAAAATAAAATTTAATGCTCTCATCATATGTGTATGAAAAGAAATTCTTGCTTATGTTTACATTCATGTACATATATAAATCAAAATACAATTCAAGTACTCTAATACAAGAACGAAGAAAGCAAAATATTTTTTGTTTTGTCATACACGAATAGAACACATTACAAAAAAAAATATAACTATTCTTGTTCACGAATATTAGTGATAAATGAATGAATATTTGGAACCCTGTTATTATCCTTAAAGTTTTGGAAAATACCAATGAAATTTCAGGTATATAAATGTAATAAAATGGTACTGTATTTGCAAAAGCAAAATAATTTGTTCTGTCAAAATGAAGAGATTCCATACTCATTAGCAAAGATTTCCATACTCATTAGCAAAAGAATTGATTTTGCGTATATTATGCATATATGTACATATAAATGAAGAACATAAGAGTACATGTAATATCATTTTGGGGAATAGTGGAGTGATAACTTGTTTGATTACAGCGAAAATTTGTGATATTGTGGTTCAGTAAAAATTTGACTAAGAATGATTAAAAGGAAATTTAATATAGAGAAGTTTGTGTCGTACAACGAATCTACGAAAAAAAGCACTTGTTTAATTGAAATTTGCAAAATAGAACCATCCGGAAAATTAAGAGACAAATAACAAAACGGCACACTGCTGCATATTTGACGGAAGCAATTCTTAAATGCCTGATAACATCACTTTACCATGTTTAGATGTCGCAATGATAACATCACTTTACCATGTTTAGATGTCGCAACAAATTGGAACTCTACCTATGAAATGTTATCTAAAATACTTTCGCTCAAAGGATATATCGAGATCATGGACAATTTGAACAGTTTTGATATAAATTGGACATTTATACAAAACTTTATAAAGGCATTTTCGCCTTTGGCAAAATGCACCATGAAACTGCAAACCGAGCATATATATTGGGAGACTTTTATCGAGATTGACTCACATGTGAATTAGAACTAGAAGAAATTGTTTCCGCTAATATGTACGCAGAAGCTTTGTTAATTGCGATGAGAACTAGGAAAGAAAAACTTTTGATACATTATGATTTCGTTGGAGCTATATACTTAGATCACAGATTCAATTTTAAAGGCTCACCTTTCCTTACTAATGATCTCAAGCAACGTGCAGTGGTAAGCAGACTTTCGAATATTAGAAATTTAGCTGAAAGCTGCAAATTCGCTGTAACGTTACAACTATTAATTATTTTTACTTTTAAACGGAACACCTGCTTATAGTGAACGAAATGGTGAACAAATTATCGAATAATTCAAATGAGGAAGATATTTTAGATTATTCAAATTTGGCAAGCTCCAGTTCACAAGTCAACATTCAACCTCCGGCGGCGACAGCATACAATATATTAGATCAGCATGTTCAGGCTTTAGACCCACAAAACTTATCTTCGCAAACTGCTGCAGCAAGTGTCAAAAATAAGTTATTAAACCTTTGCGAAAGAGAAAGAGCTTCTTTCGACACAAATGTTCTGAAATACTGGCATAGTTCTTGTAACAAAGATAATGATATCAGACAAATTATAGAGACCGTATTGGCTGTACCTGCTACTGAAGTTTCGGTAGAGCGCTCATTTAGTGCCTTGTCGATAATACTAACAAAGCTTCTATCAAAACTTTCTAAAAAGTCTCTCTAATATACTTATTACGAAATTAAATTATGAGCTACTAAACTTTTCGAAATTCGATATGTTTAGTTCAATCGAATGAACTAAAAATATGCCTAAACATGTCCTATTATAATGTAGATACTCGTACATAAATATATTAATAAAACTTTTGTATAAAGTATCCCTAATTCATTTATATATTTGTTATTATGCCTCAAAAAGTTACTTAGCACGGGATTTAAAGTTTTAGCTCCTTTGAGAATAAAAAATTAATGTATAAAACCCATGTATTGCGTTCTAAATATCTCCGTTTATTGCAAATATATTGGCATACTGCTCAGCTACCGCCACTAAAGAGATTGCAATATATTTGCAATCAGTTAATAAATATATTTATTATTCCTGCCTCCATCGATTAGAAAAGAAAAACATGCAGCTGCATATTTACAATTTCGCCTTTTGTCATCAATGGCTTAATTACTTTTTATCAATTCATCAGAAGCAGCCAATAAGAAAATGTTATATCGAAACTTATGTTGTTCGTCTCTGAGAATGATATTATGCGTAATGTTTTGGCAGTTGTTTCAATGCTTTTCCGTTTTTTCTGTGGTTTACCCTAATTGATATTTAATTAGGTGTCATAAAAAGTATTTTGTTAAAACACTGCGAAAGGGCAGGCCAAATAACCTTCATACATGCTTACATACATGTACATAATATATGTGACGCGACATGAAGAACGGGACTTTATTTTGCCAGGGTTCAAAATCGAGTTTTTGATACCAATGGATAAAGGACAAAACTCTGAACAAAATGACACCAAAATAATGTAAAAGTCTCAAAAAAGGTAGTTTCGAGATAATTGAGGTTAAAGTTTGACTATGTTCTTGAACGTGTTTTTTAGGATTTGGCTGCCATATGAAGTGCTCCTGTGTTTATTTTGATTTCGTTTGGGAATTTTACCCACCCCTGCCATTTTTGAACTCCTCCCAAGTGCTGACCCAAAGCAAAGGACCAATCACAGCAAAACAAAGTGACAGCTAGAAACTTTATCCTTGTACCATGGGTAGAGGTTTGGAAAATGGACTTTTATGCCATCTTGCGGATAAGAAATCAAATAATCGATCAATTATAGCTCATCTTGAGATATGTAGGTAGCGTTAGGTGGCAAAAACCCAAAACATGAAATTTAGACTTTAATTAACGTTTTGGCCTGTACTGAAAATTTTACTCTGCAAGATAAGGTCCCTTACGTCATGTCGCGTTACATATATTGAATATTTTTTATGACTTTGTATTCATTCATATGTATGTATGTATTAAATGCTATCATAACCTTTATGCACATTTATACACACCCCTTTGTGTATGCATATGATAATTTCAAAAAAAAAAGTTTTCTAAATGCATACTTATAACCTATAACATATTTAAATTAATAATAACAAGTGAGTTAATAATTTAACTCAACAAGACGTTTAATTTTTTAACTTCCGAAAAAACTCAAGGCATCAAGTGAAGTGTCCTTTGCCAATTACAACTTGCGTACGTTGCACTGCCCATGGTCATGTTAAGGTTTTACTAGAAATGTTAAAATAAAAGAAATTTTAAAATATAATATTAATTTTAATATATATAATACTATAAAGTTGTCCTATTACCAGTGGACGTTGAATCGTTTTAATGTATTAAACCCCGTGAGTAAATTAGCGCATTCGATATGTAACCAAAACCAAAATTTTACTATAATTCAACTTATCATTATTCTACAATTGCACAAATTATTTTCTTCATTTCCATATGCATGCTGTACGTAAATCAAAATGTGTTACACATCGACATTCAACTCGCTAGAATTTCCTTGTTCATGTACATATTAAATAAAATTTGTTTATTCATGTACATTCAACGCTGTAGTATTTTTTATTCGAGGACACTTTTAAATTAAATTCTGTAAAAATTTTTGTTCGCGAAAATTTTCAACTTATATTCCTTTATTCATGTACAAGGTGGCGCAAAAGTAATCCTCCTATCAGAAAATACTATAAATTTTGCGATTGGCCCCTAATGTCAGTTCTGTTTTGACATTTGTTTAGTAAACACATGCGAAATACACGCTGCTGACCGCCAATCGCGTCTAACATACGCTCAAGCCATCCTTAATCACCACCAACAGGAAGATGGTTTTTCATCATAAATAATCATGAGTGATGAGGCCCATTTTCATCTTAGCAGGTACGTAAATAAGCAAAATTTACGCTTCTGGGGCACTGAAAATCCGCGTGTAACCCACGAAGAGCCATTACACCCGCTCAAAGTCACTGTATGGTGTGCTGTTTTCGCTGGAGGAGTCATCGGACCTTTTTTCTTGGAAGACGTCGCGGGCCAAACGGTTACTGTGAATGGTGAGCGCTACAGAGCAATGATCAACGAGTTCTTTTTGACGCAACTTGATGAATTGAGATTGGAAAACATGTGGTTCCAACAGGACGGTGCAACGGTACACAGTGCACGTGCCACAACCGATATGCTGAAGGATGCATTTCCCGGGCGCCTAATCTCCCGTTTTGGCGATTTGCACTGGCCAGCAAGATCGCCTGATTTGACCGCTGCAGACTTCTTTTTGTGGGGCTTTTTGAAGTCGCGGGTTTATGTCAACAAGCCTCAGACTCTTGCAGCTCTTAAAGACAATATCCGTCAAGAATGTGAAGATCTATCGCCGGACGTTTTGGCCAGTGATGGAAAATGCCATAAAAAGGGCTCAAATCAACTGTGGCGGCGGCCATTTACATGACATCATATTCTCGACTTGATGTAAAAAAATTAAAAGACCAAATAAAAATAATCCAGAAGAAGAATCAAAGTTTTTCATTTTTTTTTAAATTACAGCCAAAAACCATCGGAAGGTTATTTTTGCGCCACCTTGTATATTCAACTTGATAAAACCAACCAATGACATACACAAATATATACACGTTACTGAGAGCGATGGCCACGAAAGTCAAGTTTGAGTGTTGCATGTTTTTTACTTTACTATGGGAGTCCAATATTTTGAGCTTTTGGGGAAAAATACAAAATTACATGCATATGTAAGAGTTTAATCGTTAGCGCTATTAGTTGCCAAATTTGGTGTAACCACATTTCGCACGTATCAATGTCACCCATATTTTGAAAGAAAATTCGTTGATAATGGTGCGATATATTTCCGTGTTGATCGCTTCGGAAACTCTGGTTTCATTTTCGAACAAAATCTAGTTCAATGAGAAAGCCGCAACAAGCGTGCCTTTTCGGAGATTTAATAAAGTCTGTGTCAACGCGGAACACTGTATTTCTCGGCTAATTACCATTTTGTCAATGCCTGTGTATTCCAGTCCGTTTGAAGCTTTTGCATTCCTGGCTTTAGCAAGTTTATGACACTTTTTAATATCCTGTTAAACTTGATTAGTTAATCAATCGTGGCAGTAGTTTGAGTTTTTATTTATCCTTAACATATTAATTCGAAATGGATTTTAAGGATTTTTATTGCCGTAATTAACACCATTATGGATGTTATTAAATTAAATTTTTCATTTTGGGTTATTTCAGGTGTGCGATAAATCGGTGCCCAGCCAATTGCAAGTCGAGCTTGCGCTGCATCATCCAAAAGCCCACCAATTGTTTTTGAGTATCGGTATCATTAAATATATCTACATACCTACATATGTGTATATGTATAAGTATAATGCTTTTCGTATGTTTGTTGCTTACACTTTCAAACACACATGCACGCACACAAAAATATTTATACCCAATCACAAATTTTTACATTTCGAACGAAAAACTTTTATAACAAACACATACTTCGTTATTTATACATATGCGACACTTTATGCCGAAATAAGCAACGTGTTGCTAGTATACATATAATGTGTAACAAGTGATTTTTAGCAACTTTCATTTTTGGCAGCTCAGTTGATCTCGCATAACATGTTATGTTAAACATGTTCAGTTTGCTCCATAATTTAACCATGAATCGACTTGCAGATGATTGAACTTTACTGGGCAAATTCATGATCGGTTAAGAAAGTGCATCGCGCTCGTTGAATGGGCACGTGAACGAGCAAAATAGTTGTATTGGAACTGTGCCGAAAAATTAAAAATTATTTCCATCATATTTTAAAATTCGGACACAGGAACGTAACTGTTAATGGCAAGCGATATCGTGCAATTATTAACTTTTTTGCACAATATGGAAGAGCTGGCCTTGTGGTTTCAACAAGACGGTGCAAAACAGCACGCGAAAGAATGGCCCAATTAAGAGGCGAGTTCGGTGAACAGTTTGCGATCTAACGCCTTTACACTATTTTTTGTTGGGTTATATCAAGGCTCATATTTATAACGGCAAGCCCGCAGCGGCTGACGCACTAGAGGCCAATATCATAGAATTTATTCGTGAGATACCGCGATATGTTGGAGATAGCATGCTGCAATTAGAGCCAGCGTATGGACCATTTCAGCCGTTGCCGACATCAACATTTATACGAAATCGTTTTTAATCATCGACTCAAATAAAGGCTTCATATATATCATTAAATTAAATAAATATAACCCATTAGTAGTAAACTTCTTATAAGGCATTTCTGAATGTTTTTGGTTTATTGGGATATGTCCATACATATATGGATGTATGTGTGTTTTGTATTGAATGGATATCGACAAATCCCATTTAACCCGATTTGTAGGTTGTCTGGAAACAAAAGAATTTGTTTCGTTTTTTGTTAATTTTCTTGTGTTTACAATTTCTTATCGAGTCGAGGATACCTACATATCCATACTTATTTAGAGTCATATGTGTGTAAATACGTATATATGTATGTATATAATTATGTACATTAGACCGACTCAAAAAAAGTGATTTTGTTACCCCTCTGAAAATAAAGCTTGGTATCGATGACTTAATACAGAAAGGGCTTTTTTGTATTCAAATTGCTGAGAATTATTGTAGAGTTAGGGCTTATTATTACTAGTTCAAATTAGGAGAACCAAAGATAACACGGTGAGACATATCAAATGAAGTGAAAGTTTCTGGGATGTTATACCATTCTTCTGGTAGGTACTGTCGAGTACAACAACACTCTGTTTTTGGAATTTTCAAAACACCTCCAAAATCTTGCGTTGCGTGTAAAAACCCGGTTTTTCATACCCTATGTACTAATCATCCTGTAACTTACACAAATACCAATCGATTTAAATTTTTTTAACAGATATTGAAAGAAGAGACTTAGACCTTTCCCACGGTATATAGTTTCTTAAAATGTAATTTAGATACATGTGTGTATTTTACACCAAATATAGTTTTTTCCGTTTTTTCCTCATTTTTCTATTTTCGGGACGTTGTTACACAATCTTTTTGTATAGGATCCGTACTATTTATGATTTTATTTCAAAACTACAATTGATAGCCAATAAAACGAGCGTACATGTTAAGGAATCGATTAGAAATTGACTGATTTATTCAACTTAAAGGAAAAACAAATTTTTTACCAATAAATCATTTTTAACGATTCCTATCAAAAATATTACATTTTAAGAAACTATATACCGTTGAAAAGGTCTAAGCCTCTTCTTTCAATATCTACTAAAAAATTTAAATCGGTTGATATTTGTCTAAGTTACTGAGTGATTAGTGCATACGGGTATGAAAACCGGTTTTTTACCCGTAACTCAAGATTTTGGAGGTGTGTTAAAAATTCTAAAAACAGAGTGTTGTTGTACTCGACAGTACCTACCAGAAAAATTGTATAACATCCCAGAAACTTTCAGTTCATTTTTTTTGTCTCACCGTGTAATAACAACCATTAAGTGTAAGAATACTTTTCTATGTAACAAATAAGCTTCAGACAATTGTTTTAGTGAGAGTTATAATTAAAAATTAGTCTTTATATGGTAAATTATTAGAAAAATGGTGACAATCTGTTCTGATCCTACTTTTTCTTTGATAATGCAATTTTTTCCTTATAGAGACATTCGGGAGACATGTTTTTTGAAGTTGATTGCAGTCTATGAGGAAATATCTGATACTCATCTCTTATGTTGATTTTAAAACATATAACTCCTGTCGGATCATATGCCATAGCTCGTAACATGTTAACCGTGGGATCCCCAATGCGCTTTCTTAAAGTTGAATACCGATAAATAAAAAATGATTAAGTACATACATACAGCACCCTGACCTGGTCGAGTGGACGTGTTAGTCTTATCAACACTCTCGAAATCTATCATAATTTGGATGATCTGCTTGTAGTGGCGAAGGATTCTTTCTTGCATTCTTAATAAGTTGAATAACTTGAGATGGAAAATGTATTTCTTTTTATTAGTTTTTCTTTCGATGAGGGAATGGGTTGCGTCACATTCCATCTAAGTGTGGCCACTAATTAAAAACTTTTGCTCAATTGTGATATTGGTCTCCATTGAAAAAATTAATAAAGCCTTAGCCAAATGAATGGAAACAGCCATCTGAATAAATGATTATGTGATGTGTTTCTGGTGAGCGAGAGTGAAAATTTCTTAAGTATTTGATAACACAAGTTGCAAATACTGACGAGACAATACTTCCGTCTGTTTCGTTCCAAACAAAGTTGTCCGATTCGTGAGTTATTATATTATAAATTGTAAAATTATGCAATTGTATTTTCATTTTATAATACTCAGCGCATGCGCTTATCTGGGGCACTAATTTCAAAGCTTGCATATCCTTACAAAATTAGTGCACAAAGTCCGGACTCGGCATTTTTGATTTTCGTTGTCTTTCTCTTGGCGCATTACTTCTATATACATATCTCATTTACATTACTTCTATATACATATCTCATTTCTATGCTTTTCATAACACACACTGGACACATTATTACTTTTGTGTGATACACACAAATTGCATTGCATTCTAGGTTTATAAATTGAAATATTAATTTCTCTTATTATTTTAGCGAAAATTGGATATGAAAATTTCAGATCGTTATTTTCTTTATTGTAAGCACATTCGTTGACTTAAAGTTTGTAAATATCTCGATAAGTGGAAAACTCTCACATAAAGAATAACTTCTTCCTATCTTTTCGGCAATAATGCGACTCCATTTTTGGAATCTTCGATAGCCAGTCTTTAAGAAAAGTACGTCGTTTTTCGCTGTGCTTACTTATAACTAATGATTTTTTAATATCCTTGCGCAAATCTGAAATTTTGTCGGGACTAGACTGTGTACCGTGCTTGCCGCTTGTTATAATCCAATTTCGAACCGTCTTTTCTTTTATTCCTAGTGTTGAAAAAAAAACATTGAACGTCATACTTGCAACTGCTTTGTTTTAAGTCTCAAATAATACAAAATTGTCTGAAATCTTCTAGAATTCATTAAGGTTTCTTTACATTTCTTCTCATAAACACATACTGTCATTTTTGCTCCCAGGTTATTTGCCAAAATAAATTAAAAATTACTTTTCGGGTGGACTCGTTGAATGCTGAACAATTTCTTAACGTACTATTTTTACACAATCGCGATGAACATGACTCGCCTAGCTGTCTAGCCGGCTTTTGGAAAGGTACTTTATTCAATACTCCCATATCAGATTTGTTTACGATTTTTTTTCTCTTTGGTATATGGTCGGGGTCCAGATTTTCTACCAAGCAATGCATCTTACCAATCCTAATTTTTTTAATTTAAAATTAACCGGCCTGAATTCTAAAAGATTTTCTTCTGTATGTGAAAGAATCTCGGGAAATCCCAATTTTATCAAAAATTTATCTGTTAAATAAGAAAACTTCATTTAACGCTGCTTTTATTTTTAGAAAATGCGGCGAAAGTTTATTTTATTTAATGGATACTGTATCTAAAAAAAACGAAATAATAAGTAAAATTGAAGCGAGGTAGGTGCTTTTTCTTTAAATAAAAAACTTGTATTGAGTTAGGGCTTTTTTTATTGACCCAAAAAAACATAATTTGTTGCCACAGCTCTCTAAATTTTTGAAGGCGGATGCATTTCAATGTATACTACCAGAATATACATAAAACTTGACCACTTGCGACGTCCTAATTGAGCTATTTAACTAAATACATATTTTCGTTTTGGGTTTTCATACAAATTCTACGTATTTGGAAATAATTGCTTTTCAAATTGAATCTCTTTTAAAATAAAGTTATTTTTTTTAATTATTCATATAAACACGAAAATCGAGATATACGAGTATTTTATCTTTTTTCATACAATGTTTTTGGGAGTCCTTGAAGATCGACTGAGCCCTGGCCGTGGGACATGGGAATCTCTGCACCCACGAATGAATTAAATATACACTCGGCCCATCACTTATTCGCCGAACTTTGAACAAAATTGTCGACGAGCAATTACGTAAGAATCATTATTCTTAACAAATTTCTCCACAGCGAACGCGCGATTCTCACTCGACCACTGCGACATCGTGGCTGACAAATCCGCACAATCGATAATTCCAACGGCGCCACCCTCCCTTCGCACCGTGTATTAAATTTTGAAATAATCGTATTTACAAATATAAATTTGCCACCAGACAGACACCCTGTAGTTTTTAAATTGGTCCTTTTATTCAAACTGCAAATGTCTTAAAACAGTACTGCGCATAAAAATAAGTTCATACTTAAATTTTGTGAAGAAAATAAAAAACGAATTGAAATCTTTAATTTAATTTAGTTTTGTTAAAATCTAATCGCAAAATACAAGACTTAGGTATATCAATGTGCATTCTGTTTGATTGAAAGTTTTAACATTATATCCTAACTTAATATCTTCGAATTTGAAGAAAGAATCATGACACAATTACATATGACTTGAAAAGTTGACAAGCCCGATACAAAACATGTGTCGTGTACGGTTGGCTTTAAGAAACCTTAGTATCAAAGGAATTTTTGTAAATCTGCTTTTGCATACATATCGCACACTAAATCATAAACAGTCACAACTCAAAATAAAAAAATTTTTTAGAAAGTCATTGTTTATGCGCATAAAAATAATTTCCTTCGATAAATTTGTAGTTTAACATATTATAATGTTCATAGTTAATGCCACTAAAAATTTGAGCCAAAGGAAACTTTTATGGGCGTACGAAGTCTTATTTCCAAAAATTTTTGAATTTTGAGTTGGGCCTCTTTATGATTTAGTTTGCGATACGTATGTAATAGTGCTTTCACACTGAGAGTTAAAACCTGGTTTTAGCGTTAAAACCATAAACAGGTGGTTTCACGTTCACACTGCAAATTGTAGTTTTAGCATACAGGCTGTATAATAAATTTGTTTAAAATAAATTAAATCGATCATAGAAAAGTATAAATTTGTTGCTTTACTTGGTCTCTATTTCTACAACACTTAATTGACAACCTATATAACAGAAGTTTTTATTTGAAGAAAAAAAATGTTTTACAATGCATACGAAAATAAAAATTATTTTACATATTGTGAATGAATATTTTAAAGTTATGGAACTTGGAAATCATGTTGTTATATATAAACAAGTAAAAACGTTATATCCGATCGGGTCGAATCTTAAATACCCTCCAAATATTTAGTAAGTAATTTTAAAATGCTTAACTTGATGGGACAGAATTCCTTTACATAATATCGTACGTCAACGCCCACGGAAGGGGGCTGGGTCCAAAAATAGACTATATTATGTTTTCCACAGACGAACGTATGGGCATTGCTAGACCGTCTTAGAATTCATCACTTATCAAGAATATGTATATTTTATGGGGTCCGATTCTTTTTGGAGGGCACTAAAACTGTATTTTGTCGGGGTCTCTCTGGCAAGGACCGTGGGGGAAACATTTCACGTTTGCCATAAAACTCTAAAAATAAATGTTTGGCATAATTACAATACATATAAAATTTATTTTTAATTTTATTTATTTTTTTATAGGGTCATTTAGAGCGCAAAGGGGGAGGAGGGGGTAGGGCAGGCGAGTACCAGTTTACGTCAAGTAAAACAATTTGTTAAATTTTTACATTACTTTTGCATATAATAACGCCCACTAAAGGGGGCGGGGTTCAAAAATTATTTTTTTGATTTTATGACTCCTAGTTTAACGCGATGACATAAAAACCTTTCCTGACATAAAAATAACCTTCCTTGACATAAAAATATATCATTTGCTTAAAAATATTTAAAAAATTATGTTTTTAGAGGTTGGTTTAGTTCTTCTAAGGGGAGCTTTTTTCCTCTGGCCCGATTTAGACCATTTGCGAACTTGACCGGTGCTATCCTTCAGGATATCTTTATACCATACTTAAAGAGTCTGACTCTTTTCGTTTGGACTGAGTCGTGATTTCCACTGACGGACGGACGGATGGACATGCTCAGATCGTCTTAGATTTCATCACTGATCAAGAATATACATAATTTATTGGGTCTCAGATGAATATTTCGCTGCGTTACAAATGGAATGACAAAGTGAATATACTCTCTAATTCTTTTTCGGAGGGTATAAAAACGTAAGCGAATTCTGAATGTTATTGGTTATTAACATAACCAATACCAGCTGTTTCCAATATATAAATTGGCAGCACCCAACTTAGCACAGCCAAACACATGGTTGCATTTCATAAAACCTATTTAAAACTAATTCGAAATTCGTTTTAAGATGATTTTAACAAAATTATTTTGTATGGTAAAACCAAGTTTTAACAGTTGGTTTTAACGTTAAAACCAGAATTTATTAAAACCATGTCAGTATGAAAACACTATAAGATTAATTTAGAGCAATTCATAAAACGACAAATTTATTGCAGTGTGCAAAATTGACTTAAGGTCACTGCATCACTACTATTTAGTAGTAATGAAAAACTTTTATATTAGACAAGTGTTTGATCATTGAGTTAAATGGTTTCCAATACTATTGGATTTAATGGCACATTCTATTATTTATGTATGAAGCTCTTATTTAAGAACACTTATCTGAATCAAAATATTTCTCATTAGTTTTTACCGAATACGCTTTTTTGTGCAAATATTTGACAAGTATGACCTTTAGTATTTGAAAATACCTTAAACAACTTTTACCTCTAGTAAACTAACTAACTAATTATCCACATTTAAATGAAACAACATTACTATGTACATACATATGTATGAATGTCCGAGTGTATACATATTTTTTGTACAATTGTTATTGTTGTGTACTTAAGTTATATTATGTACCATTGTTCATAATTACATATATGACACTATTAAATATTTGGGGGATTCACACTGTAGTCATAAAGCCATAAGTCATAAAATAATAGCACGAAAAATATGACTAGCGTGAACGACGCGTGATAGCTTAGTATGTTATTTCAAACATCGATCAGCTGATTAGAAAACAACACATTTGTAATTAGATAATAAAAAGATAATTGTAATAAAGTTGTTTAAAAATGCCAAAAAGTCTAAAAACTCCATTTCCATTAAAAATTATTTTAATTTGTCTTCTGGTGCACAAGAATATCTAAATGAGTTTGTATGTATAAACTAAAACCGCTGCTGCCTTGATATTAGCCGAATACATTTTTTTGAGGCGGCATATTGAAAAACGTTCAATGGTTGCCAGCTACGTAAGTTAAACGAGAAAAAATTTTCACTTGTATATATTTAGTTTTTGCGATTTAGTTCTCTTTTAATTTTTTTATGTTATAAAAATGTGATTTAATGTACAGAATTAAAGGTATGTATACTTTTTTATCATACATAAGTAACGGCGGTAAACATATACTATCGCCGTCTCTCCTACAGGTTTTCAGCCGTTCGACGCTATTTTATAAATTTTTTGTATGCAGCACAACATCAACTTTTTATACCCTCCAAAAAAGAATTTGGAGGGTATATTCACTTTGTCATTCCGTTTGTAACGCATCGAAATATCCATCTCAGAACCCATAAAGTATATATATTCTTGATCAGTGATGAAATCTAAGACGAACTGAGCATGTCCGTCCGTCCGTCTGTGGAAATCACGATTCAGTCCAAACGAAAAGAGCTAGACTCTTGAAATTTGGCATAAATATATTTTAAAGCTTAGAGCAGGTTAAGTTCCAAGATGGGCTAAATCGGACAAGAGGGAAAAAAGTTCCCCTAAGAAGAACTAAACCAACCCAGAAAAAACAACATAATTTTTAAAGTTTTTTGGTTATTTTGTTAAGCAAATGATATATTTTTATGTCAAATACGGTCCAACGCCTTAAACTTGGAGCCATTAAATGAAATAAAAATTTTTTGACCCCCCCCACTTCAGTGGGCGTTATTATAGGCAAAAATAGCATCAAAATTTAACAAATTGTTTTACTTAAGCCTACTTTCCTTAAAAATAACATTTTTAAGATTTAATGACGAGGCTGAGACGAAACCTGGTACTACTCTGCCCTAACCCCTCCTTCCCCTTCGCCCCCTAAATGACCCTACCAAAAAAAAAAATTTTTTTTAAATTTTGTATATAATCATCCCAAGCATATATCTTTAGAGTTTTATGACTGCCGATTTCTGCCCTACCCCCTCCCTCCCTCTTCCTTTGCCCCCTAAATGACCTTCCAAAAAAAATTTTTTTTTCAATTTTGGATATGATCATCCCAAGCATTTATCTTTAGAGTTTTATGACTGCCTGTTGCTGCCCTACCCCCCTCCTCCCCCTTTGCCCGCTAAATGAGCCTATTAAAAATAAATAAAAATTGTTTTTAATTTTGTGTATAATCATCCCAAGCATTTATTTTTAGAGTTTTATGTCTACCTGTTTCTGCCCTACCCCCTCTCCCCCTTTGCCCTCTAAATGACCCTATCAAAAAAAAGAAATTTTAATTTTGTATATAATTATCCCAAGCATTTATTTTTAGAGTTTTACGACAAAGGTGAAATGTTTCCCCCACAGCCCTTGCCAGAGCGACCCCGCCAAAATACAGTTTTTATACCCTCCAAAGAGAATTGTGATGAAGTCTAAGGCGGTCTAGCAATGCCCATGCGTTCGTCTGTGGAAAACATGATATTGTATATTTTTGAACCCCGCCCCCTTTAGTGGGCGTTGACGTACGATATTATATAAAGGAACTCTGTCCCACCAAGTTAAACATTTCAAATTCACTTACTAAATATTTGGAGGGTATTTAAGATTCGACCCGGTTGAATATAACGTTTTTACTTGTTTAAACTACTCTAAAATATTATGACTTTATGACAATATTACTAAATAGCACGAATTGTGAATACCCCAATTGTATATAAGATCCATATGTGAGATGATTTTGGCATTACATAAAAGCTCCTTATTCGCGCTTCCTTTATTCACAGTTTCACTATTCGCGGATTAAAACAAAGCGACTCAATTCCTATATTCAAGGCTAAAGATTTATTTTTTCGCGGATCTTATCGGGGTTTATTACAACTATGCCTAAAAAAACATTTGGAACGCACTTGTATGTTGTTAAATGAAATCGCCGCTGTATTGGTTCCGTGTAAGCACTTCTAGTTTTGGACAATGCACCAGGTCATTCTCGCGAACTTGAAACTATACATCCCAATATAAAAGTGAAATTGTTACATCCCAACACGACGGCTTTGCTTCAACCTATGAACCAAGGAATAATCCAGGCCTTTAAGCTCTATTACATTAGACGAACCTTCAACATCATAATGGATAATATGGAATGTGATCCTGATGTGAATGTTATGGAATGCTGGAAGAAATTTGACATAGCAAAATGCATCGTAAACATAAAAAGATCATTGCAAGAACTGAAGCCATACATATTGAAATCATGCTGGAAAAAGCTGTGCCCTGCTGTGACTGCAGAAAATGACGAAGAATCTGTGCAAATTGAAACTTTGAATGTCGAATTTGCGAATGGAATAGGACGAGATGGATTTGAACAGATAGAATCAAGTGACAGTCAGAAGTTGCTTGAATCGCAAGATGAAGCACCGACTTGGAGGAAATATTATATCCACAGCCCATTGAAGAAGAGGATTCAACAAGCATGGGAAACGTGACATTTAATTTGAAAAATCTTAGTGAAGATTTAAGAATGGCAAATGAGCTTTGTGACTTCTTTATGAACATTGATTCGTCTATGGAACGAAGTCTTAATTTTAAGACGCAAATTGCTAATGCCACTGCTGCATATCAGTCTGAATTGAAGGAGCTTTTAAAAATTGACAAGCAAGAAAAGAATAAAAAATTCTTTAAACTATTACCTAAGCCTGAAGATAATAATTAATCAATATGGTCAAAAACATCAATTAAACTAATTTTTTTAATATAAGTACTTTGTTTTTATTTTGTTACCTACGAACGTATCTCCTATAATCCCATGTAAATTATCATTCCATATTCACGGTTTCCTTATTCGTGGCATATTTACGGAACGTATACCCCGTGAATGAAGAGGTTTTACTGTATAGAATATACATAACATGGTGTAGGTGTGTGAAGTTAAATTTCGAAATTTATAACCCTCGACACAAACCAACTTACTTGACAAGGTACAGAGCTCGTTAGCATGTTAACATAGCGCTGTTAAGCATGAAAAATCCAAATGTTTGTATTCCAAATGGAATATTGGTCACATTTCTGGACCAACCTTAAAAAAAATGAACGGAACAGAGAACCAGAGCTTTCATAATATATTAATACTTTGCTATAGCTATGCCGAGAAGTTTTGATTTTATGTACACAAAAGTTTTAAAACTCTAGAGAGGATGGGCCAGGATCCTGGAAAAACGGAAATATGTGGGCGAATGAAAATTGTTTTATTTTGTAGCTCTTGTGGACTTCTATCACGTCGAATGGCCATAACCCTTAACAGTTGCAGTTTTAATAGAGAAATTTAGATTTTAGTGAAATTTCATATTTGGAATTTCTCTAAATGATGAATTTCTGGAAAATCAGAATATGTGGGCGACTGAATTTTATTTTAATTTAATAGCCATAGCCGTTAACATTCATTTCTTTTTCTGCTTTTACTAGTATATGATCTATAAATACATGTAACGAAATATATTGAAATTTAATCCTTGAGTTCTGGTTATAATAGTCCACAACTGTTGCTGAAATTGAAATCAGTATTCTCAAAACATGGAATTCCACATATTTTAATAACAGGTAGTTGGCCCCTTTTTATTCTAATGACTTCAAGGGATTTTGTAGAGAGTGGGGAATCTAGCATAACACGCTCAGCCCATAGCTACCTAGATATAATGGCTTGACATGAAAGTGAGCCTGACTCTTATTCAGCGCTGCTGCATTACAGGACTACACCTAAGGGCAATTTTTATTTAGTCCCGCAGAGCTCCTTATGTCAAGGTCGCTGAGAACAAAAATTCAATCCAATACAAAGAATCTTCAACCAAAGATGGTTAAAACTTGTATATTACAAACTATTTTTAAAAATCACACTAGAATAAGCATAGTAGGCCTGGAAACTCATACAAAACTAGTCCAACAAATAAATTATATTCGATATGAATCTACTTTATTTTTCTACACCTTTATACAATTAGAAATCCACTGGATAACAAGAAAAGTATTTATAAGGCAAAATGAAAAATAAAATCTAAATTAAACTGTTATGAAATTTTTATTTGACATATTGTTGTCACAATTCTATTTTATAAATAAAAATAAATTTCATTTACCTATAAAATAGAATTGCGACAACAATATGTCATTACATTGGTAAAGCACCAATGAAATGCATATAGACATTGCTTGACCACCAACAAATAAATTTCAGTTATACATAATATATTATAATATACTATGTCCCATTGTGCGTATTTAGTTATAATTATGTTGTACTATGGTATATAAGATTTATATGTGAGATGATTTCAGCATTATAGAAGAAACATACATAACTGTTAAAACTAAAAAAGGCTTTTTATTACCAAATCACATAGTGAATCTTTTCCTAGCAAATATATAAAAATTCTATTTATTATAAATACAATAAAAAAAATTTAATTAAATAACAAAACAATACTTTTTTTAAATATCACCAGCACTCAGGGAATGACCGTTACGACAACAACTAATACGGTGTTCAAATATGAACCTAAAATAAGTTTTACGCAGTCTATACCGTTATTGAGCTTAATTAACCATATAAAACTTTAATTAAGTAATTGCTCAATTAACACTTCATTCTTATAATATTGATTAAAATTACACTGCACAAAGTTAGGCCTAAAATGTGTAGAAAGAAAAAAAATATAATATAAACAAAATATGTCGAGCCATGTTAAAGTTAAGTTATTGATATTAAACTTATTTCTTATTAGACCATTAAAACCAAGCAAAAAAATTACAGATTGAAATTTGATGAATATAAGCAAATTCTTTTTAGTTTTCACACTTTGAATTGACCGAATTGTGTATATGTATGTGAACAGGAAGATAATTATGTCAATAAAGTGAATATTGACGCAATTTAAAATGCATGTCTGATTACCATATTACACATCCAAGCACAAATGCTGATCAGAAGAACTCGACACGGTAATTATGACTGAGTGCGGAGTCGAACTCGGGACTTTAGGCTTCATAATCTCGTGTGTTGAATATGATAGCGAAAATTCGTCCGCGAATTAAAAATAAATTCTGCAACTTCTCACCGCTCTTTGTCCTATCGACGCTAACCCCTCCTTCCATGGTTCCTGTACAATGCATCATATCAGTAGGGTTTATACCCTGTTTGCCGGTCCAATTATTCGTAAAAACAGTAAATAAATATTTGTGTGAGTGCATATGTAGATATATGTACATACATATATAAGCGTGTTTTACTCAACTGCACTACAGTCACATTTCAAAGAAGTTCATAGATTTTTTACAAGTGTACCAGTGGGCCACATGCTTTTTAACGGCGCGTACAAGGCAATAGCAAGTCGTAGTTATAAGACAATAGCATTTCATAAAATACAATTGAAAACAGACCCTTAAGGTCATCTCTGCAACTTCCAGCAAGTTTTAACAATATCATAATGGAGCTACGATGCAGAGTAAAAAATCACTTCTCCGAATTTCTTCGTTTACGATATTTTACAAATGCATTAACCGATTTTGACCCGGTTAGTGCCGATCGATGCGCTTTTCGGATATCAAGAGCTCATTAGTTTTTCGAATCGGTCGATAGAGCTGTTTAAAAATTATAAAAGAACACATTTGAAAAAAAAAATATTTTATTATTTTTTTTTATATTTCTCTCATCTTGAATCAGTTCTAATTCACAGAAAATATAAAATATTATAAGAGGGTTACAGACTTACACTCACATAGTGATGCTCTCTCAGGAGTAGTGGGTTTTCTAATAGCATTTTAAATTGTGATGAGAAAACCCAATTGGCAAACGACATGTCGTACTATCATCGTCAAAGACAAAGTCGTCTACAGCGATTTATATTTATATATATATATATATATATATATATATATATATATATATATAATATATATATATATATATATATATATATATATATATATAAATATATATATATATATATATATATATATATATATATAAATATATATATATATATATATATATATATATATAAATGTTTTTACTCTCAAATTAACACATTTTCGGAACAAATTCAACTTTTCTCAAATTAAATTAAATTATTTTCAAAACAAATTAACTTTTTTTCAAAGTAATTTGAATTATTTTCAACACAAATAAAACATTTTCCTTTTTAAATTAATTTTTTTTAATTTCTAATTCAATGTTTTTCTTTTCAAATTCAAATTATTAAAATCCAAATTCATTTGTTTTTTAATTCACTATTAAAAGCTTAAAAAATAAAGGCCTTATTTATAAAAAATAATTTATGTGTATTAAGTTCTTATTTGACGTATTTCTATGGGTCGTAGTTTAAATTTTAAACTTTTCGGTTAGTACTGCTATGAACTAGAATTGAGTTAAATTTTAAGAGAATAAATATAAAAATATAAATTAACTTAATTTTTAAGGTTTCTTCCTTTTTTTATATTTCATTACATTCGAATGAACTTAATTTCTAGATTTTGTTTGAAATAATTGTTAATTTGTTTTGGAAAAAATTGAGTTTGAATTTAAAAAATTTTAATTTGATCTAAAAAATTGTTAATTTGGGAGTAAAAACCTATATATATATACATATATATATATATATATATATATATATATATATATATATATATATATATATATATTCCTTTTCTAAAAGAGTGTTCCCATTTGTCAAATATTTGTCCAAAAAAACGTACTCGCTTTGAGCTACAGAATGATCTATCTACAAAAGTCTGTAAATATGTATGTACATATCTACTTCTTGTCAGTAACAGTAGTAAAAATGTATTTAAATTGTGATACAGGTAACTTGTTGGTGTGTAGATTCTATGCTGTCTGCAACTGCATCACCAAAAAAAAAAATTGAATAATCACCAGTATTTAAAACAAAAGAGGGCGAAAACTTTTTTTTAATAACTTAATTACACTTTATAAACGTCGATCAATGATAAATGCATTAAAGCTGAAAAACGAAGTGAAATAACCCAGTTGACCACACAATGTCGCGCAGCTTTTCCAATGCCTTAACAACTTCTTTAACGACTATGTGAACGAAAACATCCATCATCTGATCTTCGACGACTGTATGTACATAGTTCTATATCTAATAATTAAAGATTTTTATAGACAAAATGAGGGGTTCAGATTGACGATTTTGCCATCTGGTTAATACATTTTAGGGTATAGTCTTAGAAGCAGAAAGAAATGTTTTCTTCATTTGAATTGTAATGTCCAAGTGCACCGAAGAAGTGCCTAAAAGTAGTGCTTGGTGTCTGGTCTGGTACCGCTACATTACTGGGAAATTGTAATAACCAAAATCGTTGCAGTTTACTTTATTAATAATTTTAAGTAAAGTTAACTTTAAAGCCAAGTTGCAATATAGGAATGTAGATCAATACTTGTCTATGTATTGATCCAATACTCTGTAGGAAATATTAACATTGAATCTATAGCCTTTAGAATGTTTAGCGTGCTATTGACATTTAACACGTGCGTGCCACTGAGAAACGACTAGTTCTTTAGGAACTTGTGATTCGGTAGCCTATATTCAAACCAGATACTTACTACCGATTAAGTGTTAGTTTCACGGACATACTTGGACCTTGAACCCACCAACTAGTATTATACATATATTTTTACTACCACACATTCCATTCATTTTAATATCTACTATGTTTTAAACAAATTAAAAGCACATTTATTTATACCAATCGAAAATTAATATTGACGGGTAGTAATCAAAATATCAGTTTAATTAAAGCATTCGATTAGAGTTTTTTATGTTGGTAACAGTCGTCTCAACAGGCGCCCACAGTTTCAGATTTAGTCTGTTTAGTTTTTAACGTTGTTAATAGTTTGCCAAAAATAAATGCCTTTATTTTTGGACCGGAACTCAGGATATGACACCTACACATGCGTGCATTGTTTTGAAACTAGGAAAATCGGTTGTGCGAAGGAGGATAAAGGGAGTAGTAACTGCTTTCATTGGTTTTGAATGTTTTCATGTCTTATACGGCAGGAAGTTTATTCCACATGCGGCCAAAGAACGAATTATCCCTGTATGACTTCATCACTGAAACAGGCTCACAACAACTAACAAAACCATGCACTAATGCTGATCAGAAGAATTCGACACAATGTTCATGACTGAGCGCGGAGTCGAATCTGAACCCTCCGCTCCACAGTCTCGTGTTTACTACTTCAGTCAACAACACCCTCATATATGTATATACAAACAAATTATGATATGCCACATCAAAACATGCTGTTAAGTTTAATCCATGTCTCATGCTATCAACAGTGACGCTCTTTTATTAACTTGCCGCTAATAAAATTCAAAATGCTTAAAAAACATCAGCAAGTTATTGGTTTTACCCCGTTTGAAAAACAAACGAGTTTTGAGTTCCAATGAAGCTTTCCTGACTACTCCTCACATCATCTTTGTCAATTTTTACGTTTCTGAATAGGTAAAAAGTTTTTATAGAGAAACGGTAAGGATAATCGAATATATTTTGGTTATAAATTTTGGTCGAATATTTTTGGTTAATTTAAACAAAAATATTAATTAGAAACAAATTGGAAATACCAACTATATATAGTATTTTAAGAAAAAACATTTTAAAGAAAAATGAGACTAATAATTACAAACTTCAATCCATCTAAAGATATGAATTTTAACTTTAATTAAATGATTTTCAAATTTATTGTTTATCATATTTTCAATAAAAATGATTTCTAAATATGTTTTAGTGTTTTTTTTCAATATTTAGGCACTTTTGTGGGAAAAAGTTGTTTGGTGAAAAATTAAGTTGTTTTTAAATAGAAAGTTTTTCTTAAAAAATATATGGTAACGCTGATAAAGCAACATACTTCGCCACGGTACTAATCAGGTCGAAAATATAGCAAGGAAAGTACAATTGCACCATGATCTCCATCTACCATATAGTTTGAAACATAATTAGAAGACGAGAGCAAAACGCGATTATATATGTATGAGTGAAAAATGCGGTGTAATATCATTTGTACAATACCCTTAGGTTTTCCTCAACACTATGGTACACAACAGCGATATTTTGGTCGAGAACTTGATTAACGACGAATCCCAAAATGTATCCGTTTTGCGCAATTTTCGCCCGATTTTGTACTGAATTCTAGGGGCTTATTAGCACAATTTGGATGTTATAAATTTGCACCCTGATTTCAATATGTTGATGGAGAGTTCCATTTTTATTAATAGCGTAGTGTTTACTGTCATCTCTGCAATACATATGCACATCAGTATTTATGGATGTATGTATATACATAGTTGCAGGTTGAGTCATGACAATCGTTCCAATGGGCAGCTATTGCAGCGTCTTGCAAAACCCTATGTAGATATGTATGCAAGTATGTTTATACATACACATGCATGATAAAGAAGACAGGGATAGATGAAGTCTATTTTAAGTTAGGAAAAGGTACCTTAGTCGATTCCACAATAAACACAAATGTGTTTAAGGGTAATTTTTCCTTTTTTTTGTTGTATTATATTGTTGTAATTTATGTATATACATATATGAAAGGAAACACTGCCGACGATTCTATGAAATTTGTTAAAAATATAAAAATCCCTGTTGGAAAATTTGTCGTAGACTACATTGTCTTTGAAGATAAGTGCATGATATTCATCTGCCGCTTGGGTTTTCTAATCAACAACATAAAGGAAATCGTCGTTCGTAAATATATGACAACTATGTCTCACGATTTGTCTCCAATATACATATATATATATATATATATATATATATATATATATATATATATACATATATATATATATATATATATATATATATATATATATATATATACATATATATATATATATATATACATATACATATATACATATATATACATATATGTATATATATATATATATATATATATATATATATATATATATAACGAAAATATCCCCATTTGTTTGTTTTAGTATAATATGTATATAGTATATGTATACATATTACTTTTGGCCAACACAGCACACTTCTGATATTAAGCCGTTAATTAAAGTTCATGATTAACTATCCCATACGATGGTTCTGTCGAAACCTGATATAATTCTGTCCGACCACAAAATATCATTTCAAAAGTCTGCTGCCGGTGCCACACAAAATGAGTGCAAATAAAGGCCATGATTCACCATCCCATACAACCGCACAATTCATTCTCAAAAAATCTTACAAAATAGTGTTGTTTGTGATACACTATTTGTAATATAAATATAAGCATCTTTTTCGTTTTATATATGTACATGTCCACATGCAATAATTTTTTCTACAAAAATTACTTTAATTTCGTTGTTTCAGAAATAAAAGTGAACAATAACGAATAAAGAAGAAGTAAAGAATTTTAGCATAATTTTAAAGCGAAAAATAGACAAGTATACTATTCTGATCGAAATCAAACTATCATATTATGAAAATGTTCATCAAGTTTTCCAAATCACGTGACTTACCAACAAAATCGGTCCCCATCATATCTTTTTTAGCACATACATACATATGTATGTTATATTTCGCAGATAGTGTGATTGTATAGAATAGTGAATCACTGTCATAACAAATGTAATGTGATGTTCAGACATGCAGTTTTAATTGAGTTACTTTATTGACATAATTATCTTGCTGATCACACATGAAAAATTATTCAATTTAATTAACGTATGACAACTAAAAATAAAAATTTTTTGCACGTGAGAGCCTCGAGTTCAAATGCGGTATACATATTTCTTTCGTATTTTTTTTTATTTAGTAGTAAATTAATATCAATAAACTTACTTGCAACTTGGCTTGAGTCCCCACGAACTTTGTTCAGTGATTTGTGTTTTGCTCACTAAATACACTTTTTAGCAGTGCTGCATTTGCAATACGACTCAATTTTATAACAATTAAGTTTTAATTGAAGAATTACTCAATTAAAATTGTTCATGGTTAATTAAGCTCAATAATAGCTTCATTGTGAATAACTTATATCTGAACACCGTATAAATCTAATCTCATAGGATATTTCATGAAATGGTTTCTAATATTATCAAATCCGATAGATCTCTCCAAAAATCTGTAATACTAAGCCTTTGGTTTTACTATCATACTTCCCGCGTACACACGATTTTGTTTTTACAAATCGTGCGACTAAATCGGTTAGTTAGTCATGCCCTTAAGTCAACGCTTCTACACATGTTCTGCAACTTTTCCCTCGAGAAGCTATTACTGGCACTGACTCTATATGCCTTCACATGGGAAGTAGCAAAGTAGTTGACCGCGGAAAATTTATAAGAAGAACTGTAATCCTATACAGTTACTTGAAAAAATAAATGCCAACGAGGCTTGATGTTGACTAACTCAGAGCTGCTTTGCGACTGACTATTTTGTAAACGACGAGGATTAAAGTCACACTTTATTTGGCATAAAAGACGGCTGTGTTTTTACCATCGTCGTAAAAGAATATTTTGGATAAACGAGTTTTGGTCGCCGTCAACGATATGAATAGTATTTCAGCTTCGTATTTTTCTGAAATTTCTAATATAACCACGTAATCTTATTTCATAATTTTCGACTTGAGTTACGCTAAGATCACACTATAGGTGCAATGTACAGATTTTCTTTAAATTCCATGAGTCGATAATGTGAACGGACGTAATATTTCAATATATGACGATATACGCCGCTGTCTATTGTACAATCAAAAACAGCCCTGATGTTCCGATAATGTGAGCACTTTTTAGCGTAATGCTGTGCCGCAAATTGGTCAAAAATGCCATTTTCACCTGCCAGTGGATAATCAGCACGGAAACATCTGTTATCAAATCAAATAAATTCGTGTAAAATACTTTCATATGGTTTTCAAATGTAGTTCCTTTTTTACTCATTCCTGTATCCTATACTTTGTCGTTTTTGTGTTTTGTAATTTTTATATATTTTTTATCATTATACAAATGGGCACTTCAATTCTAGCTTTTTGAGGGCAAACCATGTTAATAGATAAAACTATATCCATACATGCCCTACCAACAGGAAAAAAACATGATTTAATTTGCCCAATAAGGTACGATAGTATTATCTAATAATAGTATCACTAATTAGTGATACGTCGTTGTTTTGACCGATATGCACCGAATAAAATTGACACAATATGCGATGATAATGTGAAGACACAAACATCAAAGCTGCAATTTTTTTATATATGTGCCGATGTAGCACGATGAAAATAGTTTAAAGTTGTGCTATTTACGTTGTGATAGCGTGATCCTAGCTTTGCAGGCACACTTTTTCCTTACTTGTTGAGAAACGAAGGAATATTTTGCTTCATATCTATAAAGATCTGCATAATTCAATATTTAAAGATGATTTCATATAAATATTGGCGGCTACGCCTAAAGTAGTTCATACGCTGGCTCCAATTGTGGTATACCCTCTCCAACATATCAGTCGGTATCTCACCAATAAATTTTTCAATATCAGCTTTCAGTGCGTCAGGCGTTGCGGGCTTGTCTTTATGGAGATGTCATAGTCAAACACAAAATAGTGTAAAGGCGTTAAATCGCACGATCTAGGCGACCATTTAACCGACCCCAAACGTGAAATAAACTGCTCATCGAACACGTCTCTCAGTTAGGCCATTGTTTCGCGTGATGTGTGGCATGTGGCACAGTCTGTCTAACAGTACATGTCAGCCAAGCCCAGCTCTTGCATTTTGTCCAAACAAAATTGTTTAATAATCGCACAGTTGCCATTCGCAATAACCTTCCTGTCTTCTTTATCTTTGAAAATAATACGCCAACGGCTCATAGTCTTTACAGTGCATTTTCGTGCAGTTCTTGCAATGTTTCTCCCTGTTCTTCACACCAAATACGGCAATTTTGCTTGTTCGCGTGTCCATTCAATCAGAAATAAGCTTCGTCGCTAACGACACAGGAAGCGCACGATACACTATCTTAACCGAGCACGAATTTTGATAATAAAATTCAATAATCTACAAGGGTTGTTCATTTGTAAGTCGATTCATGGATAGATTATAGACCAAAATGAACATCTTTACCAGTAACATGTTACACGAAAACAGCCGAGCTGCCAAAAAAAATTTTTGTAAAAAAGAGAGTTAACAAAAATGTATGCACAATAAATCTTGAGAGCTTCAATAGTTGTACAGATATAACAATATTAACAACTATTTTTTATGACGGTATCTCTCTCCGCCAATACCTTTTGATTTCTCGGCTGTAAATAAGACAGTTGCAAAATTACGAAACGATAGGGTCTGTTATAGCTTTTGACTTGCTATGAGTATCGTAAACATATCAAAACACTTAAGGCTCATTTAGCCTTAAGTAAATGTGCCTTAGGTAAATGTGTCAGCTAATCCAAACTGTAATATGGCAAGTTGTGAAAACGCTTACTTGACTTTAATAAAATGTTGCCGTAACGTTGGAACCTGCAGAAAATAGAATTTTATTCTAAGGTTACGTGACAGTTGTAGATAGTGATGGGATGTATGTATGTTGAATGAGAATGGGGCACAAAAGACCTCTTTTGGTACTTATTTCTCTTTTGATATGTTTAGTTGATAAATATGTATGTATAACATAGATGCCAGATTTGGCGATTTATCGTCATTTTGACGATTTTTAGTGTCAAAAATGACCCTTTGACGATTTTTGTCCTAATTTTGACGATATTTAATATAAAAAATTTGCAACACTTTTTGATAGTATTTTATAATTAGTAATTTACCCAACATTGTGTTTATCAACAGCGAAGTCTTTCTAATAAAGAGTAAAAGAGAGAGCTATTGAGGTTTTTCATTATTGCGTTTGTTTTTGAATAAGCGTTGTTAATTTTGGTACTTCGTTTATATATTTATATGTGTATATTATTCAAATAGGACCTATTTAACCAACCAAAAAATGTAAACGAAAAAATATTAAATTGTAAAACAACAAGTGCTGGTAAAATTTTAAACGTTCTGGTGTTTTTCAACAAGAAAAAATTTAAAATGTTAAGATATCTCACAAAAGATGGTAAGTTAAAAGACAAATGCCTTAAAACGTTTATTAAATTGCAATTTTTTATACATATGTAGATAAAAGAAATGAAGATTCCCAAGAAGACCTGGAGGAACCACAATGTACTTCATCGGTAAGTGAATAATACTTAAATTATTGCTAATTGCTATTCTTAACTAAATATTGTTTTGGAAAAACTAAAACCTAATTTATGTACATATCTACTGCAGATGGAGCCGCAGTTATGACCGGAAAAAAGAAATCCGTGGCGCAGCTTTTCAAAACCGATAACCAAAATTTATTTGTTTTAAAGTGTGTGTGCCATTCCCTAGCATTATGTTCATCGTATGCATGCCTTAAATTGCCATCTTCGGTAGAAACCCTTGCTAGGAATATTTATAACTATATTTCAAATAGCCCAAAAAAATCCAAACAGTTTCAAGACATTTTAAGCCTACTAGCAATTAAACAAAAAAAAATCTTACATCCCTGCCAAACACGCTGGTTGTCTCTTGAGGCTGTTGTCGTGAGGTTGCTAGATTTATTCGAACCATTGAAAATCTTTTTTTCTTTTGCAGTCAATATTGATTATGTAGATACCGCAAAAAATATTTTAGATAGTTTAAACGATCAGCATAAAGTATATTTAAGTTTTTTAAAATATATTTTAGGCGTAATTAATAATATAAATAAAATGTTTCAAAGCGAAACAACAGAAATACACACTTTATACGCCCAAATGGAAAAACTTTTAAAAACGGTAATGATTAATTTTCTTCATTTGAATTTATTAAAAAATTAAAATTTTCATACCGTAAATTATAAAGACAAAAGTAAATATTTAACTCATGAGGACGTTTATTTGGGAATATATGCAAGAGATATTCTGACTAATGGAAATATCACTGAGAATGAATACCAAGAAATAGTTGATAATTGCATTAATTTCTATGTCGAGTTGTGCGACCAAATATTGGTCAGATTCGGCTTTGGAGAAACATATACATACATCCTTGGGATTTATTAACCCTTACAACGTAATAAATAATGATAATTGTTCATTTTATGACATTGTAAAAGATTTTTCTCATTTTGTAGAAGAAAATGAAAAACAAGAATTAGAATCCGAATTCCGACAGTTGAGACTTATAAATTTAAATAATTTTGTTACGGGAAAAGAAAGTTTATTAGAATTTTGGAAAATAGTTTCCGAAATTCATAGAAAAGACTCAACACTCTTGTTTCCAACCCTAACAAAGTTTATAAAAAAAGTTTTAGTTTTACCTCATTCTTCGGCAAATGTTAAAAGAGTGTTTAGCCAAGTAAATTTAAATAAAACTAAAGTTAGGAATAAGCTGGAAACACCTTCTTTGGAAGGAATATTATATACCAAAGATTTTTTAAAATTAAATAAATGTAATTGTTATGATATGAATGTTGTACCTGATTTAATAAAACTTTTTAACAGCGAAATGTATTTATCAAATTAAATTTATTGAATTCCGTAATTTGCAATTCTATTTTTAAATTTTAACTAGAAACCACTAAATGCAATTGGAAATTGTGTCTTTAAAGGCTTATATTTTATATTTAAGAGTAGTCATTGTTTAATGCCATTAAATTGTTTATGTTTTACGTTGAAGCTATGAAAAAATTATTTTGCTATGTTTTGTTACACTTGTTTGTTAATACTAATACTTATTAACACTTTTAATGAGAGGCAAATTAATATCAAGAGTTAAAGTTTTTAAAACTATTTTATGTTTGTGTTCCTAAAACATTAATTTTTTGTGTGATTTATTTTATTCTTTATATTTTTTTTATTTTAATACTGCCATTTATATTTTTTTTTATTAAGTTTTTTTTATATCGATGTTTTGGTTTTTCTTATTGTTTATGAATTATATTTTTAAATAAACAAAATATTTAACTAATGAAAAGTTTATTTTATTTGAAGATTATGAGAAAGCCTTTTTGACGATTTTGACGATTTTTTACCCAAAATTTGACGATTTCAACCCTCATTTATCTGGCATCTATGATGTATAAGGACATGATATACGCATTTTATATGTTTATCTTTCTAAATAAATGTTTTATTCTCAATGAAATATCGCATTTCTGTATGTGGTTGTTCGTTTCAGATGTATTAAACACTCGTTTTACGTATATATAAACATTATGCAATATTGCAAAACATATAATATATATTGTAATATGGAAAAAATGTGCCCATTTTATTAAACTTATGCCAAGGAATGACTCATTATATTATTAGTTGTGTACGAGTATATTGGTGTTTCTGATGCCTCTTTATACCATTTAATTAATTTGCGTACTTTTTCAACACGAACGCCAATAACATAAACATATTAAAGAGCCATCAACGATTTAAACAGTTGTATAGAGTTTTATTGTATTTATTTTTGAAAGTGATGCGCATCTTCCATATCCATTATTTTACATTATTTCCTTTATTAAATACACTCAATCGAATATTTTTGAAATTTTTTATGATGTTGTTTCTATAAATAATTATATGTTGTTTGTTTTTGTCAAAAACATATGACACGATTTTAAACATTCTATACATTTACCCATGATACAAAGAAAACAAAGATAATGCAATGCGCAGGTCCGTTATGTTTGTATATGAATCAGCTGTTTTGTGTGACGTCACACCCTTTAATAAATTTTTTGTGAGAAAGCAGTTTATTTAATTTGAGCTAATAAAATTTAATAAATTTACATTCTAATATTAAAATAAAAGTTTAACTTGTGAAAAAAAAGCAAAATGAAGTGCAGTGTTGTAAATTGCAACAAAATATACAAAAGTAATGCGGCTGAATGCAGTTTTTTTCAATTTCCAACAGACGGTGCCCTTCGAAAGAAATGGATTAGCTTTTGTGGCCATAAAAGATTCAATCCAGATAAATCATTGGTCTGCATGCATCATTTTAAAGCGGAGGATTTCGCCAATACGATGCAGTATGAAATGGGTAATAAAAGTACAATTATATTAATTTTAGAGTTGCAATATTCATATATGTTTCCGAAGGTTTTTCTAAAAAAAGATTGCTAAAGGTAGGTGTAGTCCCAACAATTAACAGTGCGTTAGCCCAGGCCGATGAGAATACTTACCGCGTTTTAAGAATTGAGCGGAGGAATAATAAAAAAATTGTTGAAACGATTTATGAAAAAATTATTTTTATACTTTTAAAAACATACAAAATAAACAAAAAAAAACAAATTTGCAGTGGTCGCAGCAAAAAATAATAACTTTTTACAATAAAAAAATGTAAACAAAATTTTTCCATACCATTTACATGTGTTTGTGTGGTAGTGTTTATATTTATTTGAGGGTGTGACGTATATGCGCAGAAGAAATGTGTTTTTAAAATTTCTTTGCATTATCTTTTCTTCTTTGTATCATGACATTTACCTAACATTTACATTTAGCTCACATTTACGATTTCAACGTTCGGCTAAATGAGCCTTTACTCATTTTTATATATGTACATACATACATAGACTGCTAGCATAAGTAATTTAAAACAAAAGTTTCTGCAAAGTTTGCTAGGTATTCCAATGCCGTAGCGATTCATTTATGTATCTTGTATATTAAGTAGCTGATGCTTCTGCATGTACAACCAACACACAAAATATGTATTTTAAATCATATTTAGAATACAAAATCCAAACAATAGAAAGAAAATTTTGAAACTTAAATAAATAAGCCCTGAAAAGACAAATACAGATTGACTGGCGGTCAGACAATTAAGGCCGAGACACATAGAACCCGTCATACGTTATACGTCGCCTTTTTCAACTGACATGAACGTAGTTAAATTTATATATTTTATAAAATTTTTTTGTATATTATTTAATTTTTCCTGAACACACAATACAAAAAATTAATTAAAACAATTTGAAAAACTTATCGATTTCTGTACTTTGCTTTGACGCAGAAGTACTGAATGTGACAACTCACATAAGATAGCATGTATTTCAACTCAGCTGTCAGTTGAAAAAGGCGACGTATAACGTATGACGGATTCTATGTGTCTCGGCCTTTAGTGCGTCTAGAGTTCGTTTATTTACGCGACGGGTGGATTTTGTCAACTAATAATTTGGAGCAGCATTCTTACTATAATTTTACGCATGTCTTTCTGCCTTTATTAATGTTTACATTTTCATCAGTGTATGCATAAATTCTTTTAGGGGACGCACAAAACGCGCTGCGAAACTATTTACCATGGCCATGAGAAATATGTACATATGTCTGTTTGTATGTATAAGGATACATGTGTACACTACTGTTGGAAAACGTAAAAGATTGATTATATGAATCAGAACCTGAAAGCGGTACCTATCACTGTAGGAAAACTTGTAAGTAAGTTTACAAAGATATTATTACAATCACGATCGGCTAAAAAGGCTTCAGTGGATCTCAAGATAAACAATTCTAATGGGCCCTACGAAATTCAGTCATTGCCCCATTTTAATTTTTTTTTTATTTTTTAACAGGCTGCCAGTTTTGATTAACAAATCCACCACACTTGGGTCCTAATAGATCCCTTTGTGTTACCCGAAAGCATCACAAACACGCAAGGTCCTTGGTGGGAATCGAACCCACGACCTCTGTACCAATAGGCTAGCATCGCTACCAATCAGCCACAGCGGCACCCATTGCCACAGTCATTGCCCCATACTAATGCAACACACTGCCGGAATTGTAGGTAGTAGGGTATAGTGGTGAAATTTGAAATGAAAGAATTTTTGATAGCCATTTTATGTACTCTTTTACTTCGCCAACGAATTTCGCTACAATAGCGACGACGAAGAAAAATGTAATGTGCTTTTAGCCGTATGAAAATGTCACCCGTAGTGTCAGTATTTTTCAGTGATCAGTGGTATGATTTCGTCAATTAACACAACCACACAGTACTAATTTCCCACTATGTTATAAGGAATATTGTGTTCGAGTTTTTGAAATCAATTTGATGCTTGTATTGTTTGTTTTTTTTCTAACATAAAAAATGCAAACATTTTTTTGATTATAACTTGAAAAAGGAACATAAAAAACCTGTAAAAATGCAAAATAACATTGGTTTTTTAGTAAATTATGTATATTCAATAAATAAAATCAGCGACATTTTTATTTGAAACTTATTAAATGTCACTTTGTCGAATTGGTAAGCCACAAGTTTGTATTTGTAAGAATAGCAGCCGCGCAGTGTTGCACAGACAAATTTCGAAATAGTCTGTAGTTCTTGTAGCTTTGATATTTAAGCTTCTGTTTCAACTGAGTCGAGTTTAAAATAATACTTTAGTTATTTATTTTTCGGCTTAAGGTCTTTTAATAATAAAACAATATTAAAACTTTTCTTTTTAAGTTTACAAGTATAAACAACTGGCAATACCAGGACCACAAAATAAAATTGCAATTCCCTGATGATGACCATCAGAATTGGTCGAAATATTGGAATAAATATAAATTAAAAAGAAAAGTTTTAAATTTATTTTGTAATTAAAAGACCTTAAGCCGAAAAATAAATAACTAAGACATAAATATATTATAAAAGGTATACAACAAAACATATTCATAATACTTTAGTTATTCTAAGAAATGTTGTGTAGAAGGTCTCTGATGATCTGCATTAGTCCCACTGAAATGCGCATAGGAACTAGTTAAAACCCCTCAGTAACCAAGTTTTATTTAAATTTTTTTAAATTTGGAGAATTATCACGAATAATATTAAACAATTTTGTGTAAAACAAGAAATACCCAAATGTATAAAATAATCTGGAGCGAATTAAGTCATTTGAGATAATATCCTCATATGAAAAATATATAGGAAATCATGTCGCTATTAACTTAATTTGGACAAATGAAATGATTTAAGCGAAATCACGTATATGGAAATTTACTATAAGGTAGGTCAGAAAATGTCGATCCTATATTCATGTCTTAGTTGAGTACATACAGTTGAGTCTAAAACCTTCAAATTTGTAGACAACGCGCTAGCTACTTCAGACAACAGCTACTCTAAAGTTAGTAATTCTGAAAGTTTCCGCCGTTTATATATACTATATATATATATATATATATATATATATATATATATATATATATATATATATTAACTTCGCTGGCGATAAAAATAAATCATCTTATTAACGAGTTTATTTATTATTTTTATCGCCGACGATAAAGTAATAAATAAGATAGTTACTCCTCTGAATAGTATACGGTACAATTTTGATTGAGTAGTGCTCATTCCCTCAGGGTGCTTTTGACTGAAGTGGTTAACACAATACTATGAAAACTACAGTGCCGAGTTTTACTCCGCGCTCAATCATGAATAAGGAGTAGGGTGCTGTTACTCTGCTCTGTTAGTACATGATAGTCTCAATCTGTCAGAATTCAGTGAGCGGTGCCTATACCTTCGATACTAAAAAAGGGGGTTACTCCGTAATACGATGTGAATGAAAAACTGAACGCATTTATATGCTATTTACATTGAAATGCGAAAGCAATACCTTTCGCATCGCATTAGAGAGTAACCCCCTAGGAGGGCAACAACTAACACAACCATGAACTAATGCTGATCACAAGAACTCAACACCATCTTTATGACTGAGCGCGGAGTCGAACTGTGGACTTTTAGCTTCATAGACTCCTGTTAATTGCTTTTACCAAAAGCACCCTTAGGGGATGACCACTACTCAATTAAAATTCTTTTTTTGTAATTACGAGGACCACAACAAATCAATAATTATGTACATATAGCCGATAACTTAATGATTGTTCTTGTCGAACAGTGTCGCAATTTCCTATGGAAAATACTCAAAATATTTGTTATTTTCAAACTACAATGTTTGAAAGTTAATTAAAACATTTGAGGTCAACTGACATACATACATAAATGACAAATTCAAAAATCGTTTACTAGAGAGTGGAAGGGAGCAAAGAGTATCTTTACAGCACAAAAATTCTCAAACTCTACGGCGCTAGCAATAGCAACAACGCACTCACCCTTAAGAACCAGCGCTAAATAGGGATCACGCTTCATACTAGCGTATACAAACATTTTGCATGCATACTCAGTCAACAACAGTTGAAAGCCTCTGATGGATTTATTTTAGTTTAGGGCTTTTCGTTAGTTATTTCCTGAACCAATCAAAAATTACAGAAAGTGTAAACAAATCAAAAAATTTCTCATCTTCAACAAAAATTTTGTTGAAATTAGTAATACTTACGCTAAGGGAAAGTACGGTGGTAAGGTATAGGCATCCATTTCTGTGTGATTAAACGTTTTTGGTTTAAATTAATTTCGTCGGCTATTGTATTTGTGTCCACTGCATATAGAAATTTTTTTATTTTCTTCCCTTTTCTTCAAATATAATTTAGATGTTTTGATAGCCAATTTTCTTTATTATCACAAAAAATATCTCACAAATGGAATTTCACAACTAATTGATTTAATACATCTTGCACACATATAATATGTTTATGAATATTGGATAATTCTATTTTCTTAATTTATTATTGATACGATACTTAAAATTTTGATCGGCACTTACTATTTTTTTTGTTATTGATATCGTTATTGACTAACCGGCGGCGTTGAAATCGTTATTATATGGAAAACATATCGTGATAAAAACATATCCTTTTTTAAATTATATGCACATTTACTTAATAGGAACCAGATTAAAGACGGTTCTAATAATTAGTTGATTCATAAATTTTAAGATTTTTTTTTTTCTAATTGTGATTTTTTTTGTTTGATCTCTAATTGCTAAACTATACGGCGTTGTCTGTAAGTTTTCTTGTTGTTTTTTTTTTTTCTGCTGAGATTGTAAAGAGCAGTGAACGCGTGTGTATGGTAAGTAAGTTATTTCCGTACTAAAGTGTTAATCAAGGATGCACAAGAGCAAACAACTTGCAATGGTTTGCTTAAAGTAGCTAGAGCAGCAGAGAACAAACAACATATGTACATACATATGGATGGATGGCTGGAAATATATGTGTACGTTTGAATATATGTATGTATATATGTAGGTGTGTACGTAGTACATTCAGCTGTACGTGCTGCAATCTCAAACAATTAAACATATATACTTCATCCATACACACAGAACTCAAATAAAGAACCCACACTAGTCAAACAGTAAGCAAGTCGTTCGTTTAGTTCAACCGCCGCTCTGTCATGTCCACGTTGATCAATGGCAACGTCAAACCGTTTAGCTCGTTGATCAAGCATTGAGCGTTTTAGTACACAGACACACATTTGCTTACACCATCGAACCTTTCAACCGTTTCTTCATACAGTTCAATCTCTCAATTATATTCGGTGAAACAAACAAACTGCCGTCCAGCCAACCCAGTCCAACTATAAGGCAAACTACCAAAAGAAAAGTAACAGCTTAATGATCTTTATAATAAACTAGTAACCCAGCAAAATGCATCTCAACAGTTTCCAATATGATTTAAAAGGCGTATAAAGATTTGCCATTAAGTTACAAAATGTTATATATATTTTTATACTCAGTAACATTAGCAAAATAAAGTTATTAAACACAAACGGCTTCGTTCGATTTACAAAGCATATTCAACTGGGCGATTCACACTGTAGTCATAAAGTAATAAGATATAAAATAGTAGCAAGAAATATATTACTAGCGTGAACAAACCGTCATAACTTAGTATGCTATTTCAAATATCGGTAAGCTGATAAGATAACAACATATTTGTAATTAGTGCTGTTATCAAAGCAGAAGAAAATTAGTACAATTAAAGATGAATTGTCTAAAAACTCCATTTCTATTAAAATTTTAATTTTAATTGTCTTCTGGTGCACCAGAATATATAAATGAATTTGTATGTATAAAATAAAACAGCTGCTGCCTTGATATGAGCTGAAAATTTTTTTTGCGGCGTCATACGGAAAAACGTTCAGTGGCTGCCAGCTACGTAAGTTAAACGAGAAAGATTTTTCACTTGTATATATTTAGTTCTTGCGATTTAGTTCTCTTTCAATTTTTTTATGTTATAAAAATGTGATTTAATGCACCGATATATATGTAGGTATGAATAATTTTTTAGCCGTTTTTTACTCGTGAATCATTTAAAAGTAACGGTGGCAAACATATACCATCGCCGTCTCGCCTAAAGATTTTCAGCCGTTCGATCTTTAGAGCTATTTTATGACAAAACAAAAACATACCTGAAGGAGTGCTATTATTTTATAACTTTTTTGTATGCAGCACAACAACAACTTTTTTAAACTTGTCTAAAATATAATGACTTTATGACAATATGACTAAATAACACGAAGTGTGCATACCCCAATTGTGCTTATTAATTATCAAGGCAGCTTAAACAGGTACTCCCAGCACTACAACAATTTGCAACAACATAAAACACACTATTTTGTTGCTAGAAAATTGTCAACTTCTTGTCAAAATCGCATAAGCAGGCTTGCCATTTTAGCATTGCAGTGCATTGCGCCGGAACTAGAAAGGCGAAGGTAGAGAATTTTTTGTAGCTATTTAGATACAACTTTTACTTCGCCGCCTATATTTTTTTGTACTCTTATATTTTGACTGTTTCAAACGCTTGGGTTAATTTATTAAGCTCAAGAGGCTTAGGTATAAAAATGTTAATATTTTTTTACCAATTTTACTAATTAATAATAATGCATTTCAATATATAACAATGTTGTTTTTAATACACCACTGCTATAGACCAGTGGTGGGCACCGTCAATGTATTGGTAAATTGTGTATGTGTTGAGCTTGCGAGATACCCACCAAACAAAAAGCCAATCGTTTGAAAGATAATGGTGCATTATATATTTATACATAAGTAATAATATTTTCCAAGTTGAAAAAAAACGTTGATTACGTAAAATTATTAATTAAAAATAAAACTTTTTCTAAGTAAACAGTACAATGAAAAAAATTAAAAAAGATAGGACAATAATTTGTTATGTTTTCCATTCAAGAAAAAAATATAAAAGAATAGTTGCTTGCTGGAGCATAAAACTGAATATTCGCCAAAAAAATACGCGGTTGGATGTATCAAACTTAATAAACCTTGATATATGTCGGCATGAAAGATAATTTTCATATGGGAAACATATTCAAAATATTTTTGATAAGATTTTGCATAGACTAATTAATAAGACTAAGTGTATTACTATATTAAGGGAATTAGTATAGTTCGTTATTGGAGAAAAATTGTATAAAAGGCATTGTATGTTACCGAAAGCATTGTTTATGACAACATATTTTTCGCATATCATCATGAAATTGTTTTCTGGACAAATATTCTGGAAAAAAATATGAAAAATTTCGTAAGCATCCGCCTGATATTCATTCGTCGCTGTCTTATCGACTACTAAATTAAAGAGGGTAAGAATACGTGTGAATGATCTCAGCACAATTGTGCTATGAAACGCCCGTATCTGCTATAGACAGAAGGTGTCTATAACTCATTAAAATTACCTTTAACTTAGTTTTTTAAAAAGTGGACTTCTACCACTTTCAAGAAAACCAGCTCATATATCTAGTACTAATATATGTAACCATATATATATGAACACTTTTACTTATTTAACCTATGGCAAACCTGAACTTTTAAAAGAAAGCAACAATTTATGTATGTGGTTTGTGTGCAAACTTTTGACATTAGTCTGCTATGTAACCGATAAACAACTAGGCTAGTGGGGGAACCTGGTTAAGCTGGCTTGATTAATTATGTATTCACATGCATATGCAAAACAAAGTCTGATTGTGTATAAAAACAGAGTAGAGCAAAAATAATGATCTGCCGCGGTGATACGCCTTAATGTATTTTGCAAAATTTTCGTCAAGTTTTGTTAAGTGTTATTTGCTTGCGCAAACACTGAAGTGTGCCATGAAACAAAGAGTTGTAAGTTGTAAAAAATGTTCGCTTCTGCGCATGTACGTCACAGTAGTCGATTAGCACAAACGCCATCACACAAACATTTGTATTTGGAATAGGAAAATATTGTTTACATTTTGATTTCAATGTTTTTTATTTATTTAGTGTTTATTTTTTAACATTCTTTATACAAAATACAATTTTCAAAATATTTGCCATATAAATAGTATGGGATTGTGCTCCACATGTGTGTTAAGCTTTCAACTTTGAGCGCACACTTTGCTAAGTTCCTAAAGTTGAAATCAAACACAAATGTTATTGGAAAATTTCTTTGCTATATTTCTATTTAAAAGGGGAAAAAAAGATATGTGTGACCTGCTCCAACGAAAAGGGACCTCTGCGCCGAAAATATTTTTTTTTTACTTTTTGAGTGATTCTTATAGGAAAAAACGCTCTTATAAATGCCGCAAACCGCAAGTTTCTATGTCTTTTAGTTTTTTTACAAATCACATGTAAAGATGAACATAATTAATTGCGCAAAACACGGAAAAACGAAGCGCTTTTTTTAAACGCATTTTTCTCAATAACTTCTTTTCGGCGCAGAGGTCCCTTTTCGTGGAGAAGGTCACATATATTCCACTTTATTATATACTTCACAGCAACGTTTTAAAGGTCTTTTGCCTTCTCTGAAATAATTTTTCCTAAAATTTTTTTTTTCTCAAACAAATTGTCTGCTAAAGTGCTAAAAATTCCTAACAATACTTTTCTTAAATATATCTAAATGTTTAACAAAATAGCATATAATATATTAATAAAATGATTGTATAGCAAAAAAATAATATTAAATCATATCTTTTTTCATGTTATATATAATATATTGTATCAATTAATATTTTTATGAATGATTATATTTTGTCCCTCAAGTTTCACGTCATTCCCCTGTAAAATCATATATTTGTTAAAACTTCATTTTCGGAAACACTGGTGATTTGCAATAATGTAAATTTGAAAAAACATTTGGGGTATTCACACTGTAGTCATAAAGTCATAACTTAGTGTGCTATTTCAAACATCGATCAGCGGATAAGAAAACAACACATTTGTAATTAGATGTTATCAAAGCAAAAAAAAAATTTAGGCAATTGTAATAAAGTTGTTTGAATATGAGAAAAACTCCATTTCTATTTAAAATTATTAAATTTGTCTTCTGGTGCACAGGAATATCTAAATGAATTTGTATATATAAACTAAAACAGCTGCTGCCTTGATATGAGCTGAAAAAATTTTTTTTTGCGGCGTCATACGGAAAAACGTTCAGTGGCTGCCAGCTACGTAAGTTAAATGAGAAAGATTTTTCACTTGTATATATTTAGTTCTTGCAATTTAGTTCTCTTTTAATTTTTTTTATGTTATAAAAATGTGATTTAATGTACAGACAAATAGGTATGACTAATTTTTTAGCCGTTTTTTAGTTGTGAATCATATATCAGTGACGGTGGCAAACATATACTATCGCCGTCTCATCTAAAGATTTTCAACCGTTCGACTCAGATCTCTAGAGCTATTTTATGACAAAACAAAAACATACTTGAAAGAGTGCTATTATTTTATCTTTTTTGTATGCAGCATAACAACAACTTTTTTAAACTGGTCTAAAATATTATGACTTTATGACAATATGACCAAATAGTACGAAGTGTGAATACCCCAATTATGTTTTCTTCGTATACATGTTGCAGCATTTTCACCAATAATATTAGTAAAGAGAGGTCAGTGGCAGTTTGCCTTTCGTATCGAGCATTCACACTTACGTTGGTCATTCCCCGGTATTGTTTAAATAACAAAATTCTGAATGTTTTATAATTTTTTATAGTTTTTTAAGCTCATTTTAATTATCAGCTTCCAAGTCAGGCAAATTTATTTAGAGGTAAGTACTTCTATTATCAAAACTAAGGAATTGGTGGCTAAGGGAGAGGCAGAAGGAATGCGATATAATAAGATTAAAAACCCAGTTAAGTATGAACAGCAAACGGAAAAGGACAAATTAAAGTATCTTAAGAAAAAAGAATAAAAGTAAGTAAAACTTATTTCTGAAATGACATAACGAGAAAAACGTGCCAAGAGAAAGTCTTGGAGAAATAATTCAAAAAAATTATAGAGAAAACAAAAAGAAAAAGGAAACCGTGATTAAAGATTTTTTGAGAGCTCATTTGCCACCTGGCTCAGATAAGGAGAATGAAAGCAATACACCAGACCTGGAACCAAGTGCATCTCTTGAACCGGTAGCTCGAGAGAAAGTTCGAAAGGATAAACTGTTGGCAACAAGAAACAGGAACATATATTCTTTGGCACTAAAGGAAAAATATGACATCATTCGTATATTAAAAAGCAAAAAATAAATGTATTAGTAAAGATATAACAGATTAAAGGCTATAAGGAAACCAATATGTGAGGTAAATAAAATGGTTTCGGATTCTGAAATATCTCATACTCCGGAAAGTGAAAAAAATATTTTGTTCGGAAAAGTTTTACGAGATCAGTTAGTTCATAATTTTACAAATATGAAATCGGATCGAGAATGGCAAGTCTTCACAAAAGTAATTTCGGGTCAAATAATTAAAAAATATGGAATGCAATCTCAATGCTCTCGATTACTAAAATACAAGAGAACATCAATGGACTATTTTAATACTTCATCTTTGACCTATTCACGAAAATAAAGATTTGACACCATAAGAAACAGGAAATCAGTACAGGAGTTTCTTGAGCTTGATATTAACAGCCGGATTTGTCCTGGCAAGCGTGAGTTTGTCCGAAAAGGAAAAATTTCGAAGCGAAAACGATTCTTAAATGACACCTTAAACAATTTGCATAAGAAATTTTTTAAAGAATATTCAAATAGTATCCTAAGTTATGCAATGTTTTGCACATATTGCCCATTTTGGACTCAGCAAATGAGTGTTAGCAACCGCGAAACATGTAAATGCATACATCACGTCAACTTCGAATTCTTGGCTCAATCACTTTTTAATAACAACGTCCTCAATGGAAAAAAACAAGGTGATCTTATTAGGTCTATTTGTTGCAGAAAGGAAGCAAGATGCCTCTTAAGGATGTGTGATTTGTGTAAAGAGTTTAAAGTTACTTTTAAGGATTTTGTAAGCAAAGAACCTACATACTACTTCAAATGAATATACGAACACGCATCAGTTTAACGAAATTCAAAACTTGAAAGAAAATCTTAAAGAAAACGAGGTATTAATCCATATGGACTTTAGCGGGAATTATAATCTGAAGTATGCGGAAGAAGTGCAAAGTTTTCATTTCGGTGGATCGCGCAAGCAAATAACTCTACACACCGTTGTTGTTTATACAAAATGTGAGAACGGTACTCCGAAAGTCGAGAGTTTTTGTACCTTGTCTGAGTCACTCCTTCACAATGTTTTTGCCATACGGACTCACTTACAGCCAATTTTTGATTGCAACAACAAAAGCGACGAATATACATACATTCTTTAAGTGACGATCCAGAGACACAGTACAGAAACAAACTATATTTCCTTTGTGCCTTGGAATATTTATCAAGTCTTTCTGAGATTTAAAACAAATTTCGAACAATTAGCCTATGAATCTTAATTCCATTTAATATAAACTATATTTCATTTTCTTGCAAACGAACTCCACAAGTTTTATCCTCAAATGAAAAACTTTACATGGAACTACAGTGAATCTGGCCACGGAAAAGGCATTGGAGGAACTGTTAAACGAACCGCGGATCGTCTTGTTGCGCAAGGTACCGATTTG
>OX637537.1:21013059-21318059 GCA_951800035.1 Linnaemya tessellans
TGTTATATGAACACATCACTATCTTGCTTGCTTTATATAATATAATAGTTTCAGTTGGCTGAAGTAGTAGAACACGAGACCATGAAGCGGAGGGTTCTGAGTTCTACTCCGCTCTCAGTCATGAATATTGTGTCGAATTATTCTGATCAGCATTAGTTCATGGTTGTGTTGATTGTTGTCAGCCTGTTTCAGTGATGAATGCACTGCACTGGTCATTGAACATAACTGGCAGCGGTTGTCGCTATCATGCACTAAAGAGCAACAAATTAGCCGACGAAGTAAAAAGTTTAAAAAGCTAAACAAAATCCCCTCATTTTCAGTTCCGGTGTAATGCATTGTATATGTAGGGGTCATCCCCTGAGCGTTAGTCCTTTAAAAAAAAACGGCTTGATCATAGTACAATGATATACAAGGTAGACGCAAGAATTTTTTATATATGTAAATCGAACTGTGAAAAGTAGCACATGCTCTTTCTTTTTATTTCTGTTCGCGCGATTATTTGTATACAAATCTGCCATGTTGTTTAATAAAGGATTGTGCCACGGCTGGAAAAGAGGTCATTTCACTTCTCCTCATAATTTTTTGACCGTTAAACATTTTCCATAGAATAACGTCCAAAGTTGTTTACATTTTGGCCGTTACCCATGTTTCTGTAAGGTGTTACTTTTATTATTGTGAAAAGCATTGGTGCAAAACCACAAATGCCCGTTTATTTTTTATTGTACTATGGAGATGAGGTGAAAGTTGGGCCATGCATAAAATATTATGTTTCTTCAGTGTAAAAGTCTTAATTTTCATCAAACAACAAAAAAAATCCGTAATTAAAATTCGGAAACTATTTTTTCATAATCATTTTAATTTGCAATGTAGTGTTTTCACACTAACATTGTGTTAATAAATGTTGGTTTTAACGTTAAAACTAACTAATAAAACCTGCTTTTGAGTTATGTATGAGTTTTTCTTTAATTAGTTGAACTTTCTTATGTAGATTATATTACAGGATGTTAATATTTTTCAGCAGTATCTAAGTTCAAATCTGATAACTGAAAATTATTTTTTAATTTTTTTTAATAAACGAATTTGTTCAAATTCTATTTATATTGAGAGTGAAATATTAAGCATATTTTTTATATAATCATCAAACCAGCAGAACAGATCGGTAATGATTTCGAGGCCGCTACGCCATTTCGTCAGCGTTCTTTTTGTTCCATACAAAATGAAACCAACTTAAACCCCATTTTTGAATTTGTTTTAAGGAAATGCAACCGTGTTTTTTTCTGTGCTAAGTGGGGTTGGTGAAATAATATTATCTTCAAGTGTTCATTCGCTTTGTTCAAGTATTTCTATAATTTTAAGGTATTTATTTACAAAACATACGAGAAATTAAATTAATTTTGATCAAAGTTATTGAACAGCCTGCGTGTTAGAAACAGGATTTATAAAAACTGCAGTGTGGACATCGCATGTTTATGGTTTTAATGATAACACCAGGTTTCTACTTTCAGTGTGAAAAACTAATAGACTATAAATACAAACCATTTTTAAATTGGTTATTGAGAATAAATTCAAAATACCCATACAGTATCATCTTCCAACAGCAACTCCTAACTATCCAACCGCCACACTACCAGCCTAATGAATACATTGCGCAAATTTTCTCTAAAAAGAAGTTTTAAAGTTAAACTTTTTAATCAATAGTGTCGAATTAGTTGTCATATCGATTTGTATCGTTGTATAAATAAAATATTGCAAATTTCTAGCACAGTATTCTTTAATTTCTGCGTTGATTTTTGTAAATTGAAAGCTGTGAACTCGTTTTCGATAAATACAGTTCTTTTTATTTATATCGATGTGTGAACAAACAATCGATGTGAAGATCTATCTCGAAATCTTTTGAAATTCGTTACGTTATTTTGATCAGGCGGTTTTTGTCACATATTTATGTAATTGAGAATTATGATAGTTGGACCAATTCGTATCACTACTGTATCCCTGTAATGAAGAAGTAGCTATTTTGCGTTAAATACGTTTTCTTAACTTTGTCTTATTGGCGCAGACAGCGAACCCGAAGATCTCTATCTTCTCATCCTTGAACATTTCTCCTCTAAACACTATATTCTCCTATTAGGAGAGGGTATTTCAGGCAACGCTTCCTACCTTTGATTTTAAACAAACGAAAGTGTGTGAGACCTCACCGAAATATTTTATTGCTTTAAAAATTTATTGATTGCGTAATGTATGACTGGAGCGCACTTAACATGTCCAATTTTCCATGATTATCACATATTCATATAAGGCTGAATTTGACCAATGGAAGGCTTTGCTTTGAGGATTTTATGGTTTGTGGCTTGTTCTCATACTTCTGAGACTTGGTGGTCAGTTCACGATATAGCCGCTTGAGATGGCTATGTTCTCAAAATGCTCATGCAGAACATACAATGTGGCATGAGCTGTGTGGCACGCAGCACCATCCACAACATCAAATTCAAGCCAAAATAAGTTGGTAATCATCGATCTATAGCGCTTGTCGTTGACAATTATGGGCCTGGGCAACGTTGTTCTCAAATAAATATAGATCGATGACGCCGACAGCCCAAAATGCACATCAAACAGTGACTTCTTCGGGATGCATTCGACGCCTTAGGATCTCATGTTGTGAAGTATCATCCCAAATTTTACAATCTTGTTTGTTCAGGTACGCATTCATCCAGAAATGTGCTTCATTGCAGAAGATTATTTTTCCCGCGGTACAGCTCAATAATTTTTATAAAACATTTTTATTATTTACATATATTGTTGAATGTTATATCCATCCATTGTATTTTGGCAAGATAGCCTGAATAAATTTACAGCTGTAGCTTCTACAACATCAAACAACGGAAGTTCTTGTTGCAAGATTTCGTAGTTGCAATACAGAGCATTGCATAATTAGGGTTTAAGCCCTAAGTGGCGCCCCAGGTTAAAAAACGTGTTGTCCTTGGGACTAACAAGACAAATTGATATCACAACAATCCCGTGCTTCAAAATATATTTCGAAACTAGCACACCAGGTAGCGTAAATTATCCTACTACACTCATACGTTTTCCACATATGAAAAATTTTAATAATCCTGCTATCGCTAAAAAAAGATTACTTAATCTTCCTATACCCGCGCGTTGGTCTGTGAGACCGACAAAACGATTTTACGTTAATATTTTTTTCCCAGAAACTCTACAAAGTTGAATTTTCTGTTAGCTTCCGCTTTTTTCACAAGCTCCGTTTTAGTGTTAATTTGGCGTTTGCACTGTTGGTGTATTTCATATATGTGTAACTTTTTTTTGAAGGTAAAACATGCAGTGCGATATGCTCTGATTTTTATTTAAAGGCTGAAAACTAAGTTAACTTATGGTTTATGTGTAGTGCATGAAATGCTTTTAAGTTGGTATAAGTTCCCTACAAGAAATGAGTGACTGAAACTAATACACAAGCAATTATTTACTAACACATTTGAAAAAAATTTTATGTATTAGAGAACATATGGTCGTCACTGGTGATGCAGACGAATATCACTGCTGAAAAATGTATGTTTCAGGGTTTCATTTTGACGTCTTTTGACGTTAAAAATATAAATGTAAATCCCCAAATAAATTTGATTTAAAATTTGTGTGCGATTCTGTGTGTGAAAATATAAAATTTGTTTAAAAATATAAATAAAATTATTATATAAATTAAATTTATTTGCTGGTGGTTAAGCAATGTCTATATGCATTTCATTGGTGCTTTACCAAATCGTCAGTAGACTTTAACCACAGTTTTGAAAAGTCAAAAACCTGACGATTTGGTAAAGCACCAATGAAATGCATATAGACATTGCTTAACCCCCAGCAAATAAATTTAATTTATATATAATAGTATTGTGACAACAATGTGTCAAATAAAAAATTTCATAAAGTTATTATATATAAATGAAATTTATTTGTAAATAGATTCATATCGAACATACTTTATTTGTTGGTGTAGTTTTGTATGAGTTGCAAGGCCTAGTATTCTTATTCTGTTGTTATTTTTGAAAATAATTTGTAATTTACAAGTTGTGAATTTTCAGATGGTTTTCGGAAGTATATGCATAAGATAAGAGGTTTTTAACTTTTCAAAACTGTGGTTAAAGTCTACTGACGATTTGGTAAAGCACCAATGAAATGCATATAGACATTGCTTAACCACCAACAAATAAATTTCATTTATATATAATAGTATTGTGACAACAATGTGTCAAATAAAAAAATTTCATAACAGTTTGATTTAGATTTTATTTTTCATTTTGCCTTATAAATACTTTTCTTGTTATCCAATGGATTTCTGATTGTATAAAGGTGTAGAAAAATAAAATAGATTCATATCGAATATACTTTATTTGTTGGTTTAGTTTTGTATGAGTTGCAAGGCCTACTATTCTTATTCTGTTGTTATTTTTGAAAATAATTTGTAATTTACAAGTTGTGAATTCTCAGGTGGTTTTCGGAAGTATATGCATAAGATAAGAGGTTTTTAACTTTTCAAAACTGTGGTTAAAGTCTACTGACGATTTGGTAAAGCACCAATGAAATGCATATAGACATTGCTTAACCACCAACAAATAAATTTCATTTATATATAATAGTATTGTAACAACAATGTGTCAAATAAAAAAATTTCATAATAAATAAAATCATAATTGTATTTGTAAATACATAGCTAAAAACTCAAATTTTATAAACTTTGTAAAAACGCCAAGCAGCAAAATAAATAAACAAAAGTTTATATAATAAAATAAACAAACAGTGCATATAAGATAAGTATATTTTTAAAATAATTTAAATATATAATTTAATTAAATACATAATTTAATTAAATATATAATTTAATTCAATATATAATTTAATACAAAAATTAGTAAAAGGAATTTAGAAAACTGCCTTTCTAAAGAAAAAAGGACATATGAGTCCAATATAAAAAAATACAAATTATTAATAGAAAAGAGTGCTAAAGTTGGTGAAAAAGAGTGTATTAAAAATATAGAATTGGTGAGTGTTCCTAGTTCCGATGGAGTAGCATCCACTTCCGCAGGTTTTTCAAAAGTTGGGTGTAGTGATAGTGGTCAGAGTTCCCAATTTGCAGAAGGTAAGGGCATCAGTGATGGTGAGAAGAAAGGAAAGGAAATTAATTTGTGGGCCCTTAGGAATAATATAACTCAAAGTGCGCTAGAGGATTTGTTACATACTTTAAAAAGGGTAGGTGTAGAAGATTTGCCATTGTCTGCAAAGACTCTTTTAGGTACGAGTAGGGAAAAGGTTCAAATTTCCAACATTCCGGTTGGAGATTTTTTATACTTAGGTATCCAAAAATATTTTCTTTCAGGGGCATTCGAATAATTAGAGGGAAAAGAAGAACTTTCAATCGATGTAGGGATTGATGGGTTGAAACTATTTAAAAGCTCAAACAGGGTATTGTGGCCTATTCTTGGTTCAATTGTAGGTTTTCAAAATGTCAATCCATTCATGATTGGTTGTTTTCCAGGTTTTACAAAGCCAAAAAATTTAGATTCTTTTATGACATATTTTTGTTCAGCAGTGAAGGCCCTTAAGAAAATGGTGTAAAAATAGGTTTGAGTGAAAGGTTTATGCGGTTCATTGTTCGTTTGCGATTCTTCATCTAGGGCATATGTTACAGGTGTGGTGTCTCATAATGGGAAGAATAGTTCCTCTAAATGTTGTCTGGAAGGGATGTATAAGGAGAGAATGGTATGTTTTTCATAAAAAGTCGGACTTCCTAAACAGATGAAACATTTGCGTCGAGGTCTCATCCATCTCATCATAGGGAAGAATTTAAAAATAGAAAAAGTGTTTTAGAAGATGCAGATTTTGGAATGGTTTGCTATAGATAGTATGCATTTAGTTGATTTGGTGTTACTAAAAAGTTGCTCAATCAATTTGGTGTTACTAAAAAGTTGCTCAATCTTTTGATTTGTAAAACAAATGTAGGAAAAATTAATGAAAAAATTAATCTAATTTCCAAATGTGTTCCATCTGAATTTTGTCGTGCGCCTAGGAGCTTAGATGAATTAAGTAATTGGAAATCTACTGAATTTAGGCAGTTTTTATTATTTACTGGCATTTTCGTTTTAAAAGATTGTGTAAGTAGTGACCAATATTACCACTACTTAATATTACACTGTCCTATAAGGCTTTTGTCTAGTGAAAGGTCGCATAGAATACACACAGATATTTCTCAAAAACTATTAGAAGACTTTTTGTTTGTTATGTGGTCAAGTATGTCTATATCCCTGCATTTCATTGGTTCTTACACCAAATCATCAGTAGACTTTTTTTATTATTTTCGAATTAGGTTAAATTTAACTTCAAGTCTACTGATGATTTGGTGTAAGAACTAATTAAATGCAGGGATATAGACATATTTGACCACATAACAAACAAAAAGTCTTCTAATAGTTTTTGAGAAATATCTGTGTGTATTCTTCGTCATTAAAGCTTAAAAATGTTATTTTTAAGGAATGTAGGCTTAAGTAAAACAATTTGTTAAACTTTTACATTATTTTTGCATATAATAACGTCCACTAAAGGGGGCAGGGTCAAAAAATTACTATTTTTTATTATATGGCTCCAAGTTTAAGGCGTTGAACTTCCTTTGACATAAAAATATATCATTTGCTTAACAAACTTTAAAAAAAATTTTGAGGTTGGTTTAGTTCTTCTTAGGGGAATTTTTTCCCTATTGCCTGATTTAGCACATTTCCGAACTCAACCTGTGCTATCCTTCAAGATATACATATGTATAAAAAATATCAAGAGTCTGACCCTTTTCGTTTGAACTGAATCGTGTTTCCACAGACGGACGGACATGCTCAGATCGTCTTAGATTTCATCACTGATCAATAATATATATACCTTATAGGGTCTCAGATGGATATTTCGCTGTGTTACAAACGGAATGACAAAGTGAATATACCCTCCATATTCCTTCTTGGAGGGTATAATAAAGTATAAGATTAGCTAAACACAATTGTCGTAAAATATCTCTGGATATCTAAGTCGAGTGCCTGAAACTCTAGTCGAAAAGGTGATGGTATATCGTCGTTATTTATGTATGATACAAGAATAACAGCCCGTTTAAAAGCTATTCATAATTTTATATGGGTGCATTAAATGACAAATTTACAATATAACAAGTAAGAACGTTATATTCGTCCGCGTCGAATCTAAATAAAAACTCTGCTTTTATTTCTATTAAAATTTTTATGGTATTGGGTTAAGTAAACAAAAACAAAATTGACGCTATCAAGTACTAAGAGCAGAGTAACAGCACCCTCCTTCATCGGCCCTGTAGAAAAAAATTTTGCCGGCGAAGTAAAAAGTTGCAATAGCTAAAATACTATCCCCTATTTTTTAGTTCCGGCGCAATGCAATGCATATGTAGGGGTCATCCCTAGATTGCTGGTCGGAATTAAAAAAATGGAGTTTTATCAGATTTTGCATGTTTTAAATTTTTTTTTTCTTTGATTGCATGTGTTACTTTCTTAACAGATGAACGACCGGTGTATGCATTTTCCTGTTTTTATATTTGGTATATGAATGTAGTAACACAGTTTTAATCCTCTAATTACACTGTACAACACAAAAAAAAATTACAATGTCTGACCTATAAATTTTGATAGAGGAGACAAAAAAAAAGACAAGTGAGGGGGCATTAAAGTTTCCCAGCTCTGGCACATTCTTATTGTTAATCGGTATAAGAATCCATGTGATCCTTACATTTTAGGTATAAAATGTGTTCAGCAAGTTTATGTAAAATGTTACGGAGAACATTTTTGTAGAATATATTAACCCTCTAACTCCTCAAATTATGGGTCTTTTTTGTCCTTCTTTTAAAAAAAGACAGTGTTATTGTCTACATATTTTATTTAGAATTTTGATACCATTGTATGATTTCACGATATATTTCATCATACGAATAGAATTAATGTCTTATACAAGAGCTAAGACTTCAAGCCTTAAGGCCCAACCATAATATGCATTAGAGTTGTGTCACCGAGCTATCAGCCATCCCTAAATACGGGCGGAAAGCGGAACGTTTTTTTCCGCTGAGCTTTAACGCTGAAATTTTGCTTTAATTTTGCCATACCTAAACAAAAGCGGCAACGTTATGTCAAAAACCAACAAAAGCAGAGTTATCAAACAAACAAATTAAGCAACCCTGATTATTTTAACTGCTGGACGGACGACATTTGTGATTTTGTTATTGAAATTTTGTACAAATTACAAACGTGCATACATATGTATGTACATATATAATCATATTGGAAATATTTTCTTACCTCCATTTTCTAATACGAAGTGAACAAATTTTTTCTTTTATTATTTATTTCACTTTTGTAAACTTTTGCTTTTTTTCGATGGTTACAATTGTTTTCTTTTGCAACTAACTTCATTGGGAAACGCTCTGTCAAAATCGGATTTTCCAATAGCAAAGCGTTGTCGCAGCGTTGACGCCGCGTTATTTCGGCATGCTCCATACAAAATGTATGGACATGAGAACTTTTGACAGCTAAAATACGCTTGCCGCCCGTATTTAGGGATGGCTGTATGAGCTAGTTTAATTAAACGTTTCAATGAGCTGAGCGAAATGAGCGCTCACTACAATAGATGATTTTAGCTCAGTACTGAGCGCTTTTATGTCAGAGCGCTTTTCTTTCAGAACTCTTTTGTTTCAGAGCGCTTTTGCTTCAGAGCTGAGCGGTTTTGATAATTTCTGTCATATTTGTAATGATACCACAGTTTCTTAATATGCTGCCAGACAAATATAAATACGTCATTGTTATTGTGGCATGTCTACAGAACCAATCTTTATGTATAGAACATTTTTACCAATAAAACAATATATATATATATATATATATATATATATATATATATATATATATATATATATATATCGCTCACTCCGTGCAAGACCGTCACAACTCAATAATTGAAACTTTACAGCAGAGCCTTTTTAAGATTTCAACCTATTATTTCTCACAAAATTGCTAATAACTAATTTAAATGTGTACAGAAACAAAAATGTTTAATATGTTTAAAATCCATTTACCGAGTCTCCTGTATTGGAAGAACGTTTAGACACGGTTTTATAATTCGATATTTGAATTGTGACACTATTGCAGTAAACCTGTAACATTAATTGAAGTCATAAGTGAAAATGTGACTATCTTGTTAAAAAATATTGTTTATTAATTGAATTCATACACAACTTCATTGTATTGTCTAAAATATTGGAAAACAAAAATTGAAGCAAAATGTTTTCTTAAAACATAAAATTCAGATTAAATGTATTGAATTGATACAAAAATATGTAATTGTTTTTAAAATAATTACTAGAAAATTAATTTCAATTCAGTGTACAACATATAAAAGCTAATATAGAAAGTTTTATAAATTATCATAAAACGTATTGTAATATTTAGGTATAAGACCCTTATGTAATAATTCCATGAGATCATTCTTTTTTCGTTCTGATATGCCAGGCTTAGTAGAATATGCTTGTACAAAATTTATTTGCTTATAACTAATTTTAGTTTTTAATATTATAACATTTTCAAAATTTTCGTTTGAGTAACTGGTTTTGTAGAATAACATATTAGGAGTTTCTTTGCTAACTTTCAAAAGCTTTATGTTATTTATTTTTACTTTTTTCATATTTGGCGATCCAATATCTGTTTGCAGCTGTTTAATGTCCTAGAAATCATCACAGCACATTTCATTGACTTTGTATGGATTACCGGTTTTTTGCAGTTTTTATTATAGAAATAAATGTTTCAGGTGTATAAATGGAACCACTTCTTAAATGACGCTTCACACTCCTCTCAATGACTGAATGAACACCATCGCCTTCATTTTGGGTATGTCCCTTGATTACATAGTTATTGTCTCGATATTCAAATAACGTACAGCGTACAAGTAAACCGATAGCATAAATTTGTTTTTTTGCTGTCCTGCGCAATTGTCAAAGTGAAATATAAAATGTTTGATTTGTTCTTTAGCAGATTTCCCCTTCATAAAGCGAAGTACACAAGTTCCCAATTCGTTTGCACCTCTATTACCACAGCCTTCATCCCACACAAAGCAGTCACAATTATTATCAATTAATTTAAAAATCGTGAAGTTTATTACATTTAACTGAGATTTATAGTAGAAAACAGAGACATCGCCTTTTGGGAGCTGCAAAACCGCTTGCATATCATAAACAGCTACAATTGTGTCCGGTGCACTATGCTTCGACCCATAGACAAAAATAAAAAAAAAATTTTGTCTCAAATTGTTTTTAAATACAGATTTTTTGAAAGATAATAAGGTATCTCAAATAAATGTTAAAAAAAAAAATTTCTGATTGCTTTTGCCACCACGAGAGGGCGTTAAAATCAGATAATTTCTTGCAAAAATGACTTAACAGAAATATAGGTTTTAGTTGTTTCACAAAAATAATTCTGAAAAATTCTTTTTTTTTTAAATCACTCGAAATTTGGTTTTCAGGTACTTTAATATATTTGCAGTTAAACTAAAATTTAGAATTTAGTATTTATTTACAAAATAACTTTTTTTTATTGCTCTGAAAAACCCTTTTTTTTGTTGAAAATCCAAAAATTACTAAAGTTTGATGGAGTATAAAAAAAAATTATATAAAATTAGAAATTTTTTTTTTCATGTTTTTGTAAGTTTATACTCTTAACTAACAGGGTATTCAAAAATTAGTGCCTATTTTTTACCACAACTTAAAAAAATGCGTTTTTTGAAATGCCTAATTTTATGATTTTTACTCAAATATTAGGCATTTAAGAGTGTTTAATATCATTGCGTAACATGTTTTATATTTTGAATGGTAAAAAATTATAAATTAGATTCTGTTTCATATTTAAATTATTGTGTAAATTGTAAGTTGCGATTTACTTCGATTTTGAAGTTTTTTTCGGAAGTGCGAGAGAAATTTTTATTTTCTATAAAAATTGCTATTGTATAAAAACCGTAAGTGTTACAAATTTAACTGCCTTTAACATAAGTGATCGTGAGTGCTAGTGGACCTATTTGTTGTTGTCTTCAGATCCCGTATTATCATCAAAGAGAAACATTAAGATTAAAAATAATATAATAGATGCTGAAATTGAGAAATATATTCTTGGAGAAAATGTTGAAATCGAAGATGAGATAATAGAAGACGAGATGAGGTCTTCGTGAAGCGAAAATTGGTTTTGGGAAGAATCAAGTAGCGATGATGCTTTGTTATAAGTTTGTCTTTATATCTTTTTTTAACGTTTTTTATTTTAGGAGTTATAAAATATAATTATTAAGTTCAGCTATTATAATTTATGTTTCAAAATCCAAAATTTTAATTTTTTTATCAAAATATATCGCACTTAATCAACAGGAGGGTATTAAGTCAAAATGTTCAGTAGAAGCAAAACAGTTTTAAATTTAATATTAATGGCATATGAAAAAGAATTTTTAAACCAACCATTTTATTAACAAAAAGTAGCCAAAATAGCACGATATTTTTACAGCGGATATTAATACTACGCGTCGATTTTTTTTGAAAAGTGAAAAAATAAAAATTTGGATGGATCAAGTGCGATATGATGTTTTTGACGTTAACATTGCTAGTTTTCATCTTTAATTTTTTCATTTATGTTATCTTTCAAAAATCCTTACAGTTTTATTTTTGCAAGAGTATTTTAACCGTTTTAGCCTATTTTTCAATTAATGATGTTTTTGTATTTTCCACATTGATAATCCAATTCTACCCAAATTTGGCATAAATATATATTTGGTATCAATTAACATACCAAAATTTATTACGATCGGACAATTTTTGTAGGAGTGACAGGGTTTTTAATAAAAAGGATATATGGCAGGACCTTGAGTCCTTTGTCCGATTTAAATAAAAATTTACACACACGTTGCTATTTGCATATGTATCAGCATGACATGATTTTTGTAATTTTGTGGGCATTATTGAAGCTAAAAAGTTTTCTGCCTACAAGTGCACTTAAAGCAAATAATCAAGCATGACATAAACCCAATAATTGTATTACTAATTTAATTCGCTTTTATTTATACAAAAACATATTAATTTATTAAATGAATCAATTTATAAAAAAATACTTATTCATTTAAACAAAAACAAAACGAAAAAATAATTCATTTTTTAAAAGAAAAATAAATTTCTCACGAAAAGAAATAATTTCTTTTATGTAAAAACATAAATACTTATGCATCTAAATAACAAAAAAAAAAGAGACTGATTATCTTGGAGATCAATAAAGTTTCAATGACTACGAGCATACATACATGTTTTTACGTATGTATATTTAAGAAAAAAAATCGGTTATAGTTTTTTGTTTAACTGTCTTTATGGAATCTTTTAGCATCTCTGTTTCTACTTGGTGAAGGGGTATATCTATACCTTTAAAGAAACAATACTTTTGAACAGTATTCAGTGCTTTTAGTGCTTCTTTCAGAGAAGGGACCTGATCTATCTCCTCATCTTCTTCATCCTCGATAACCTTTTCTACTATAGTTTCGGAGTTGTCATTCAAAACTGAATCAATAATTTCAGCTTCAGTCAATTGCCCGTAGCAGTCCACATCGTCATCGCAATGTATGTAGTCCAAGCTGTCTGGAATAATGTTGGAGAGATCAACTCCTTCTGTAACTTCCAGATCATTTTCTGAAAGTGCAGCAATAAATCCAGCCTATAAAAGAAAATTTAAATATCAAAAATGTTAACATTTGTCATACAAACTTACTTTACGAAAACAATTTGAAATGCACGATGGTGTCACCAACCACCAGGACCGTTTTATAAAGTGAAGTGCATCGAGAAGTGATAGGGACTTGTAAAAATCCTTCACCGACATATCTCTCTAAAGCTGAGATTTGTTTATTAACAATTATTTGTCTGTAATATGCTTTGAATGTTGATATTATGCCCTGGTCCAAAGGCTGAATCAGGGCAGTTGTGTTCGGTGGTAAAAAATGTACCACTATATTTTCCAGGTTTGGCGTTTTATGGCAGCTGGCATTGTCCACAAATAAAACTATTTTTCGGTCCATTTTTTTCATTTCCATGTCCAATGAATGTAATATTTCTTGCCACAGAGCTGATGTCATCCATGCCTTTTTGTTTGAAAAATAAGGTATAGGTGGAGTGACGTTTTTCAAACACCTAGGACTTTTCGATTTTCCTATAGTGTACACCTTTTTGAACGTTCCAGTTGCATTACAAATAAATAACAAAGTAAATCTAACTTTCTGGCTTTTGTGGCCGATAGGTTGAACATCTGGCCTGTAATATGTTTTTGTTGGTAACGCTTTATAGTAAAGGGCACTCCCATCTGCATTCATTATATTTTCCGGTGAATAATCTTTTAAAAGATCGGACAAAATGTTTTCAATATAGTTTTTTGCACTGTCAGCATTGCTGTCTGAAGCCTCTCCATGAATTGCACCTATTTTGATATTCTGGCGTTTCTTCCACCTAAAAAGCCAATTGCTATCAGCCTCAAAGTCTTCTCCAAATTCAATGGCAAACTCTTTAGCCTTTTTAATGAGCACCATACTGCTTAAAACCGCACCTTTATTCCTCTGTTGATCAAACCATACTCCAAGTGCCCTTTCAACGTTATCGTGTCTTCCTTTTCTATTTCTTTTCTTCTTTAAATTTCCTGAGCTGCTTGCAATTTTGGTTATTTCTGCTTAATTTTTCAAGATTCTATTTACAGTCGAAACATCGCACTTATATTTTAAACAAATTGCTTTCTTTTCTAAACGGTTTTCTTCAATTTCTTTAATTATATTTATTTTATCTTTTATTGATAAAGATGTTAACTTTTTCTTAGAAATTTTTCTTTAAAGGTCACGTTCCAACTAACTTCCAATTAGTTTACATTTTTTGTAAAGAAACAATAGATTCGTATTGCCACTTTTGTGTTTTTTTCAAAAACTTTACGTTTTTTGTCTTAAAATAACGAAAAACTTATTATTTTAGCTGTTTCCAATAATTTTGTAAAGTTTACAACACTACTTAATTTTTATGTACTCGGGATTTGAAATGACCGATATCACATAAAGAGAGAAGAGAGAAAATAAAAACTTATTTTTTTTTCTTTTTGTGTTTTGGTTCATTTTTCATATAGGCAGCTAAATGCAATTTTTTCTATGAAATCAAATCAAAGTTGCCAAAAATATGATGCACTTATCTTAAATGTGCAATGCACTTAAATGAGTGAATTTGTATGGAACTTAGTGGAATAAATACACGAAACACAAATATTGTGCACTTATCTGCAAAATGCACTTAAGTAAAAGGCAGGTAAGTCAAAACTACTGTATTTCCACATTTTTTACCTTCTCTTTCACTAAAATACAGTTATAAACAAATGTTTCTTTTTTGCTACAAAGAAAACCATATGTACAAAAGGAATGCCAAACACAAACTGAAATGCGACCTTGTTGATGTTAATTGCTCAAGTTTGTTACGAGAGTCATAGCGTCACAAGCATCTGTATTACCGTTATTTTTTCTATAATTCTCTCTGTTCTTAAGCGGCATGGCCACACATCAAACTGATGCTTCAAACTTGTGTATGTGTTGGTAAAACTCAGTTTGAGAGTGAAAATCTAAATTGTTTTGATATTCTTCAAACTCACATCAAACCATACGTGTGAGTTTTTTTCACTAACACTATCAAAGAAAAGCAGAGTTTGAAGCGTCAGTTTGATGTGTGGCCATGCTGCTTTAGATCAATTTGTAGAGATTTAAGAGAAGAACATTTCTGCATTACTAACTCGAAAATGCCAAATTTTGAAATGTGCTGGTCTTGCACGAAATGAGCGATATATATATATATATATATATATATATATATATATACACATATATATTTATATATATATATATATGTATATATATATATATATATATATATATATATATATATATATATGTATATATGATTCACTATTTATCAATGACTTACCTACAGTTATCAAAAACTCATTCATTCTTATGTATGCTGATGACGTAAAAATATTCTTTACCTTATGTATGAATTTTTATTAGTCGAACTTTCTTATGTAAATTGTTAATTTTATCAACGGGCTTAAGTTCGAATCTGCAAGACTGCAAACCATTATTTTATTAATAAATGAATTTGTTCAAATTCTATTTTATTAATTTATATTAAGATTGGAATATTAAGAATATTTTTCAATAATCATCAAACCAGCAGAACAGATCAGTACTGATTTCGAGGCCGCTACGCCATCTCATCAGCGTTCTTTGTTAAATTTTTCTACTTTTGCAAGTGGTGCTAGTTAGTAGGAATATAAACTATTTAACCAATATTTTAACGAAAATTTAATATGAGAAGTTATCACATTCATATTTTTTTTAAGTTATTACATTTTTGGTTAGTACGAAATTCCCCAACCCTGACGATTAATATTCCCAATATTCCACGTATCTCTTTCACTTTTTCCAGAGCCATCGGCTGCTGATAACTAAAGCTTCTTTGTTATTTATGTTCAAGTAATTGAATTTAGTTGTCAATTTACAATGAACAAGTGGGCGTGCCCCCGCAATGTTTTAAATTATGTATGAATTTTTATTAGTCGAACTTTCTTATGTAAATTGTTAATTTTATCAACGGGCATAAGTTCGAATCTGCAAGACTGCAAACCATTTTTTTATTATTTTATTAATAAATGAATTTGTTCAAATTCTATTTTATTAATTCATATTAAGATTGGAATATTAAGAATATTTTTCAATAATCATCAAACCAGCAGAACGGATCAGTACTGATTTCGAGGCCGCAACGCCATCTCATTAGCGTTCTTTGTTCAATTTTTCCACTTTTGCAAGTGGTGCTAGTTAGTAGGAATATCAACTATTTAACCAATATTTTAACGAAAATTGAATATGAGAAGTTTTCACATTCATATTTTTTTAAGCTATTACATTTTTGGTAACACAACGTCTTTAATCACCCTTGCTGTATTATAACTGAGCCACTGAGCTATTAAATGAACTAGCTCAGTAAACTGAGTAAGCTGAGCTAATATGAGCGGTCAGCTCACTGAGCTGAAAAGCACAACTCTAATATGCATAAGCTGAATTAAGTAAATGTAAAAAATTAACGAAAATCCTGTCAAATGCATAAGTGTATAAAAAGAGACCTTTAGCTGGCCATATTGTACTTAAACTTAAAGACTATCTACGCATAGTTGCAAATTTATGTAACGTTTCTGCTTTTTATGAGACTTTCATTTTCAAAAGTAACAGAAAAAGCAGCAGTGTAATCACATGCTACTGATACTTCGCTCCATGATCTTTCCTTTACATATATGTTATAGTAAAAGGCGAAATTCTTATCGTACAAACATTTATTTTTTTTTTTTAATTTTCTATCAAATTAACTACATATAAATAAATTTTCATCCGCGCCTTCCATTTCAAACAAAAAAATTAAAGCAGCTGATTCTGTACGGAAAGTGCGCTCAGTTTCCTACTTTGCTAAAGCAAATGACATTTGACAAAACCTGACGAAAAGTTGACTTAAGTATATTATGGTTATACACATATGATGACATGTGTTCGAACGAATGCTTAAGCTGACTTAAGACAGCACATGTATAATATGGTTGGGCCTTTAATTTAATATCCAACATGAATCCAATTGTGTTATATTATTACTGATTTGTTAGGTGGAAATTTACAGTGTAAGATTTTGCTAATCTAGCTGGACAAAAGTCGTTTCAATTTGAGTTTCAATTGAGTAAATATTTTTATCCAATATGATAAAAAAAGAAAATGCAAAAACTTTGCCTAATTTGCCAACAATAACATTATAACGGTACTTTAAACTTGTATATTTTTGAGTGAATTAAAAACAACAAAAACACTTACATGAAATTGCTCATTCTTAAAAGCTTGTAACTTATTATTGGAATGGAATTTTTAACGATTTTTTGTTTGTTTTGGAGCTCAACTTATTCGAACTTACTTTTGGAACCTGGAAAATTCTTTTCGTTCTATTTTATTTAAAAAATTACTAATTTTGTTAAGCTAAGAAAAAAATTATATGATCGATAAATTTGTTTCTTCATAACGGTTCAACACCAAATTAGTTTTATACGAACGTCTGAAGTACCTACTTCAAGGCACGTATAAAATTATCTGCCGAGATTTGCCATATAAAAAAACTGATCCATATATAAACAGTTTGCGAAGACCTGCTGTATATAAAAAAGCAGCATTGACCCCTGAAGTACTACATTTATTGAAATTTCCAGAAATACCAGAAGAAAACCACGAATTAATTCTTACTTTAATTTATATGTATGTACATATGAAATATATTATTATTTAAAAGTTAATAAAAAATTAAAAAAATTAAAAAATCAATATAAATAAATTGTTACTTCTACATCTTTATTATTTATTTTAAACATTATCATGCACTGCTTTTTTACTTTTTGATTATCCAACGCGAATAATATCAGAAATAAATTTTTACAGTTCTATGTGGCAGTGGTCCAATGTCGCCCATTTTTTGACAATGGTACATATTGGCCTAGCAACACCTTTTACCAAAATTCGTAAGTCTAGCATAACTTTTTTCCAAGATATTCAATTCTGTCTCCCTAGAATGACTAAATCTTATACTGTGCAGTGTATGGTTGGATTAGTTCTTAAATTAAAAAGCATATGTATTCTGCTTAGACTATGTCCACACAATGAAACATTTGCTGCAGAAACATTTATTAATTCCCTTTTGAAGCTGCATTCGTGTCCACACGGTTGAAACATTGGTTTTGCAGCATACATATATTATTTTCTTCTTCTTTTAATTTTTTGACGGAGAATGGCATGCTCAACAAATGTTTCATGTACATGAAACACCGTACCCTTTTCCACTCGTCTTTCCCCTCTCATCAACAAACACAATGTTTCTACAGCAAATGTTTCACCGTGTGTACATAGTCTTATATTACTTCATCCAAGATTCATATGTTTTCATTAACCCATAAAACGATACACATATTGATTTTTTTCTTGGTTAACTTCTCCATTAATAAATAAAAAATTGTGTATCATAAATTTTATTAAGACATCAAACTAAGCCCTCAAACGACTAGTTTTTTAGGTCGGTAAGTTTTCATTTTTCTTTAATTTTTTTCTTGATGTATCAGAGATGGTAACATTAGTGCTGTTTGTTTGGTTATTCGAGCGCTAGGAATTTGGGTAACGGGTGCTGGTTAAAAAAATATTTATTGGTAATAAATAATATATGAATGTATGTAGTTAGTATTACCTGAAAGTAGCTTGCTATGTGCTTTTGCACATAAAATTCACTAACACAATTAACGCATTCTCCCATATCACGAATCCAATGGGAATAGATTGTTTTGGAGCAACATCTTGCTCAAACATGCACTTTAATTCAGATTTTCGCAATCAATTTAGCTCAATTAACCGCATACAATTTTAATTAAGTAATTGCTCAATTATCACTTAATTGTATAACATTGAGTAAAATTACAAATGCAGCAGTCCTAAAAACTGTGTTTAGCGAACGAAACAAGGCTCGTGAAGACTTGTCTTACGATAATTGAATTGACTAAATTTTGTATTTGTAAATAGGAAAATATTATGCCAATGAAGTGAATATTGAATCAATTAAAAATGCATGTCTGCACACCATATATATAAAAAATATATAAATGAAGGCAATTATTAGAATTTACTTTTAAAGTTAACTTTAGGAATAAAGTAAGGTATAAAGATTTTGAATTGAATTAAGATTTATAGGCTTATTGCTTGAAATTTTTTGTTTTAAATTCAGAAAGACATGATAAACATTCTTAGGCACAAAGGAAAGTCAACATCAGTTTTTAGTTATTCAACTTACACAGCAGAGCAGACTACGAGAACGGTATCAACCTGATGTTAACACATTATTGTTTTTAATACCCGTGTTACCGTTTAATTATTTTCTCCAAAATTGCAAGGTAAAGATTCTAGCGAGATTCCCAATCGTTTCGATGATAACAAAAGTCATAATTGTTTGGCATAGGATTTTTCTTTTGTAACAAAGCAGTGTAGCTCTTCAACAGCAGCTGATAACTACAAAATTGTTTCTGAATTTTTTGAATCGCGTGCTTAAAAATATCATATTTTTATATTCTGCTATATGAGGTTGATACAGCTATAAAATTCACTTTTCCATCTCTGTGCTATATACATCATAGACAAATAACGAGACACGAAAACTAAAATACAGAGACGTTATTTATGGCTAATACAGAGATGTCGGTTATTACGATATTGCGAGAGAGACGGCAAATATCTTTGTTTGCTATCTCTTTTATTTCATCGTAGTAAACAAGGCAGATTTACCAAGGTAAATCTGCCTTGCTAGTAAAATTACATTTAATTTTTGTTTATGTTAAAATTAAATTTCTTGGCAGGATTATTGGCGCAAATTTTTAAGTAGTTCATTTTACGCCAAATGTATTGCTTAAAGTTGATAATTTATGGATGAAATATCATCTATAGAATCATCCACTGATTACCAACACTGTGCGAAGATAAACAAAAGCGCAGATGAACAATAAAATCAGTTACAAAGTAGTGGTACCAGCAATAAAATCTAAGTAAAAATTGTGAATATAAAGTTTTATAAAACTTATAATTCTGATGTCTTCCAGGAGCCGTAATGCGTAATGGGATGCAAGGACGGACTGAGGTTACACCTATTTCCTAAATATCCGACCAGGTGAGTCAATTGTGTACATTTTATATAAAAATTCTACACTCATGAATGCGTTACAAAATTTGTATCATTCGTTTCATCAGGAGCCGGACTGGAGTTTAAGAAGGTGAATATCCAATTAAAGTTGGTGTTCACCTTCGAAAAGCAACAGCGGCACAGCGAGCACCATCAGAAAGACTGTCACCATGAAAGCAAAACCCAACAAAAAGATACCAGCAAGCAAACCAAAAGCGCCCAAAGCTAAAAGTTCTATAGCAGCGTAACTGAAAAAGATAACCCTTTCCAAAGAACCAACAGCGAAAAAGTCCGCATGAAACAAATAAATTACTTCCGCTTCAATTTAAACTATTTTTCGACAAACGAAATAAAGAAAGCCCATTTAAGGTCTACAATATATTTTAAAAAAGATCCCAATTTACAAACACTTTGAAATAAAACATTTCACAATATAAATTTTTTTTATTATTTGTAGACACAAAATCGGCTACCTCTTTTTGAAATTTATTATGTAGCCCTAAAAAGGGCTGTTTCTGTTTTCTTTCTGATTTTTTGTTAAAATGAACATTCATAGGCATTTACTTGGTACTGGTGGTATATTTGGTTACGCCTTTAGTATCTTCACTGACAGCATTAGAGTTGTGCTTTTTAGCTCAGTGAGCTAAGCGCTCACTTTAGCTCAGCTCAGTTTACTGAGCTAGTTCATTTAATAGCTCAGTAGCTCAGTTATAATGATACACCAAGGGTGATTAAAGACATCGTAACCATATTTATTAAATATGGCAAAAACGATAATAATAATTTCGTGGAGTTTCAGAGACAAATACAATCCAATATTGCCTTCAATATATTTTAAATCAGTCAATAATGTGACTTTTTGAAGAGGTGGACCATTAACTAAATATATATATATATATATATATATATATATATATATATTTATATGTATATACAATATATATATATATATATATATATATATATATATATATATATGTATATATATATATATATATATATACATATAAATATATATATTTTAAAAGAAAATAAAATATATATATATATATATATATATATATATTTATATATGTATATATATATATATATATATATATATATATATATATATATATAAATATATACATATACACTTGTGGACAAACAATTAAGTCAAACATACAGAAATTTTTTCTGAGTGTAAAAATAGTGGTTAGTTTTTTGTTGATGGACTGGAATTTTTGTAAACATATAGTACCGTTAGAGCGCTTTCTTAAAATAAAACAAAAATCTGCATTTCAATGAGTAACTTTTAAAATAGTCAGTAGTTTCATTACGGATCTTGAAAAGTTAAGTGGACAATTATATAAGTCATTTAAATTAAAGACGGTAAGTTCTTAAAAAAAAGTTGCATTTGTTGACCAAAAAACTTACTGTGTGACGTTCAAGACGTGCTTTACTGTTGGTTAATTGAGTTATGGGTAAAAATAAAAGCTCCACTCCTTCTGAAAGGGAAATTATTTGGAATTGCTTCCAGAATGTTGGATCCATTGCTAAGGTGGTAAGAACATTGTCTTTATCGCGGGGAAAGGTTGTCAACGCTATAAAGCATTACCAAAAATTTAACACTTTCAACAATTTGCAAAGAAGCAGATAACGTAAAACGACCCCAGCCGAAGACAGACTTTTGGTCAGGATGAGTAGGGTAGATCCATTCCTCACATCAACTCAAATAAGATCGAATATGGAGTCGGAACATGGTGTTGTAATATCAGCACGGACCGTAAGAAGACGTCTAAGTGAAAACGATCTTCATGGACGCATAGCGAGAAAAAAGCCAAACGTGTCGAAGAAAAATATTCAGCAACGCTTACGATTTACCAAAGCAAACCTCAATAAAGATCAAAATTTTTGGAAACTAATAGTGTGGAGTGACGAGTCAAAGTTTAATGTCTTCGAAAATGATGGAAGACCCTATGTGCGACGTCCAGTCAACACTCATTTAGATCCCAAGTACACCAAAAAAAATCGTTAAGCATGGAGGATCGTCAGTAATGGTGTGGGGATGTTTTATGTCATCCGGGGTTGGTCCTATAGTAAGGGTAGATGGAAAAATGACTGGGGAAATGTACAAAGATATCCTGAAAAACAATCTAGATGGTCAATATGCTGAAGACCTGCCACAGGAGTGGATATTCCAACAAGACAACGACCCGAAGCATAAATCTCGGGTCGTAAAGTCTTGGTTTGAAGAGAAACAAATTACAGTTCTTGAATGGCCGGCTCAAAGTCCCGATTTGAACCCCATAGAAAATCTATGGGGTATCGTCAAACGGGCAGTTTCAGCCAAAAAGCCGAGACATAAAAACTCACTCTGGGATATTATTCAGGAAGAATGGAATAATATTACTCCTCAGCAGTGTTGTGATTTGGTAAAGACAATGCCCGACCGATGTGCCGAAGTAATCCGCCAAAAAGGTTATCCAACCAAATACTAGTGACTTAATATTTTGTTAAAAAAATTTTTTTTAACTGAATAAAAGTTTTAAATTTCGTCAAGTAACTTAATTAAAAGTCCAATGAAATGAAAGACTAATTTTCATTTTTCAAAAAATCAAAGTATTTAATCAATAATTGTGTAAGATCTTGTTATTAATTACTATTTAAGATATTAAACTTAATAAAAGAAACATATTTTTGCTATATTTTTTATTGATTTGGTTTTATTTTAGTGATAAAATGCTACGACATGTAAAAGACTTAATTGTTTGTCCACAAGTGTATATATACATATATATATATATATATATATATATATATATATATAGATATATATATATATATATATATATATATATATATAATTATATATATATACATATATATATATATATATATATATATATATATATATATATATATATATATATATAATATTATTTGGCTTTCTTCGGGAGATAAAACCGATTAAATAAACAAAATTGTGTTTCTCTGTAATCAAAGTATTTTAATACATTTTATTATTAAGATTACAAACTATTTACATTTTTCTTATGCTATGAAAGAATTATTTTAATATTCACCTGTAATCAAAGAAACGACATTTAAAGTTTATTATTTCGGTATTAATTCTTTTCCGATATAATTTAGAAACTCAATCTATTTCTTCTTACTAGGTATTTTTAATAAAAGGAATGATAAAAGAAAATGATGAAACATCTGTGTTTTTCTATTCTTTACAAACCAGAATTCAAAAAGTTACAAAACAGATAATTAAATAAGTTTAATCATTTTCGTTACATCTCCCTCCCCGAGGAAGAAAAAAAAAATTTTATATAAATTTTTTTTTTGTTTTCAAGTTATTATTTTTTTAATTAATTAAGGAAACCGGAATTAATTTTGTAACATGAAAGAGATTTGACTGAGAATTCTTGTGTCCAACGTTTATCTTGTAAATTGAACTGTAAATTTTTTCTATAATTTTGTACGGGCCAATTCTTAATTCATCCAACTTTTTCCGATTTAACTTATTACCGTTTGCGACATATACTATATCTCCTACTTGGAATTCAAGATGCTTTCTATTTTTATCAAATAGTTGTTTGTTATAGTTGTGGGATTTAATGGTATTTTTTAAAGCTGTTTCTCTGTTATGTAACCAGTCTTCATACGTGCTTTTTTGTTTTAATTCATCGGGTAATATTGAACTATATGTGCCTTCTAATAAAGATTTCGGTGTAAATCCTGTAATTGTGTGCTCGGTTTCGTTGTATGACTTAACACACTCTTGCGCTATTGTCGTCCAAGCTCTCTTTTTTTCATTTTCATTTAACCTGCATCTAATTTTGTTTACAAGTGTTTGGTTTAGTCTTTCATTTATACCATTTGAAAATGGTGCATCTACTGCAGTGAAAACAATTGGAATAACTTTAGCTGCTAAAAAGTCTTTAAATTCTTTCGAATTCAATCCGGGATATCGATCTGATAATACCATGCCAATTTTGTAATTGTCTTCTACTTTTTGAATTAGTTTTATAAAATCTTGTGCATTCTGTGTTCTCGACGTCAATATATATGCATATCTGGTAAAATGATCGACAAGAAGATGTATATATTTTTTGGTAGATCCTGAACCTCCGAATCCTCCGATTGTATCTATTGAAACTATTTCAAACGGTTTTTCAGCTGGACCCAATTCTGATAGTAGACCAATTTTATCTCTGCCTCTTGACTTATTCTTGATACATATTTCGCAGTTACTACAAAGCTTTTTAATATTATTAGTTAAACTTTCAGCTGTGTAAAAGGGTGAAACCTTCTTTTGCATTTGATTCACTCCTATATGGCAAAAATTTTCATGAACTTTCTTAATCAAATCTAAAGAAAATTTTTCAGACAACACAATCTTTTCTTTTTTCGGGGATATTCTATAATAAACTTTTCGTTTTAATATGCATTTGTCCTTATTTGCTTGTAATTTTTCATTTTCTTTCTGATCAGCTAAAATCTCTTCTAATTTAATAAAATTTACTACTTTTAAAAAGTCATCATTATTTGCATGTGCTGCTAGTACTGGGTTTCTGCTTAAACAATCAGCTTCTAAGTTATCTTTTCCGGGGGCGTACTTTATGTTAAAATGGTACTGCGACAGGTAATATGTTAGATCCCCTAGTTCTTCATCTGTCCTGGCCTTTATATTCATATTTTCTAGTGGTTTGTGATCACAAACTACTGTAAATTTAGTACCCATGAGTCGATATTGCCAATATTTAACGGCCTCTTTTATTGCTAGACATTCTAAATAGACAGCCTTTTTTTCTGTTGACTTTGGTTTAATTTTTTTGAAAAATATGCTACTGGTCTTTCGACTCCATTTTCCTGTGTTTGTTTAACGCATTCGCTGCCATGGCTGTTTTTATGAAACCAACCCCTGAGGCCAGTTCAATTTTTTTATTCATAACGATAAATAATGCGATAATAATGTGTAAGAAACACAAAAAAATTTTATTAAGGTTGTAATTTGCTATTTATAGGTAATTTTATGTACTACGAGATATCTCGTAGATGGCCCCACTAAAAAAAATTTAGGAACCCACGCCGACCTACGATATATCTCGTAGTGTTATTTTTAAATAAGATTTGTTTGATGTGGTAATAAATAAACTGCAATATAGTGAAAACAAAAACTTTATTCATAAAAATAAAAATTCAATATAAACATAAAGATTCCATTGATATTATTCATATATTATTTTAATTTTGGTGATAACTTCTAAAACAGGCATCAACACAAAGAGCTGGCTTTTCTGGACAGACTGCGCATATATATCTAGACTCCTTTCTTTTCTTTGCCTTATTGCAAACTCGACATGGCTTAGTTGGAAATTTTTCATTTCAGTTGGGGGAATAGCTTCCAGGAAGTGAAATTTATTGGTATTATCAGATACCGTACAAGGTTGTTCATCTTCATCAGCTAAATTTTCAAATTTTTCTGAATTGCAATCTCGTAAAGTTTGGAAGTGACTGATTTTTTTCTGTATAAAGCAAATAGGCATTATGGATGAACATTTCGAAAAATTAGAAACCCAATTTCTTATACCATCGAAGAGACTTTCTTAAAGATGAGTAGTACGATATGTTCTGATCTCCTCGATCAACTCCTGCCATTCCTAAGGTATAGTCACGGATAATATCAGGCTATATAGAAACTTTTTTATTTCTATTAGTGACTTCAACCATGTCACCGTAATGTTTGTTTGAGATTGTTAATACTTCTCGTTTATCTTTCCATTTGCAAACGATTACAGAATCTGACCGAGCCCATGTTGATTCTCCTCTTTTTAGTTTCTTTTCAGTCACATTTTTGGGATTTTCCACTCTATTAGAACGTAGAGTACCACAAACATAGGTAGACCTCTCTGTAAGTTCTTTTGTTAAACTTACAGAATTATAAAAATTGTCCATATATAATACATGACTTTTGTCGAGAAATCCTTCCATTAAATTAATTACAACATTTCTTGCATGATTTTTTTCAGAGAACGCATCAAGATTTTTACCTTCATATATCTGGATCCTTAAAATCATTCGCTTTGATTCGCAAAGCTCAAATAATTTGATGCCATATTTATGTTTCTTGCTTTTAATATACTGACGAAAAATAAACCTTCCCCTCCAGAGAACCATAGACTCATCAATACACAGATCTTTCCGAGGACTATATATACGGTTCATTGTTTCGTTAAAGTGTTTCAAAACAGGATTGATTTTAAACAAACGATCATTTGATTGTTGCTCGTTATTTGAAAAGTGAAGGAATCTAAGAAGCATTTGAAACCGATTCCATGACATTCTGTTTTTAAAAAATTTCAAGTCGTAAAGCTTGTTTGTGTTCCAGTAATGAGATATTGTAGGTAGATTTACCGTACCCATATGAAGTACCAGTCCGAAAAACACTCGAAGCTCTTTAGTGTTTGTTTCTTTCCAATAATTCAATCGAAATGATCTCAATAATTGGGTCTTAGCAATTTCTTGAGCAGCATAAATATTAGTTTGATCAACTAAATATTTTAAAAAGTTTTCTGTTAGAAATAAGTTAAAGAAACCACCAGGTGTTGTACAACTTTCTGGAATATTTATTGACGGTGTCCCTGCAAAATTAAATTGTGGAGGATCCTGCCGTATTTCATTCCAATTATGTAATGATGTAGAACTTTGATTTGCTTGCAACTGAGATACACAAAGACGTTTAGCTGGCACTGCTTCAATTTCGTCTTCAGAACTACTATCTTCATCATTACTTTCATAGACATATTCAGCTTCATCCGCAGAAAAATCCTCTTCGTTATCAGTTGATGAATCTATATCATCTAGATATTCTTCAATGGCTTTGTCATCCATTATATTTTCTCGTATCAAAAAGCACTAAACTTAAAGACCTCACTTGTCAATCAACTGAAGTGGAATGATACATATTTAAAATAATACATGTATTCACCTTGCAGTGTACGAAATAAACAGAAAACAAAGAGAAAATAGGGAGATTATAACGGTACTAAATTGTCGGCAATAAAATAGTTACTACTACGAGTTATCTCGTAGTCCTCTTTGCAATAGTTAAATCAAACAATTCTCTATGCCAAAATAACTAAATGAAGTCAACTTGACATGCCATGTTAAAATTATATTATGTGTAATAAAACCATTATTAATACGAGTTATCTCGTAGCCGGCCTCATCGATACGGATGTCGTCTACGAGATAACTCGTAGTTGGCAGTGAATGCGTTAAAAACTGCTGCCACACCTTTTAGACTGGCATCTGTGTAAATAGTTATTGGCAAGTCTTTATCAAAAATTGCTAAGATTGATTGTGAACAGAGCAAGTTTTTTATGCTTTCAAAAGAATCATTGCATCTTTAGTCCAAATAAATTTGTTACCTTTTCGCAGCAGATTGTGCAGTGGATCTAATAAAATTGAACTTTTTGGAATATATTTGTTATAGAAATTAATTTTTCCTAAAAACTGTCGAACATTTTTTTGAGTTTTAGGAATTGGAAACATTTTTATTGCAATTAAGTTATCTTTCAAGGGACTTATTGAGTTATTTTTAATAATATGCCCTAAATATGTTACGGAGTCCGCTGAAAAGTTACACTTAGCGAGTTTTAATCTGAAACCTTCATCCATTATTGCTTTTAATACTTTATCTAAGTGTTCAATGTGTTCCTTAAAAGTTTTTGAGAATATTAGGATGTCATCTATATAGTTCACTGTAGAGTTTGAAAGATCATATTTTCTTATAATATTGCTCAATATTCTTTGGAAAATTGCAGGTGATGTTTTTAATCCAAATGGGAGGCACGTCCACTGAAAATGGCCTTCTTGAGTAACAAACCCAGTTTTTTCTATATCTTGAACTCTTAACGGAATGGCCCAAAAAGCTGAGTTTATGTCCAGTGTTGAAAAAAAATTACAATTTCTTGTTTTATCCATTAGATCTTCAATTAATGGAAATGGCTGTGCCTGTGGGATAACAATCTTATTTAACTCCCTGAAGTCTATGCAGAGTCTAGATTTCTTATTATCTTCCTTTTTGAAGGCTAGTGTCACTGGAGCTGCAAAGGGACCATATGACTCTTCTATCAAATTATTTTTTAGCAATTCTGATATTTGTTTCCCAATTTCATTTCTGTCTTCTATTGAACATCTGTAAGGTCTTTTGCTGCAATATTTATCTATTTTTAGATCAATATGAGCTTCGTAGTCTCTTACTGTACCCGTATCATATTTATTTTTCGCAAAAATTGATTTATATTTATCGATGAGGGTATCTATATGTGTTTTTTGTTCTATGGACAGATGATTTATAGAGATTTGAAAATTTTCTACATCCAAGTGTTCATTGAAGTTTATTGTATATTCTTCGGGTATTTTACGATCACTTTCATTTATACTGCAGTTATTTTTAGGACAAACTATCGAATTTTCGTTCATATTAGAATCAATGAATTTTTGGGTTATTTTTAGATTTTCATCTTGATTTAATTTAAACATTTTTATCATATCTAAGCCAATTAAGACATCATATTCAAAGTTTTCTGATCTATTACAAAGAAATCCACTTCTTTTTCTATGTTAAAAATTTTTGCTTTTATTCGAATCATACCATTCGTTTTTTTCTCACCATTAATAGTTCGTAGATTTGCACACTGCTGAGTGTTTCTCTTGTGAGTCTCTTTTATTAGTTTTGAGTTTATTAAAGAAACATTAGAGCCAGAATCATATACATATACCGCTTGACTCAATTGAGTTTTGTAGCAGTAGTTTTACTCTTATTAATGGTGAGATTAGACGTTTTTTTGGATGTCTATCATTCAGCTCTGTCTCTATTTCGGAATTGTGCACATATTTTATTTCATTCTTCTTTTCGGCGGGAGGTTTTTCATTTGCCTTAAACCAGCATGATTGTTCAGAATGGTAGCGATGCTTTTTCCCTAGTTTTTCACATATCTTGCATGGGTTTTTCTCTTGTGACTTTTCCTTAAAATTTTGATGCACTATTTTCTTCTTTTCGGGCATGGTTCCTTTTATTAAATGCTCCATACTTCGTAATTCATTAAATAAGTCTTGTGTTTGTTTTAAGTTTTCTCTGTTTATTCTATCTATCACTTGATCTGGCAATCCCGTTGGAATTAAATCAATTAAAGTTTTCTTATCAATTGATTTATTCATTTCTAATAAAATTCTCTCCTTTTTAAGAGCGTAATCTAATAAAGATCCATTTATATATTTGAAAGATATTGCATATTTTATTGGAGTCCATCCCTTATCTGCATACGTTTCACAAAAAATATTTTTCCAGTCGCTCCATTTTGAGTCTAGAGTAAGGTTTATAAGCATGGAGCTGTACCAGTCTAAACAGGAATTCTCTAAAAAAAATCTCATAACTTCAATTTTCTCTTCATCTTTTTTTATTTCCAGGCGCTCGCATTCACTTTCAAAATCCAATATCCATTGATTAACATTTGAACTCTTATTCGAGAATGTTCCTAATACAAATTTACCTGACAAACTCCTCAAATCTTTGACACATACAACGTCCTCTTTTCTAGAAGAGATTTTATGCAATATATTCGTTACTATTTCTTCTGTTATCGCACTATCACCAGCTGCTTTTTTTTCAGGTTGCGAAGGCTCAATTTCTTCCAAGAAATAATCACTAAATTGTACATTTCCTCCTTCATCCAAGTAAGTCTCTGATAATTTTTCATTCAATTGTATCCACACTCTTCGTGTTTGGTGTCTCTGTTTAATTGAATTTTTCACTTTTTTGAATGGTGCAGTTTTTATAATTTCTATGTGATGTGATACATCTTGGTACTGTTCTGGCATATAAAACGTTTTATTTTCTGTCGTAGTTATTGAGGTTAGGGCTAAAAAATTTGATTTGCCATCGCTTGCGGATTTTTGTACAAACTCGAATTTTAGTTTATCCATTTTTGTCATAAACCAAAAGAAAATGTCGTTTTATAATATAATTTGGCTTTCTTCGGGAGATAAAACCGATTAAATAAACAAAATTGGGTTTCTCTGTAATCAAAGTATTTTAATACATTTTATTATTAAGATTACAAACTATTTACATTTTTCTTATGCTATGAAAGAATTATTTTAATATTCACCTGTAATCAAAGAAACGACATTTAAAGTTTATTATTTCGGTATTAATTCTTTTCCGATATAATTTAGAAACTCAATCTATTTCTTCTTACTAGGTATTTTTAATAAAAGGAATGATAAAAGAAAATGATGAAACATCTGTGTTTTTCTATTCTTTACAAACCAGAATTCAAAAAGTTACAAAACAGATAATTAAATAAGTTTAATCATTTTCGTTACATATATATATATATATATATATATATATATATATACATATACATATATATATATATATATATATATATATATATATATGCATATATATATATATATATATATATATATATATATATGCATATATATATATATATATATATATATATATATATATGTATATATATATATATATATATATATATATATATATATATATATATATATATAAATATATTTATAATAAAACCATTCCCATGTACTGGTATTTTTCAAAACATGGTTTCATCGCACCAGTTTTATTTGTAAAAAAATTTCTATGCATAAAGATTGGTTCTGTAGACATGCCACAATAACATATTCAATGACGTATTTATATTTGTCTGGCAGCATATTAAGAAACTGTGGTATCATTACAATTATGACAGAATTTATCAAAACCGCTCAGCTCTGAAGCAAAAGAGCTCTGAAACAAAATAGCTCTGACACAAAAGCGCTCAGTACTGAGCTAAATTCATCTATTGTAGTGAGCGCTCATTTCGCTCAGCTCACTGAAACGTTCAATTGAACTAGCTCATAGCTCAGTGACACAACTCTAGACAGCATGCTTAGCCAATTCACCAGGCAACAGTAGACGGACAGCAAATTGAATTTCACGACTAATAATTGTTGAACCGGATGTACTTTTTTCACAACTTTGTAAATGAAGATGGCATAACTTTCAATGCGCTTACGTCTTTGCACTTTGCCAGATTTACCACTGGTATTAGGAGGTATCTTTCACAACTTCATATTTACTTCATATGCATATGACATATTTACTTAACCACACAATAAACAAAGCACTTCTATAGTATCATGCAAATTAATTAATCATGGAATCCAATATTGGAGTCATCTAAATCATAGCCACCACGTATAGGTTTTCTGCTACGTTCTCTTTTAACACCTTATATTGTTATCAGATTACCATTGCTCCACACTTTGCTATTCTCCATTCAAGCATGTCGGTTGAGAAATCATCACAATTAGTCCATCGCTGAAGATGACTTCAAGAACAATTTTTCATCAGCAAATTCTTTGTCGGTACCGTGACTCTGAAAGAGATAAATACATATATAAATACTCTATTTTATTAACATTTTTAAATTGTAATAAACTAATAATGAAGTAAAATACTTACATTTTTATACACTCTTACTTTTCTAAATTCAATCCTTTTAGTTCACCAATACGCAGTTCAATAATTACTTTTAAATCAATTTAAGTTGTATCTCCGATTTGGAATTGATTTTTGTTCCGACAAGTTCATTCAGTTGCCTTAATCACCAATTTTATTAAATATTTTATGTTTGTCCGCATAAACAAAATGTTTGTCTCATTTCCAACCACCATTGGGATCCTTAGTTGTACCTGCAAATTCTACCTATAAGCCCCATTTCATATATTCAACCTGAGTAAGTGGAGGTCATTGCAACGATTATCATTATCTTTGGTGTTTCATTTAAGGTTTTAAATTATTTTTTCGAGCACTAAAATTGTTAAAAGTTAGAAACAATATTAATATGGTCAAATTCCAAGTCTTTGGGAATCGGGGCACATTTTTATGTTGATTTCTTACCAGCATTGACCGCCAGCCACTATTTAGATGTTTTAGTATCTTTGTTTACTGTTAAAAAACAGTTTAAAATTTTTTTTAACATTTAACAAATGTTTGTATTAATTATTTCACATTAAAGAACGTTTTTGTTTTATTTTCAACCACCATTGTTTTTTTGAAATCGTAAAGCATGTGTTCAGAGATGGCTACGTATAGCCATTCCTTCTAATATACATAAAACAGCCCGCAGTTATATCTTTTGTACTCGTTTACACAATCGTAATAATTTTGGCCAAATTGAACTGTCACTTTTGGGTATTCTGTGCATATTCTGTGATATACATGTTCGTGATTATGTGGTTGCAATATTGTCTTTCCCTATGCTTATCTCTGAATCCCTCGCTCTCTGTCATTTTCAGCGAAAAGCTAGTTTATTTCCAAGTTTTTGTTTGTATTAAAGAACTTAGTTTAGTTGTTGAACTTTGTTAGTCAGTGATCGTTGGGGTTTCCATAATCGAAACGAACCCAACACCTGAACAAAAATCGCTAAAAGTGTAAGATACTTCAACGTGCAAGAAATATCCTTATTACAACATTACGAAAATTTTCGAAGTCATATACTGAGCCGATTTGCTTTAAAAATCGCAAAAAATTGATTAAATTGGAGCTTAGACTAATATTAATTGCGGCAATACAATAAGGACTCCATAAAATTACAAGAGTTTGCAACATTTTAAAAGTAAATGTGTTGTCTTCCACATACTTAAATAAATAAAAGGTGGCAGTGCAATGTCAGATGACAGTTTTTTGCTCAACCCATGGTGAGTATACATTAATGTCAAGTTTTTGTATACAACAAGTGCTACTTGTGGTTTTATATGTGATCATCGTTAGTAATTGTGCATGCGTGCAGCAATAGAATAGCCCTATTCACAATCTTGTGCAAATGCTCTTGCACTATTGCATTTGCAAATTGAGAGAGTATTTGACAACATTTTCAATGTGTTTTGTCGGCGTAGAGTACAAATATTTTGCAAATGCAATGATGCAAGACTATTTGCACAAGATTGTGAATTGGGCTAATATGTTTTGTGGTTATAATTTTGACGTGGAGCATGACTTTACACAAACAAAATTTCCCTTGGTTGTTGTATTTGTTGCCATAGTACTGCCATCTTATATTTATTTCACAATGGTCTTCCATAGTATAGGGCGTTTTTTCAATTCCAGTAGAAGAACAAAGAATTAACTTTTAATGCAAAAATTTTTTCATACAAAAGCTCCATTAATTTACTATGAATTGCAAATGGTTTCGAACATATGGCCATCGCATCAGTTCTTGACGAAGTTTAATCTGGACGTTCGATTTAAGACAAGTATTTGGTCACTAGTGGCATAATAAAGCAATGAATTGACGTGAACCATGCTTGAAATACTTAGCACATTTCTACCTCTTTTGGTACAATCGAAGACTGAACAGTACAATGGTACACCAATTAATTATTTGGAACAATTCACGAACCTTCTCAGGTTACGCGTTTTAGTGAAATTTTCCTAGTTCATCATTCTGACTGATATACAGTGGTAATTCATCTCTGCTATAATTTCTTTGTGATATAATTGTTGCATTTCCCTGTTTATTTGCAAACAGTTAAATACTTACGATTATGTGCGCGTATTGATAACTAATTTCCAAAGTTAATATGGGTAGCTTGGGAGAGTATTTTTCGTTACTCACTATCGTGCGATCTGCCAAATATGACATGCTAAAATAGTATGGTAGTGTGGATCAGACGTAGGCACAAACACATCAACATTTTGAGTTTGTGTGTCTCACAATTTTGTAAACAAACGAGCATTCTCCCCACCCTTAAATAACTTTTTTCAACAAGCGCTCAAACAACCGTCTTGGTTGGAAGCTTGTGATAGACTGAATTGTGAATCACAATTTTTGTGATTTGTGAGTAACTACAAATACGTGTGACTCTCAAGAGCGAATTTATGTACATATGAAGTCCGCTCACCCACATTGCCTATATCTGGTGTGGATCAACTGCGCAGAGACTATCTGTACTGCTCTCTGGGACGACCCCGCTACTTGGGTTATGACATAAAAAAAAAACACGTTAAAGGTGCCACTTAACCTGCCACACCGAGAGGACAATATCTTTATAGACTATCGCGTTTGAGGCGGCATTCTTTGGCGGGCTAGGAATGTCGACTGAGAAGGGGTTTTCCAAATTTTGTGATAATCATACAATAAAGTGTCTGCCCCTGAATTTTAAAACTGTCCCTGAATATAAGTATTTAACACAGACATCAGGGAAGTTAAGTGAAGCTAATTGTGTCAATCACACACGAATGAATGTCATTTGCCGCCCGTATCATATCGTAATCTATCGAATCTGCCAAATCCTTAATGTACCGTAGGATTAATAGATTTCATACTTCTGTACACTTTAAGGGTTTGCGAATATTTGCATTTAACACATTTGCTTGAGATTGCCCAGTGGGATATACATACATATAGGACTTGCTATAATCCAGTAGTAGAGCTCCCGTTATGGTGAATGTTATTGGGCGAGATGTGGTTTCCTATTCAAAATAGACATGTTAATTTGCCGCCAAGGTAGTGCTGTTTAGAACCTTGATTATTTCCAGTGGCACTACGTAGTTATGCGGGCAATTGTTACGTGGCTTGGCTTTTCCAACTCAACCGTATTAAGCAGAATATTTTATATTCAATACCGTCTATGAACCATTTTTTTTCAAAATCACTTTTTATTGGGAAACTGTATTTTTATCATAGTTACATCTCTCTTAATAAAAACCAGAGAGAAGAAATCATTGTTTCAGTAATCATGGCTTATATATATTTTATAGAAGAAATATTGCCTTCTATTTAAATATTTTGGACATTAAAGAGTTTTTTGCCTCTCCTTAACAATATTCTATTTGGTTTATAGTCGGAATTAAATATAGGCTCTCGATTTGCTTCTCCCTTCATCAACATATAAAATTCCAACATTGGCCACATAGTGATTTCCCACATCAGTCGTCTCATTAATAGACATTGACGAGAAATTGGAGCTTGTTTTTTTAAATAATTTTTTTTTAGCACAGTGTAGTTTGTGAATATATGTATGTATGTTTTCCAAAAATTCAAAGACAACAAACATACATTTACATGAGGTGAAGGTGTTTTATGTATATATCAACGATATTTTTAGGCCTCGGCCTACTCGCCGTAGCAAATAATATGCTCGTGCAGAATGTTTGCAGATAAGTGACATAACCACATTCTTATTACATTGGAAGCTGTTTGATATATACATTATATTCATTTCACGTACTTGTAATATGTATGGATGCTTGAAGATTTTCAAAATAGCGTGCGGGCATGTAGCTGCAGAAACAACTGGAAAGTTGCAGATCATGGAGGAGTCATAGTAAGTACAACAAGAACAAGATCAAAGTGTGGAATATAGTGATGATCTCATAATAAATTTTCTTGAGCCTATTATGAAGGAGACATTGTAATCAATATACATAAGTACATATTATGGAAATAAATCTGAAAATATTTGATTATTTTTAATAACATACAATAGTGAATTTATTAAAATATTTTAGTTTGTAAAATGGATTTGAAATCAAAGTCAACTCGTACACATCTGATTTATTTCTGTCGCCATATATTGCCTTTAGAGTAATTTCAAAAGTACAGGTTTCGTTAAACAGAACCAGATATCACTAAAGCCAAATTAGTTTTACTGAAAATCTGACTTAAACGGAACAATATTCCTGCAAAATTCTCATTTTCGCTCAACCGTATTCAACTGTAGCTGATAAGTTCCATATACTAGTAATTTTGTATATCTTGTGTCAGGGATGGAAAATGGATATTTTGATTTTGTACCAACTAAATTAGCAAGGTGTACTTTTCCCATCATAGCGGTAGCATTTTGTAATATATTTCAAGAACAAAAATTAAAAAAGAAATTATACAAATTCACAGGTATATAATAAAATATTTTAGATCCATAAAATTTATTAAAAAAATATGTTAATACACAATACACAATTTTTGTGTTATTTTATAATTAATTAAAAATATTTATTGCAAATACACACTCACACAATTAAAGAATACAGACAAGAATAGTCCCACTCAGAAGAACGGTGATTAGTTTTTACAAATAATCGCTAAAGTGAGTGTTCTGCTTAGGATGTAATTTGTCTAAAAAACAAAAACAAACTTTATAAAATATTTGAATCTAGGTATGATGACAATGAAAAACGTTTTAGTTTCGGAAAAACATCATACTAAAGCAAGTCTGTTTCGAAAATGAGTAATATTTTATCAAAAATGCAAGTCACAAAATTGTTTTCAGAAGAGTCGCGCCTATGGAAACTATTCTCCCGAAACGCGCAATAATTTTTGACTAAAAATGAAACGCCGAAAAAGCAAAGGAGTAAAAAAACAGTCCACAGTTTCATAAAATCCTTTCTCGAAAATTGCCATACAGTAAAAAGTTTAAAGATATAATTAATTATCGGCATAAATCATAAAAAATATTTTACTTTTATTAACTGATTATTTAACACATTTAATAAATTTTTCAAATAAGCTTATAATATATGTGAAATAATTTTTATGAATTAGTCTGATTATAGATTTATTGAGATATTTAAATTGTATGAAGTAAGTCGTGGTAGTACCACGGTACACACGAGGTCGGAACTTTACTATATAAAGTACAATTGTAGCATGTTTTCCATCTGTGTCTTGTGTCGTCAAATAAGACATCAATTCTGGCAAAGGCGGCTGCTAGTTCGATGCAAGCTCTACAAACTTGATACGCACATCCATACATACATACATTTGTATGCATTTACATATGTATGTATGTGTATATACTAATACTCAGATATTTTCAAGTAAAGAAGTATTGATCTGAACTGAACAACAAATTTTGTGTCTCCTTCTTTCATACAAAAAATGTTGGAGGCAGGCTGAAGCAATACGAACCACTGGCAGACATGTTGTGGGTGCGCCATTTGTTGCCACAATACATACATATGTATGTACATGTAATGCTTTTTCAAAATAAACGTTTGCGTTATTTGGTTTTTGTGTTTGGTATTTATGTTTTCTTTTTTTAGCATTTTTTACTTATTCTTCTTCCACCTAAGTATTGACGCTGCATCAGCGGCAAGAAATAAATTCACAAACCTAAGCAGACGTAAATATATTGCCAAGTAAGCAAAAATTTTGTGTGATTTTTAGAAAAGGAGGAGGAGGACTGACTATACAAATGCAACCAACAAAACTTTTTATATATATCTACATAACTGATCTTTAACTTAATGTTCGATACACATTTAACACTAGGCATACCGATATGAAAATCTTTCTTGAAATATTTTTAACAGTTTCTTTTCATGTAAAGTGGTAAATATAAAATAATAGTTACAAATACACACATATACATATATATATATATATATATATATATATATATATATATATATATATGTATATATATATGTATATATATATATATATATATATATATATATATATATATATATATATATATATATACATATATATATATATAACTTCCACTGACCATGTACATACATTCATAATTACATCTATTCTTGCAGAGATGATTTTCAAATAACTTTATTCCCAAAATATATTTTCAGATTTACAAAAACACAAACATAATGCACACAAATTTATTCATATTCAATAAGCCCAGTTTTTCTACTTTTTATTTAAGTACATAATTAGTTTATTTTTCTATGAATTTAAGTTGTATTTAAATACGTGTTTGGTCTAAAATTATATTTGGAATTCAATTCAAACAAAATTTATATCAGTACAATTATATGGTAAAAGTATGAATTTTGTATTTAAATGGAACTTAAGATATTACTCACACCATAACGCAAAGCACTTTTCATTTTATTAAAGTACAGCAACACTTGGCAAATATTTGCCAAAAAAAACGTACCCAATGGTTTTGGCTGGGGTAAGTGTGATTTAGCTTGGTTTTTATGTCACAAAATAAAATCGATTATGGCGCAAAATGCTGTTTTTATATTATTTTTAATAAAAATATTGCCATTAAATATATGCAATTTTGGTTTGCTTGTTGTCACGTTTTTTTTTGCAAATATTTGCCAAGTGTAACCGGACAAAACAAAAATTAACATGCCTTTGCTGTAGGGGTTTTTGCAAAAATAAAATTGAAAAAACAATGGAAAAATTTAGTAAATCATATATAGTTTTTTGTTTCTCTATTTAAGTAAATACAGACTGAAATAATTTGTAGCATACATATACCAGGGTTGCATATGCCAGGGTTGCAAAAGTCGGTACTATAGTATTTTTTTGGTACAATTGCAGACTCATAAGTACTATGGTACACCAACCAATGAAAATCTTCGTACAATTACGAAGATTCGCAGTTTATGCTAAAGGTGGGCACACACTTCGTTCTCTTGAACAGTTTTAACCGAACGGGTAAAACTGTATGGCTTAACACGTACAACGACCATGAGCACACACTATACGTTCTTTTCTTCAGTTTTAAGTTTACACGGTTTCCAGGGGTGCTAAATGTTCTTCGAAAAAAAAGTCAAAATTAATTTTAAAAAATCGTTAAAATCCTTAGAATTTTTGTAGAAATAGCCACCATTTGAATAATGAAGTAAGTTTGTTTTTATGAGAAAAAGGGATGGAAAAACTTCTTAGTTTATTTTCGTCAATTAAGAAATTTGATATATTTTTTATCTAGTCCAATGGATCGTACAACAACGTTAGCAGTTGCAGCCGCAGTGGCTACAAAAGTAAAATATTCGAAAAAAAAGCGTTCAAAGTGGGCTAAAGAATGGCTGCTAAAACGAAGACAATTTTCGCACGTAAATCTTTTAAATGAATTACGTCTAGAACCAGGCGATTGGTTCAATTATCTGCGAATGGACGTAGAAACGTATATGGAACTGCTTACTTTAGTAACACCACTGATACAAAAGGGAGATACTCATATGCGACAAAGTATTTCGCCACATGAGCGTCTCAGCTCAACATTAAGATTTCTTGCCACTGGAAGGAGTTACGAAGACCTAAAATTTTCAACTGCAATATCACCCCAAGCTCTTGGCCAGATTATACCGGAGACATGCAGTGCCATTTACTCAGAATTAAAACACAATTACCTAAAGGTAAAACGAATTATTTATTTTCTTTAACAACCAAAACAAAATGCATTTCTAAAAATTAAATAAATATGTATGTAATATGAATATTCCTTAAAAGTGATATACGCTTCTTGCTATTTCATAGGTATGCGAATGTTTGATAAGATACATGATAGTGAATTCAAAAACCTGTATCATCAGGTACAACAGTTTCGAAATTATCGGGAGAAAAAGTTTCAATATAGTATTTCACATTACGATTTGATTGTTGGGAAACTATTATTGAATTAGACGTAGTTTCCTGGTCTTCTTCTTCAACAAAATCCACTTGAGAGTACGTGCCACCAGATTGTTGATCATAACCGGCTGAGTTAATAGAGGAAATTGTGGAAAATTGTTCTTGGCTTACTTCTTTAGTTGTTAAAGACATTTTTGTAGTTCTCATAATGTTGCCCAATGCGGCATCAAATAGAATGTCATTAATAAATTTTTCCGCCATTAAAGCAGCATCACGGGGTAACTGTCTTAATTTATTGGCAATATTTTTTCCTACTACGTCAAAGTTATCTTCTTTAATGTCCATATCTAACTTTGCACTCACTTTCTCCAAAACGTCGTCGGCCCTGTCTGTTATTTTGCGCTTTTTTGTGGTAGAACATACTGAAGACGTCCGATCGCTGTACATATTTTTTACAAAAGGTGATGCCGGGGATAGTGTGTGGTGATTGCTAGATTCGTCCTGAAACAAAATATCAAAATAAATTATACATATATACATAAATACATACATACAAACATACATATGTAAATTCATAATGGTTTTTCTTCTGTTTTAGTTTCCCAGCACTAAAAGAGAATGGGAAAGCATAGCCGAAACTTTTGAAAGAAAGTGGAATTTCCCCCACTGTTTGGGTGCGACAGACGGAAAGCACATTAACATAGTGCCACCACCAAACAGCGGTTCCTTTTTTTATAATTATAAAGGCAGACATAGTATCGTACTAATGGCGATAGCTAATGCCAATTATGAATTCATCATGTGTGATTGTGGTACCAATGGTAGAGTATCTGATGGTGGTGTAATAGAAAACACTTTATTCTATAAAAAACTTGTAAATGGCACTCTTAAGTTACCATCAAGTTGCAAAAGTGATAACAGTAACGAATCACTGCCGTATGTTTTCATTGGGGATGAAGCTTTCACATTAAGAGAAGATTTTTTAAAACCATTCCCACAAAAAGAATTAAACAGAGAAGTTAGAATATTTAACTATAGACTGTCTAGAGCACGCCGAATAATAGAAAATGCATTTGGCATAATGGTTGCAAGATTCAGAATATTTCATACTGCAATTAATTTAAAATTAGAAAACATTGATAAAGTTGTCATGGCATGTTGCGTTCTTCATAATTTTCTAATTAGAAAGCGCCGAGAAAATTATGCACCTTCAACTTGTTTTTATACAGAAGATCATGGCACAGGGCACATAGAAAATGGTGTAAGTGCGGAGGTAGCAACTATAAATTTGCAACGCGGCTACAACCGACATGGATCTGAAGAAGCAAAAAGGGTCCGTAATTTATTTATGAATTATTTTAATAATGAGGGATCAGTCCCCTGGCAACAAAAGTTTGCTTAATAACTTTGTAACCCACATTCATTTAAAAATATTAAATATATATGGGAAAAAAGATATTGTAATTCATTTCTTTGTACATATGATGGTCTGCCCTGAATTCGGATTGAACCTAGGACGGTTTGATTGATAGCCGGTTGTCTTATCTACCATATCACTGCGGAACACAATTCCGCTGCGACAGTCAGCTTCGATCCTTTCGATAATACGAGCAATGCCGCTCCAAACAGAAGGTGTACATAAAATAAATATTTTTTGGTGCTTACCTGACTGATATTTATCTCTTCATCAATATTGGATACTGCTTCTCTTGGTGTTTCCTGGTCTCTAAGGAATGTTAGGTGATTAAAATACCACAAATTGGGCGTATACACTTCACTTGTTCCCGCACCAGAAGGCTTGGATGCCACAATTTTTTTTAACTCCTTCCGAAAGCAACCCCTTAGAGAATCGATTTTTTTCTTAACGGAGTCCTTCGTCGCGGAAGGATCTACTTCTTTCAATTTTATTACCATTTCTTCATATGCTTTGTTTTTCTTGTCCCTGTCAGAGTACTCATTGGATTTTATTTTCCAAAGACACGGATGGCTTCTATACAATTCTATGAATTCCGTTATAAATTCTCTATTATAATTTCTTAAGTCAGTCATTTTGAAAGCACAAATAAAATTTCTTCAATAATTTATCGCAATAATCAAAACAAAACAAAAAATTTAGGCAAACGTATGTAAACACGCGAATCAGCAATTTTTATGTTTTCAGTATTATTATTACACTGGCAAAAGCTGTCATTCTTTACTGTTTGGCCCACACACAAGCACTTTTGAACGAACACGTGTGAAAACCGACAGTTAAAATCAAGACGCGACAGATTTTTTGCACGTTCCAAAAGAACGTCGATTTTTTTCCACACACTAGCAGTTTTAACCGTACAGTTTCAACCGTACGGTTAAAACTGTTCAAAAAGAACGATGTCTGTGGGGCCCTTAAAGCGTGTTTGCTTAGAGTGTCACAACACCAGAGCAACGCGTGCAAATTGATGAAATTTTTAATCACAATTATTGTTCTATTCGGCAAACTCATCGTGCACTTCTTCCATTTTATAGCGTACATAATCGTCCTTCAGAGCGGCTAATTCGAAGAACAATAGATCGTTTTCGGACCAGATTTACTGTTACTGATAATGTGCCTCCCGTGAGACGCCGAGCAGTGCGCACTGAAAAAGCTATAGCCGCTGTACAGGAAAGCATTGAAAATAATCCTAATCAAACCACTTTATGAAATCTGTTTTTAGTTGTTGAAAGTTGATGTTCCAGATTGCGCCTTTTATGCACCAGCCATGGCGGCCACATGACAGAAATTATATTTAAACATTAATTTAAAAAAATGTTCCTTCCAATAAAGCCCGTTTCATTGATATTAAAGTGATATCGCCTTGCTTTATTATGATTTAAACTTGTGTCACTCCATAAAAAACACCGCGTATTAATCTAGTTTGTCGTTCTGACCGATTTACGATGGCAAATCATCTTTGCTATCATCTCTTTTTGCATTCACATTACAACCAACTGTTCTAATCAGCCTTATCTCATGGTTATGTTAATTGTAGTCGGCTTGTTTCAGTGACGAACAAATATCACCGGTCACTGAACTGTTATTGGCATCAAGGTTGATATTATGATGTCAATCATCATGCACCAAAGAGAATTAACAGCACACTTCTTTGTCAGCCTTGTAGCAAAAATTACTGGGGAAGCAAAGGTTAAAGTAGATACAAAAATTCTCTTACTTTATCTCTCTTCATCTGGTCTCCTAAAACTATCCCTTCCTTTCTTGTGCCGACGCACACCGTATTTAAGGCCCATTTAGCCGAACGCTGAAATCGTAAATGCTGACGCAGCGCAAATACTAACGCAGCTCCGCTTATAGAGTGCTTAAAAACGCACCATATGTTTTCACAGAAAAAAAATTGTGTATGCATACATACATACAACAAATAAAAGTGTTTCAACATTGATGGCCTTTTCCTATTTTGCGTTTGTACAGAAAACGTACAAAATTATATAAATAGTACAATATGTTAATTTAATCTTGCGATCGATGTAATATCTTCATTATATGTATGACTAAATTATACTTTTATTTATATATTTATTTTATTAGGGTGCTGTTGGCTGAAGTAGTGAGCACAAGATTACGATGCCTTAAATCTCGAGTTCGACTTCACCCTCAGTCATGAATATGGTTTTGAGTTTTTCTGACCTGCATTAGTGCAAGATTGTGTTAATTGTTGTCGGGAGGTCTCAATGGCATAGCACTGGTCGCTAATTATTATCGACTCTTATGCCTGCATTTACGTACTGTTTAAGTCAGATCGTTAATCAAACGTTCAATTTGTTTATTTAATTTTCTTTTAATACTTACTACTTTGTCAGGACCCAAATTTACTCCTGTCTTAAATCATTCCTGATTTTTCGGAATATTATCTTGGATTCTAACTAGTGAAAATACCTAACGGTTTGGTTTTATTCGTTTGTTCGGTCCTTTGTTGTTTTTCTTCTGTAAAAACTCTTACTTGTTTGTGAGCCTTTGCTAAAGTGGCACATTCCAACTGTTTTATACAAATCCCCATAATAAAATACAAGGTAATAAAGAAATATTTAATTCAATTTGAAAGCAAGAAATAACAATTGTCTTTTATTTATACCTCCCTCTTTACATGCAAACATTTGGTCCTTCGAGCCGGATCTTGGAAAAATAAACAAATAGCAAAAGGTGCTAATTTTCTTTTTTTTCTCATTAAAAGATCGCCATCTACTTCCGACTGGTTAATTAAAAGGTTCACTGGTTAATTAAAAGGTGTAAAGCATTTTTTAATATTATTTAAAAGTGAAAAAATAGAATATATAAAGATTAAAATAAACAAAACATAGTGTAAAGATAAAGAGGAAAGCAATTACAATTGTTGTTGTTTTCATATGTGATTGATCGCTTTGTAATAAAATTACAAGGAGACATATTTGTGTTGAAAACGCCGTCTGGTTTTCAACCATCCTTAAAAATTGTGACATTTGCTTTAATTTTTTTCATCGTGCTAAATAAATTAAGCGTGCTAAATAAATTAATTGTTTAAGTGGACGGACGGATTTATTAAAATTAATTTAATAATTATTAAAGAAATTTTATCATTACTGGTGAATTTCCAAAGTGAAAATTGAATTAAGTTGCAAAGATAAAATTCATTTGTGGTTGCCTGAAAAAATAAATGGTGCTGTGATATATTTTGTTATGATACATAAACACATACATTTTTTGTGCTTTTTTTTCTTTGCTTATATACATACTTGTTTAACTAGCACTCTATAGTCGTTCAAATTGGTCGAGATAGTGTTTGTGGTAAATTTTTGTGAATAAATTTTAAGATATATAATTTTTTTTTTGAAATTTATTTAAATTTTATAGAAATTTACCCTATATTCGGTATATTTAATACAAATATTTTGCAACAAAAATTCCTTGGAAAAAAAAAGAAATAATAATAAAACTAATTAGTATCGTAAAGAAAAACGATGGCAACGAAATTCATTCGTGTATCAAATGCTCTTATTATATTTGAAGCAAAATTTAATGATATACGTGAAGATTTGCATACTATATATACTATGGATATTCACCGTGAAGAATTAAAAGAATTGCGGGATAAAGTGAAAGTTGTTTATGAGGACTGTCTTGATAATATCGACAATAATCCAAAGGCAGATCCCAACGACGCGGCAACAACTACGGCTAAATATGACGCTTCTTACGCAGCTTATTTGAATTGTTTGTCGGCAATTAATGTAGAAATTAAACGTTTTGAAAAGGTACCGAAAATGAATGAATCTGTGATGAAAGATTGTCATTCAAATAATTCTGATCGTCATCTGGCTTTACCTCAGTGTGATGTAAACACATTTGAAGGTGATTATGTTTCATGGCCAGCCTTTCGAGACCTTTTTACAGCTTTGTATATAAATGGTTCGCGTTTGAATAATATAGAGCGGTATTGCCATTTACAAAGAAAAACTACCGGTGAAGCAAAAGAAATTGTATCGAAATACCCCCTTAGTAATGAAGGTTTTGATATCGCTTGGCAAAGTTTGAAGGACGCATATGAGAATCCGCGTATGCTTGTGAATAACCAATTGAAAATTTTGTTTAAGCTTCCCGCATTTGACAAGGAAACAAGTGATGGTCTAAAGACCGTGGTGATCAATAATTGTTTGACTTCACTGGCAATATATAAGGTTTCAACTGAAAGTTGGGATCCAATTTTAATTTTCTTATGTATTCAGCGGTTGCCCACGTCCACTCTAGAATGTGTTCGCGATCTTAGGGACTCCACAGAAGTAAAACCTTCAGTACAGAAGACCAAGGTTCATGTTGTGAATTCTAATTTAACTTCTTGTGTCCTTTGTCGTACATCGGGGCATTTCTTGAGGACATGTAAACGTTTTAGGAATCTCTCAATTTCGGAAAGGTTTGAAACAGTTAAAAAATATCGTTGTTGTGTTAATTGTTTGTCGCGAGAACATGAAGATAAAAATTGTAAAAGTGCCTTTAATTGCACGACGTGCAATAAGAGACATAATTCATTGGAACACCGTGAGTTATCTGGTACTGAAGGTGCGTTAAATATATCAGTGCAGGGTAGTTCTTCGATTCCTATTTCACAAAATAATAATATTAATTCGTCCCTACCGTCTATTTCTAGTGGTTTGTCTGCAAATCGACAAGTTTTTCATGCTATTCAGACCCGCGAGGTGCTTCTGGGAACCGCTATGGTGACTATTATTCATCAGGGTATGACGTACCCAGCCCGAGCTCTTATTGACACGGCTTCAGAAACATCCTTTGTGTCCGAGAATTTAAAAAATTGCTTGAAACTAATTACACATTCGACGAATGTTGAAGTTTCTGGTATTAACCAAACAGTTTGTGGGTGCTGTTGGCTGAAGTAGTAGAACACGAGACTAGGAAGCGGAGGATCGTGAGTTCGAGCCCGCGCTGAGTCATGAAATATTGTGTTGAATTCTTCTGAACAGCATTAGTGCGTGGTTGTGTTCGTTGTTGCCAGGCTGTTTCAATGATGAAGGCATAGTCACTGATCATTGAACATAATTGGCAGCGACTGACACTATCATGTACTAAAAGCAGAGTAACAGCACCCACCTTCGTCGGCCCTGTAGCAAAAATTAGCCGGCGAAGTAAAAGGTTGAAATAGCTACAAAAACAACTGTCTATCTTCTCATCTTTCCTAATCTGTCCCCTCAATACTATCCCCTCGTTTTCAGTTCCGGCGCAATGCATTGCATATATAGGGGTCGTCCCCTGAGTGCTGGTCCAAGATAAAAAAAAAGACTAGAAAGGTTTGTTCTTTAAAAATTTGTCCGTTTGTGGATCAGACTCTTGTATTAGAGACAAAGGCTTTTGTATTACCAAGCATTTCTGGTGCATTGCCATCTTTCTGTAAAGGTCCGAGTTTTCGAAATATGTTCGCAACTTTACAGTTAGCCGACCCTAATTTTTACCAATCGAGACCGGCTGATATACTATTAGGGGCTGATATATATCCGCAATTGATCTTGGGCGGTATTCAAGGGGATGATTTCCAATCTTTGGTAGCTCAGAATACGGTATTCGGGTGAATTATCACAGGATCTGTTGTTAACACACCAATTCAGGTGTATTCCACTACTATAGAAAATTTTCTTGAGGATAATCTTATTATGAATCTTTTTAGGTTTTGGGAATTGGAGGAAACCCCAATTGACATCTTTTGATAAGATTTGTAAGGAAAATTATCGGAGAACTACGCGACGCAACTCCGAAGGCCTATATGTAGTGACGGTACTATTTAAACTTGAATTTCCTCATTCTGTCAATTTGGGTTTTTCAAGACAGAATGTCATGGCACAATTCTTGAGGAACGAATCTTCTCTGCTACGCAAACCTGATATTAAAATATTGTATGATGTTGTTGATGAATATAGGCTTTTGGACCATATGAGGCCTGTTTCGGAGGATGTTTTTAGTAAGAATATATCATCGTGTTATCTTCCTCATCATCCTGTTATTATACCTGATAGGAAAACTATAAAGTTGCGTGTCGTATTTAACGCATCGAATAAGACTTCAAACGGAAGTAGCTTGAATGGTTGCTTATATATGGGTCCCACATTGCAGTCGGACTTGGTGCTTTTGATTTTACGTTATAAGCTCTTTCGATATGTTTTTAATTGTGACATTACGCAGATGTATAGACATATTCGACTTGATTCTGCTCATAATCCATATCAACGGATATTATTTTGGCGTTCTCCGACGGAGGAGGTCAAGGCGTATGAGTTGCAGACTGTAACTTTCGGTGTAAATTGTGCTCCCTATCTGGCGATACAGACCCTTTTGCAATTGGCAGATGATTCGGAGAATGAATATCCTATTGCCACTCATATTTTGCGTAAATCTATGTACGTTGACGACGTACTAACAGGTGCTCATGACATTTCATCCGCTTTGAAGGCTAGGGATCAACTTCAAACTGTCCTATCTTCGGCGAAATTTTTGCTTAGAGAATGGACTTCTAATTCAATGGAAATTTAAGATGGCCTTCCCTCAGAATATTTGTTAGATTCGAAGCTTTTAACATTTGTTGAATCTAGCAGCTCTAAAACTTGGAGTGGAATGCTCAATTGGATTCCTTTTACTTTAAATGGAAATGTAGCCTATTGCTGATAAAATAGATTATACAAAGGAAGTATTGTATATAATAGATGAATTGTTTGATCCCGTTGGTTGGTTAGGTCCTGTCATTATTGTTGCAAAAATTATTATGCAAGGGATTTGGCGTGACAACATTGAGTGGGATGATAAATTACTTCCTTCTACAGATATAGAATGGGTGAGATATGCGCCTAATACTTCCGCTGAACTTCATGTTTTCTCTGATACCTCAGAGAAAGCATACACGGGGGTAGTATATATATAAAAATTGAGTCATTTGGTAGTGTATATAAGAATTGAGTCATACTTGTTTACTTTCCTGTAAAACTAAAGTTGCCCCTATAAAGACGATTTCTCTTTCTCTATTGGAACTTTGTGGTGCCGTACTGGCTCCCGAACTATTGAAAACCATTGTTAGGGAAATTGCTATTCCATTTAGGGAAGTGTATTGCTGGACAGATTCTACCATTGTTCTTTGTTGGTTAAGAAAAACTCCTAGTAATTGGACCACTTTTGTAGCCAATATAGTTTGTCGAATTCAGGAGAATATTAAGAATAATAATTGGTATCATGTCAGATCTGAGAAGAATCCTGCGGATTTAGGTATCAGAGGAGTCTCCCCTTCAGATTTATCGAAAAGTGACCTTTGGTGGCACGGACCTACGTGGCTTCGTAAAAATAGGTACAATTGGCAGCTAAATGACATGTCGTCCATGGACACGGAAGCTCGAACGGTAAAGACCCATGCATCTTTCTTTACCAAATTTTAAGATATTCTTGAAAGGTTTTCTTAGTTGGATCGTGCTCTTAGAGTAATAGCTTATATGTTACGATTCTTTTATATGACACACCCGTCTCACAGCGGCAAAAATTCGTTTACTTCTACGGCAACTACCAGTGAGGAATTGTCTAGAGCTAAGTTACGTTTAGCAATTTGGGCTCAAAAGGTTCCTTTTGCAGAGGAGTATCAATTTTTGCAATTGAAGAAACCCATTACTTCTCGAAGTTCATTGAAATCGCTCAAACCATTTTTGGATAAGGATGGAGCTATGAGGTTGAATGGTCGTTTGGTTAAATCTCCATCTCTGTCCTATACAGAAAAACATCCTATCATTCTACCATACTCTTGTCGTTTTACGATTCTGTTAGCAGAATTTGCGCATATACTTTCTGTTTATGGCGGAAATCAATTGATGCTGAGAATTATTCGCATTGAATATTGGATTCCCCGTTTGAAAGTTTCAGTATGTACTGTAGTGAGTCGGTGCAAACGTTGTATACTGGATCGGAAATGCTCTTGCACTCAAATTATGGCAGCTTTGCCTTTAGAAAGGGCTCTTCTAGACCGACCCTTTAACACCACAGGTGTAGACTTCGTTGGTCCGTTTGATATGAAGAGTTTTACTGGCCGCGCTTGAAGGATAAGGAAGGCATATGTGTGTATTTTCGTTTGTTTTTCTACAAAAGCAGTACACTTGGAGGCCACCACATTTTTAGCTGCTTTTCATCGTTTCATTGCTAGGCGAGGCTGTCCATTTACTATATTTTCTGATAATGGAACAAATTTTGTTGGCGCTCCTAGAGATATTGAAAGGGACTTTCGTACATTTCTATCGGAATGTAGAGCATACAGAGTCTTACGTGGCGTTTTATCCCAGCTGGTGCCCCTCACATGGGTGGGTTATGGGAGGCGGCTGTTAAAAGTTTTAAAACACATTTTCGGAAGGAAGCTCAAAATCTGCATGCCTTGTGTCCCATATCATACAACTCTAATGAACCTGTGGCTCTTACGCCTGGTCACTTCTTAATAGGCTGTCCTATATTGGCTCCTCCGGAACCAAGTATTTTGGAATCTCATGATAGCATTGTAAATAGATATCGTAAGATTAAGGCGTTTTCTCAAGATTTCTGTCGACGATGGAAAGAGGAATATTTGCAAAATTTACTTAAGAGGTATAAATGGAAGTTTCCTGAGAGGGATATACAAGTTGATTTGGTTGTTATTCTTCATGAACAGCTTTCTCCCACTTCTTGGAAATTAGGCAGAGTAATTAAAACCTATCTCGGGACTGATGATCATAGTCGCGTAGCGGACATACGTACTGCAAACGGCATTGTGAAGCGACCATTCACAAAACTGGTCATCTTGACTCCATAAAATGTTAAATTTATTAACTTCCACTATTTCCTAGCAATACGGACTCATTATCCTTGTTAATGGAAGAGGCTCTCTTGGAAGAGACTGTGGAAGTTATGGAAGTGGCCCCTCCGGCTGTGGTGCTATCTGGCAACATTTCTGCGGGTTCGAAACCGACTCCTGTTGCTGCGACTAGGCCTGATATTGCGGAGGTGGTGAAATCTACGGAGACCACAACTATTACTGCTGGTGGCTCCGATGAAAAATCCAAACTGCCTGCTGCTGAACGGCCTACAGCTACTGCACCTGCTTGAAGCCTCTGCAAGAAACCGCATCCCTTGGTAGCTTGCTTCCGTTTCAGGCGGCTGTCACATGAAAAGAAGCTACGCCACTTATTGGTATGGGGTCATTGCTCGCCGATTTAATTTGCATAATTATACAGTCCATTTAATGTCGTTTGAGTCTTGGAATTTATTGTACTATTTTTTTATAAATACAAGATATAAGTTTTGTATTACTGACTAACTTCGTTATTGCAAGGTGGCCGGCAATGATTAAACCAGATTGTTAATATTATATATTGCTTCGTTCAATATGTTTATTTAATTTTCTTTTAATATTTTCTACTTTGTCAGGACCCAAATTTACTCCTTTCTTAAATCATTCCTGATTTTTCGGAGTATTATCTTGGATTCTGACTAGTAAAAATACCTAACGGTTTGGTTTTATTCGTTTGTTCCTTATTTATAAACTCTTACTTGTTTGTGAGCCTTTGCTAAAGTGACATATTCCAACTATTTTATACAAATCCCCATAATAAAATACAAGGTAATAAAGAAATATTTAATTCAATTTGAAAACAATAAATAAGATATGTCTTTTTATTTATACCTCCTTCTTTACACGCAAACACGTACATAAATTACATATGTAGTAATTGTGGTACTACATAAATTCATGCCCATGCGCTCATATATGTACATATACATACATTCGTATGTATAACAAAACGTATTATTCTACATAAAATATTCACATATATTTACAGCCTTTTGTGAGATTTTATAAAGAAAAATAAGTTATAAAGTAATTAATTTATTAAATATGCTATGCATGAAATTCTAATTTCTGCAGGTTGGTTGGGCTGCGCAGCGTTTTATAGCGCTCAAATAAATATTTTCACAATTTGTCTTATATGATCAGCTGATGCGTTTGCGCAGCATTTACGATTTCAGCGTTCGGCTAAATAGGCCTTTAGGGTTCGTCGCCTGCGTGCTGATCCTACTACTATATACATATATGTAATTTAAAAAATGGAATCGGATAAAGGATATGTCTGTTTGCATATTTGAAAATGAACTTAACAAAATATTATATACGTATATTTTAGCTGGGTGAAGCAGAGAAAACCTAAAATTTGTAACAAAATATTTAGTTGCAAAATTTGACATCGAACAAATACAATTTTATAGGTTGTAAGAATTTTAACGAACATTTATATTGCTATATTAAATTGAATTAAGTTTCATAGGCTAATTGTTCGAAATTTGTTTTTTTAAATCTCAGAAAGACATGATAAATATTCCAAGGCACAAAGGAAAGTCAACATCAGTTTTATTCAACTTACACAGCAGAGCAGAACAGCTATTTTCGAAAGACGCAACCCTTTCATCATCAGTGCTCATGTGTATTGTGTTTGTCACCACTTATTAGGTAGTTTAGTTGAATTTGATAACAGTTCCTATTTACACAAATTTTATTGTGAAAAAGAATCCGAGAACTGTATCAACCTGATGTTAACATGTTATTGTTATAATACCCGTGTTACCGTTTGATTATTTTTTCTTCATGTCCCATTTTTCTGAATTTTTTGCTCCATCATACCTAAGTCAAATTTTTTTGGTTTGAATTTTATACTTAAGTACATGTGAACGTTTTTCAAATTTTTATATTATTGGTAGCTCAAGCCATAGCTTAAATTTGTATATAGTAAGAATATTAACGAACATTTATATTGCTATATTAAATTGAATTAAGATTCATAGGCTAATTGTTCGAAATTTGTTTTTTTTAATCTCAGAAAGACATGATAAATATTCCAAGGCACAAAGGAAAGTCAACATCAGTTTGACTTAGGTATGATGGAACAAAAATTCAGAAAAATGGGACATGAAGAAAAAATAATCAAACAGTAACACCACATAACCACATGAATCTAATAAAAGACACCATGTAAAAGAAACATTTAAACATGGTGGCGGCAACATAATGGTATGGGGTTGCTTTACATGGTGGCATGTTGGTCCGTTGCAAAAAATTGAGGGAATAATGAAGAAGGAAGATTATTTAAAAATTCTCCAGACCCATCTTCCAGATTTTGTAGAGAGGAGCGCCTATCCGGAAGAAGAAGTAATTTTTCAACAGGATGGCGACCCTAAGCACACATCCAAAATAGTGACGGAATGGCTCTCTGGACAAAAATTTGAGTTGATGAAGTGGCCAGCTCAAAGTCCCGACCTCAATCCGATTGAGAATTTGTGGTCAATCGTGAAAAGACGGATGGGACAGTATTCAAGAGCACCAAAAAATTTAGACGAACTTTGGGGCAGGGTTGAAACAGAATGGCGAAGTATTCTAAACGAAATTATTCAAAACTTGGTTGAGAGTATGCCAAGAAGATGTAAAGCTGTTTTAAAGAACAAAGGGCTTTGGACCAAATATTAAAAGTTACTGTAAATTACAACAAATTTCTTAATATTATAAAAGTGCATAAGTGAGTACATGCCGTTTTTTTTCTCTTTCGTTAAATTTTGTTTAAGTAATTGTTATTATTTGGTCAAGTGTTATACCTCTATCAATGAAGAAGACAATAAAGAGTAAAACAAAAAAAAAATTATTTGATTTGCACTATTATTTAAAAAGTTATGCATTGTAAACGATGGTAAGTACTAACATGTATCATTAAAACTCCCCACTGTATATATATATTTATATATATATATATATATATATATATATATATATATATATATATATATATTTTAGAATGATTGAGCTCGAGGTCGTTTTTGTAAAAATCGTTATAATTTTTGTATTTTATTCGATATTTCGTCAACAATTTGTTGACATCATCAGGAATAACAATCGAAAATTAAAATTTTCTGTATAAATTGGTTTTGAAATATGACAAAAATTTTTTTCGAATATATCTGTTTTCAAAAATATTAACATAAAAAAAAAAAATTATGTTATTAATATTTTTGAAAACATAGATATATTCGAAAAAAATTTTTGTCATATTTCAAAACCAATTTATACAGAAAATTTTAATTTTCGATTGTCATTCCTGATGATGTCAACAAATTGTTGACGAAATATCGAATAAAATAGAAAAATTATAACGATTTTTACAAAAACGACCTCGAGCTCAATCATTCTAAAATACATATATATGAAAAGGTCAATAAAAGCAAACAACAATTATATATATATATATATATATATATATATATATATGTATATATATATATATATATATATATATATATATATATATATATATATATATATATAATATATATACATATATATATATATATATATATATATATATATATATATATATATATTATTTATATTATGTATGCTTTGCGTTTTTGACTTTATTTATTAAACTCTAATTAAGAACTAAATTTACAAAAATTTATTTTAAATTAAATTGACTCCTAAAATCAAAAATGCTTATTCTATTATAAAATATTATAAATTGATTTTATATTGAATTGAATTAAAAATGCTTATTTTTAGTTATTGTTTAAAACTAAGGAAGTATTAGGTTACATTATACTTGTGTTATTAGCCAACAATTCAGTGGCTTTTGTTTTATTCGTAAAAAGTGTTGAATTGCACAATTTTGGTTAGGCATTTGACCTCTTTATTATTTTTTCCAATCAACTTTTATTTTTTGTGGAGTCGGAGTTGTGTCTGACGTAACTCGCGTTCGCTCTGGAGACATTATTTAAGATTCTTACGTAATTGCTCGTCGACATTGTCAGGGCTGCCAGTTTTTTTCGAGCTCTATCCCCAAAATGAAACTTTTCATCCCAAATTGAAGTTTTTATCATCCCCAAAAATTCCCATTAAAATTTTTTAATATTTACTGTAACATGAAATGTGCACGTATTTTATTTGTACTGTTAACTAATTTCTTTTGTTAATATTTACTTCTTTCGAACATAGGGGAAAACCTATGCGTTTGTTCCAGTACTTATAAGTTTTAAATTTTTTTGTCTGAAATCAAAATTTCAGTACAAATTATATAAGACACTTAAAAATAAACATTTAAAACACACACACACACACACACATATATATATATATATATATATATATATATATATACTTGCTAAATACATATAATATAACTTTAAACATTTTGCTAAATGAAGATTTCGTAAACTTCAGATTCAAAATATTCTACTTCTTCTGACATATCTTTTTGGTACATGTTTTTCGTAAAAAAAGAGTTATCACTAGTTCTGCTAAATCCTTAAATGGTCTTGAGCCTGCGGCATCTTCATATTCGTAGATTTTTGTCCAGAATGCTCCCAAGTTATATATTTGTTGCACACCGAATAAAACTTTCCATTTTATAAATGGTAATTTCTTCCATTGAGACTCGTATACATCTCGTTGAATATTTTCATTCAATACTGGCTCTAGTATTTTTAGTGTTGAATGAAAATTGATTTCTCCTCGTGGATTGCAACATACACTTTGAGAAAATTGTTCACATGTTTTAAAAAATGAAAGGTTGCATGGAAAACGTTTTAAAATTTTCTGCAATAAACATTTTAGGTACGAAAAACAAGTTGTTTTTACTCTTATTGCCAAATCTGGAGGTTTTCTTTTCAATTCCTCTTCAAATTCGTAACCCAAGTTCATTTCTTCAAATGGTAAATAAGACGAATCTAATTCCATTGCTTCGATTATTTTTATTTATGCAACATCTTCTTCGTCTATAGATTATTGATGACTTTAAGATTCTAGTTGAAAGAGAAAGAAGACTTATATATTTTTTGTGCAGTTTTGTCTGACTCCGCTGTAGCAATGATAGAAAAGTGGTATTTAAGTTCCACCCACAGTTCGAGCACAACCACCACAGCTAACCCATGCGACAACCATTTTCTTGCTGAGATTTGCACCAATTTTTTTAACTTTATTATATCATAACCAGTATTGATATAAGAAGTTCGTTTGTACTTAATTGTTCTTAGTGAACTGTTGCTAAAATAATTATAGATTTCTCTTACCAGAAACTCCACGTCCGGTGAAAATTGATTTGATGCCTCTGAACAACACATGTGTCAAGCACATTTCATAAGAATTAAGTCAGGGTTGTCATTTTTTTAAGTACGTATATAAGCTTTTACGTTGGCCGCATAAATTATTGACACCGTCTATTCCAATGGCTAACATGTTTTCAACTTTCAGTCCCACTGTTTTTAAATAATTACTTTAACCTTCAAGCAACATTTCGGCTGTCGTTTCTTCTACTAGGAACAATCCCAAAAATTCTGTTATTTTTGATTATTTGTGGCTATAAAATCGAACATTTTTGTTCATCCATTTATTTCTTCCAATATCGGTCGACTCATCTACCAACAACGAATATTTTGATTCACCAATATCGTCAATTAAATCCGCCAGTAGTACAGGAGCAATAACATGTTTTATAATTGCACTGCATTTTGTCCGATGCAAACGAAATTTTTCAAATTCCTTGATGTTAAGTGATCGATAGCCGAAATTGACGTGTGCTTTTGCTATAAAAATTGCAATTTTCATATCCAGAATTTTTGAGTCGGTGGTATCTGTAAGAAGAGCACGTAATTGTAAAGAAATGTTATAGATTTTATTTATGTAAATGAGTATATTTTTAGTTACCATAAGTATCCAAGGTATTTTTTGGGAAAAAAGGAAGAAATATTTTGTTTATGTTTTGTGAAATCACCATGTCTTTTTAAATTCTTTTTCTGGGATTTCAGTGATGTCTTACACACCATGAACGATTCGCTGGGCTGGCTGTAGCTTGGAATGCCGAAATTGATTTCAACCAACCTGAAAGAAAAATATTTCAATCACCAGCAAAGAAAGCTCGTAGACTTAGAAACAAAAATCAAGATTCTTTTAGAAAAAAGGAAGAAATCAGAAATATTTGTTTTTTACTAGAGATTTTATTTATTACAAATTGATATGTATTATTACTTACCTTTAGCCCAATCATGGCTTTCCCAGGTATAATTATGTTTTCTTTGGCCAGTGTCAGAGTTTTTTCCATTTTTAATGATAAACATTCATATGCTTCTTCTTTTCGAAGACTCACTTGAATTAATAACTAATGATTAAAGAATCGCCAACACAAATGCATGAGTAATACACTGCAAGGGCTTGTGAGATTGGGATTTTAATTTCGTTCAACGTTACTATAACTCAATACAAAACTTTAATCTAAAATTAAATTTTCTAAGGATAAGTCCCCAATCCAAATTTTTTATTCTCATTTATCACAAAAAAGTCTGCATTTTGGCTATAAACCCCCTAATCTGAATGTCGCACGGCCAGGGCTCAGTCGATCAGTTTCAAGGACTCCCAAAAACATTCAACTGGTTGAAAGCAGTTTTCGTGAAAATCAACGACTTTCAATACGGAAAAGAGCAGCCTCACTGGGATTTCCAAGAGCTATTATTCATGAAATTTTAAAAAACCATCTGAAGTTCCATCCTTTTAAAATTCAAATCGTTCCAGAACTGAATGAAAATGACTTTGATTTACGCAAACATTTTTGTCAACAAGGAAAACTGCCGTTACTGGTCTCCAATAACCCTCAAGCCTCGATTGAAACATAAAAAACTATTGAATTGCCTCAGGGTAACTGTTTGGTGTGCCGTATCCACGCATGAGATAATTGGACAATTTTTTTCAAAAATTCACGAAGCCAGGCGACGGTAAAAGTTATCGAAACATGATTACGGAATTCTTTTTGCCACACCTGCGAGCTCATTCATCGTACTCTTTACACACGTAGTTTCAACGGGAATTTGCTCCAGGAAAATTTCCCCAAAAACTGATCAGTCACTTTGGAGACATCCCATGGCCACCGAAGTCGCCCGATTTGACTCCCATGGGATTTTTTGTGGGGCTATCTCAAAGAGAGAGTTTATAATGATAATCCCAATCTCTTGTGGCTCTAAAGAAAAATATTCGTCGAGAGATCAGTTCAATTGAACCAAGTTTACTACAGCATGTGGCGCAGAACACAAGGTCCATTTTGAACAATGTGTTCAACTCGACGGAAGACATCTGGATGACATACTCTTTAAAAAATAAAATCCGCATTTCCATTCTATCGTTCAATGCTCTTAATAAAACTTTGTGTCTTTTATTACGTTTTTTATTTAAATTTGAAAATATAAATCTGCTGTATATATATATATATATATATATATATATATATATATATATATATATGTATATATATATATATATATATATATATATATATATATATACATAGATACATATTTATGTATATATATATATATATATATATATATATACATAGATAAATATTTATGTATATATATATATATATATATATATATATATATATATATATATATTAATCGATGTTACAAAATTTTACAAAATTTGTTGTAATATTAAAATATATTTTTGATTATCTGTTTTATTAACAAGCTTTTGGTCTCGTTTTTGTAAAGAAATATTTTATTTTCCAATATTGCGATATCCTCAGGATATCTTCTTCAGCATATAGAATAATAGGTATTTAATTTACAAAATAGTTTATGGAGTGATTCAAAATTAATATATTTAAATGTATATTTTATGTTTTATTTTATATAATTCAACTCATTTCCTTATTATAATTTTATGAAATATTCAGAATAACACAGGAAGCAAAAGCATTACTTTGAATTGTTTTCATTTATTAAGTTTTTATGTAAAAACAAAACAAGCAAAAATTATTTTTCTGTTAAAAAACTTAAAAAATATTATTATACTCTAACATTTTTAAGCTTGTGTCACACAAAGGAGTGACGAAATATTGAAAATTAATATATTTTAAATAAAAATAAAGAGACCTTAAGCTTAAATATATTAGAGTATAATAATTAAAACGAGGTCAAGAAACCAGAACTATTTATGAATTAAAAATTATATTGTTAAATTAGTTTTTATTATAATTATTGCCCTGGAAAATATATGCAGGGGATATAGAACTATTGGAAAATAAAACATTCAATTTCTTTTATCAAAAAGTAACCTAAATCTTGTTAATAAAAAATAATTCAAAATCTAAAGGTCGAAGAATCAGCAATCAAGTAGTAACATATTTTGGGTATTCACACAGTTGTCATAAAATAATAGCACGAAAAATATGACTAGTGTGAACAACCCGAAAAAAATTGAAACAATTGAAATAAAATTGTTAAAAAAAAAACAAGTGAAGAAAGTAAAATTTTAAGTGATTAAATTTGTCTTCTGGAGCACAGGATTATCTAAATTAATTTGTATGCATAAACTAAACCGCAGCATCTGCCTTGATATGACCTGACTATTTTTTTTGGCGGTGGAAAACGGAAAAACGTTTAGTGGCAGCCAATTACATAAAGTTAAACGAGGCAAATTATAAAAAAATATATTTAGATATTGCGATTCAGTTCTCTTTTCATAGGTTTTATTTTATACATTGCATAATATACAAATATGATTTAATATTCAGACATAAAGATATCAATAATTTTTTAGCCGTTTTTTATTCATAAATCATATATAAACCTCTCGACTCAGATTTGTAGAGCTATTTTATGACAAAACAAACATGAAAGAGTGGTATTATGTTATGACTTTTTTGTATGCAGCCTACAACGTTTTTAAACTGTTTTAAAATATTATGACTTCATGACTAAATAGCACACAGTTTAAATACCCCATTTGTTTTGTGTGTTTTAATTATGTGTTTCGTCTCATATACAAAAGGTATGTGCTTAGAAAACATCTTTTCATACAAACAAAGATGTTCTTCTTAATAGGTTTCGATAAACAGCAAAAACTACAACCAAACTTAGCGATGCAAGAAGGGATCGAGTTTTGCTTTGTACTTGATGTAAAATATTATGGATGATCACTTTTCAAAATGGTGGACAATTTCCTTCGCAAATGTAAATGATTGAGCCATATTCCGGCTGATTTTGATAAACGAATTTTCGAAAAACTTAAATTAAACTTTAAAGCCATTGGGCGTTGATATAGACGATTTTGCTACTCCAATTTAATTGAACTTAAAATATAAGAAGAATATGAGAACCGAATTCAATTTGTGAATACACTAATTTTATAGCTCCACTCAGGCAATTTCCTTCTAGGAACACATTCTTAAAATGCAGTATAAATACCGAAAGTAAGGAATTCGGAATGTTCGGTGCTGAGCTTGGGCAGAATGAGCCAGATAATGATCTGACGTCAGAAGAAACTCTCGATAGCAACACAAGTGAAAAAAAATAAGTGTAATGGCGTAATGTAAGATTTTATATGTTTAGAAAAACCCAGTAAAAACCTGAGAAATTAGATATTACATATTATTTATGTGTCCATGATAAGTGAAAGAATTTTTCCAAGTCAAGTTTTATAAAAACTAAAGAAAGGAGTCCCTTAAATCCTAAACATTTAAGCCAAATTTATTTTCTAAAAAAATTTTTTATAAGATCTCTATTATTATTATTTTTTAAATTAATACATAATATGTAATTTATTTGTTTATTTTTATTTAATTCATTTATTTGTACAAATTCATAGTTATATATTAAGCTTTAGCACCTCTAAAGGCATTATTGAGACAAGTTGGCAACAAATGCAAAGTTCTACTTGTGTTATTATATATCCATAAAATATTAAAAAGTACATAAAATATATTTAAAATTACATTATATCCAACTATTTATAAGTAATGATATCAGAAAATATGTATACGTTTTATTTCCACGGATGTCAAGTGATCTTATCTGAGAAGTTCTTCTATATAACATAAGCATTTTTAAATAGTTAAATTCTATTCAATATTTTCAAGTGTAGTGGTTGTAAGTTATACTCTCGAGTACCCATATGTTCAATACGCTGTTTGGTCAGTTCCAGTCTACATCTGGCGGCAGTTAAATTATTGCTATTCCTTGTATTAAACGAATACTAAAACGAATGGTTCCGATGAAACATTATGTAAACATTTATACAAAAATAATAGCATTTTCTAGTTGTAAAAACCATGAATCGGTAAAGCAGTTTTATATGCTACTTCATGCAATAGCCTAGGTAGGATTGGATAAAATTTTCAGGTGATTTTAGTTCGGTTGTCTTTTTCCAACCATACAAAATAGCCAAATAATTGAAATGACTTTGAATTAAAGCATTATATATTAAAAATTCAGTAGTAAGGTCCAATTTGTTTTTGGATTTGTACAACAAGCCAATAGCGTGTGTAGTAGAGCGTCTCGAAAAACAAAGTTCGCTATACACCACAGAATATAAAGCATTGTTGCAAGGCGGTTTCTGACATACGGTTAACATAATCATGCGTAAAGTTGACGCATACTTTTCAAAGAGCATATATTCATAATTTTTAAATTAATTTGGAATCGACTTATGTAAATTCTAAAATATATTTATAAATGTTTATTATGAGAAAAATCAAGAACATTAAAACTTCATAAGTAGTCAACTAAACATATAAATCATACATGTTTGAAAACTTATATGTAATCACGCGTCATTTTGACTCAGATAGCGCGTATATTTCAAAATGGGTTATACGTACCGCAGCGTTGTATGTGCCTCACGAAATCTCTGCAGAACGATTGGGATGTCCAAAGAGCGCAGTGATGAATTCGCGCTATTTTTTATACCCTTCACAAAAAAGTGAAAGGGTATATATAGGTTTGTCATTCCGTGTGTAATTTCTTCGATATGCACATATGACCCCATAAAGTATATATATTCTGGATCCTTATGAATAGCCATGACGATTGAGCGATGTCCGTCTGTCCGTCCGTCTGTACGTGAAATCGGTTTTCCCAAGCCCCCAGAAGAGCTAGAGACTTCGTTCTTGGACCGTTGGAGTGGAAATGAACTTAAATAGGCTGCTATTGAAATTCAGAAAGATCCAAAGTATGGTTCCAGAGCTGGGAAGCTTACACCTATTTCTCGACGCAAAATTTACACCAAAAATTAATTATTTTTTTTAATGTTTGTAAATTAAACCTATATCGTGCTTTGGGAAGTCTTTTAAAAACTAAAAAAATTAAAATTTTTTTTCAGGGATGGGAAATAAATTTTTTTTTCGGCCCATTCCGTATTTTGTAGTACATGTAGTAACTAAAATTGTTAAAAATTGCAAGTTTTTCTTTAACAAAACCTCTTTATACGTCATGAAGATTTGCATTGACAACAAAATAAATAAAAATTTCGAATCCAGGGTTGGACCAGTGCAATATTTTATGGTACATGAAAGTTACCAATATGGTGCTTTGGGGAGCCTCAATGGTCTATTAAAAACTAAAAAATTGAATTTTTTTCCAGGGATCGGAAATTAAAAATTTTTTTTTCGGCCTATTCCGTATTTTGTAGTACATGTAGTAACTAAAATTGTTAAAAATTTCAAGTTCTTCTTTAACAAAACCACTTTATACGTCATGAAAATTTGCATTAGCCAAAAACAATCAAAAATTTTAAATTCAAATTTTGCTACCAGGGGTGGGAAATTGAATTTTTTTTATACATGAAAGTAATCAAACAGGCAACTGATGTTTTTTTTTTTTGCTAACTAAAACTGTCTTATAATTTAGGAAGAACATAATTGGTATCAAAAATTCAAAAATAAAATTTCGAATCCAGGGATGGACAAGTGCAATATTTTATGGTACATGAAAGTTAGCAATATGGTAAAAAATTTGCAATTTTTCGTAAATAAAACTACTTTATACCACAAGAAGCGTTGCACTGATAAAAATAAACAAACAAAAAAATTACAATTTCGTTTCCAGGGTTGGAAAAATTAATTTTTTTTGGTACATGCAATACTTTGTAGTACATGTTATAACCAAAATAGTTGCAAAATTCGAGTTTTTCTTAAACAAAACTACTTTATATCTCATGAAGATTTGCATTGATAAAGAAAATTTTAAAAAATTTAAATTTCGCTTCCAGGGTTGGGAAATTGAAATTTTTTTTTAAACATAAATGTAACCAAAAAGGCAATGACGTTGTTTTTTACTAATTAAAACTATACTTATAACCTATATGGTTATAAATATTAAATTTTTCTTAAATAAAACTATTTCATGCCTCATTAAAAGTTGCATTGGTAAAAAAAATTTAAATTTCGTTTCCAGGGTTGGGAAATTGATATATTTATTCTTCATAAAAATAACCAAAAAGGCAATTGACGTTGTTTTTTTTTGCTAATTAAAGCTGTTTTATAATTCAGCAAGAACAAAATTGTTATTAAAATCTTAAAAATCAAAATTTCGACTCCAGGGTTGGACAAATGATATATTTTATGGTACATGAAAGTGACCAAATAGTTTAAAAATTTTAATTTTTTTGTCAAGTAAAACTATGTTACACCTCACTAAGAATTGCATTGGTAAAAAAATAAAAATTCCAGAGTTGGGAAATCGAAATATTTTTCGTACATAATAGTACATACATAAATTCAAAATTTTGTGCTGGCTGAAGTAGTAGAACACGAGACTATGAAGCGGAGGGTCCTGAGTTCGGGCCCCCGCTGAGTCATGAAATACTTTGTTGAATTGTTCTGATCAGCATTAGTGCGTGGTTGTGTTAGTTGTTGCTAGCATGTTTTCAATGATGAAGGCATAGTCACTGGTCACTGAACATAATTGGCAGCGACTGACACTATCATGTACTAAAAAAGCAGAGTAACCTTCGTCGGCCCTGTAGCAAAAAATTAGCCGGCGAAGTAAAAAAAGGTTGAAATAGCTACAAAAAAACTGTCTATCGTTTCATCTTTCCTAATCTGTCCGCTCAATACTATTCCCCCCGTTTTCACTTTCGGCGCAATGCATTGCATATATAGAGGTCATACCCTGAGTGCTGGTCCAAGATAACAAAAAAAAATATTTTAAGTTCAGAATTAAGAAGTGAAACCAAGCGTAAAACATTACTTAATAATAATAAAATAACAACTGTTGCAGTTCATACGTGACCCTCCAATAGAAATAACAAAATAATAAATTTTCAAAAAAGAAATACCTTTCATAAATTACGTCGAATTTAAGTAACTTATTCAGGCCTCCAGTTCTAAACAATGCCCATCTTCCAAACGTAGCACCCGTAGTTGAGCGAAATAGGGAGAATGAAGATGATAGATCAATAATAAGAAAAGTGTTCACACATACTGAATATACATAGCTAACTCCGTTAGCGTTTGACAGCAGCTGACAAAAGGTGTTGTTTACATTTTGCATGTGAGACTTTGTGGTTAAAATTTTTAAAAATAGTTTGCTTTTAATTAAAAGAAACAGGGAGATTTTGAAAACAGTGGGATCGAGTTTTGACTCCAATGTTCAAGTTATTAAAAAAAGACAAAACAAAATTTTTGAAATCCTGCAAAATTTGCGAAAACAACAGCTTTTGCTTCTTGCAATATTAGAGCAAAATAGAACTCAAAGGTCTTTATGGAAGTTGATAAGTAAAATGTGAATAACTTTGCATAACCCAATTACATATTACTTTTCGAATTTACAGAATCGTCAATCTACATTCTGGGAGTTCAATTGCAATTACAATGATCACCACTTTTTTAAGAAGCATTTTCGAATGACTCGTACCAGTTTTGAAATTCTTTGTGGCTTGTTGGGAAGATTGAGAAAAATAGACACAAAGTGGCTGAAAGCCATAACGCTACAAAAGCGAGTAGCCATTGCTTTATTTACTCTTCGTTCATCTGGGGAATACCGAATAGTTGGTGAACTGTTTGGTGTTGGAAAATCAACAGTCTGCACCATTTTACTTGAATTTTGTGAGGAAGTATGGCAGGTGTTGTCAACACAGTACATAAGGAACTGCCCCCGACATAAGAGCTTATAAATGAATGTGTTAATGGTTTTCAATCCCTTGGTTTTCCGCAGTGTCTTGGGGCTATTGGTTAGTTTAACACTTTACAGAAAATAATTAAGAAATATAATGTTTCACAATTTTGGTTTTATTTTTAGATGGATGTCACATCGAAATTAAACCGAATCAGGATGATGCCACAGACTACTATAATAACAAGGGATGGTATTCTATTTTACTTTTTTGGCTCTTGTTGATTACAGGTAAAAAATATGTAATGTTTGGTTTATTATATTTCATAAATTTTTCAGATATCGCTTTTTATATTGTATATAAATATTGGTGCGCCGGGACGATGCAATGACTCCCAAATGTATAATTCCTCCCGATTAAAAAAAGTTTTGGATGAGGATGACATACTAAAATCCAATACGAAAGAAATTTGTGGTATCCAGATGCCAGTATGCATTTTGGGGGACTCAGCATTTAGGGTTTCATCCAATTTAATGAAACCTTACGGCTTTGTCGGATGAGAAAAAGTTGTTTAGCTATCGGTTATCGAAGTGCAAAAGAGTTGTTGAAAATGCATTCGGTCACGTTTCGTCACGTCCAAAGCACGTTTCCGCCGCATTGGAAAGGGAATAGATAATCGGCTAGGAAACGCTTCAACTACTGTTCGGGCTTCGTGAAAGTCCTACACACAATTTGACTGTTAGTGATAACAAGCCAACCGCCGAAGTTATAAGACAAAACTTGTGTTCTTATTTCAGTAAGTATAAATAAACCATTTATTTATTTATTTCAATTATATTTATTTATTTATATCAATTATATTTTATAAATTTTATTTATAAAATATACTATACAGATGTGCATTAAATGTAATTTAACAAAAATTAAAATTAAATTCAAAAATAACAAAAAGCATATATGTATAACAAAAGTGCAAAATTTCGGCCAAAAATTAATTAAAAACTAAATAAGAAAACAAATTTAATAAAAAAAAGAAACTTCAATTATATGTATTATATATATGTATGCATGTTTTAGTTTTTATTTAAAGAGTTTATTAATACTTTATTAAGGTCGCTGTTATCTTTCGCGATTTTTTCCAAAGTTTCTGCCTTCTTCTTCTCTATTTCTATTAACTCTCTCTCTCGTTGGCTGCACTTTGTTTCAAGTGTGTCGCGATATCGTTTGATATATTATCGAACTTTTACATCACCACCTCTCTAAAATCGCAGTTCTTTATTTTTCTCCTAGGCTCTCTGTCAGAAGACGGTCCCGGTGATGGTGAACAGGAGAATAGAGGTGATGAGGGCGCAGACAATGGCGTTGATGGTGACGGGTTTGTTGATGAATTGCAGACTTCTATATAAATGACAAAACAAATGTACTTAGCATGAAACTTTATTACAAAAAAAAAAAACTATTAAAACAGCAAAATTGTTTTGAAAATAAGAAATTTTAAATATTATTTTCTCCATACATTTGTTGCAATGTACTTTCATACATATTTTCACAAGCTTGTACATGTGTGTACTTGGATACATACAGACATACAATATAGAAATTTTTGTTACGTATCAAAAGATAAGCAAAACAATTTGGATGCATATACATATACACATGCATGGTTATGTACAAACGTTTATATGTATATACCACAGAATACGCACAGAACACCCAAAAGTGACAGTTCAATTTGGCCAAAATCAGCTTTTTAATTACGATTGGGTAAACGAGTACAATAGATATAACAGCGGGCTGTTTTATGTATATTCGAAGGAATGGCTATACATAGCCATCTCTGAACACATGTTTTACAATTTCAAACAAAGAAGGGTGGTTGAAAATAAAACAAAAATTTTCTTTTAAAGAAAAAATGTGAAATAATTATAACAAAAATGTGTTAAGTGTTTAAAAAAAAATTAAACTGTTTCTTAACAGTAAACAAAGATACTAAAACATCTAAATAGTGGCTGGTGGTCAATGCTGTTAAGAAATCAACATAAAAATGTGACCCGATCCCCAAAGACTTGGAATTTGACAATATTAAAGTTTTTTCAAATTGTAACAATTTTAGTGCTCGAAAAAACAATTAAAAAAAAACCTTAAATGTAACACCAAAGACAAAGATAATCGTTGCAATGACCATCACTTACTCAGGTTGAATATATGAAGAAGTTGCAGGTACAACTAAGGATCCCAATGGTGGTTGGAAATGAGACAAACATTTTGTTTATGTGGGCAAATATAAAATATTTAATAAAATTTAGTATTTAGTACATGCAAATGGGTGGTTAAGGCAGCTAAATGAACTTATCGGAACCAAAAATCAATTCCAAATCGGAGATACAATTTAAATTGATTTAAAAGTAATTATTGAACTGCGTACTGGAGAACTAAAAGGTTTGAATTTAGAAAAGCAAAACTGTATAAAAATGTAAGTATTTTACTTTATTATTAGTTTATTACAATTTATACAAAAATTTAAAAAAAATTTTATATCTCTTTCAGAGTCACGATACCTACAAAGAATTTGCTGATGAAAAATTGTTCTTGAAGTCATCTTCAGCGATGAGCCAATTTTTATGATTCCTCAAGCGACATGGTTGAATGGAGAATAGCAACGTGTGGAGCAAGGGTGATCTGATAACAATATAAAGTGTTAAAAGATAATGTGCACCAATTGTCCCAGAAAAACTATATGTGGTGGCTATGATTTAGATGACTCCAATACTTGATTTCATAATTAATTACTTTGCATGATACTAAAGAGTAAATATACAAGTGCTTTGGTTATTGTGTGGTTAAGTTAATATATCATATTCATATGAAGTGAATATGACAGATGCTCCTAGTAAAGCAGCAAATAAAGCTGGTAAAACGCAATAAAATATTAACAAGAACTACAAGGGAAACAGATTTAAACGAAAGGAAAGTTATGCCATCTACATTTATAAAGTTTTGAAAGAGTTACATCCGGATACTGGAATCTCATCAAAGGTCATGAATATTATGAATAGTTTTATTTATATTATTTTTGAGCGCCTTGCTGCCTCAGCGTCACGTTTACCTCACTACAACAAGCGTTCAACAATTAACAGTCGTGAAATTCAATTTGCTGTCCGTCTACTGTTGCCTGGTGAATTGTCTAAGAATGCTGTCAGTGAAGATACTAAAGGCGTAACGAAATATACCAGTTCCAAGTAAATGCCAATGAATGTTTATTTAAAAAACAAACCAGAAAGAAAACACAAAAAGCCCTTTTCAGGGCTACAAAATGAATTTCAAAAAGAGGTAGCCGATTTTGTGTCTACAAAAAATAAAAAAAAATTATGTTGTGAAATATTTTGTTTCAGAGTGTTTGTAAATTGAGCTCTTTTTTAAAGTATATTGTAGCCCTTAAAAGGGCTTTTTTTATTTCGATTGTCGAAAAATAGTTTAAATTGAAGCGAAAGCAATTTACTTGTTTCATGCGGTCCTTTACCCTGATGGTTCTTTAGTAAGGGTTATCTTTTTCGGTTTTGCTGCTAGAGAACTTTTAGCTTTGGGTGGTTTTGGTTTGGTTGCTGGCATTTTTTTGGTGGGTTTTGCTTCCATGGTGACAGTCTTTCTGATTGGCTTTGCTTTGCCGCTGTTGCTTTTTGAAGTTGAACTCGAATTATAATTGGATATTCCCCTTCTTAAACACGACTCCGGATCATGATGAAACGAATGATACAAATTTTCTAATGCATTCACGTGTGTAGAATTTTTATATAAAATATACACAATTGACTCACCTGGTCGGATATTTAGGAAATAGCTGTAGCCTCAGTCCTTCCTTGCATCCCATTACGCATTACGACTCCTGGAAGACATTAGAATTATAAATTTTATAAAAATTTGTATTCACAATTTTTACTTACATTTTGCTGCTGGTACCACTATTTTGTAGCTGATTTTATTGTTCTTCTGTGCTCTTGCTTATATTCGCACTTTGTTGGTAATCAGTGGATGAATCTATAGATGATATTTCATCCATAAATTACCAGCTTTGACCAATAAATTTGGCGTAGAATGAACTATTTAACAATTTGCTCCAATAATCCTGCCAAGAAATATCATTTTAATGTAAACAAAAATTAAATGTCATTTTACTACGATGAAATAAAAGAGATAGCAAACAAAGAAAGTTGCCGTCCCTCTCGTAGTATCGTAATAACCGACATATCTGTATTAGACATAAATAACGTCTCTATATTTTTGTTGTCGTGTCTAGTTATTTGTCTATGGTATATACAATTCACTGGCAGAATTTGTGGTTTTTTTACCGTCTGCCATAAAGAGTTTGTAATAAAAAAATACATACCGTCAATGCTTTCCATCGTCAAGTCAGTAAAAACGTTTGACTTAAAACCGCCAATTGTTTGGTGCAAAGTCGCATATTGTCCCCATGTGGATGGTGAACCACCCGAAGCACCCATTGCGGCGTTTTCTTTTCTGTAAAAATACCAATATTGAAAATAGTTCTACTTTTGTGTTTAGTTAAATATTTATATGTACTTACCTGTATCGTTGTGTGAAGTTCTGCAACTTCACTTGGATGTCGCGTGGGCTGAAATGATGGCAATGCTGGCTCATCTCATCCGCCATTTCGGCGTAGATCTGGTCGTTCTTACGTTGCCTACGCAGACCATCCATTTTGCTCGGCCACAAATCTAATAAGGTTGCTTCGCTGGCCTCATTCCATAGGGTCCTTTTCCGCTTCGGCTTTGATTTTGCACCTGTTGCTGTAAGAAATAAATACATAGATTATATTTTAGTTTTCCTTTGTTTTATTAATAATAAATTTTATATTAAAAACTCACCCTCAACTTCACTCTCCATTTTTTCTGTGAATTTGTTTACACATGAGCTGTCAAATTTCAGAAAGTTTGTTTAGTAAGTTTGTTCAGTAGGTATTATGGTGCTCACTAAGCAAACTTTTACAGTGCTGCATTTTAAGCCTTGCTCAATTGTATAGACAATTAAGCGTTAATTGATCAATTAGCTAATTACAATTTTGTATGGCTAATTGAGCTCAATAATGCTGTTAATTGCGATAAACTCAATTAAAGCGTATGTCTGAACACCATATAACGTAAACATAGGTGGTGAGGACCAGGGAAGAGAAGAGAGATTCAGAAGTAATTTAACGGATTTAGACAATGTCCCTGACATTGTCCGAGGCTTAAGAGAATTTTCAGGAACCCTTCGGAATTCAACTCTTGGAAAAAGAGCGTAGAAGGGATACTGATGATTTATGAAAATACTAGAGGATCGCCGAAATATTTTGCGAGTTTAACCACGATTAGAAGCATATAACACAAAATTTCTGGCGTTACATTACGCAGATAAAAGAACCCTTACTACACTAGAGTATCAGATGAGTACTCTTGTTCAAGGTAATAATAAGGTTCAAGAATTTCATAAGCAAGTATATTCCCATTTTTCTTTAATTACGAATAAGTTATCCTGTATGGATATAGGAAGGGAAGCACCTAATTTGCTTACACAAACCTATCGAGATAAGGCTCTAGGCACTTCTATTAGAGGCCTTAGAGGAAATATTCCACTGCATTTAGATATGAAGGAACCAAGGGATTTACGCCAGGCATTACACCTCTGCCTAAAGATGGAAAATCAATTTACAAGAACGCAATTCGCAAACTCTCACAATTAATCCAAATCTAACAACAATAGCCAGAACACCCGTGGTGTGAGTAATTGCCAATAAGAATTTTTTCCGCAATAAACACACATGCCACAACCTTCCTCATATCTTAGAAACTCTTACGTATCTGTTCAAATTCAGAACAGCTCAAACTTTAATCAAGTAAGGCCACAAAGTTATTCAAATACACATCTAAGACCTCCTTATGTACCCACTCAAGCTTACGTAAATTCGAGTTTTTCCCCACCAAGACCAACTGAACCCAAACCACAACCAAGACCCGAACCGATGGACATAGACCAGTCAGCTAGAACAAGAGCAATCAACTACATGAATCGACCAGCTCAATCTGCACAAAGAAGACTCCCTCCGGAAATCCAAAGAAATTTTCATGTAGAAACTCAGCAGGACGAACACTTACGAACAGCAAATGACTAATTACGAAAACCAGGAAAAGCTTCCGACAATAGATGAATATCTGCAAGACGAACCAAATTCCCCAAATCAATTATAGGCCAACGATTTGATCGATATCCATTTTTTAGATTAACCAACTCGTCCTTGCCGTATATTGAGCGCAGGACAACTACTGGACAAGTTTTAAATTTCCTATTGGATACCGGATCAAATAAAAATTACATTTAGCCGAATCTAGTGCAGAAGCCCATACCAAACCAAGAATCATTTTTGGCCAGTTCAGTAGGTGGACATACCAAAATAACTCATCATACATTTATAAACTTATTCGATAAACATTCTAACAAAGAAAAAGTTCTTTTTATTGCCAACACTCAAATCCTTTCATGGTATTTTGGGAAATAACAGCCTTAAAGAACTGTCGGCAGTAATCCATTCAGCTAAAAACTATATAATAACAAATGGCATATTAAAAATAAAACAAAAAATCTCATAATCAGTGAACACTATCGACATTAGAACTGAGCACTTGACAGAAGAACAGAAAACCAATTTACAGGAAATAGTTTCAAGACACAGACTGCTTTTTAGCGAACCAAACGAAAGTTTGACGTATACCTCGGCTGTCGTAGCCGAAATCCACAAAAAAACTGATGAACCTGTATATTCTCGATACTACCCTTACCCTATACATTACAAGGAAGACGTAGAAAAACAAATACGCGAACTCTTACATCAGGGAATAATTCAACCTTCCAAATCGCCTTACTCCCCGATTTGGATCGTTCCAAAAAATCAGGACGCATCAGGTCAAAGGAAGTTTAGAATGGTAATAGACTACAGAAAATTAAATGAACAAACAGTACCTGACAGATACCCAATTCCGGAAATAAACGATGTTCTCACGCAACTGGGAAAAATAGATTATTTTCGGTTCTTGATCTAAAAAGTGGCTTCCATCAAATACCACTCAAGGAAAAAGATAGGCAGAAAACGGCGTTTTCAGTGATTAACGGCAAGTACGAGTTCACGAGACTTCCATTTGGCTTAAGAAACTCACCGTCTATATTTCAGCGTACATTAGAACATATTGGAAATATATGTTTTGTCTACATGGACAACATAATTATATTTGTAAATAAAATGGAACACTATGAAAATGTAGATACCATATTTAAAACCTTAGAACGTGCAAATATGAAAGTCCAACTAGAGAAATGTGAATTTCTAATGCTTGGTTTTCACTATGTAATTTTTGTTGTCAAATTGTCCTAATTGACAATATGACGCCAAATATGGCGTCATATATGTTTGCATAACTGACTGCAAACATAGATGACGCCATATGACAACCCGTTTTCATACAATTGTCAACAATTTGGACAATTTGACAACAAAAATGACATAGTGAAAACATAGTGAAAACCAAGCATAAGGACAGAAGTGGAATTTCTGGGCTTTATAATTTCGGAAAAAGGCATAACAACTAACAAAAAAAAGTAGAAGCAATACAAAACTTTCCAACACCAAAAACACTGAAAGAACTAAGATCATTTTTAGGCCTATCAAACTATTATAGGCACTTTATCAGGGATTATGCCAAAATAGCTTTTGAGAGAGGAGGCAGGAAGATCTTCCAAATATATGTATAAAAAAATACCAATTGAGCTGAGTCGAGAAGCCATGGACGCATTCATAAAATTGAAAAATATATTAGCCTCAGACGACGTTATGTTGGCATATCCGGATTTTAGTAAAGAATTTACCCTCACGACAGACGCATCAAATTTCGCATTGGGAGCAGTACTATCCCAAGAGAACAGACCAATAGTATTTTTATCAAGAACACTTAGCAAACCCGAAGAACACTACGCGAACAACGAAAAAGAGTTGCTAGCCATAGTGAGGGTATTGAAGTCTCTAACAAATTTCCTTTATGGATCCGCCAAGTTTAAAATTCTTGCTGACCATCTGCCATTAACATACGCCTTGAGTAATAAAAACTCTAATTTTAAACTCAAACGATGGAAAGCATTCCTCGAAGATTTTAATTATGAAATGCAATACAAGCCAGTCAGCACTAATGTCGTTGCCTATGCATTATCCAAACCCTCACAAAAAAATAATTTCATCAACACCTCGACATCGACAACACACAGTGATGAAAGTTCATCTGAAAACCTAATACAATACACCGACGCCCCCATTAACGTCTTTAAAAAAAAGATTTCATCTCAAATCAAGAAAGCCAACCACATTACAATTTTGAAATTATTTTCCCCACTTACCATAGGCACAGAATTAATGACCCCGATATATCAATAGAATCCCTTACCCAACTCTTAAAAAAATATCTGAACCCTTCAGTGACCAACTGTATAAACACATCGGACGAAATCTTAGGGAATTTACAGATATAACTTCACCCAATACAGGGTGACGTACACTAGAGCCATAGTGACTGACTTACGAAATGAAGAGGATGAATAAACTGAGATACTTAAGGAACATAACCGAGCTCATAGAAGCAGTTTAAAAAATAAGTTACAGCTCTTAACAAAAAGAATAATCAATCCTTGTAATATATGTATGTAAAGAAAACAAGTATGAACAGAATTGCTATTCAGGAAACGCGTATCCCAAGGTTTCCTGCACCAATCGTACATGTAGATATTTTTATAACAGGAAAAACAGCAATATTAACCTAAAATCCCGATTTGTCGAAGTTGTAAAGGAACCTCTTAGGGAAATGTTGCTCTTTCTAGGTATACCGGAAGTAGTCGTTATGAATAATGAAAAGTAATTTAATTCAACAGCTGTTATATTCATGCTAGAAAATCAATACAAAATAAGAGTATTTAGGACACCACCTTATGCAGTAGCGTTGATGGACAGATAGAAAGATTTCACTCCACCCTTTCGGAAATGTTGCGTTGCCTAAAAGCCGAAACTGTATACTACACTTTTTTCGAACTACTGCTCAGAAGAATCTACGGATACAATAACTCTATACATTCTACTATAAAATAGAAACCCATAGAAGCCTTCTCTTTAAGAAGAGCTACCACTGACCTCCAAAGAAATAGAAAAAACTAGACAAGAAATCATCAAGAATCTAGGGGAAAAGCAATTAGAGGACAGAAACCACCATACTAAGGCGAAGACCGAGCTTAAAGTTCACGAACCAGGACAAAACATTTTCGTGAAAGAGAACAAAAGACTAGGGACAAAACTTAGTAAATTGAAACTGGAGTTTATGAAATCTACATTACCCGATTATAAAGTTGTAGATAAATATATTTACAAAAGAACCAAGTTTTCTTCCGGAAAAGACAATGAATCGGATTCTTGGGAATTTTGGGCACCAGAGGCATTACGTACAAATCTACCTAGTGCAACACATGGTAGGATAAATAAGACTCTACATCGTGTTAGAGAGTTCTTCTTTTGGCCAAAATTAGCAGTAGATGTAAAAAATTATGTATTGAACTGCGAATTATGCAAGACGTCTAAAGTTCCTAATATTTCAGTCAAATCACAAATGGGTCAAATGATGGAGACTGAAAGACCTTTTCAGCGATTGTATGTAGATTTTATTGGACCATTTCCTCGTGCTAAGAAGGGTTATTAGGCATTTTTATTATCGTATATTAGACCATTTTACTAAATTCACTTTTATGAAACCGTTGATAAAATTCTTAACAAGATATGTTGTGGAATATTTGACAAATGAAGTTTTTACATATTTTGGTGTACAGAAAATCGTAATCTCTGACACTGGAAGTCAGTTCAAATCAAATTAATGAACCTCTACGAGCTTTTGTACGTAATGATCAACGAGAATGGGATAATTATTTACCTAGTATTAATTGCGCGATCCGTAGAAATGCACATAAAACAACAGGAAAAACTCCTTATCAATTAGTATTTGAACAAATGATGATAAACCATAGCAGTAATTACAAAATTTTGCAAAATTTGAAACTTTTGGCAAAAGTGGGTTCTAAGGTAGAAAGAATGAACAGTTTTACTATTGGTCAGGTTGTTTTTCGTCGTAATTTCACTCAAAGTTCGTTAGCTTGCAAATATAGTGCAAAACTTGCATCAACCGCTATTAAAGCAGTTGTGAAAAGGAAAATTGGGAAAGTCAATTACGAGCTTAAAGATGTAAATCGTGGCTATACAAGTGTGTATCACATGATGGATATTTGGTCTTGAAATAATTATAACCTCCATTAGGTTTTTTTATCTTGGAGGACCAGCACTCAGGGATGACCCCAGAGTGCATTGCGCCGGAACTAGAAAGGAGGGGATAGTATTGAGGAGACAGATGATAGATGAGAAGAATTTTTGTTGTAGGTTTTTCAATCTTTTTACTTCACCGGCTAATTTTTTGCAACAGGACCGACGAGGAAGGGTGCTGTTACCCTGCTTTTAGTACATTATACTGTCAGCATACACTAATGCTTATCAGAAGAATTCAACACAATGTTTTTAACTTAGCGCGGGGTTGAACTCAGGACCCTCCGCTTCATAGTGTCGTGTTCTACTACTACAGCACACATACATCGTTATGTCGTGTCGCTTTGCTTTTGATTATATTCTGCAGTAATCTTTGAATTTATTCTGTTTTTTGTGATAGCGACATTCATATTTAAGCAGTATATTCACTAAAATTTGTTTTGAGTGTATTTCAACTTTAATCAATTACCAGAAAATAAATGAATTTATAATATTTTTAGTAGGCTTAGGTTTATTAGTTTTATTTTTTTTATGTTGAAAATTTATATTTGAATTACATTATATGATAATCGGTCATAAAATAATATTGGGAGTTTCATATCATCAAGTTCACAATAGAAGGAGATCTTTGAAAATCTGATCATATTGTCTTTATCCTTAGAAATTTTCCGTTGAATAAAAGTTGTAAGTTGTGATTGGTGGTGCTATTTAGTTAATTTTTGTCAATACAGGGGAAATAATCAATTACTAAGTTATTCATTTATCGGATAAATATAAATATTTTGCTATTGACCCGGGATTCCTTTCATAATATTATTTGGAATATAACTTTTCCTTAAGGAACTTATTTTTATACATTTCCACAAAATACAGATGTACACACATACCTTTAACTAGCATGGATTTTGATTTTAGAAGAAATTAAACTTTTCTTAGTAAAAAAACTCACGCATTAGAGTATCACACACTCACATACACTTAATTTCATAGTAATCAACATGGTCAATTATCTTAATCAAACTTTTGTAACTAATAATTATAAATATTATACAAGTCTACGATTATCCTTCGTCTGGTAACTACGTTGGACCTAATAAAATAATGTAAGTTGTATTAAATTATTTTTTATTTGAACGTATTCATTCCTAAAACTTTAAAATTTAAGAATTTGTTGTTATTATACACAATTTTGTTAATATCAAATAATATTGTGTGTTGCAACAATATACATATCAAGATATTGTGATACATATGTATCAATTTTTCTTTGCCATTTTTATTTATTGACTAATTAATATCGAATATCGAACAATTTTAAATATTGAAGGATGTTAGTTTGCTGTTCAATTATTATTTTAACTAATGTTATTTAAAAGAACTTAAATGAAAATATGATTAATATAACTTTAAACATGGGACTATAAATTTGTAATATATAATTATGAAAGGTGAAGTTGGAAATATGGGTTAGGTTCATTCTAATTTACATTTAGAATTGGGCTAACACTTGACGTTATATGCGTCAGCAAGAAGTGTGGGTTTAAGAATGGATTAGTTAATTTCAACATTCTTTACATTGTATCTTTTATTTTCTTCATTCTTTTGTTTCTTTATATTCTTATGTGTTTGGTCTTCATTTTGCTACCTAAAGATAAATCAGTTGCAACCGAGTCTATCTATTCTAAATAAAATTGCTATAAAACAAACTCATGTCATCCAAAACTAAGCTAAAAGAAAAAGAATCAACAAATTCAATATACGTAAATGATTTCTTAAGTAAGGAAACCTTTAATATATTTAATTACACGAAAACATTAAAAACTATTGGATATAATGCTGTGTGTACAACTGGTTCGAGAGTATTTGCTAAAAGAAATGAAATATCAAAACCAAGACTTATCAAAAACGAAGAAGATGTTGATCAAATAATGTCCGAAGCAGTTATATAAAACCGAAGTGCAGAGCTGTAAATCAACGAGATGTTCACGATGTGTCTGAAGAAGTCGATGCGTCAGCTTTTTTATTACCTAATTAATGAACTTCTATTATTATCTTTTTATACCCTTTACAAAAAAGTGAAAGGGTATATATGTATAGGTTTGTCATTCCGTGTGTAATTTCTTCGATATTCACATGGGACCCCCCATGGATCCTTATGAATAGCGATGACGATTGAGCGATGTCCGTCTGTCTGTACGTGAAATCGGTTTTCCCAAGCCTCCAGAAGAGCTAGGGACTTCGTTCTTGGACCGTTGGATTGGAAATGAACTTAAATAGAGTGCTATTGAAATTCAGAAAGATCCAAAGTACGGTTCCAGAGCTGGAAAGCTTACACCTATTTCTCGACGCAAAATTTATACCAAAAATCAATTTTTTTTTATGTTTGTAAATTAAACCTATATCGTGCTTTGGGAAGCCTCAATGGTCTATTAAAAACTAAGAAAATTAAATATTTTTCAGGGAAGGAAATAAACATTTATTTTTGTTAAAAATTTCAAGTTTTTCTTTAACAAAACCTCTTTATACGTCATGAAGATTTGCATTGACAAAAAAAAAAATAAAAATTTTGAATCCAGGGTTGGACATGTGCAATATTTTGTAGTACATGAAAGTGGCCAAAATGGTTAAAAAATTTAAATTTTTCTTAAATAATATTACTTTATACCTCCAGAAGACTTGAACTGATAAAAAATAAAAAAATAAAATTTCGCTTCCAGGGTTGGGAAAATGAAAGTTGTTTTTAGTACATGCAATATTTTGCTGTACATGTAATAACCAAAATTGTTATAAATTTTGAGTTTCTCTTAAATAAAATCACTTTATACTTTATGAAGATCTGCATTGATAAAAAAATTTAAAAATTAGTTTCGCTTCCAGGGGTGGGAAATTGAAACTTTTTATACATAAAAGTAACCAAAATGGTTAAAAATTTAAAATGTTTCTTCAATAAGACTACTTTATACCTCATGAAGAGTCGCTTTTATAAAAAAGCAAAAAAAATTAAACTTCAATTCCAGGGCTAGAACATTGAAAGTTTTTTTGGTACATGCAATATATTGCAGAACATGAAAGTGACAAAAATTGTTGTTAATTTTAAGATTTTTGTAAATAAAACTACTTTATAAGCAATGAAAACTAGGATTGGTAAAAAGAAGAAGACAAAAATTAAAATTGCGCTCCCAGGGATGGGATATTGAAATTTTTTTTACATAAAAGTAACCAAAAAACCAACTAACGTCGGTTTTTGACTAATTAAAACTATTTTTTAATTCAGGATTGGTATCAAATATTAAAACAAAACAAAATTTCGATTCCAGGGTTGGATAACTGCAATATTTTGTAGTACATGAAAGTGACCAAAATGGTTGAAAATTTTAAGTTTTTCTTAAATAAACCTTACTATTAAGAGTTGCATGAACCTCATCATTAAAAGTTGCATTTTAAAAATAAAAAAAATATATATTAAAATTTCGTTTCGACGGTTGGGAAATTGAAATATTCGCTATGCATAAAAGTAACAAAAGAGTCAATTGAAGTTGTTGTTTTTGCTAATTAAAACTATTTTATAATTCAGGAAGAACAAAATTGGTATTAAAATCTTAAAAATCAAAATTTCGATCCCAGGGTTGGACAAATGAAATATTTTATGTTCATGTACCATAAAGTGACCAAAAAGTTGAAAAATTCACTTAGAATTGCATTGGTAAAAAATAAATATTCGCTTCCAGAGTTGGAAAATCTAAATATTTCTGGTACATAAAAGTACCCAAATAAATTCAAAATTTTGTTTTTTTAGTGAGTTAAACCTATTTTATACTTCAGTAAGAATTAATTTGGTATTAAAAATTCTGTTCCAGGGTTGGAAAATCGAAATTTTATAGTACATAAAAGTAGCCATATACATAAGTTCCTTATTTTGGTTGTGTGCGAATGAAATCTTTTTTATACTTCGGGAAGAGTTAAATTGGTACTAAAAACTAAAATAATTAAAAATCCAATATCAGAGTTGGAATATCGACATTTCCTGATTCATAAAAGTAGCCATAAATAACACCAATGTTATTTTTGATTCTTATGATGAATTATACCTACTTTATATATCAGGAAGAAATGAATTAGTATTAAAAACCAACAAAATCTAAAAGACGATTGTTTCTACGGTTGGACAATTAGAACCTTTTGGGGCACATGAAACGGATTTTTTCTTTTTGTTTGTATATTAAACATATTTAATATTTTTGAAAGACGTTCAGAGGTATTAGAAGTAAGAAGAGCCAAACATTTAGCTTCCTAACCAAAAAATTTAAAAGTTGTAACTGATAACATCAAGTAACTGATAACATCATTTTGTTTTTTTAAATTATTTTTTAATTAAATCTACTTTCTGTTTTAGCAAGAAAGAAAGAAAGAATAATTACATCTGTGAAGGGTATTTAAGATTCGGCACAGCCGAATATAGCACTTTTACTTGTTTAAATATGTCATAAATAATATAAATAATAAATAATATTACATATTTGTGCCCATGATTTTGAAAGTGGTATAAGTCATATTTTTTTTGTTTCGAGATATTTAGAGTTTTGCATTTTAAAGGATTAAAAAATATTCTTGCATTATGGATTATGATTTTTCGACATTAAAGTAGTCCCAACAAACAAGTATTTATTATGATTGTGAAATTTATTGCCATTTTTAAAAGAAAATGTGGTTTTGAAAGGTTTAAATGACTTGTACCACTTTCAAAATTAACTGCATGACTTTATAAATGACTTATACCAAAAATGAAACAATTTTATTAGTAATTAACGTTTTATTCAAACTCATTTCATTGTGACAAAGTAAATTATTCATTAGTTTTTAGGAAAATAAACTCATTTCATTGTGACAAAGTAAATTATTCATTAGTATTTAGAGAAATAAAGTGTTTGTGAAAAATTGGTGGAATATAGGGTAGTAGATCCATCATATCTTTACGTTTTTCTTTTGTTATTGGTCTAATGGTTGTGTATAATGGAAGTAAATCAATATTTCCGTATATTCTAGGTCTTCCTTTTTTAGGTGAGAGGTCTAATACTTTGAATTCGGAGTTGTCATCCAAGGAAGTTTTATAAAACATCTTATATGGGGCATTTTTTAGAAATCTGATCCATTGTATTTTTAACCAAGTCATAGCTTCTCCATTGATGTTTTTCTTTCTATTATTCGTTGATTCTTTTAGTTGTTTTGTAGAAATAAAATCTTTTTGATCCATTTGTACTACCGAAAATGGGTTTCTCATCTTACATGATTCTATTAAATTATAATAATGCTCAGGGACGTATAAATAATTAGATTTTTTAATTTTAGTTTCTATCAAACCAAAATCCCGATCATTTGGCAAGAAAGAATGGCCGGATACCATAAATTTATGATCAATTTTTTCAACATTATTATCAGATGACTGAACAATTTTTAACCATATTAAAGTTATGTTAATGTTTCGATTTTGTCCTGAGCAGGCATCACTGTAAGCTATTATATGCTTTTGAGTGGTAATGTCCCGAATATGCTTTAAGATGCAGGACGCAACTTCCTGTGATCCTCTTGAGACGATTGTTTCATCCCATACATACATTTTAGCATTTCCATTGTGGAAATTATGAAACCCTAAATTGTATACATACATGTTGCGCTTATAGTAAGCTACCGAAACAGAAAGTTTTGGATAAGGAAGCGCTTTTTGTAGGTCAAATGTAAATCCGTAAATTTCTCTCGGGTTATCTTTTGTTTTTTGTATGTCATCTTTTAAACTTCTTCTAGCCTGTTCGGCACTTTTAAGATGTGAATCATGAATTTCCATAAGATGCAACTTTTCGTCCTCATTACTGGATGATTCAATTTTTAGTTTTATCGAATCACACTTTTGGCACGTGTCTTTACGAGGAGTATGAAAATTTAGGTTGAACTCAGTATTAAATATTTTTCTATAAGTCCACTCCTTTACATATGATGTATTATTTTCATCACATTTTTCCACATATAGCCCATACATTTTTCGAATATCTAAGTCAGCACTTAGATACTTTCGACCTGAAGTGTGACGTAATCTCGTGTAATGGCTCTCACATGCTGGAAAACTCTGAATATGATCTCGTACTACTTTAAGTTTTTCTTCATCTGTTTTTCTAGATGAACTAGCCATTTTGCCACGACCATCGATTCCAGGTGTTTCAGAATTTAAAGCACGGCTTAATCTTCCGTTAGATATTTTGAAAGTATCCAAAAAAAATGTTTTGCAAACAGAAACTTCCGAACTCATACTTACATGTAGATGAAACTTAAGACTCCATTTTCTCATATATCCTTTGTGATTTCTGGGGCGTATTTGTTTTATTAATTGTTTTGTAATCAAACCACACAGAAACAGATTCTGTTTTTCGAAATTTGCTAATTTCCAAAAATAATCAAAATTAGCTTTCCTGTCTTCGTATCCGATTCCATTTAAACACTTTTTGGAACAAAGACAATCTTTATTTTCGAAAAGTTTAGCACTCACGTGCTTAGAGTTTTTTGTTTCATATTCCTCTCCACTATTTCTCTTCATTTTTCTTATATTTTGTGCATAATTCTGTGGATTGCGTGTCCTCTTTCTTGATTTCATTTTGCGCTCTTCCATTTGTATGGGTTCTGCATCTGATTCATCAGAAGACGATATCATTCTTATTCGTTTCCATTTCTTGGGAGCATTACTTCCATTTATTCGCCGTAAAATGTCTACAATTAACTTTAAATAGTAGGTTTTTACATTAAAAGTTTTACTTCATCCTACCTGAACCACTATCTGAAGACATGACAAAATTACTTTAAACAAAATTACAAAATTACTGATAATTTGTTAACCAATTTAGAAGTTAGAAAACAATGTTATTTTAATATATTATCTATATATATATTAGAAGCATGTCATGAGTACAAAAATTTAATAAATTTAGAACGCTTATTGCAAATTTCCAAACCCGCCATGTGTGTTAGCGGTCCAAGTGACCTGGTTTGATTCTAAGATCGTTCAAATATATGAAATTCCTGGTTATAGTTGTATTCATTGCTGCAGCAATGACGGTTTTTGGTGGAACATCGATTTATGTACGTGATAATTTCAAATTTACTATTGAACACTGTGAGAGTAAGCAGTTTTGTGAATCAGTTATAATATCTTTGAATAATTGTAAACTAAGTGGAAGGCCCATGAAAGTTATATTGTATTATAGGTCTCAGAAATGTAATAGAAACCGTTTTTATTGTATTTTGGAAGACTGGATACATAAACAAATAATTATCTATCTCCTCATCCTTCTTCATCTATCCCCCCCAATACTATCCCCTCCTTTCTAGTTCCGGCGCAATGCACTGCATATGTAGGGGCCATCCCCTGAGTGCTGGTCTGAGATTAAAAAAAAACATGGTCGAAGTCCCTGTGTGATAGCTGGAGATTCTAATATTGACTTTCTTGACAACAATTGACAGTAAAAACAAGTCAATGAAGATATTGCTCCTTACTTATGGATTTTAATAGAAATCTATTGAATCAAAGGAAACGGAGACTAAATGTTTACAAAATAGAATTAAACGTGTAAGTAAAATTATTGAAGATGCTTGTCGACTTCCTTTAAATAATTGTTATCAAGACAGCGATTCCCAGAATGATCGGAAGAAATGCTGCAGATTTCTAAATGAAAGTTTGGGTAGAATAAAGCAGAAGCATATAAATTTAAAACATAATGATGGGAAACTGATAATTGACGATAACGGTAAAGCTGACTTTTTTAATAAATACATACTTTATAGAAGTCCCTAAAACTATGAAACAACAGATCATGATGATTCCCCTTTTCCTGGAGATTCGTGGAATGATCTTAGAGCACTTCACTACTTCAATGATACATTTAAATTTCAATGTGCAACAAATGAAGATATATTTGATATTATTTCTACGCTCTCTTTAAATAAATGCTGAGGACACGATAATTTATCTTCCAGAGTATTAAGTGAATGTAAAAACGAAGTTTCTCCACATCTGACTAAAATTTTTAATTGTGTTATTAATACCTCCCAGTATTCAGATATGTAATTGTGATTGATAATATTTTTGAAAAGCTTATTCATCAACAAATGATTACATTTTTGGAAAACAACAATTTAATTCATAACTGTCTGTATGGATTTCGAAAAGGAAGTGAAACTGCAAATGCAGTAGTAAGCGTTGTAGTTAGGGTAGGTTAGAAGGGCTGCCCGCAGTGAGCGAGTAAACACTCGGAGGCCACAAAGGCCCATTGTGATGCCCAGAGGACTATACCCTACAAAATCCTTTCAACACGAAGAACTTGTTCCTGAGAACCACCCGAGACAGTCCAGATCTCGCAGGAAACGAGAGCCTAGATGTCTAAGCCTACGCTCCTGCAGGGCCGGACAGTCACAATGGAAATGCTGTACTGACTCCTCTTCTTCTTCATCGAAACAGCTCCCGCAGCGAACATCATGGGGAAAGCCCAAAGGCTCCGACATGTGCCCAATTGCACAGTGCCCCATCAAGACCCCTAACAGGAGTGCTAACGACTCTTTGCCAAAAGTTAGAAGCTGTCTAGTCCTAACTCTGCTAAGCGAGGGCCATAGAGTTTTGGAGACCCTGCAGGTGGTAATTGTTGACCACCTGCCTGTCACCTTCGTCTCTGCCCATTCTTGAATGCCGTTGAGCAGCTCAACTGAGGGAATGTCAATATCCCTACATGAGACTGTTTCATCCAAGGCGGAATCCGCTCCTCCGCCATTTCATCTCCCTGAATGCCTTCATGCCCTGGAACCCAAACTATCTTGACGTCATGTCTTTTAACTCCAGCCAGGGATTGAACGAGTTACCAATGGCAACCAACCCATCTAGAAACAATAACAACAAACCATCAACGGTCACCGATTCCATGAAACACTTACCAACAACAATAACATCAAATCATCAACGGTCACAAATTCAACGAAATACTTACCAACAACAAATAATTTACCCAAACTGCAACCTTTGTAAAATTAAATAAGTACATTTATATTTCCCAAGAATTTTATAAATTGTAATTTAAAACTTTAAGAACAACCACAAATAATTCACCCAAACTGCAAACTTTGTAAAATCAAATAAGCTCAACATACTAAGTTGACCTAATTAAGAATTTATAAATTGTATTAACAAACTAAAGATATTTTATTTTTCATAAGAATTTTAACAAAGTGCGAACACAACAATTTTATTTTGTAAGAATATAAATACAAGTGTAAAGAATAAAAACATTATTATTAATCAACTGGCAATAAATGAAGTTTCATTTTTCTCTTCGGTAACTGGCGCAGTCTAACGCTTGTGAAAATATGTATGAAAGTGAAAAGTTTATGTGGTTAGTGTAAATAAAAAAAAAAAAAAGGATCGTGTATTAAAATATAATAATTAATCCAGTGGTAAGAGAAAAGGATCGTGTATTAAAAACACTGTGAAAATTTTATGTAAAAAGAATTAGTATATTATGAATGGATATCATAATTAGCCCTTTCGGAAAAATTCAAAAAGTTTACTATATTATATAAAAAAAAAATAATAAAAAAGGTTTTGAGTAAATATCAGTAACCTTTATAAAAATAAAAATATTAAAACAAAAATAATAAGTAAAAGGTCGCTGTAATATGAGGGAATATCATATTGAGACCTGACTTTTAGAAAAAGAAAATAAAAAAAAGAGGGTAGTAATAATAATAAAAAAGGTTTTGAGCGAATATCATTAACCTTTATAAAAATAAAAGATTTAAATATAGAAAAATATTAAATAAAATAAAAACAAACCAAAACTAAAATAAAAATAAGAAAAGAAAAAGAAGAAAGTTTAAAAATAATAATTAAAATAAGCTTTTACAAATTATTTGAAGAATATACTAACCAATAAACCATTCATACATAGTTTTATAACACGGACACTTACTTATCCGTCAACCTGCGCAAAAGTTGATTGATAATCATAACATAAATAAAAGCAATGAACTAATAAAAGATTATATAAAAGGCCCGGATAAATCAATAATGCAAATAATACTTCTGGTTTTCCTGTAAGTTATCTCTTGTTTTATTTTATTTTTCTTTAAGAAAATAATTTATAGTAAATGCCAAAAACAAATAGGTTTTCACAATACAATATATTTAAGAGTAAAAGTTTTACTTCTATACCAGAGACAGGAACCTTTGAAATCATGAATAATGAACAAACTATCCCAACCGTTGCTGTTGGATCGGCAACTGATCTCCAAAACGAAGTATTTTAATCTCTAAAGATACCAGACGCAATTAAACAATTACCAACATTTGATGGAAACCCCAGGCTATTGCATGAGTTTATTAACAACGTTGAGGAAATTCTTTTATTTATTCGTGGAACAGACAAAACACCGTATGGTCAAATCTTGCTAAGAACCATTCGGAATAAAATCGATGGCCAAGCAAACGAAATCTTAAATATGTATGAAACCACATTAAATTGGGATAAAATTAAGGAAAATCTTATCACGTATTATTCAGATAAACGTACTGAAACCTCACTGATTAAAGATTTACATTCCTTGAAACAGTATAATAAGCCATTCGAAAAATTTTACGGGGAGATAGTTGAGTTGCAATCAGCTTTATGTAATAACATATTTTTACAAATGAAATTTATTTGTTGGTGGTTAAGCAATGTCTATATGCATTTCATTGGTGCTTTACCAAATCGTCAGTAGACTTTAACCACAGTTTTGAAAAGTTAAAAACCTCTTATCTTATGCATATACTTCCGAAAACCATCTGAGAATTCACAACTTGTAAATTACAAACTATTTTCAAAAATAACAACAGAACAAGAACATAGGCTTGCAACTCATACAAAACTAAACCAACAAATAAAGTATGTTCGATACGAATCTATTTTATTTTTCTACACCTTTATACAATCAGAAATCCATTGGATAACAAGAAAAGTATTTATAAGGCAAAATGAAAAATAAAATCTAAATCAAACTGTTATGAAGTTTTTTTATTTAACACATTGTTGTCACAATACTAATATATAAATGAAATTTATTTGTTGGTGGTAAAGCACCAATGAAATGCATATAGACATTGCTTAACCACCAACAAATAAATTTCATTTATATATTAGTATTGTGACAACAATGTGTTAAATAAAAAAAATTCATAACATATTTTTACATGAGGTTGATGCAAAGGCACTATGCTGAAATGTGCCTTAATGCGTTTACCACTGGACTAAAAGACCCTTTGGGAACAACTATTAGAGCAATGAGGCCAACTAATTTAGCTGAAGCATTAGATTTCTGCATTAAAGAACAAAACATTTATTACCAACAAGGTTTTGGGCATAAGAATTTCAACAGATATCAAAGCCAACAAAGATTTAATATTGTCCCTTACAATAGAAATCGTTATGCTAACAATAGCAGACAATATAATAATAACTTTCATAACAATTTTCAGTACAGAAACCAAAACTATGGTAATGTACAAGAAAACTATCAAAACACTTTCAATGCTAGGAAAAATCAAAATTCTAACACAAATAATTTTCACAATGTTAACTCACAAAGATACTTTAATAGTTTTCCGCAACAACGTGTTCCTTTTAATAATGGTATACCTAAATTGCCACCACCTGAACCAATGGACACTTCGAGTGGATTCTCTCATTTGATAAGCAACAATTCATTGTCAAAGATAAAACAAAGTCCAAGTTCACAAATAAGAAGGTATCCTAACATGGAACTGAATAATTGCGAAGAACCGGCAGAGTATGAGCTAACTAATGTAGAAGAAGTAAATTTTTTAGACGTTACCTCGAAAAACCCACAGGGTATTTAGATGTGAATAAACATGGAAATGAGCTAATATATATTGATATCAAACTTAATCAGAAAAACTTAAAGTTCCTAATAGATACCGGGGCATCTACGTCCTTCATTTCTCCAGAGCATGTTCACCCACAACAACTCCTTAAATGTAAGCCTAAAACTATTAAAACAAACTAGCTAAACATCAAATTGACGAAATTGCGATACTCCCAAACTTTAATGAATTTAACCAAACAGGTAAGTTTTCATTTTTAGTGTTCAAATTCCATAATTATTTTGTCGGTTTGTTAGGAATTGATTATTTATCAAACCTTAAAGCTCAAATTGACTTAGATAAAAATATAATAAAAACAAAATCAGTAGTAATACCTTTACATCATAAACCGAATATATGTTCCGAAAGATTTTTATTAGCACCAAATACAAAAAAATTGCTTAATTTGCCAGTAGATATCGAATTTGGTGACATCTGGATCCCCGAAACTCAAGTAGGCGGCAACATTACTATATCAGGTGGGATATACAAAGCAAGCAAGTGGTTTAGTTTACTAGAAGTATCTAATATAAGCAATAACATAGAAGTAGTTTATTTTGAGCGACCTATTAAGGTGCACAATTACTGTTCTAGTGAATTCTTTGAAATTCACTCCTTAGATATAGAAACATCAAGAAGCGAAGAAGTTAATGATATAAGACGTCTCCTCAGAATTGATCATCTTTACAATGAGGAAAGGAAGCTATTGTTAAAAACATGTAAAAAATATTCAGAAATTTTTTACAGAGAAGGGCAGAAACTAACATTCTCCAATAAAATTAGACACAGTATTCCTACTGGTAATGAAATTCCAGTGTACACAAAGTCATACAGGTACCCTTACATCCACAAAAAAAGGTTCAGGATAAAATTTCGAAATTGTTAAACCAAAATATAATACGTCATAGTTATTCACCGTGGAGTTCACCCGTGTGGATCGTCCCAAAAAAAAGGACGCGAGTGGCAAACAAAAGTGGAGATTAGTAATTGATTTTAGGAAAGTCAATGAAAAAACCATAGCAGACAAATATCCTATACCAAACATAAACGAACTTCTGGATAAGTTGGGGAGATGTGTATACTTTTCCACTGTAGATCTCGCAAGTGGGTTTCATCAAATCGAGATGGGCCCTAAAGACATACCGAAAAGTGCCTTTTCTGTGGAGGGGGGCCACTACGAATTTATCAAGATGCCATTTGGCCTAAAAAACGCCCCGTCCACCTTCCGAAGAGTAATGGATAACAATTTGAGGGAATTGATAGGAAGGGTATGTCTTGTGTACTTGGATGATGTTATCATTTTTGGCACCTCTTTACAGGAACATATTAGAAATCTGGATTTGGTTTTCGAAAAATTAAGAGATTCAAACTTTAAAATTCAATTGGATAAGTCAGAGTTTCTACGAAAAGAAATTGAATTTTTAGGACATATCGTATCAACAGAAGGCATAAAAACAAATCCAAACAAAATAAGTGCGGTAAAAAACTTTCCGATTCCAAGAACAGCAAAAAACCTTAAATCATTCCTGGGATTGTTAGGTTATTATAGGAAATTTATACCAAATTTCGCCAAGTTGACAAAACCTTTAACGGGTTGTTTGAAGAAAGGAATGGAAATAATACTAACCGAAAGTTATGTAAAAACATTCGAAATGTGTAAGAATCTCCTCCGTAATGATCCAATTTTACAGTACCCAGCCTTCTCTAAAGATTTTATCCTAACAACAGACGCCAGCAATTTTGCACTGGGGGCCGTGTTGTCCCAAGGACAGATAGGTAGTGACAAACCAATTTGCTACGCTAGCAGAACACTAAATACTTCAGAAACAAATTATTCTACCATTGAGAAAGAAGTATTGGCAATAGTGTGGGCAACAAGATACTTCCGCCCGTATCTTTTTGGTCGCAAATTTATAATAGTGACAGACCATAGACCATTAACTTGAATAATGGGTCTAAAGGAACCCAACTCAAATCTAGTTCGTTGGCGTTTGAAGTTGGAAGAATTTGAATATGAAATTGTGTATAAAAAGGGTACACAAAATACTAACGCTGATGCTATCAGTACAATAAAGACAGACGTAAATAGCCCCAGTTGCAGACACTTCTGGTAGCACAGTTCATTCTGCAGAGGAGAATCAGGATGACGGCATTCCAATTTCGGAAAAACCAATGAACGAATTCAACATTCAAATAATATTTGAAGTTCACTCAGAATCAAAAGTAACAATAGAGGTACCTTTTAAAAACAACATCAAAAAGATAATTAATTCACCAACTTTCGACGAAGATTCAATAATAAAAATGTTCGTCAAACATTTTAAGCCACACAGACTCATTGCAATTTATTCGGAAGACAATATATATCGAATTATCCAAAAGGTCTTTAGCACCTATTTTTCAAATAATAAAAGGTGCCGTTTAGTACGATGTACTCAAAGAATAAAAGACATAAAAGATAATGACGAACAAGACGAAATAATAGGAAAGTATCATCGAGAGAGTAATCACAGAGGAATAGATGAAACACACTTACATCTCAAAAAAGAATATTTTTTCCCAAACATGAAATACAAAATCTCCCATATAATTAACAACTGTGACGTCTGCCACACACTTAAGTATGACAGACGTCCACAAAAGATTGTCTATCAAATACCAGAAACACCCTCAAAACCTTCAGATATTATCCATATAGACATTTACCACATAAATCATCAACAAATATTAACCATTATAGATAAATTCTCAAAATTTGCAGCAGGATTTACAATAACTGCCAGAACCAGCTTAAACATAGTTAAATCCCTGAAAAGTTTTATTAGTACTTACGGTATTCCTAAAAAGATCATCTGTGACCAGGGAAAAGAATTTACTGCAATAATTTTCCAAGACTTTTGCAAACAATTTGACATTCATTTACATATAACCTCCTTCCAACAATCCTCAAGTAACGCACCTATTGAGAGATTACACTCTACACTGACAGAATTATATAAAATAATAACAGCCAAAAGGAAACAGAGCCGACTTTCAATTGATCACGACGAAATTTTTTCGGAATCTCTCATAACTTATAACAACTCAATACACTCAACGACAAAGCTAACACCTTACGAATTATTTTTCGGGAGACCTCATGTATCCAGTAAAGAAGTTAAATTCAATAAAGAACATGAATACTTACAAAATCTCAATGAATACCAACAAATTATATATCCAAAAATTCAAGAAAAAATGCAAACATCAGTCAAAAAAAGAATAGAAAAACTAAATAAAGGTAGAATAAAACCAAAAAATCTTAAAACAAACGACATAGTGTTCAGAAAAGGAAACAGAAGAAATAAAATAACTGCAAGATTCTCCAAACATATTGTAAAAAATGATAAAAATGTAGCTTTCGTAACAGAGAAAAATCAAAAAATTCATAAATCTAAAATTAAAAGAAGGATAAAAAGAAACGATAATACACAATAATAGAAGAAATAAGAATTACTTTGTAAAATGGAAATACCCAATTCCGACTTAGAAAAAATAAATTATTTCATAAAAATGGTTGTGATAAAAATGTTAAAATCAAAGAAACAAGACTTTTAATTATTTTTTTTTCGAATAATGTAAAAACATTTGGTATTTCCATTCAAACTAAACAAAACAAAGAAACTAAAAACATTTTGTTGTTTAAATAATTATTATACACGGAAAACTAAATACATCATTATAATGCTATTTAAATAACGATTAAGCACTTTATTATATGTTTGTATAAAATATACATATATATTTTTTTAGGTTAGCGGCAGTTCAAGCCCAAAAAATAGATATTCAAGAACTTAATAATGGATTGGCCATTATATAATTAAGGCTAGGAAGTTTCAAAATGATTGACCATTACCAAAATATAATCCATTTAATCGACCTCAACGACTACATAAACAATATTGAGAAAATTACAGAAGCATTAAATATATTTGAACAAGATAAATCTATTGAAGATTCACTAACAATCACGAAATTAAAACTGTTGCAATTAAATGACAAATTTAATAACCTATTGCCTTTTAAAAGGAAAAAGAGAGGTCTATTTGATGAATTGGGATCCGCAATTAAATATATAACGGGCAATATGGATAATAACGATGCAAAGAAAATAGACTTACAGCTCAAGGAACTAATGGAAAATAAAAATAATATAAACTCCAATATTAAAAACCAAATTATTTTAAATACGGAATTGATAGAGAGATTTAGCAATATCACTAAACACATTAATAGCGAACAAGATACTATCACAAAATTCTTAAAAAACACATATGAAAATTTCTCCAATAAAATATACAACGAAGATCTAATCATTTCCAAAATACAATATATTAACAGAATCAATTATAATATCGACCTATTAATTAATCAAATCAGCAATATAGCTGAAAGTATTGTATTAGCTAAGATAAATGTAATATCCAAATTTATACTAAGTCACAATGAAATTGAAAATATTTACAACTCACTTAACAACCAAATACCTGAAATAAATTCTGTAGAACAAATTTAGGAAATTTCGGAACTCCAAGAATACTATAATAATTCAAATATTGTATTTAAAAAAAATTCCAATAATAAAAAAAGAAAACTTTATCATGTCTCATATCATACCCTTACCTATAAACGAAACACGACAAATCATTACCTCTAATTATATAGTTTACAATGATAAATCAATCAATTGTTATAATGATAAATGTTTTAAGTTAGAAAATATATATATTTGTAAAAATCAAATAAGAAGCGAACTGTTCGAGGAATCATTATATTTGGGTAAACTCATCCGCAACCAGCAGCCAAGATGTAACATTAAAGATGTAGGAAGACTTGAAACAATATACCAACCTGAAAACAATTTTTTGCTTTTCATCAATACACCACCCATTTTTGTTAAATCTGATTGTGGTAAAACTGTCAATATAACGAACACAACACTACTATTTTATGAGAATTGTACACTTTTCATCAATGGACTAATATATGAAGACAAACCAAAAGTCTACCACGAACATATCAATACTACATTACCTAAACTCGTAAACGTAATCCCAGACACGGTCGTGGAAGAATTCAACTTGCAGAAACTAAAGATGTTCTAATTCAATGATCACAAAATGATGTCTTCACTTGAAAAAACAACAATTACTCACCAATATGCTACATACGGATCTATTCTCATAATCATCTTAATTATCATCGGTACATCATTATGCGTAAAGAAGAAAATTCAATATATACCGACTACAAATTTCTTTGGTGGTTTCGTTCTTGCCCCTTCAAAATCTTTGTGGCCCCCACTCTACTCTAAGGGGGGAGGAGTTACCAGTGGCAACCAACCCATCTAGAAACAACAACAACAAACCATCAACGGTCACCGATTCCATGAAACACTTACCAACAACAATAACAACACTTACCAACAACAATAACATCAAATCATCAACGGTCACAAATTCTACGAAATACTTACCAACAACAAATAATTTACCCAAACTGCAACCTTTGTAAAATTAAATAAGTTCATTTATATTTCCCAAGAATTTTATAAATTGTAATTTAAAACTTTAAGAACAACCACAAATAATTCACCCAAACTGCAAACTTTGTAAAATCAAATAAGCTCAACATACTAAGTTGACCTAATTAAGAATTTATAAATTGTATTAACAAACTAAACATATTTTATTTTTCATAAGAATTTTAACAAAGTGCGAACACAACAATTTTATTTTGTAAGAATATAAATACAAGTGTAAAGAATAAAAACATTATTATTAATCAACTGGCAATAAATGAAGTTTCATTTTTCTGTTCGGTAACTAACGCATGCCACATTTCGACTTTAAAATAATATATGTAATGGCTTAGACCAGGGTTACTGTAGAGTTTATGATTTTTCAAAAGCTTTTGATCTTGTAGATAATAATATGTTAATTCAAAAGCTGCATTTTTATGGATTTATGATTCTTTAGACAAGTTAGTAATAAACAAAGAGAAAACTAAATTCATAAGATTTAGACCGCAATCAAGACATTTGGATAATTTCTCTATATGTGTGGAAGGTGATGAAATTGTGGAAACTCAGGCAACAAAATATCTAGGCGTGACACTGTAGTCTATCTTAACATGGAGCTTGCATATTCAGGATTTAAAGTCAAAAATATCTTCCTTAATTGGTTTGCTATACAAATTTAAGCACATGTTTGATACAAGAGCTAAACTGGCACTAATACACAGTCTACACCTGGCACGAATGGGTATCGTTGGCGATATAACATGAAGGGCCTGCAAGGAAGAGGACGAGACACTGGAGCACTACTTGTGCTACTGTCCAGCTTTTAGCCAAGTCAGAAGACAAACATTTAATCAGGAGATTATACAGGGGATGGAATTTCTTAGGGGCTCTAACTGGAGAGACTTAAGCAAATACATTGAAGAAACTAGGTTCTTGATGTAATCAAACTCAGAGGTTTCCATGGTATCGGTGGAGGCTCCCTACAGTAGAATGGGAACTCCTTATTATAGAGCGCAAAACAGGCCTATGAGGCCTAAGTGTAATCCAGGATGGATTGGGATGCTTATGCCCCTCTTTTCAACCTAACCTAATCTAATACACAGTCTTTTCTCCGTACCTCGCGCTTTGATATTTGGCTTCTGTTGAACTGTACCATATATAGGACATCGTTTACGTTAGTTCTTGTCGTCATGACTTCTTTTACAGAAAGAAGTTCTTAGTTGTTCTTGAGTTTGAAATCCCCTTTTACTCTGTCTATACGAACTTGAGGCAAATAGCATAAACTTGATTGGGTGGGTAAAGAAACTAATACTTTTAGATTAGAGATTTTTAATTATTTCCTCGAAGTCCGATAGGGCATTTGGCATAATTTTAGTGCCTATTGACATTCTTTTGTACTTACAATTTTTGGCCCAGTAACTGGATGATCGAGTTGAAATTGTGGCAGTTGTCTACAACGATTAGTGTTACTTTAATCATAGGCTCAGCGTATAGGCTTATATCATTATCGTCTAGGTCAGACAGAGGCTCGAAGCTGTTTTTGGAAGTTGTCGTAGTTACTATGAGTTCTTTGTATCTTTGGTTATTACTCCAGAATATCTTACGCTTTTGACTCATTTAGGAATATAAAAATTCATGATATTATTTGTATATATATAAAAAAAAAATATATATATATATATATATATATATATATATATATATATACATATATATATATATATATATATATATATATATATATATATATATATATAAACTTATTACAGCTGTTAAGAAAGTTTTATTGCTTTGAGTGATACACTACGACTTAGTAATGTAATGTACCGGTAAAGAAATATTGTTAACGTTGCCGATACCTTAATCTTAAAAATAATTACATCGGAAACAGTGAAAATTATCATAATAAAGATAAATATTTATATATTTCTCCGCGTATTTCTCTTTCAAATAATAATAAAGGGATGTAATAAACTGTTATATTAGTGATAATAATAATCATCACACCTTGAGAATTATTAATATAAATGAAATATGTGACCTTCTCCGAGAAAAGGGACCTAGTGTGTCAAAAGACGGGTTTGGACTTAAGAGTGGATTCTGGTACCTAAAAGGATGTAGAACAAGATGAAATTATAACTAACCATACCAAATCGCATCTCCCAACTGAAGGTGTGTTCAAAGTGATAATGCGTTATGAAACTTTAAATGCGTTTTTCTCAAAACTTCATTTTCACACACTAGGTCCCTTTTCTAGGAGAAGGTCACATATAATAAAGTAAAAAGCTAGAAATCCATACAATAAGTGCAGTGGGATTACAACGTCGCAAAAAGTGGACAACTGTACAAAAACAAAACAGGATAATTGTTCTGCGATTAGAAGAAACTACAATTCGAATACATTTTCATTTATTTCGCATGGAGGTGCAATTCAATTTGCTTAAATTAAAATGCAATCTCAAATCAGTGCACATTGATTGATAAAGTAAAATAATCACAGTTTGCGATGTTTCTACTTCAATAAACCCTCAATGTATTCACATATTATAAAGGTACGTTCACACTTCACTAAAAGATCGTAACCATAAAATACTAATGAAAAATATTTCGTTTCATATATGTTTTTATTTATATAAGACAGTATCTACATAAATATATAATATAATATTTGCAATCAGCTTTTTAGTTTTCCTTTTTTCTTAATTCGGGATTAAAATTGTTTTAAGTTCGTTATTATTTTCTTCTAAAATTTCATCTTCACACACATACACAGGAATAACAAGACAAAAGAACTTAGAAAACTTTACAATAAAATACGTGTCTGTGGACATTTGACAAAATGGCTTCTCTCAAGATAAGATAATTTTCCAAGATTTGTATATTAAATATAACATTTTAATGCTCTTTTTTTGGTCTAATCCGCGTATTTCTGCCTCCTTTAGAACGCAAGATATGCAGTCGTCTAGTCGACCTCTTACGAAACCGATTTCGACTATTCCGATTTCATTCCATCCGAAGATTCGCATCTCGATACATCATGGAAGAGCATTGGAGATATGGCTGCTATATTAAAATCTAACCTTGCCGGGTCAGCCACAATCTAGCAAAGAACAGCTTGTTGATATACCTACAACATCAAAGAGCACGAATAAATTAAACAAAATTGGTATAAGAATACTATATATATCGGAATAAAAAGTCCCTGCCAAAATATTTGATGCAATACGACTGTGCAAAAAAATATGTCACAAAAAATTGCTTCTCCGCAGCAAAAAGGCATTTAAAAAATACTGGAATCTGGGTAATTATAATAAGCATCGTCTTTACATTTCGAAAATGATTGGCATTGAAACTAAGAAGTCCGAGACTTTAGTGAAACCATAAAATTCACGGAATCGGCAATTTGTTTATTTGTACCACGTCGAGATACATGGACATCGTTTGTGCAGTGTTTTTTTTTTTTTAATATTTGGAGAAACGGACTCGATCATCAAAACCGTAAATAGACATAACATAAATAAATTATATTATATTCATACCAGCTGACCTACGTGGCCGGCACGAGCCACTTCACGAGCTAAAAATACAATGAAGTAGTAGAGCACATAAATAGTTTCCCCAAGTACGAAAGCCACTACAGTCTTCGTCATATAGCTCAATTGTATTTTCAGCGCGGTCTTAATTTTGCAACTTTACATCGGTTGTATACAGAAAAATACACTGATCCCGTATCGGAAACGAAATATAAAGAAATTTTCCAACCAATGAATATTAAATTTAAAAGCCGCAGCTCGATCTTTGTAATATGTGTTAAACATGTAAATCAAAAATTACAAACACATCGAATGAAGACGAAAAGAGTTTGCTTGAAATGCAACAAAAAGAACACCACGATGATGCAGATTTTGCTTGTGAGTGAAAAAATTACAAGGAACTTGCATTAAGTAATTCAAATGTATAAATGTTTTGTTTTCATTTGCAACAGGGTTTGCCAACTCCATATTTGCGTGCGTCAATGTTTTTCTATAAGCGCCCATTATGTACTTTTAATTTAATGGTGCATGATGGAGCGACGAAAAAGGCTCAATGTTACTTGTGGAATGAAACTATTGCAAAACGTGAAGCAAACGATATTGGGTCTTGGCTTTTTAAATGCTTGTTGGGTTTACCTGATACAATTCGCCACGTCATTTTGTATAGCGACTCCTGTCCAGGACAAAACCGTAACTCATACATCTGTGCAATGTTTCAACAAGCACAAAAGCATTGAAGTGATTGGCCATAAATTTCTAGTTGTTGGTCATATGCATCTTGAATGTGACACAGTGCATGCGTAAATTGAAAAAAAAGAAAAATTCAACTTTTTCAATATTCCACCCACATGACTAGGCAAATCTAATATCGGCTACAAGTAATATTGTTTGCGAATTAAACCAAAAGAATTTCTTTGATTTTAATGCTCTGATGAAGAATAAATACACATGGAGAACATGCAATATTTCAGGTATTTGTAAAGTTGTTTTTATTTTATTTAAAAACTATATATATATATATATATATATATATATATATATATATATATATATATATATATATATATATACATATACATATACATATATGTATACATATACATATATATATGTATATATATATATATATATATATATATATATAAATTTGTATTATTTTTTATAACTTATGTATTTTCAGGTGAGTAGCTAGACATTAACTCTCGCCGTCGAAATGACCCGACTCCGCAATTGGTCGAAAGTTACGCGTCCCCTCCATATCACAGAACAAAAAACGCGATTTATTGGATATGCTACCACTGATAAGTACGCATATATGTACATTAGAGCGTCTCGCCATATAGGCAAGAAAAAAAAAGTTCGCCGTACACCACCGAATACGAAGTAATGTTGTAAGACATTTTCAAAAAAAATTTTTTTAATTTTTTTTGCCGAAAGTAGGGGTCGCCAAAATACATTTTTCGTTATATCTTCGGCATTTACAGTCGGATCTCAAAGTGTGATATATCGATGTTTTTGTCTCAAAGAGACCAATGTTTTGCTTTAATAGTCAATGGTATTTTGTATCCCGTTCTAGTATTTACCCACCAGATCTCATTTTCTACCACCCTAATGTACCACCCTAATAGCAGAAAATTAAAGCCCGCAAAAAATCGTTAAACTTTTGTTAAAGAAGTTTTTCGATAGTTCCAACAGAAGTGTTAAAAAAATATAATTTATGTTTTTTTTTTTTTTTTTTTAGGAGTAGGACCAGCACTCAGGGGATGACCCCTATATATGCAATGCATTGCGCCGGAACTGAAAACGAGGGGATAGTATTGAGGAGACAGATTAGGAAAGATGAGAAGATAGACAGTTTTTTTTTGTAGCTATTTCAACCTTTTACTTCGTCGGCTAATTTTTGCTACAGGGCCGACGAAGGTGGGTGCTGTTACTCTGCTTTTTAGTACATGATAGTGTCAGTCGCTGCCAATTATGTTCAGTGATCAGTGACTATGCCTTCATCATTGAAACAGGCTGGCAACAACTAAAACAACCACGCACTAATGCTGATCAGAAGAATTCAACACAATATTTCATGACTCAGAGCGGGCTCGAACTCACGACCCTCTGTTTCATAGTCTCGTGTTCTACTACTTCAGCCAACAGCACCCACATTTTTGCCGAATGTAGGGGTTGACTTTTTAAACAGTTATCATATATTCGGTATTCACAGTCGGATTTTATAGTATTATATATCGATGTTTTTGCCTAGTATCTTCTTTTTTAAATAGTGATACACTCTTTTCGAACTTTCCATAATATCTGTACCAATACAATAAAAATTCAAAGATCTGTGTATATTAAAACAATTTTATTTAATCATATTTTGAAATGACCCAAGTTGGCTATATTTTTCACGGCTTTCGAGCTTGAAAAAAATGTGGCCTAGGCGTTGCTCATCGGTAACAGCCATGGCAGACTCATGTACTACATGAACAAAACGCTCGGTGTTTTGAGAATGGCACGGATATTCTGTGAAATTAATTAAGGTTAGTCAACAAAACTATCAAACAAAGTGGTTTTCTTGTGCTACCTGGTATCCCGATTATTTCTTTTGAAAACTGTAATGCTTCCAGCTGGTCTTGCATATAGAACTGCAAGCACGGCGGCTCAGTCAATTCAAATTTGGTCCAATTGATCATAAATTAAGAACAATCTATTCCACTCATTTACATTGTATTCGAATTTATATTTTACCATTTTGTAGTAATCATTCAGAAGCTTATCCAAACTTTTACGAACACCACTTACCGACATTACTGGAATGCCTGCGCGCTGCCACAAAATGATGATACCTCTCAAAACTTCTTGTTTAAAAGCACCCAGCTTTCGAATTCTACCAGCGTTATGCCGAAGATGTAAAAAGAAATTAATAACATCACCCTTAGTTGGTAATTTAGTGTTGTTTATTTCACTGATAGTAAAAGACATTTTTTAGTTTATTTAAATTAATTCTTGACACGACACGATTAAATATTGATAATTCCAACAGATATTTCATGGATAATACAAAAATAAATAAACTATGAGAGTAATAACGGTACTACTTCCATTATTAGAGGATTTAAACTAACTCGAATTTACTTAATCTCCCGTTAACGTCTAACCGAAAGATGGATTTCCGGGTATAAAATTTTGTACGAAAAATTTCAAATCAATTTAAAATCACATTTCCTAGGCTCGACAAAAAACATGAATTTTTTTCTTATAGATCTACCGGAATTATGGAAATATTTCATAAGAACAGCCTTAACTATTAGAACGGTTATATTGAGGTCAATGAATATTAAAGATTACCATTGGCCTCCTCGAGACAAAAACATCGATATATCGCACTGTGAGATCCGACAGTAAATACAGAAAATCTGACAAAAATACTCAAAAAGGTAACCCCTACATTCGGCAAAAAACATAAATTGTATTTTTTAACAGTTCTGTTGGAAATATCGAAAAACTTCTTTAATAAAAGTTTAATGATTTTTTGCGGGCTTTAATTTTCTGACAATAGGGTGGTACATTAGGGTGGTAGAAACTGAGATCTGGTAGGTAAATACTAGAATGAGATATTTGAGGTTAATGACTATTAAATCAAAATATTAACCTCCTCAAGACGAAAACATCGATATATCACACTTTGAGATCCGACTGTAAATGTCGAAGATATAACGAAAAATGTATTTTGGCGACCTCTACTTTCGGCAAAAGAAATTAAAAAATTTTTTTTGAAAATGTCTTACAACATTACTTCGTATTCTGTGGTGTACGGCGAACTTTTTTTTTCGAGACGCCCTAATGTACATACATATTTTTTATCAAAGCATTAAGCCCGAAAGAGAACGTTAATTTGAAATTGATCCAGATCTTGAGGAAGAAGAAACTCAGTAACGATAAGTGAACTAATAAGTTTATTTTGTTATTTTATTTATTTAAAGTTTATTTTGTTATTTTATTTTATGTTTAAGCGAAATTTTTTTTTGCAAATCAACTTTCATGTTTTTTATACCCTTCACAAAAAAGTGAAAGGGTATATATAGGTTTGTCATTCCGTGTGTAATTTCTTCGATATTCACATGGGACCCCATAAAGTATATATATTCTGGATACTTATAAATACCGATGACGATTGAGCGATGTCCGTCTGTCTGTACATGAAATCGGTTTTCCCAAGCACCCAGAAGAGCTAGAGACTAGAGCTAGGCTAGAGTATTTTGTAGTACATGTAGTAACTAAAATTGTTAAAAATGTCAAGTTTTTCTTTAACAAAACCTCTTTATACGTCATGAAGATTTGCATTGACCAAAAAAATCAAAATTTCGAATCCAGGGTTGGACAAGTGCAATATTTTGTAGTACATGAAAGTGGCCAAAATGGTTAAAATATTTAAATTTTTCTAAAATAATACTACTTTATACCTCCAGAAGACTTGACCTGATAAAAAATAAAAAAAATAAAATTTCACTTCCAGGGTTGGGAAAATGAAAGTTGTTTTTAGTACATGCAATATTTTGTTGTACATGTTATAACTAAAATTGTTATAAATTTTGAGTTTCTCTTAAATAAAATCACTTTATACTTTATGAAGATCTGCATTGATAAAAAAATTTAAAAATTAAAATTTTGCTTCCAGGGGTGGGAAATTGAAACTTTTTATACATAAAAGTAACCAAAATGGTTAAAAATTTAAAATGTTTCTTCAATAAAACTACGTTATATATTAAATTGAATTAAGATTCTATAGGCTAATTGTTCGAAATTTTTAATTTAAATCTCAGAAAGACATGATAAATATTCCAAGGCACAGAGGCAAGTCAACATCAGTTTTTGTTATTCAACTGTGTTTATACACAGCAGATCAGAACAGCTGTTTTCGAAGAAAAAAGTTTGACTTAGGTATGATGGAACAAAAACTTCAGAAAAATGGGACATGAAGAAAAATAATCAAACGGTAACACGGGTATTATAACAATAACATGTTACCATCAGGTTGATACAGTTCTCGTATCCCTTTTCACAATAAAATTTGTGTAAATAGGAACTTTTATCACATTCAACTAAGCCACCTAATAAGTGGTGACAAAGACAATACACATGGGCACTGATGATGAAAGGGTTGCGCCTTTCGAAAGCAGCTGTTCTGCTCTGCTGTGTAAGTTAAATAATAAAAACTGATGTTGACTTGCCTTTGTGCCTTGGAATATTTATCATGTCTTTCTAAGATTTAAATTAAAAATTTCGAACAACTAGCCTATAGAATGTTAATTTAATTTAATATAGCAATATAAAATGTTCGTTAAAATTCTTACTACATACAAAACTACTTTATACCTCATGAAGAGTCGCATTTATAAAAAAGCAAAAAAAAAATTAAATTTCAATTCCAGGGCTGGAAAATTGAAAGTTTTTTTTGGTACATGCAATATATTGCAGAACATGAAAGTGCCAAAAATTTTTGTTAATTTTTAAAGATTTTTGTAAATAAAACTACTTTATAAGCAATGAAAACTAGCATTGGTAAAAAGAAGAAGACAAAAATTAAAATTTTGCTCCCAGGGATGGGATACTGAAATTTTTTTATACATAAAAGTAACCAAAAAGCCAACTAACGTCGGTTTTTGACTCATTAAAAGTATTTTTTAATTCAGGATTGGTATCAAATATTAAAACAAATCAAAATTTCGATTCCACGGTTGGATAACTGCAATATTTTGTAGTACATGAAAGTGACCAAAATGGTTGCAAATTTTAAGTTTTTCTTAAATAAACCTTATTATTAAGAGTTGCATGAACCTCATCATTAAAAGTTGCATTTTAATAAAAAAATATATTAAAATTTCGTTTCCACGGTTGGGAAATTGAAATATTCTTTATGCATAAAAGTAACAAAAGAGTCAATTGACGTTGTTGTTTTTGCTAATTAAAACTATTTTATAATTCCGGAAGAACAAAAGTGGTATTAAAATCTTAAAAAATTAAAATTTCGATTCCAGGGTTGGACAAATGAAATATTTTATGTTCATGTACCATAAAGTGACCAAACAGTTTAAAAATTCACTAAGAATTACATTGGTAAAAAATAAAAATTCGCTTCCAGAGTTGGAAAATCTAAATATTTCTGGTACATAAAAGTACCCACATAAATTCAAAATTTTGTTTTTTAGTGAGTTAAACCTATTTTATACTTCAGGAAGAATTAATTTGGTATTAAAAATTCTGTTCCAGGGTTGGAAAATCGAAATTTTATAGTACATAAAAGTAGCCATATAAGTTCCTTATTTTGGTTGTGTGCGAATGAAATCTTTTTTATACTTCGGGAAGAGTTAAATTGGTACTAAAAACTAAAATAATTAAAAATCCAATATCAGAGTTGGAATATCGACATTTCCTGATTCATAAAAGTAACCATAAATAACACCAATGTTATTTTTGATTCTTATGATGAATTATACCTATTTTATATATCAGGAAGAAATAAATTGGTATTAAAAACCAAAAAATCTAAAAGACGATTGATTCTACGGTTGGACAATTAGAACCTTTTGGGGTACATGAAACGGATTTTTTCTTTTTGTTTATAAAGTAAACATATTTAATATTTTTGAAAGACGTTCAGAGGGATTAGAAGTAAGAAGAGCCAAACATTTAGCTGCCTAACCAAAAAATTTAAACGTTGTAACTGATAACATCAAGTAACTGATAACATCATTTTGTTTTTTTAAATTATTTTTTAATCAAAGCTACTTTCTGTTTTAGCAAGAAAGAAAAAAAGAAGAATTACATCTCTGAAGGGTATTTAAGATTCGGCACAGCCGAATATAGCACTTTTACTTCTTTTTATTTCAATTTAACAAAACAACTTTTCTGGACTTAATCGACTAAGATCATTTTCTAATTTATTTTATTTATTTATATATAACAATAACCAGCCGAGCACTTGGGGCCTTCTATAGCTGGTGGCATTTGTACATTTGTATTTATATAATAATTAGAATTATGCATAATAATTGATACCATAACAATATTAAATAAATAGTAACAATAATAAGGCATCTGATATGTTAAGAAAAAAACAATCTAAGTAATAAATTGCTTAAAGTGGTCGACAATTTTGTTTTTGAATGATATACGAGAAAAGTGGACAACTCTTAGTGGACGTGGTAGTATGCATCGTATTTCATCCATTTTTGAAGACCTGCAGCAATGCTGAAGCTCTGACAGTTAAAATGACCTATATTAAAGTTATAAGAATAACAAAATTTAGAACGCAAATAATTGTTATCATGTGCCACAGGGACAAAATTCAAAGCAGATGGCATAATAAAATAGTGGAAAAAATAGAAAAATTTTTAAAATTAATTAATTAATATAAAAAACATCGAGATAATCAGCTAATGATTATTACAAAATAAAAGGTTATTCGGCAACATCCGCAAATAGAAGCTCACATTCATGAAGGTCCATAGAAACATGGGACCCGTCCATCGAGTAGATTGTAACTTTAGGCTTATCCGCATTGTATATTTTAAATTTTATAATCTTCTTCTTCCTAAACAGTTGTTTACAGGTGAAATTCATTCTCACTGCCATAGTCGCATAGTGGTCATTAAGAAAGACTCTAGAACAGTGGTGTTCAAAAATAAAAGTGATGATGTATTGGTGAGAGATTTTGCCCAGCAAACATAATGTCAAACGCTTAAAATAAGAAAAAAAGACAGAGTTTTTGCCATATATAAACAACTTATTAAGTGAATGTAATTTTAATTTAAAAAAAAAAAAATATCGGGGACCGTAAATAGCAGTTATCAATATCAAAACAAACAAAAAAATCTATTTAAAAAAGTTTTTTATGTAAGATTAAAACTTGTGTCATTCCTCATTATAATTTTTAAAATCGCTTTGAAAATTTTAAATTAAACATTCCATGTTAATACTTGCATGACAATTGCGAATTAGTAAAATATTTTTTAAATTCAAAGAAGTTATTTTATTTCGCTGCTTGGAACAAAAATTTTTCATGTCTGAAAAAATTTGTTCACATAAGTAAGTAGTGAAAAATATGATAAATATTTTAAATGTTTTGTAACATAAAAGGCATTGAATGTTATGAAAAGCATCATTTATAATAAAATACTTCTCACATTTAATTTCGTGAACGTGTATGCTTTTATTCAATTTCGACTTTAGTTTTCGCGTTCAATAGTAATTGAATCGCTTGTGTTTGCTATGTTTCGCCCAACAAGAAGCAACAACAATGCTTAATAAATTTCTGAAATAAAATGACAATGACCATCCGCATGTGTTCTCATCGCTTGCTCAACGACGACTGAATGAAAATTTTTATAAGAGCATAACAAATGTGTTTAAATTTTTTAAACAATTCTGCCAGCCTTAAATACGGGCGGCAAGCGTTTTTTAGCTGTCAAAAGTTCTCATGTCCAAGAATGATAAAATAAAGATTACGCCAACAAGCTGAAATGAAAATACTTTTCTGCGCATGATGGAATTCTGACGTCACTCAACATGCGTTCTGATTGGCTAATAAAATTCAACTGGAGAACTATTATGTTATTATAAAAACTGAACAGTGGGGCATATTACGATTTTTCAAATTAAATTTGTTTGATAATAAACAATTTTAAAAAATTATTTTATATTCGACTTTCTTTTATTTGAAATTGTTAATTTATAGTTATTTTATATAAATATTGAACCCAAGTGCTAATTATTTTTCTTTTTTCCCCATTCAAAACAAATTTTTTTGCTTGCCATAATTTCCATTGAGCTTCATCTCTTGGAAAACTATAAAATGACACAGCTTTTTGAAAAAAAAAATTTTGATAACAATATTACATTTTAACACAATTATTTTTCAATTTTTTTTTGTTGTTACTTTCTTTGCAATTGCCCACTGCACATTTCATGCTTGCTCTTTTTGTTCTCTTTTCTCTTTAATTTAGGTTTTTGTTTACAGTTTATGAGCTTTAGAAATCAAGTTTTAATAAGTTTTTTACACTTTAAATTATTAATAATTATTTTGATATATTTATTTTAAAATATAACACAATTTATTATAAAATATAACACAAAACTTGAACTTTCATAAATCCGATTTAGTTTGCTTGTTGGAAATCTCTCTGAGTAAATTGTGTGAAGAGTTGCCAAATATAAAATAAAATATTAATTTTGTACGAGAAAGTATTAGTTTTGCATATAATAAACATTTGGCAATCTCTTCGAGGGAACAAATACGTCATCAAACGGTAAATCATGCGCAAGACGTAATCTTTATTTTATAATTCTTGCTCATGTCCATACATTTTGTATGGAGCATACCGAAATAACGCGGCGGCAACGCTTTGCTATTGAAAAATCCGATTTTGACAGAGCGTTTTCTAATGAAGTTGGTTGCAAAAGAAGAGAATTGTAACCAGAGAAAAAGAGCAAAGATTTACAAAAGTGAAATATATAATAGAAGACAAAATTTGTGCACTTCGTATTAGAAAATGGTGGTAAGAAAATATTTACAATATGATTATATACATATATGTATGCACGTTTGTAATTTGTACAAAATTTCAATAACAAAATCACAAATGTCGTCCGTCCAACTGTTAAAATAATCAGGGTTGTTTAATTTGTTTGCTTGATAACACTGTTTTTATTGTTTCTTTACATAACGCTGCCGCTTTTGTTTAGGTATGGCATTTCAGCGTTAAAGCTCAGCGGAAAAAAACGTTCCGCTTTCCGCCTGTATTAGGTATGGCTGATTGTTCTATGGGCTGAACACCACTGCTCTAGAATGAACATTGCCATCAACTAGGTTGCTAAGCTTGAGCGCTCTTGTCTTATAGTATTCCGCCATTAAGTTATCACGTATCCGAACACACTTGAATTTTACCAACACCGATTTATTTTTATTCATAAAGCAGACATGATGGATATCATTCTCAATTATGGATATCATTTTCATTTATGGATATACTATAAAAATTGCATAATTTGGGGTGGCTGTAGGTAAGCCATTGAGGACTACATCAGTACTATTGGCTCTGTGGTGGATGACATTTATTGCCTCATCATGTTTTTTTAAGTTACTGGACATGGATGTGCTATCCAGACGAGCCGCTTGTGTATTACCAGATGCCACAGCGGCTTCTATTAACTTTAGTTTTGAGGCGAATTCAGCTCGAAGATTATTTATAGAAGTGTCGATCAGGTTAACAGTGTTTTCACGATGCTGTTTCAACTGATCCGAAATGTTATCTAGTTTGACATGCAGTTGGCTTATTAGCTGACTGAAGTCATTATTATCAGTAGGTGAATTCCGGCACTTCGCACACTTATAAAATACTCCAGCCTGTTTGGACATGGAGGAGCAAAAGACCTCAGATATATCTATACATTTGAGATGTAACCAATGCATACAGGTGTCATATTGCACACAGCCTCCTTTTAAAATATCCTTAGTGCACTTACCACAGGGAATTTTTTTCCCGGTCATTGTAGAATATGTAATTAGTAAAAAAAAACACAACAGCACAGCAAGTATACAGCAGCTAGAAACTTATGCAGAATCCAAAGATGATGGAGTTATTTGAACGCAATTTAGCAATATAAGTTTTAATTACGTCGTAAAGCCCGTAAAGTTTAATTAATTTGCGAATTATAATTATAAAATAGCAATAAAATCATCAGCCGAGATGACTACAGATCTACTTTGCCATAGCGTTGCCAGAGTGATTTAATTTAATCAAAACAATTTTGTTTATTGACAAAATATCTTAATTTTTATTGTTGTAGTTTTAAAGAAAACTATTGTTTTTAGAAGAAAAAGAACCATAGCAAAATGCACATTAAGTATAATATCCACTATAAGATATCTTTCATTTTCTAAACAATAACTTTTGTGAGTCACTTTAACACATTCTTCTACTGTTGATTTAGAAAGAAGACGTTTTGTGAAATGTCCACAGATGTTATATTTGTGTTTAGTTGTCACTGTTTTTTCAGTATTCATAACGAAATGATAATTATAAAAAAATTTCTCAGAGACGGAAAGTTTAACATCTTATTTCTGTTCATTCTGCCCACAGATTCAAAAGATACGAAAAATGTCAGGATTATAAATGGTACCTGAAGTTATCAAAATATACGAAAACTGTATCTTTCACTGATAAGAATATTTATTGTCCAAGTAATGATACATGTGTATCGTGCTCATGAATACAGATAATAAAATTTAAAACAAACAAGTAAAAGTGCTATATTCGGCTATGCCGAATCTTAAATACCCTTCACAGATGTAATTCTTCCTTCTTTCTTTCTTGCTAAAACAGAAAGTAGCTTTAATTAAAAAATAATTAAAACAAGTAAAAGTGCTATATTCGGCTGTGCCGAATCTTAAATACCTTTCACAGATGTAATTCTTCCTTCTTTCTTTCTTGCTAAAACAGAAAGTAGCTTTAATTAAAAAATAATTAAAACAAGTAAAAGTGCTATATTCGGCTGTGCCGAATCTTAAATACCTTTCACAGATGTAATTCTTCCTTCTTTCTTTCTTGCTAAAACAGAAAGTAGCTTTAATTAAAAAATAATTAAAACAAGTAAAAGTGCTATATTCGGCTGTGCCGAATCTTAAATACCCTTCACAGATGTAATTATTCTTTCTTTCTTTCTTGCTAAAACAGAAAGTAGATTTAATTAAAAAATAATTTAAAAAAACAAAATGATGTTATCAGTTACTTGATGTTATCAGTTACAACGTTTAAATTTTTTGGTTAGGAAGCTAAATGTTTGGCTCTTCTTACTTCTAATACCTCTGAACGTCTTTCAAAAATATTAAATATGTTTAATATACAAACAAAAAGAAAAAATCCGTTTCGTGTGCCCCAAAAGGTTCTAATTGTCCAACCGTAGAAACAATCGTCTTTTAGATTTTGTTGGTTTTTAATACTAATTCATTTCTTCCTGATATATAAAGTAGGTATAATTCATCATAAGAATCAAAAATAACATTGGTGTTATTTATGGTTACTTTTATGAATCAGGAAATGTCGATATTCCAACTCTGATATTGGATTTTTAATTATTTTAGTTTTTAGTACCAATTTAACTCTTCCCGAAGTATAAAAAAGATTTCATTCGCACACAACCAAAATAAGGAACTTATATGGCTACTTTTATGTACTATAAAATTTCGATTTTCCAACCCTGGAACAGAATTTTTAATACCAAATTAATTCTTCCTGAAGTATAAAATAGGTTTAACTCACTAAAAAAACAAAATTTTGAATTTATGTGGGTACTTTTATGTACCAGAAATATTTAGATTTTCCAACTCTGGAAGCGAATTTTTATTTTTTACCAATGCAATTCTTAGTGAATTTTTAAACTGTTTGGTCACTTTATGGTACATGAACATAAAATATTTCATTTGTCCAACCCTGGAATCGAAATTTTAATTTTTTAAGATTTTAATACCACTTTTGTTCTTCCGGAATTATAAAATAGTTTTAATTAGCAAAAACAACAACGTCAATTGACTCTTTTGTTACTTTTATGCATAAAGAATATTTCAATTTCCCAACCGTGGAAACGAAAACTTAATTTTTTTTTAAATGCAACTCTTAATGAAGAGCTTCATGCAACTTTTAATAATGAGGTTTATTTAAGAAAAACTTAAAATTTTCAACCATTTTGGTCACTTTCATGTACTACAAAATATTGCAGTTATCCAACCCTGGAATCGAAATTTTGATTTGTTTTAATATTTGATACCAATCCTGAATTAAAAACTAGTTTTAATTAGTCAAAAACCGACGTTAGTTGGCTTTTTGGTTACTTTTATGTAAACAAAATTTCAATATCCCATCCCTGGGACCGAAATTTTAATTTTTGTCTTCTTCTTTTTACCAATGCTAGTTTTCATTATAAAGTAGTTTTATTTACAAAAATCTAAAATCTTAAAATTAACAACAATTTTTGTCACTTTCATGTTCTGCAATATATTGCATGTACCAAAAAAACTTTCCATTTTCCAGCCCTGGAATTGAAATTTTAATTTTTAAATTGTTTTATCAATGCAGATCTTCATAAAGTATAAGGTGATTTTATTTAAGAGAAACTCAAAATATATAACAATTTTGGTTATTACATGTACAACAAAATATTGCATGTACCAAAAAAAACTTTCATTTTCCCAACCCTGAAAGCGAAATTTTATTTTTTATTCAAGTTCAAGTCTTCTGGAGGTATAAAGTAGTATTATTTAAGAAAATTTTAAATTTTTTAACCCTTTTGGCCACTTTCATGTACTACAAAATATTGCACTTGTCCAACCCTGGATTCGAAATTTTGATTTTTTTTGTTTTGTCAATGCAAATCTTCATGACGTATAAAGATGTTTTGTTAAAGAAAAACTTGAAATTTTTGACAATTTTAGTTACTACATGTACTATAAAATACGGAATGGGCCGAAAAAAAAAATTTTGAATTTCCCATCCCTGAAAAAATGTGTTAATTTTTTTAGTTGTTAATAGACCATTGAGGCTTCCCAAAACTCGATATAGGTTTAATTTACAAACATTAAAAAAAAATTGATTTTTGGTATAAATTTTGCGTCGAGAAATAGGTGTAAGCTTCCCAGCTCTGGAACCGTACATCGGATCTTCCTGAATTTCAATAGCACTCTATTTAAGTTCATTTCCAATCCAACTGTTCAAGAACTTTGGATTGGCTCTAGCTCTTCTGGGGCTTGGGAAAACCGATTTCACGTACAGACTGACGGACATCTCTCAATCGTCATCGCCATTCATAAGGATCCAGAATATATATATTTTAAGGGGTCCCATGTGAATATCGAAGAAATTACACACGGAATGACAAACCTATATATACCCTTTCACTTTTTTGTGAAGGGTATAAAAAGATGTTTCATATTCCGTTTATTTTAATGTACTAATAATATATAAATTTTTGAAGACTGAAATCAATAGTTTTAGTTTGTAACACAAATTTAATTCCTCCTGACATATAAAACAGGTTTAATTCACGAAAAAGCAATATTAGTAACTTTTGTGTTCTAAATAGAAATTTGATTTTTTCAACCCTGGAATCGAATTATTATACTTAAGTATACTTAAAAAACCAAAATTGGGAACTTATATGGAAGCTAAGTATAAAGTGGATTCATTTAAGAAAAACTTAAGAATTGTAACAATTTTTGTCACTTTCATGTACTATAATATATTGCATGCAAAAAAAATCAATTTCCCAACCCTGGAAGCGAAATTTTATTTTTTTTTTTGTCAATGCAACTCTTAATAAGGTATAAAGTACTTTTATTTAAGAAAACCTACAAATTTCTAACCATTCTGGTCACTTTCATGTACTACAATATATACAGTTGCCCAACCCTGGAATCAAAATTTAGATTTTTTTATATATTTGATACAAATTTGTTTCTTTCTGAATTATAAAATAGTTTCAATCAGAAAAAAACAACATCAATTGCCTTTTTGGTTACTTTTATGCATAAAAAATATTTCAATTTCTCTTCTGGATACGAAGTTTTAACTTTTTTTTAAGAATGCAACTCTAAATGAGGAATGAAATAGAAATTTAAGAAAAACTTAAAGTTTGTAACCATCTTGGTCACTTTCACGTGGCACAAAATATTTCACTTTTTTGTGAAGGGTATAAAAAGGGTAAAAGCTCAAAATGTGATTTCTCCATCAAAATTAAAATGTACGAGAACATAATGCTTAGAGCACAGATCAACAATCTTTTTGCAATCTGTTACAAAAAAATAGATAGCAAAAGCACAAATCTTAAATTATCTGCACAGTTTTCTCTATGTTAAACACTTTATATTATTTTTGAATAAGATAAATAGATCTGAGGTCTATTAGAAAGAGAGTTTTTCTGCGAACGGTGTTTTGATTTTATTTTCTTTTGGAAAGATGTCTTAAAACTACCCACTGATATATACGACTTACTAATGGACCAATTCGGTTTTTTGATCTGGAACTTTGCATATTATAAGAGTCGCATTGCAGGTGAAATTTATCATTAAAGAGTTAAACAAAATGTTTACCAGTCTAGGGATAGTAAAGATTTATTAACCCCTTTCTTTCCATCTCTAGAAATGTACCTGGTAATCAGTTTAAGTCCAATTTTCATTTTTTCGGTGTCATTGCTCTACCATTTTCTACCGAATTTTTCTGATATACCGTAGTACATGTCTTACCATCTAAAGCCACCTTCATCCGTTCGCTAGTGTATATATATATATATATATATATATATATATATATATATATATATATATATATATATATATATTTGAAATATTCGAAATCGTCCACGCGTTTGTAAACTCCAGGAAAAAATCTAGCACTTAGCCATCTGTTCTAAAATATCTTAACTGCGAATCTAATGATGATGACACGATTTCGAGTACGTTGCGTACTGCCGTGATCTCCTTGCTATAAAAACATTAGATTCTAATGATTTCTGGAATAACTTAAAAAAACTAGAGATGTCATAAAACTTTGGTCCCGACAAAGTTCTAAGCTGTATTTTAAACCGCTATCCGGAGTCCTTAGTTGCGAGGTTAACTTCCTTGTTAAACACTTAAATATAGAATGGATATTTCCAAGGTTGGCAACGGATACCGATAGTCGAATACCCTTTTATGCAATACCAGTGTAATCATTCGATAAAAAAATTTAATTTTAATTCACGAACCAAAAATTAAACTACTATCTGTTTTCGTCTTTTGATGGTTTATATGTTCATTTAATCGAATGCAACAGTTTTAATTTTGCGCCGCAGCTTCAAAAATATTGTTTTTTAAAAAGCAAATGTTACTTGGAAAGTTTACATTAATGCAAAATATTTCAGTTGGTTTATCCAGCTGTTATACATGGAAGTGCAGGTTCGATATATTCAATACACTCACACTATTCTTTACTAACAAACCCTATATTTCGTACTTGCAGCGTACTTGCCGATCAACAAGAGATTTCTGAAGACAGTGAATCTTTGACATTTGGAGCAAGTTAATGTGAAATATATAAACAGTTACCAAACTTACTTGATCTTGGAAATTTGCATTATAGTTTTAACTTATTTCAAGTAAAATTAAAATATTTACTGTTTTTTTTCATATATACTGAAGTAGACAATTAAATTAATTTTAAAACTTTAATCTCATTAGAAAAAGTAATAATAATTACTATGTCAACTGTTTACATCCCTTTTATATCCTTGGTAACTCTTGGCTCTGTAAACTTTTATGCAACTCGCATGACATTCGGCTATTTCTCCAACACTTTCGATGATACGCATACACTACATGCAAGCAATTAGTTGTATATGTAAATGCAAGGTTTTATATAAAACAATAAAAGAGTTATAATGTGTTTTTGGTTTAAATTTAAATTGTACTAAAGAAATTTTCTGTCGATATACTGTGGACTTACGTATTTGAATATGTTCAAATGTTGTAATGTATGTAAATATATGTATATGTATTTAAACACAAGTGATGTGCGAATATTCGTACATATATGTTTAGCCATTTTCATTCGTCATTTAGGTGAATATATCTCGGATGTTTTGTAAGGAATAAATGGTGATAATAAATATTTAAGAAACTTTTAATAAATGGCACAAACGAATTTGTTTTTAAAATGAAATAAAATTATTTACTTCAATTTGAAGAACAAATAATATTAAATGATGGCAACATTGACTTTTGCTACAAAAGATCATGTCCAAAATTGTTTGTTCTAAATGCCGTTTAACCATAACTGGATTTTGATGGAATTTCTTCATTCGCTCGTTTTAAATAAAAATCTATTTATGATTGTACCTATTAAAATCACATTATACCGATCATAGTTTTTAGTGTAAAATGGGTGAATGAACGAGTCCGTCTCAGGTATAACAACAGTTTGTCTACATATTTTGGTATAGCCTGACATATTCTGCAAAATGTAAAATTTGTTATGTAGCTTTGGCATTTAGTTCTTATTGGAATTTTGTGTTTTTTAGGAACATTTTTTATTAAACTTTAATGTATACGCAATTCTGAAGTTCTCTTTTATAAATTTTTTTTCAAATTTTAATAAATGTATAATATTCGTATTTGTACTCGCATATATTGACTCAGATGCTCGTATTTACAAAAAAAAAAAAATAAATATTGGGCACATCACTAATGACGTTTCTAATTTAATCACCCCAATTCTAAATAACAATTCCCTGGGAGCTTTTTCCCTATTCCCTGTTCCACTATTCTAAATAAAATTTCCCTTATTCTAAATGAACTTCGAATTGGGAAACTCTTCCCCGGGAATAAAAGTAGACATTCACCCTAATTCTAAATATTCCCAGGGAATTGAGCTCCCTGGGAATTCGTTTTTCCTAAATAGAAAATCCTCCTATTCTAAACAACCGGGGAAGGGAATATTAACGAAGAGAGAATTTCGATTATTTTGTTTTGCACCAGCTGTGTTGTATTGACTAAAAATTTGCAAATAATTTTTAGAAATCACAAATCGAGAACGTGAATTTATGCAAAAAGTTTATTTAAAAAGTAAATAAAATGTTTAGTTTGGCTTTTATGATGATGGGTGAAGCTGTAAGCTCTCAAGTGCAACAAGACAAAAATGAACAAAGAATAGTAAGGCGAAAATTGCACGATGCAAGCAATCCACTTGAGTTTCCTCAAACTTTGTATGTATCCCCATGAGAAATTCATTAATTTTATTCTACAAAATCTTGCTTTCCGTAGGTTTGAAAAATACTACAGGGTAAACAAACCGGCCTTCATATATCCCATAGATGTGCTTAGATCCCACATTCATCCCACTCACGTCTTTTGCAATACTCCCAATCGTCAAATTAAGTGCGGCTTTAAGATTTTTTCCTGAAGGTGGGTATCAGACGGGTGTAGGTAAGGATTGTGACGTGGGTATGGCCCATAGCAGCTTGATGAAGGTTCTGGCAGAAGTTATCAATATATTTGAGGACAACCTGTTCATTTTCTGCAGAAGTGAAGAAGAAAAGCGGAAAATTGCATTGGCTTTATATCTAAAGCACGGCATTCCCAGCGTTTTAGGGTGCGTTGATGGAACTCATGTCTGCATTATTGCTTCCTCCTCCAACGAGCATTTATACTACAACAGGAAGGGTTACTACAGTTTGAATGTAATGTTGGTACGGAATTTCACTGATTTTTTTAAACATGATTTTGTACTATCGGTAATTAATGAATAATATTTAACGAAAACGAAAATTGATAGGTGTGTGATCATGATTTGAGGGTTCAGTACGTTGACTCCCCTCACCCCAGTGCGTGCCATGACGCGTTTATTTGGAACTCAGGCGAATTGAGAGCTCATCTTGAGGAAGAATATTTAAGAGGCGGCAGCAATTATTGGCTACTAGGTAGATTATTACAACAGAAGTTATTCATGAATTAGTAATGTATATATACTGGGAGACGCAGGATATACATTGCAATACTATTCGTTGGTGGCCCCGCTACGTTCAGTTCCGCTTCCTAACTTCGCCACATTTCTCCATTTGCTTTTGCTTGGTTGTTTTTGACCTGAAAGTACAAATAATATCTGATAAAAAATATTTAAAAGCTTAAAGTTTTTCGCAAAACTCCTCTGAAATTTTATGGCGGAATTATTTCCAAATTTTTTTATAATATTTTCCCTTTTAGTGACATTCATAATACCTACTTTTTTCCCCGGGAAGAGTTTCCCATTTTCGAAGTTCGTTTAGAATAAGGGAAAAGAGAAAAAATTCCCAGGGAGATTTTATTTAGAATAGGAGAACAGGGAGTAGGGAAAAATCTCCCAGGGTATTGTTATTTAGAATTGTGGTGATTATGAATATCAAATATAGGGAGATTTTCCGCCAAAAAATTCAAAGGGAATTGAATAAAAAATTTAAGTATTAAATATATTATTTTTAAGTATAAAAGTATTAATTATTTTTAGTTCAAGGTCGAAAAGCACGAACAAAAAGCAAATGCAAATTCTTATAAATACCATGGAATTATATCCAGAAATTGCACGCGGGTTTTTCAGGGGAAGCAAAGAAGAGCTTAACAGAGTCTGGGTTATTTTGGAGGTGGAATTGAACTCATTAGGGCCACCAGCAAAAAGTATTGCAGAATGGATGAAGGTACATATAAATAACAAAATTAGTCTCTATAAAACAAAATTGTAATAAGAGTTCAAAAATAATTTTCAGGTTTGGTGCGACCAGAAAAAATACGGCACAAAGCGGATCAACATTTAAAATCTTCCAAGGCCACCGGTGGAGGCCCAAATATGGAGCAAAAGTTGTCCCCGTTCGAGGTATCTATTCATAATTTGATTGGCATGAAGGAGTCTATAGAAAGTGTGGCTAACGCATATGGATTAGGGCCTTCAAACAGGCAAAAAGTCAAATGTAGAGATTGTACCACCCTCACTACTGGAATCGTTGTTTGAAGAAGATGCTGCTTCGGAAAAAAGTGTGCACAACAGTGATAAAGATACGCCCCAAAAGCCGCCAAAAAAGAAATTTAAACCAGATGTTCAACAGGATCGCCACAAACACGTCTATTCCAGCGACATCCCTGCTGAAGAGATCAGTATTCAAAAGCAAGGAACAGCGAACACAAAAAAGGTATACCATTCGATTGACCGTCTGTATGAGTTAAAGACAGCAGAATTGGAGGAGCAAAAGTGACATAATTTGGTGATGGAAAAACTACGAATCAGAGAAGTTTAGGATCTGAAATATAAAAACCGAAAGTTGTTTACATATATACTTATATAAGTGAAATGTTATTTATTGTACCTTAAATTTCTTATTGTTAGCTTTTTATTTAATTTTTGTAAAACAAAAAATAATATTGAACTTTAATTACAAACACTCTTGTCAAATTTATGTGTTACAAAAGCAAACCAAGTCTTTATGCATTTCTTTGTGATATATTTTTTTTATTTTTAAGAAAAATTTAAGTTATTGTATACATATCTAATTTTAAATGAAATTTATTTGTTGGTGGTTAAGCAATGTCTATATGCATTTCATTGGTGCTTTACCAAATCGTCAGTAGACTTTAACCACAGTTTTGAAAAGTTAAAAACCTCTTATCTTATGCATATACTTCCGAAAACCATCTGAGAATTCAGAACTTGTAAATTACAAACTATTTTCAAAAATAACAACAGAACAAGAACATAGGCTTGCAACTCATACAAAACTAAACCAACAAATAAAGTATGTTCGATATGAATCTATTTTATTTTTCTACACCTTTATACAATCAGAAATCCATTGGATAACAAGAAAAGTATTTATAAGGCAAAATGAAAAATAAAATCTAAATCAAACTGTTATGAAATCTTTTTATTTGACACATTGTTGTCACAATACTACTACATATAAATAAAATTTATTTGTTGGTGGTTAAGCAATGTCTATATGCATTTCATTGGTGCTTTACCACCAATTTTGTTGTTATTTTTGAAAATAGTTAGTAATTTACAAGTTGTGAATTCTCAGATGGTTTTCGGAAGTATATGCATAAGATAAGAGGTTTTTAACTTTTCAAAACTGTGGTTAAAGTCTACTGACGTTTTGGTAAAGCACCAATGAAATGCATATAGACATTGCTTAACCACCAACAAATAAATTTCATTTATATGTAGTAGTATTGTGACAACAATGTGTCAAATAAAAATATTTCATAACAGTTTGATTTAGATTTTATATTTCATTTTGCCTTATAAATACTTTTCTTGTTATCCAATGGATTTCTGATTGTATAAAGGTGTAGAAAAATAAAATAGGTTCATATCGAACATACTTTATTTGTTGGTTTAGTTTTGTATGAGTTGCAAGCCTATGTTCTTGTTCTGTTGTTATTTTTGAAAATAGTTTGTAATTTACACGTTGTGAATTCTCAGATGGTTTTCGGAAGTATATGCATAAGATAAGAGGTTTTTAACTTTTCAAAACTGTGGTTAAAGTCTACTGACGATTTGGTAAAGCACCAATGAAATGCATATAGACATTGCTTAACCACCAACAAATAAATTTCATTTATATGTAGTAGTATTGTGACAACAATGTGTCAAATAAAAAGATTTCATAACATATCTAATTTTGTTATAATAATATCAAAATATATATATATATATATATATATATATATATATATATATATATATATATACTATATATACATAGATTGACACACATTTGTACCTGTAGCTATAAAAAGGATATTATTTCCAATATTATACCTAATGTTTTGGGCAATGGACATACATATATTGCGACGACGCTATGGATATCACACCACTACTCGTATCTTGAACACTTAAACCATCTACATTTTCAGTATCGGTTACTTCGGTGTTGCATTTAAATTTAATCCATATATTATGCAATGAACAGCAAATATATGTTATTTTTGCTGCTTTTTCTGGAGCATAGTGTAGTTCTCTAGCACCTAGAATGCATCTCCATCTATTTTTTAAAACACCATTAGTGCGTTCAATTATATTTGGACACTTGCAATGTATTTCATTACATTTTATCACCACAGATTCATTCTGCGGGCATCTATGAGGGGTTAAAAGCCGCGGTTCCAGGGCATATCCCGCTTCTCCTATAAAATAATGAATTATTAATTTATGAATTTTGTATTATTTCATTACAAACTTACCGAAAAGCCAATAATTGCTTCCGACTCTAAGGAAGTCTTCCTCAATATGAGCTGGATTTCCAAATAAAGGAGTCATGACACGCACTGGGATGGGAGGCATCAACATAATGAACCCTCAGCTCATGATCACACACCTTTAAAAATTTTTCTTGCTTAAGTGTAAACTATCAGTGTTTGAAATAGCACATGAAACTTACCAACATTACATTTAAACTATAGTAACAATTTCTGTTGTAATATAAGTGCTTGTTAATAGAAGGTGCTATGGGGATGCCATGTTTAACATAAAAGGATAATGCAATTTTTCGTTTATCTACTCCTGTTCGGCAGAAAGAAATCAATATCGGACATATGTAAGTGTTGCTCGAAAACGTTGATTACTTCTGTTAGAGCTTTGATAAAACCACTCTGGGCTAGATATACATCCGAATCCTTTGCTATGCCACTCAATTTTATCATATGGGAAACTCCAAACGACTTAAGTTGTGTTTGGGTGTTGGCCTTTAGCACTTCTAACAAATACTTGAATGCCGGTTTATTTACTCGATAATATTTTTCGAACCTTTAAAATGAAACGTAATAAAAGCGTATGTAAAAATAAATATTTTCTTTATGCACTTACAAAGTTTGGGGCAACTCGAGTGGGTTGCTGGCATCCCGTAAATATCTTCATGAAATTTTTTGCTGCTTTTGCTGTACTTCAGCGTATTGCATTTCGGCAACATTAACCATAAACGCAACACAAAACATTTTTTCATTTATTTTTAGCACTTGTTTTTATTATTATGAGAATTTTGTGGTTGTAGATTGTAAAATTTAATTGCAAAATTTTCCACAAAACGTTACAGCTGATTTCGATTTTTCTAACTCCCTTTCCCTTATTATTCTCTTCCCAAACTGTTTGGAATAAGAGAATTTTAGTTTTGGGAGAAATAAATTCTCAGGGAACTCTATTCCCTGGGAATATTTAGAATTGAGGTGAATATGTTTCTCTGTTTTTGATCGACTTTGTTTGTTTAACTTGTATTTTTGAAAGGTTACTTTGTTTAAAAGTTTGAAAATTAATTTTAAGTGATTTTAAAGTCGACTTTGATGTCGGATTAGTCGATTTCAAAAACTAGAACTATAAAAGTTTATAGAAAAATCGAAAATCGATTTTTGCAACTATTTACCATTCCCTAACCACAGTCTAAAATGTTTTAAAGTCAATAAATCGGACAATGATTGGATGTATACAGAGAGTAATTTGAATCTTTAGTCATAAAAACATTCACAAGGAAAAGCATAATTTGATCTTTTCTCGACCTTTTTTAAAAGTTTTAGCTTACAAAGCTCGCTTAAGATACATATTTTTGCAACTCAAAATGAAGTGTCAAAATAATTGTCTGAACGATTTATTGTTCAGACAGCATTGTTAGTTGTAATACTAGCTTGTTTTTTGTCATTATTATTTCAAACTTAAACTGTATACAAATAATTGAAAAAGAACTAAAATGAAAGATTATTATACAATTTATTTATTAAAGGAAACGTCTGGCATTAGCATTGTTTCATGACCCGTGAATTGACCTTCAACATCGTGCAATTTGTACTATTTTCTGTGGGAATATGTGAAGTTGGTATTCTACCCTATTAAGACTGAAACGATTGAAGATTATCTTTCGAATAAAGTAAATTTCATGTAAATTTAAAAAATTGATCTATGTTTTATTCCATTTCAAATTTCTATACCTCTATAAAAAACACACATGTCATCTTACGTCGTTAATTAATACTGGGAAACAGACTCATAAAAGTTAATCATGAACTATTTCTGCTTAACTGCATTTATTAGGTTTTACCAATGTGTGCCTCAAATGGCTGAGATCTTATTTGACGTAGTCCATCTCTATTATTCAATAATTCTATCTCCAGATGTACTATTACTGTTTCATTCGGCGTTCCGCAAGGGAGCCACCTTGAACCTATTATTTTTTCTTTTTTCATTACTGATCTGTCTGATGTAATCAAATTCTCAAACATTTTTGTTGGCGTAACATATTCATATTGTCAATTACGAGTACATTTTTATAAACGCTACAAGCAACATCACTGTTTGATTACTATAAGAAATATTTGATATTTAACTCTGTATATTTACGCCATTTTCTCATTCTTGTAATTTTCATCATCCATTTTTATTCACTAAATAAAATCTTCACTTACGACAGGTTATGGGCACAGGCCTCGTGGTTTAAAATTTTTTTAAATAAGTAATTAATTAATAAATTCAAAATGAATACTAACTAACTATGTACACTTTCCGAAAATTGTCCACAACAAAATACCATGTGTGGAAGTTTAACATGGAATTGTTGCTGTTCGAAAGGGAACTGTGGGATGTCGTTGTTGATGGTACTCCTACAGTTCAGGATAGCAAATGGCTGATTCGTGATGGGAAGGCAAGAGCAGTAATTGGCTTGTCGGTAGAGGAATCCCAGAAGGTGCTGATAAAGCAATAAAAAACAGCAAAGGAATTTTGGGACATTCTAAAAAAGCATCACGAAAAATCCATGATAACAAATAAAGTAAGTCTTCTTAGACAGATGTCAAAAAGATTGGTTAAGGGTCAGACCATGGAAGACCATATTGGTGAATTCTTTTCAATACTGGATTGTCTGCGAGATTTAGGTGCGGATGTTAAGGAGCATAAGGTCGTTGCGTTTTTGTTGGGAACATTGCCGGAAGACTATAATCCGTTGATTACATCATTGGAGATGCGTGCTGAAGCCGATCTCACACTTGACTTGGTAAAGTCAATGTGGACAAGAAAATGAGGCTGCATTTAAAATACACAAAAAGGAGTATGCGCCAAAAAGTTGTTGGTGTGGTAAGCCTGGTCATTTTAAACGGAATTGTATAAATAAAAATTTACACAAACATCAAATGATAACCAAGCCAATATTGTGAAAAATGACTATGAATATTTGTTTTGATGTTTTGGAAGGCAAGTCAAATGGTGACTGGTTTATCGATTCGACTGCAACGTGTCACATGTTCTGTGAAGAAACATTTTTTTCTCAAAGTTAATAAACAATTAAATGAATATTTAGCTGACGGTACAGAGTTAAAGGGAGAGGTAGAGGTGATTGCATAATATTTTGTCGGTTCGAAAATTGACTGGTGATGGCTTTGATGTTTCATTCAATAAAGATGGTTGGATAATTTCTAGAAATGGACAGATTCATGCAAAGGCGTCACTGAAAAATAACTTTTTCGTGCTAAATCATGATCATAAGGCGAATAAAATATCAAATTGTAAAAGTCATATTTGGCACCGTCGATTTGGCCACAGAGGAATACAGGCTATTGATACAACTGTGTATCAAAAGTGTGTTTGAGAGCTAATTTCACACGAAATCCATTTCCAAAAGCATTGGAACCGCAATCTACTGGAATTTTACAATTGCTGCATTGTGATTTATGTGGCCAATTGCAAAATGACACCCCTAGTGGGAACCGTTATTTTTTAGCAATTATTGACGAGTACAGCCATATCGGCTGTACTTTTTACTTTATTAAATCTAAAGACTTGACATTTGAAAGAATAAAGGAATTTGTTGAACAATCGGAAAATCAGTTTGGAAAACGGCTTAAGGTGCTCAGACGTGAAATGAAAAGTTATTTTAAAACTAAAGGTGTTATTCATCAACTCGCTGCACCCTACATTCCTGAACAAAATGGGGATGCGGAAACGAATAATCGGATCTTGAAGGAGATGGCAAGGTGTATGCTGTATGATGCCAATAAGTCAATTTGTATTCATTTCTTAATACCCTCTCCTCTTATTTCGGTGTTCACTATACGGTCGATCGGTTTGAGTGTGATTTATAAAATTTTCAGATTTGTTTTCATACAAAATTGAACACAGATTCATTCTATTCCATCGTCATAGTACACATTTTGATTTGAAAATTATTTCACAATGAAATGTTTTGAGAATTTCGTATGGGATTCAGATGCCATTTTCAAATTCGAAGCGAGGTTTGGAAAAACTCGTGACGAAGATCATCACTTATATACATTGGAAATAATGAGTGAAGAATTGAAATCATTGTGGGATAAAGTAAAAATTACATATGAGGATGGAATGGAAGAACTCAAAACTTCAGAAAAGGGTAAAGCTGACGGATTGGAAGTGTTAAAAAAGAAATATGAGAACACTTTAAATGCATATGCTAGGTGTATAAAGAATATATGTACGTGTAAAAGGCGATGAATTGAAGAACAAATCAGAACCTAAAAGTGTGATATGTAGTGATAACTTGATTCATAATTTACCGTTACCGCCATGTGATATGGATATTTTCAACGGAGCTTATCTTTCGCGGCCAACATTAAGGGATCTTTTTACGACTTTGTACATTAATAACAGCCGTCTCAGTAATATTGAAAAATTATGTTATTTATTGAAGAAAACTGGGAAAGAGGCTAGAGAAATTGTGTCAAAGTGTCCGTTAACTAATGCTGGGTTTGACATTGCTTGGAAAAACCTTAAAGCGACATATGAGAATCCGCAAATGTTGGTCAATAATCAATTAAAATGTCTTTTCAATTTAGAATCCGTATCGAAAGAGTCAATTTCCGCTCTAAAAAATCTTCAACGTGGAATTAATGGGTTCTTGACTGCTATGTCTGTGTATCCAATCGATACGACAAATTGGGATCCTGTAATCGTATTTATTTGTATTCAACGGCTACCTTCAAACACAGTTGCTTTATGGGAACACACTGTTAGGGACAAAGGTGCCTTGTCGCCATGGCAAGACTTGGATTCATTTTTAACTGAACGAATTCAAACTTTGGAATGCATACGCGATTTTACGGGTTCAGATGGTGAAAAGGAAATAGATGATCGAAAAAATAAGACTCATGTTTCGACTAAAAGTTCATCTATTTCTTATGTTTTATGTCCAAGGCAAAATCATTTATTAAGATTTTGCCGTCGTTTTAGGAATATGTCTGTATCTGAAAGATTTTCAACGATAAAGAAATTTCACTGCTGTGTGAATGGCTGTCGAAGTCACATGAAGTTAAATATTGTACAAATGAACATCTTTGCTTCAAATCCAACCAGAAACACCATACTTCATAGGGAAACTGCTGTCAATAACTCAATACATAGTTCTGCTGAAGTATCCATGCCGAACAATTCTAACCATAGTACTGCTTTGCGATCCTCTGATTTGGGTTCACAGATGCCATCGACATCAGCCGCTGCTCGCTCAAACTCTAATCGACAAGTTTTCCATCTCTCATAGAATTCGTCTGTGTTGTTAGGAACTGCCATGGTCTCCATTATTTTCCATGATACCACGTATCCAACAAGGGCCTTAATAGATCCAGCATCTGAAGCTTCATTCATATCAGAACATTTGCGAAATCAACTGCGACTTCCGGTACATTCTACGAATGTAAGGATTTCCGATGTTAACAGGGAAGCTTCCACCATTTCGAAGAGGATTTGTAATATTAGAGTAGGGTCACCATTTGATCAACAAATTAATCTGGAAACTTGTGGTTTAGTTTTACCTAACATATCGGGCAATTTGCCTACATTCATTTGTCCTTCGGATATTAGAAGAGAATTGATGAATTTGAAATTGGCTGATTGCAATTTTTGTAAAAGTAGATTTGTTACTCGGCGTGGATTTATATCCTCAGATCATTCTTGATGAGGTTCGACGAAATATTGGCCGATCGTTAATGGCCCAGAAGACTATTTTCAGGTGGATTTTAACGGGTCCAGTTGAAAATTCGAGGAATGATTCAATTAACGTTTTTCCTTTACTGAAGAAGATAATTTGAACCAAAATCTTTTGAACTTTTGGGAGTTTTAAGAAACTCCGAAGAGGGAAATTTTATCGCCTTCTGATAAGATTTGTGAGGAATTGTATAAGAAAAGCACGACTAGGGATTCCACTGGTAGATACATTGCATCGTTACCCTTTAGACCGGAATTTCCTCTTGATATATGTTTAGTAATATCGAGAACTAGTGCCTTTAAACAATTAATGGAAATAGAGTCTTCCCTTTCAAAAAACCCGGAAATTAGGAGTATGTATGATCAGGTATTAATCAATTATTTGCAGCTAGATCATATGCCAGCTGTTAAATCCTATAATCAATCTGTTACAGGATCATGCTATTTGCCACATCACCCAGTGTTTAAACCGGAGAGGAAAACAACTAAGCTCAGGGTTGTTTTTAATGCTTCAAATAAAACTTCGAATGGGAACATTCCAAATGATTGCCTGTTTATAGGACCTACATTGAGAGCTGACTTGATAAATTTGATTTTACGTTGGAGGTTGTTTAAATTTGTTTTTAATTGTGACATTACCAAAATGTATAGGCAAATTTGTGTTCATTCTTCCCACATTCCTTATCAACGAATTCTTTATAGATCATCTGAGGGTAACTGCTGCTTTATTATCAGCTGGGTTCGAATTACGTAAATGGACACCCCATGAAGTTTCTATTTTGAAAGGATTTCCTATTGATCACTTAGTAGATTCAAAAGTTTTGGCTTTTAAAGAATCTAGCTGTTCGAAGACATTAGGTATATTTTGGAACGCCCAAAAGTTTTCAAAGTTTTTCCTTTGGAGACAAGGACGACATTACGAAAAGAAAGGTATTATCAAGTATAGCCAAGTTTTAAAGTTTAATTATTAAAGCCAAGACTATAATGCAAACCATTTGGCTTGATAACATTGATTGGGGTGATTCTCTTCCGTCGTCGACAGAAAAGGAGTGGTTACAGTTTATTGAATCTTTTAATCAAATAAATTTTATTAAGGTGCCCAGGGGGGTAAATTATTGCAAGGGGGCTGCTACAGAAATTCATGTTTTCTCGGATGCCTCGGAGAAGGCATATACGGGGGCAATATATATTCGCACCGAGAGCCCAAATGGAAGGATTTACAATCAATTATTATCCTCCACAAGGAAGGTAGCGACAATCAAGTCAATATCCTTACCCCGCCTTGAATTATCTGGAGCTGTTCTGGCCTCAGATCTGCCGAAAAATATTCTCCTGGAAATTGAGATTCCAATTAGGCATGTTTATTGTTGGACAGATTCCACGATTGTGTTAGCCTGGTTACGGAAGACGCCATCTGCAAGGGCTACTTTTGTAGTCGCATTCAGGAGAACACTGGTAGTAATCATAATTGGTTTCATGTTCGTTCGGAAGGTAATCCTGCTGATTTAAGCAGCCGGAGGGTAGATCCGCTCACTTTATCGAAAAGTGAACTCTGGTGGCACGGCCCTTCATGTCTGGCAAAAGATAAAGATTGTTGGTGTCAACATAATCTTGAGAATTTGGATACGGACATAGAGAGTCGGAAGATAAAAGTGCATGCTTAATTTTTTTTCCAAATTTGAAGATATGTTAGACAACTTTTAGTCACTTGATAGAGCTTTACGAGTTATATCATACATATTTTGTTTTTTTCCCTCTACGAATCGATCGCATAGAGTTCAATTATGGGTCAAAAATTATTTACAGCGATGAACTTAATAGGGTCAAATTACGTTTGGCAATTGTTACTCAGAAAGCATTTTATGCTGAAGAGTATAAAAGTCCTTTAGATAAGAAATCGGTGTATGCGAAGAGTTTTTTGTTGACGTAGAGTCCATTTTTAAATGAACAAAAGGTAATGAGATTGAATGGTCGGTTAGTTAAATGTGCTTCATTATCGTATCGCGAACGGTATCCTATTATTCTACCGTATGGTTGTCGTTTTGCAAAACTTCTGGCAAAATTCAAACATTTGAATTCTCAGTTTATGCTGAGAATCTATAGATGTTAATATTGGGTACCGCGATTGAAAATCTTGATTCGTACGATAATTTACCACTGCAAACGTTGTACAATTGATCGACATCATACTTGTAGGGAATGTTCGGTTAACGTGGCGTTTCAATCCAGCGGGAGCTCCTCATATGGGTGGCCTCTGGGAAGCTGGAGTTTGAAGCTTTAAGCTGCATGTTAGGATGGAGGTGCAGGATTGTCGTTACACCTTTGAAGAGTTATCTACCGTTCTGGCTCGAATAGAGGCATGTTTGAGTTCACGTCCTTTATGCCCTATGACGGATAATCCTGGGGAACCGGTTGCATTAACTCTAGGACATTTTTTAAATGGATCTGCTATTCTGGCTCCGCCGGAACCCACAATTTATGATACCCCAATAAGCATTGTCAATAGGTATCGAAAGGTAAAGGCGCTGATTCACCAGTTTTGTGAAAGTTGGAAGGAGGAATATCTTGTGGAACTGCATGAAAGGTATAAATGGAAACATCCTCGAAGGGAAGTTAATGATTTAGTAGTAATAAAAAATGAACAATTGCCTGCTGGATTATGATGAAGCGATGGAAATCAATTCACCAAATGCTTCCGAAGTTGCAAGCAGTGGATATGCTACATCGGCGGTCGTTACTAACACCATAACTCCAGAGATGTTGCCAACTTCAACTAGCACTACAGCAGTCAGTTTGCCTGTAGTAGTACCGCCGAATCCCCCAACAGATAACCCAACTGTGGAGCAAGTGGAAGTACTCAATTTGGCAGATATAGTTCGGGCTCATGACGCAAATGTCAATGTGTTGAAGCCCGCAACCATCGTTGCGATTTTTTTATAAATTTCGGGACATGAACCTAGAGCGAAAACTTAGAATGGTGGCGATGCATAAAATTTGTTTCCGCTGTTTGGCAAGTACGCATGAGGGGAAAGACTGTTATATACTATAATATTTATAGTATATGGCATCTCTACAAAGTATTGTTTATGTATTTTATTTACATGTCAAAATAAAGAATGAGCAGCAGTCTTTAGCTGAACGACTAATAAATAACACATGGCGCAGCCGGTTTAATTAAATGGTTAATACAAGAGCAACTACAAAAAAGGAAAGTGACTCTGGAGAAGAAAGTTCTCATGAATGCTCTGACGAATTTGAAATGGCTACAGAAAGAAATACGTTCAACCCAATTGATGCCCGCAGGCCGGATCCCTTAAGTTTCGATGGGAATGTTTCGGAAAACTGGCGGGTTTTTAAACAGAACTTTGATGTCTATGCGATAGCTATTGAACTCGATGACCGTAGAGAGTCGCAAAAAATTGGTATTTTTCTCAATGCATGTGGTGCAGAAGCAATTGAAATATTTAGTACATTTGGGTTATCCGATGAGCAGAGAAAGAAATACAAGGACGTGGTGGAAGCTTTTGAAACATATTGTACGCCGAAGAAAAATGAAGTATATGAGGCATTTAAATTTAATTCTAGAAAGCAACAAGATGGTGAGTCTTTTGATACATATTTGCTGGATTTAAGAAAACTAGTTAAAACTTGTGGATTTGCTGACTCGGACCGTATGATACGAGATAACATAGTTATTGGTACGAACTGTCCAAAACTGAGGAAAAAACTCTTGGAAACTTCTGATTTAACATTGAAAAAAGCAATTGAAATTGCACGTGCGTCAGAATTAGCTGATAAACATGCAAACGATATGCAAAAACAACAAAGTTTTTCAACTGCAGTTGATGCTTTGCAATATAAAAAGAATAACGGGAGAGAAGAAAACAAAAATATTTCTTTCAGCAGCAGGTATAATCAAAATTCACTTAATAATGATAGAAACAGACAAACAGAAAATCGCAATTACTGCAAATTTTGTAAAGGCATACATGAATATAAAAAATGCCCCGCGTTTGGAAAAAAATGCAATAATTGCGGACGACTCAATCACTTTAGTGTGGCTTGTTACTCTCGAAAAGTTCGTGAAATCAGAGAAAACGATTTAGAAAGAGAGAACGATAATTTTTTTTGCACAACATTAATACTACGAATGTTAGGAAAAGGTGGTATGAAAAAATACGTGTCAATAACTGCTTGATTAACTTTAAATTAGATACTAGAGCAGATGTCAATGTTTTGCCACTACGTTATTTAAAATATATAAAAGACGCACGTTTAGAAAAAAGCGGCTTCCCTCCTAAAAGTTACAGCGGCAATGATTTGGATTTTAAGGGCGTTTTGAGTTGCGTAGTGATGTGTAGAAATGAAGTTACTACATTAAGATTTTACATTATTGATACACCATTTGAACCGTTACTAGGATTAACTGCGTGCGAGAAATTGGAACTCATTAAACGAATTCATTCGGTAAATCGTTCGGATAAAGAAATGTTTATTAAATCAAATATGGATGTATTCCAAGGTTTGGGTTGCTTTGTCAATGACTTAGACATTAAAGTTAAATCAAATTCTATCCCTGTAGTTAAGCCTGCTAGAAGAATTCCATTATCCCTTAGTGCTCGAGTTAAAGAGGAGTTGCAAAATAATGGTTGAGAGAGGCATTATTGAACAAATAGATGGTCCAGTAGAAAGAGCGTCAAATTTAGTAATTGTGGAGAAAAAGTCGGGTCAGCTTCGTTTGTGCATTGACCCTCAAGATTTAAATGCTGATATCCTGCTAGAGAATTATACCATACCCACTTTTGAATCAATTGCGGCGAGGATTGCTAACAAAAGGTACTTTTCAGTTTTAGACCTTAAAGAAGGATTTTGGCAAGTTGCATTGAGCCCAAAAGCTAGTGAGCTTTGTGCTTTTAGCACACCGTTTGGTTGTTACCGTTTCAGAAGGTTACCATATGGAATAAAAATTGGACCTGAAGTCTTCCAGAAATACAATGAACGTAATTTTTATGACATCCCAAATGTTATAGTATTTATTGACGATATACTTATTGTAGCTGATACAGCTGAAGAACATGACAATACACTAATGCAAGTAATAGAGCGTGCACGTAAGTTGAATATAAAGTTTAATATCGATAAAATTCAGTACAAAGTAACCGAAGTCAAATATTTAGGAAAAATAATTTCACATGAAGGTATAAGATGCGATCCAGGGCGAGTCACTGCCATTATGAAGATAAATCCACCTAAAACTATAAAAGACTTACAAAAGCAAGTCGAAGTGTAAATTTTGTGGACAACAACACCATTCGTTGTTACACGAACACGAAATCCAAGCCGAAGGTGCTCCCAAGTGAGCCCGTTTTATCTATCCGGCAATCGATATCCTTCTCCCCCACATTGCGCTTGAAAGTATGCGTCACTCGTTCGAAAATTCCGGTCCGTGCTGTTTTGGACTCCCGTTGCAATACCTGCATAAATCGTTAGATCGTGCGAAGCGGCTTATAAGTATCAAGTTGCGCTGTTGTTTTCCTCCACAAAAAAGTGATTTTATAAGTTAATTGATATTTAATTTTTTTTATTATTTCACTGGAAGTTTGGTTGTTTGTGCTTGTTGCATAAAATTACTCAAAGCAAGACGAACTAAATAGATAGATAATATAAAAGCAAATATCTACAGCTGTTTCATTCTATCATAATACTGGCAATACTGCACGACAGTTGAATTATCACTGCTTATTCACTGCAACACCCCTCGTTGTTAATTGTAAACTGCATTACCATTTATCACTACCCAGTGAGCAAAAGTAATTGCATCGGATTATTTATAAAAACTAAAAGTTATATACATATATTTGATTGTTTCATCGTTAATTCCCAAGATGGCATGTTTAAAAAAGGGATGTACTTTAGAAGGATCGGATGATAGAATGATAATCTGTTGGTTATGTCACGGTTCATACCATTTTAAGTGCGTTGGTATTTCTGGCTTAGTGGGCGAGTCAATAGCTAAAAACAAAAACGTTCATTGGCGTTGTAATAGTTGCCAGAAAGTCAGTGTTGAATTTTTTAAATTCTTCCAGAGCACTAAAAACAATTTCCTGCAAATCCAGAACAACCTTGGCCATTTAACTGAACAAATTAATGAATATGGAAAACTTTTTAGTGACTTTAAAACTTTAGATAGTTTACAATCACCATCTACAGTTCGCCGCAAAAGCCCCAGGTTGTTGAATAAAGATAACAATAAGATTAATGACGGATCCAGTTTAACAAAAAATTCGCCTCCTAGAACAACTATGCCTAATGCCTCAGATAATGTTGGTAACATTATTCATGTCAACGATATAAATAATGCTCTGAGCTACTCATCAACGGCCGTGCCTCTAAATAATGCTTCAAAATCTCTAAGCCCCGCTCAATTAAGTAATTTTGATGTCTCAACTCCAGTCCCTTTAACCTCAATAGCGAGCTCGTCTACAGTTCTTAATCAAAATATAACTGATACGTCAACAGCCCTAAGGGAGTTGCGTACGATTCCTCCGAAAAAAACCATATTTGCTACACGTTTCGCATCGGATACAAAAGCTGAAGATATGAAATGGTATATTCAAAGGAAATTTGAAAATTGCTCACCACAGGATATTCTCGTTTTTAAAATAAACTCTAGAAATAGAGCATCATTCAAAATAATTGTACCGGAGGTACTGTTTCAGCAAATTGTTAGTCAAGAGTTTTGGCCTAAGAATGCTTTAGTACGTGAATTCATTTATAAAGATGATAATAATGCTCGCTTGCCTAATTTAGTGCATCCCAACCCAAAAAACTAATATCTATTTTATACCAAAACGTCAGAGGTATTAATTCAAAATTGTCATCGATTTACCGAAACAGCTTTGGATATGACAACGATATTATAGCATTCACTGAAACCTGGCTTAATAGTAAAATTAATAATACCGAAATTATGTGTTCCAGATACCGCTCTAACCTCTTAGTCAAGAGATGTCGGCTTGAAACCACTAAGCAAAGCGTCGAATATGCTGGTTGCTCCGAGTTCAATCACCTTCCAGCAATACTTAAAAATATGCAAAGAATATCGTTGTTTAAATCCGCTCTGAAAAGTTATTTACTTCAAGATATAGAAATGCTTTTATGTAATTGAACTACTGTACACATCACATAACTTATTTTATTTTTATTGTATTTAAATTTTGCACAAATTGTTATCAATTTTTGTTAACTAATTTATAAGTATTTTGCTTTTATTTCATTTTTTTATTACCATTGCCAACTAGCCCCTTTAATGCCCTAGAGGCGCTGGGGCCCTTATATTGTTAATATTATATCCTTGAATAAATGAATTTTTTAATAAAAAAAAAAAAAAAAAAAAAAAAAACAGTTCATGCTCAACCGACATTGCCAACAACATGCGTATTGTTGCATACCTAATTACTGGGGAAAAAATCTCTTTATAATCAATGCCATATTTCTGCGCACAACCCTTAGCGACTAACCTGGCCTTAAATTTTTCAATGCTACCATCTTTATTTGTCTTTATGCTAAATACCCATTTTGACCCTATTGCTTTGTGTTCTTCAGGCAAATCTACTAATGTCCATTCCTTATTTTTTACTAATGAATCATACTCTTGTTGCATGGCCCTTTTCCATTCATTTTTATACTTACTATTTATTGCTTCATTACTTGTATTTGGAATTTCTATATCTGTTGCCCCTTGAAATACATTTAAGGTATTGTATATTTTCTTCGGTCTTTCAGGCTTACCACTTCGTAATAGCTTCGGTCTTCCTCGTGCAGCTTTCATTGGTGTCTCCTCCTCAATCTGTATCACGCTATTCTCACTGCTCTGCAACTCCTTTCTCGCTTCGTTCCTCTCATCATTCTCTTCTTCATCAATGCTCTCATAGTCACTGCTTGAAAACTCTTCACTTGTCTCCTCACTGCTGCTGTCATCCGCATGTTTGCTTATTGATAGGTTTTCTGCTCTCTCATCAACGATAACACTGCTGATATAAATCATGTTGCTTTTTTCCTCAGATTCGTTGAAATGAACATCACGCTTTTCAACTACACTTCCTGCATTGGGATCATACAACCGATCTGTTTTTGATGTAAGCGAATAACCAACCATTCTATACTCTTTGCCTCTTGGTTTAAATTTTTTGTGTTGCGTCTTATCTAAAGCAATCGCTGTTGCACCAAATATGCGTAGGTGGCTTACACAAGGTTTACGACCTGTAAACACTTCAAATGGGGCTGCGTCCTTAATCAAATTTGTTGGGCATCTGTTTCTGATTATGCGGCAGTGCAAACAGCTTCCGCCCATAGGTTCTCCTTCAAACCGCTGTCAGCTATCATACTTCTTGCCATTTCCACTAGCGTTCGATTGGCTCGTTCAGCAACACCGTTTTGTTGGGGTGTGTATGGTACTGTAAGTTGTCTTTTTATTCCGCAACTTTTTAAATGATCATCAAACCTCTTGTTTACAAACTCACCCCCATTATCACTTTGCAGTACTTTGATTTTTCTTTCGGTTTGACGTTCTACCATATTTTGAAATAACAAAAATTTATCAAATGCTTCACTTTTTGTCTTCATAAAATATACAAAAATACGTCTGGAGTAATCATCGATGAAAGTGATGAAATAAAATGACCCACCGATCGACTTTTCAAATGGACCACAAACTTCAGTATGTATTAAGTCCAATACATTTTTTGATTTTATTTCATTATTGGTCTTAAACGGCCTCACATGAATTTTTGTTTTCATGAATGTAACACAGGGTATGGTATCTCTAAAACAAACTTTATTCAAATCATTTACCATTTCGTTCTGTTGTAATTTACGAAGACTATTATAGTTTAAGTGTCCAAACCTCTTGTGACATTTCATTCGATCTATATTTCTCAATTGAAATATTTTATTGTTGAATCCGCTTTTAAACACAAACAAATTGTTAACTTTTATTGCACGCAAAATTACTTTTCTATTTTTGTCAATAAACTCTGCTTTTCCTTTTTTAAATATTACTTTGATTCCTTTATCAACAGCTCTACTTACAGACACAAAATTTCCTTTTAAGTTCGGCACATACAAAACATTACATAACGTAACATCTCCACTTTGTGTTGTTATGATTACATCTCCAATTCCTTTTGCGTAAATATGTTTGTCTCCTGCAACTGTAATTCGTTCGTTGTGCTCACTGATTGTCGTAAAACATGATCGATCACCTGACATGTGTGCTGTAGCACCGCTGTCCACGCACCAACTGTCTTTGTGCAAAGCGTTTGCGTCTGCTGCTGCAATAACCGTAAACTGCGACTGAAAATCTTTCTTATTCTGTTGTTTTTGCTTAGAGTAACAATTAGCAGCAAAATGCCCTTGTTTTCCACAAATAAAGCAAACTGTACTTTTTTTGCTATTGTGACGCTCAAAATTTTGTTTTCTATTGCGTTCTTTATTTTGCGTTCTTACTCTAGCTGTAAATGCTGATTGTTGCGAAACTTCACCATCTTTTTGCGTCTTTCGTTCAGATTCCTCCAACAGTTTTACTTCTAAATTTTGCAGCGTGGGTAAACTGTCTCTAGTTTCTATAGCTACCACAAACTGCTCATACTGTGCAGGCAAACTCGATAATAATATAATAGTTACCAATTCCTGATTAAGCTCGATTCCAATCTCAGCTAATTTGTCCACAATGTTGCTAAAAGTTCTGATATGGTCTGTCATATTTCCATTTTCAGGCATTCGTGTACTTAATAACTGCTTGTATAGGTACACTTTCTTTACAGGCCCGCTTGGACGAAATACCTCTACTAGTCTATCCCAAGCATCCTTCGATATCTTACAATTTTTAATATGCCCCAACTGCGATGCACTTATGCATAGAGTTATTGTTGCTAATGCTTTTTCGTCTTGGCAAGTCCACTTAGTTTCATCCTCACCATTTGGCTTCTGTTCTCTCCCGGTAACTATTCCCCAAAAACCAGAATGAATCAATACACTTTTCATGTGTATGCACCACGAATCATAATTTTTATCATTAAGTTTATCAATTTGATACAAACTCATTTTAATTATATTTTTATTGTTCTCTTTTTTCACTTTTTGTTACTCTGGGCCCATAACCTATGTTAGAGTTTATTTCCTTTAATTCTTAGCGCAGTAGAAAAAACAAATCAATCTTACTCTTCAGACGTTTATTAAAGGAATGAATATAAAACTTATAATCTACAAATGTCAAACATAAAATATATACATACAGAAGTCTTATTTAATGGTTGTACTGTAATTGCGCAGTAAACTTAAATCTAAGGTGAAAAACTTTTATGCCATCGTGTTGCCATATTTATATAATTAAAAGTAGTTTTCAACATGTGTGGCCTTAAAAATAATTAATTTCCTAAAGGAGTGACAAAATATTGAAATATAAAATATTTTAAATAAAATTCAAGAGACCTTAACCTTAAATATAATAGAGTGCAATAGTAAAAAATGATCTCTTATTTTATAAATTTTTTGTTAATAAATGTGTAAGATAAAAAAAATTAAATAATATCATATTTTAAATAAAATGCAGTTAAAATAAATAAATATTTATGTAGTAAGTATTTTCACGAACATTTATATTGCTATATTAAATTGAATTAAGATTCATATGCTAATTGTTCGAAATTTGTTTTTTTAAATCTCAGAAAGACATGATAAATATTCCAAGGCATAAAGGAAAGTTAACATCAGTTTTATTCAACTTACACAGCAGAGCAGAACAGCTGTTTTCGAAAGCCTCAACACTTTCATCATCAGTGCTCATGTGTACTGTGTTTGTCACCACTTATAAGGTGGCTTAGTTGAATGTGATAACAGTTCCGATTTACCCAAATTTTATTGTGAAAAAGAATCCGAGAACTGTCAACCTGATGTTAACATGTTATCGTTTTAATACCCGTGTTACCGTTTGATTATTTTCTTCATGTCCCATTTTTCTGAATTTTTTGTTCCATCATACCTAAGTCAAACTTTTTTGGTTTGAATTTTCTACTTAAGTACATGTGAACGTTTTCCAATTTGTTATTGGTAGCTCAAGCCATAGCTTAAATTTGTATATAGTAAGTATTTTCACGAACCTTTACATATATTGCTATATTAAATTGAATTAGGATTCATAGGATAATTGTTCGAAATTTGTTTTTTTAAATCTCAGAAAGACATGATAAATATTCTAAGGCACAAATTAAATGTTGTGTAAATAGGAACTGTTATAACATTCAACAAAGCTATTGTGACAAACACAATACACATGAGCACTGATGATGAAAGTATTGCGGCTTTCGAAAACAGCTGTTCTGCTCTGCTGTGTAAGTTGAATAAAACTGATGTTGACTTTCCTTTGTGCTTTGGAATATTTATCATGTCTTTGTGAGATTTAAAAAAAACAAATTTCGAACAATTAGCCTATGAATCTTAATTAAAAAATATTTATATTAAGTGCTTTTTTTAAAAAATTGCGCGTTTTTTGTCCGGCTTTAGTGCTTTTCAAGATTTCAAAGTTGACAACGCTGGCACTTAAATACAAATTTGTCCCACTTAGTTATAGATTTCTCCATGTGAATGTAGATTGCCCTGGGCATTGTAATGATTCTTTAATTTACCGCAAATCTAAATTAAGCCAGATGATAGAATCATCTGATTTACTGAACGAAAAGAAGAAAGAAATATGCGGCAAATAAATTCCTGTAGTTGTTATAGGAGACTCAGCTTTTAAATTTTCCTCAAACCTCATGAAACCTTATCCATTTTCAACATCAGCTTCAATAGAACAACAAACGTTCAACTATAATTTGACCAAAGCTAGGCGTGTAGTTGAAAATGCCTTTGGTCATCTTAAGGCAAGATTTCGACGTATTGAAAAGGGCCTAGACAATCACCAGGAGGCAAATTACGGCATTCGATATCGATCGAAATTTGTATATAAATTGTATTGAAATTTCGATTGATATCGAATTCGGTAATTTGGCCCCAGAAGTACAATAGCACAATCAGTATGTGCTGTTGCATTTTGCACAACTTTTTAAATCAACGCAACTGTGATATAAATGAAAACTGGAAAATGAACCTAAACGATTCTCAACCACAACCGGAAAATCATAGTATATCAGTTGTTACCAGCAGAAAATATTAGAGTTGCTATTAGTAAATTTTTTTTATGAAAGAGAATCTTTAACTAATCAATAAAGCAATCAATTCGAGATTTTAATTAATTTGTGTTTTAATTTATTTTCATATTTTACCTATTAAACAATAAAAATGAAAAAGCTAAAATTAAATTAAAAATAATTACAATTAAAGTGAAATGAAAAATAAACAAAATGAAATTAACAAAGTTTATACAGTCTTAAAAACAGTATAACTTAACCGTTTACATACATACCTGTGCTTTCATGCATCGACTCTTGGATATTGTGCAATTTAAATGCACCCAAAATGCTGTGCACTTTTTTGTAGTGGCTCCATCCCGAAGGTGCTCCGCCTGCTGGCCCTATTTTATTTTTTTATACCCTTCACAAATAAGTGAAAGTATATATATAGGTTTGTCATTCCGTGTGTAATTTCTTCGATATGCACATGGGACGCCATAAAGTATATATTTTCTGGATCCTTATGAACAGCGATGACGATAGAGAGATGTCCGTCTGTCTGTACGTGAAATCGTTGAGCTAGAGACTTCGTTCTTCGACCGTTGGATTGGAAATGAACTTAAATAGAGTGTTATTAGAATTCAGAAAGATCCGAAGTATGGTTTCAGAGCTGGGAAGCTTACACCTATTTCCCGACGCAAAATTTATACCAAAAATCAATTATTTTTTTAATGTTTGTAAATTAAACCTATTTCTTGCTTTGGGAAGCCTCAATGGTTTATTAAAAATTAGGAATATAAAAATTTTTTCCAGGGATGGAAAATTAAAAAAAAAATTTTCGGCCCATTCCGTATTTTGTAGTACATGTAGTAACTAAAATTGTTAAAAATTTTAAGTTTTTCTTTTACAAAACCTCTTTATACGTCATGAAGATTTGTATTGGGCAAATTTTGCTTCCAGGGGTGGGAAATTGCATTTTTTTATACATGAAAGTAATTAAAAAAGCAACTGATGTTGTTTTCTTTTCTTGCTTTTTAATTACTAAGCCTGTCTTATAATTTAGGAAAAACAAAACTGGTATCAGAAATTCAAAAATAAAAAAATAAAATTTCGAATCCAGGGATGGACAAGTGCAATATTTAGTAGTACATGCAAGTGACCAAAATGGTTAAAAATTTGAAATTTTTCTAAAAAAAAATTACTTTATACCTCATGAAGCGTTGCACTGATAAAATAAATAACTATAAATTGAAATTTCGCTTCCAGGGTTTTGAAAATTAAAGTTTTTTTTGGTTCATGCAATATTTTGTAGTACATGTAATAACCAAACTGGTTACATAATTTCAGTTTTTCTTAAACAAAACTTCCTTATATCTCATGAAGATTTGCATTGATAAAAAAATTTAAAAAATTAAAATTTCGCTTCCAGGGTTGGGAAATTGAAATTTTTTTTATACATGAAAGTAACCAAAAATGCAATTGACGTTGTTTTTTTTCTATCTAAAACTATTTTATATATTAGGAAGAACAAAATTATTATCAAAAATTTCCAAAAAAAATCAAAATTTCGAATCCAGGGTTGGGAAGTTTAAAGTTTTTTGGTACATGCAATATATTGTAGTACATGAAAGTGACCAAAATGGTTGCAAATTTAAAGTTTTTCTTAAATAAAACGACTTTATACCTAATGAAGGCTAGGATTGGTAAAAAAATTTTAATTTCGCTTCCAGGGATGGGAAATTGAAATTTTTTTATACATAAAAGTAACCAAAAAGGCAACTAACGTCGGTTTTTTACTAATTAAAACTATTTTTTAGTTCAGGAAAAACATAATTGGTATCAAAATTTAAAAAAAAAAATTTAGATTCCAGAGTTGGATAACTGCAATATTTTGTGGTACATGAAAGTGACTAAAATGGTTACAAATGTTAAGTTTTCTTAAATTAAACTATTTCATGCCTCATTAAGAGTTGCATTGGTAAAAAAATTTAAATTTCGTTTCCAGGGTTGGGATATTGAAATATATAAAAGTAATCAAATAGGCAATTGACGTTGTTGTTTTTGCTAATTAAAACTATTTTATAATTCAGGAAGAACAAAATTGGTATTACGATCTTAAAAAATCAAAATTTCGACTCCAGGGTTGAACAAATAAACTTTTTATGGTACGTGAATGTGACCAAAAAGTTTAAAAATTTAAATTTTTTTGTCAAGTAAAACTGTGTTACATCTTTTAATTAAACCTACTTCCTGTTTTAGCAAGAAAGAAAGAAGAATTACATCTGTGAAGGGTATTTAAGATTCGGCACAGCCGAATATGCCAGTTTTACTTGTTTATTTTGCAAATAATTTTATTGAAAATAGCTTACTTTCGGATGAGGTTGTCCACTTTAGTGCGCACGTCTATTCAGGTGACCACTTTGGTGCATTATTGAACACATTTCCTGAAAAACGTGTGAACTTTTCCTGGCACCACGCAGCTCCTCAATATATTTTCCTGCCACAAATCAACTAGCATGTTCTCCATGTCTGTCGACCACATCAAACGAACACCATCAGCATAGAAATTAATTTATTGTAATTACATTCAAATATGAAATACTTACATGTTTCATTCATTTTCACTTGTTGAACAAATTTTTTTTTATATTGTAATGTCATTTTCCTAGTGATGGCACAAACAAGATCGATATTTTTGTAATTTTTTTGTGATTACACTCGAAATAGCGAAAGATGTAAAATGAAACAAAATGAGAAAGGATCATCTTCAATAGATGTAGAATTTTTGCGGGGTATGTTAACATCTTTGCATCGTCTTCTCTCGATTTATATCGAGCTTTCTCAGAAATCGTGCTATAAGAGTTGTTATAGACGGGATTTCATCAGACGAGTATAAGATCAACTCTGGGGTACCGCAAGGCTCTGTTCTTTGTTCTACACTATTTCCTATATTTCTAAATGACCTTCTATGTCAGACTTTAACCCCTATCTACTCTTTTGCAGATGATAGCAGCCTTTGCCATTCATATGCATTCAATAAAAGACCGAAACCGTCAGAGATCGGGGCGAAGAGGCACAATATGAATGTTGCGCTAAACGGTGACCTTAATAGGATTGTCGAATGGGGTAAAAATAACAGGGTAAGTTTCAATGCCAGTAAGACTCAATGCTGCTTGCTAACACACCGAAGCAAGCCCGATCACACTGCTTCATCTGTAAACATGGGTGGTATAGATATTGAGGAATCAGAAGCTCTTGATGTTCTTGGCATGAAAATCCAGTGTGACGTTCGCTGGACAGAACACATTTTTCATGTTTCAAAAGAAGCATTCAAGTGCCTCGGCTTTCTAAGGCGGTGTAAGACATACTTCACCCCATCTTATCTCCTTACTATTTATAGCATGTACTCACAATAAAACACATTGCTTAGCAATACTGCATACACAAGAACAAATACACTTACCTAATAGCACAACCAGCACAAAACAAGTAACACAAGAAAACACATGCACGCGCATACAACAAAGAAGCAAATGTAGGTAAACAAAACATAACATTGCTAACCAGCATAGTACAACCAGCGCAACACAAGTAACACAAGAAAACACATGCATGCGCATACATACATAACAACAAACAAGTTAATGTAGGTAAACAAATCCTAACATTGCTAATAATTCTCAGTGGCTTCATATGATGGCAACGATAAGTAGACAAGGTTTGCACACAATCGGGGAGCAATTAACGATATTGTACGAACGATAATTACAAGAAGAATATTCTTGAATTGTCGTCCGAGAGCTTTACGGATTCTTGTTCAAGTACTAATATTTAACCAAATTAATTCGTAGTTTTGCCGATTACAAGCCTCCGAATACTCTTGTAGTCGTACTAATCCGTAGCCGAGCTCAAGCCTCCGAATACTCTTGAGTTCGTAGTTTTTCCGAATACAAGCCTCCGAATACTCTTGTAGTCGTACTAATCCGTAGCCGAGCTCAAGCCTCCGAATACTCTTGAGTTCGTAGTTCGCAGTTTTTTTTTTCTAACCCGAATACATCTTAATATTACCTGTCTTACTCCATTAGGAGCCCGAACAGAAGGCGGGTATTAGCAGTCTAAGTACCAGAGCGGTGTCGCAGAGGAATCAGCGCAGCCCCGATAACTGAAATCTAACCCACTAGCTTAAGATAATCTAAGTAGTTAAGTTTCGTTTCATTAAACATTTGTTCCGAATATAAACATCACCTAAAATATTCGTGTTTTATTTCAAAGGAAGTGGACCTTTGATACGAACCTGGAGTGATTGAGTCATACCTCAGCTGGAAAATTAAACTACGTTACAATAGCGCCCGAGCAGGGACTTGATTTAAAAGCCGAAACTAGTGGTATAACGTTAACTACAGCCACAAACGGATTTGAATCAAGTCAGGAACAAAGAAACGAAACTAAATCAGGAGAAGTCTGCCGAGAACATGGTATTCCGATCAGCGACGAGGCGACTGTGAACCAGCTTAGGAAACAACTAAGCGAGTTAATACGAGCGAAACGGCAACGTAAATCATCGGAGAACATTTTTCGCACATTGGAGGTAGAGGTGTTGGCGGAAGATCGCCAGTACGTCACCGAAAGCCAAACAACAATATCAGTTCCACCTCGCAATCACCCTGAATCCATGAACTCATCCGCAAACGACGCGGAAGTTATGGCAACGATCCACAGGTGAAAACCAAGTTACAGTGGCGGTGATAATTTAACGGAGTTTCTCGAACGACTCAAAGAGCTAGCAGTGTTACGGATATCACCATAGGCAGCTGCTTTCCTCACTGCTAGAAATCCTGGAGGACAATGCGTTGCAATTGTATCGTATTAGTAGGGATCAAATAACGTCATGGAAAGACTTTAAAGAACAAGCCATACAGTTCTTCCTACCCAAGCGATACCTCGCCCAATTAGAGGAGAATATTTACCACCGAAAACAAGGACTTCGTGAGAAAGCTAAGGACTACATCATGTCGTTACAAGCACTAATCCGACAACACCCCGACCTCAAGCAACGCAATCATATTGATGGCATATATGATGGGTTACGATATGCTCACAAATTATATATCCGCCGAAGAGATTTTCGCACTGTAGATGAGTTAATCGAGCTCGCTGACGAGTATGACCTACTCCGAAGAGAAGAGGGGAAACATGGAAGACCACAACCGAGTCACTACGTGGACCGACCGGTTCAAAAACCTACAAACGCGAGACATACTGCTGGCGCTGCAAACAACCTGGCCATCGGAGACGGACTTGTACTAACACGCCTCGCTTATTTTGCTCCCACTGTGGCCGGGACAACATTATGTCGTGAAGTTGCCGATGTACGTCACCCGAAACAAACATTAGCAATCGGTACTTTATTACCATTAAAATATGCGACACACCCATACGAGCTCTTATAGACACCGGTTCTACGCTAACTTACATCGGCAAAAGAGTACGGCTATTATTGGATGAGCTAGAAAATACCATCGAACGATACAACTTGCTGAAAGCTCCTGTGTCTCCACCGTTAAATTCTACTCCATCGCTATCAACGTTAATGGATCGACCACCCAACTACTGGCATCCGCATTGGACAATCTAGCCGAGCCCGTTATACTAGGTATGGATTTTCTACGGCGCCGCCAGGCCACTTCATCACTGGAAGGCATAGAAATAAAACCTTCCACATCCGCACCAGAAACCTCCCTTCATACCTTGCACCAGCTTAGCCAACGATTCAACTTAACGAGTCAGCAAGAGGAGAAATTGGAGAACATATTAGCCATGGCCAGAAGAACGTTTGAAGCAATTACCGGACCGTCACATAACATGTGAACATGTGATTCGCATGAGGCATAATAATCCTATAAAACAACGATATTATCCACGAAATCCCGCCATGCAAAAGATCATTGATGCCGAGGTGAATGAACTATTACAGCTGGGCGAATTGAACCCTCCTGTAGCCCCTACAGCTCCCCCATAGTGCTAGTCAAGAAAAAACGGGGTTCATGGCGCTTGTGCATACACTTTCGGCAGATTAACGCGGCAGCCGAACCAGATGCCTACCCATTACCACAGATCAACGCTATTTTAGACCAGCTGAGGAAGGCTACGAATATATCCACCATCGACCTAAAAAACGGGTATTGGCAGATACCCCTGGCCGAATCATCACGGCAGTATACGGCGTTCACAGTACCAGGGCGCGGGCTATTTCAGTGGAAAGTTTTAGCCTTCGGGTTACACTTGGCTCCAGCAACCTTTCAGCGAATTTTAGACCCACTCATCGGACCAGAACTACACCCCCAGGTCTTCGCATATCTAGACGATATCATCGTGCTAGGACGTACGTTTGAGGAGCATCTGGACATATTAAAACTAGTATTCTCCCGACTAATAGCAGCAAACCTACAGATAAACTTTGACAAGTGTGAATTCGCACAAACCAGTCTCAAGTATCTTGGTCACGTTGTCTGTTCCGACGGCATTTATACCGATCCAGCAGAGGTCGCTGCATTACGAAGAATACACCCTCCGAGCAATATTCGGGAACTCCGTCGGGTGTTAGGCATCGCGTCCTGGTATCGACGATTTATTCCTGACTTCTCAACGATCGCTGAACCCATGACTCGCCTACTAAGACAACGAAACCCCCCCGACCAAGAAAATGCCTTCGAAACACTGAAGATGAAACTGACCGAAGCACCGATACTCAGTTGCCCAGACTTTGAGCTACCTTTCTAAATGCAAACCGACGCCAGCAAGGAAGGCCTGGGCACGGTGTTATTCCAACGCCACGGAGATCAGGAAGGAGTGAATGCCTACGCCAGCCGAACGTTAACCGACCTGGAAAAAAATACTCGGCCACAGAACAGGAGTGCTTAGCGGTGCTATGGGGCATACGAAAAATGAGACCTTACTTGGAAGGCTACCATTTTACCGTGATCCCCGACCACCAATCCCTAAAATGGCTAAATACGATTTCCAACCCGTCCGGTAGGTTAGCTCGTTGGGCCCTGGAGCTCCAGTTCAACTTCGCAATCGAGTACCGACGAGGAAAACTCAACGTCGTGCCTGATGCCCTTTCCAGGGGTCCCCTGCCTTATAATCCGACAGATCCCTTATCCACCATAAATTCAGGGAAACCAAATTGGTATGACAAATTACACTGTAAACTCCAGACCGCCCCAGAAAAACTAGCCGATTACCAAATAGTGGATGGCCGCCTCTTTCGCCACGTCCACAGCCCTAACAAACACGCCCGAATGGAAGTTGTGTATCCCTCCGAACGATGTTGGCCGAGAACTAGCTGAAGTACACGAGGCCAAGACGGCCGGACACTTAGGGGTCTATAAGACGACTCGCAGAGCGCAGGAAAAATATTTCCGGCCAGGTATGACCCACGACATACGGCGATACGTTCGGTCATGCCGAAGCTGTGCCCAGTTCAAAGTAGAACAAAAGCGCAAAGCCGGACTCATAACGACAATGCCCACCACGCGACCATGGGAGGTGGTATGTATGGACTTCGTGGGGCCTCTGCCACGCTCATCATCCGGACGACAGTGGTTGCTAGTGTTCATGGGAAAGTGGAGTAAGTGGGTAGAACTCATCCCTCTCCGGACAGCTAATGCAGCAGCCGTAATTAACGCCCTGAGAGAGAAAATAATCTTCATATTCGGCTGCCCTGCGGTACTAATTTCCGACAACGGAGCGCAATATACCAGAAAACCACTTGAAAATTTCTTAAAAACATGTGGAATCCGACAACGATTCACTGCACCCTACACGCCCCAAGAAAACCCCACTGAACGGGTTAATCGCGTAATAAAAACCCTTATCGCCCAAAACACGGAAGAAGATCACCGACGGTGGGATAACGCCCTACCGGAAATAGCATTCGCCATCAACTCCGCATGAAACCACGAAAGCATCACCAGCACGGATATTATTTGGTCAGGACCTCCCACCACCTAACCAGATATTTATCCAGGGCAGGCTACCCACCGAAGCTACCGAACCATTCAGCATCCCCGGTCCAATTGAATGGGACGAAATAGCCCAGAACATAACCAAAGCATCAAAAACACAGCAGAAGTACTACAACATACGTAGGCGGGAATGGTTGCCAAAGATAGGAGATAAGGTGTATAAAAAAGAACATCCAATTATTAATACCAAGATATTCTGGACCGTGTGAGATAATTGGGAAGGTAGCCACAAATATTTATAACCTGCAAACCGTGTCCACGTACAATATTAAAAAAATACCACGAGCGAACACCCTAAAGAAAAAAATAATAAGAAAAATACTTCATATCAACATAAAACTATAAAAGGATCACCACACTACCGTCACTTTACCAGTATCATTATGAATCGCAAACCAACCAGACCGATACCCTAAGGAAAAATCAGGGATTACTTGCGCAACACCAGCATGCCCAAACGCATTACTGAATATGTGCCGCCACCCGAAGCTCGACCAAAAATCATAGCATTGGAAAAATCTGCGATTGCTGGAGGTGCTAACCCGGAAGCCAAGATGCTAGCCCAACGAATATGGCATCAAAGGAGCAAGACTGCACCAATTCATGCTCTAAACTACGCCTCCGTTGGCACCTTTGTCGTCACTCCCATCAACACCTGCCGTATACACCCCAGCCAACCACCAAGACCTGATGCCACCACTGACACCCCTAACGCCAGACACCATTCCAGAAGAACCAAGAACGCAGAGGGAACTAGACCTACACAACGACGTCCTCAACCTAAGCACCCCCGAGATTAGCGAAGACGAAGCGAACGATGACCCCTTTAGGGGGATGAAGATCAGCGTACCACAAACCGCCAAGAATGGACGCTGGATGATCTACCCCAAAGGACGATCGAAGGTAGCGGTTCAAATAAAAAAGGGAATGGTCCACTTAAAGAGCCAGGGGAAGACCAAAACATTCCCCCTGAAGAGCTAAACAAACAGTAGTGTTGGCAACCTTAATGCCTATAGAAGTTGAAATTATATTTAAGTTTCAAGAACATATAGTAATTTTTTTTATTATTATTCCAAGAATTATATTTCGTTTTGAAAGCAAAGAAAAGAATTATAGTAATTTGTTTTACACAACAAGAATTATATTTCGTTTAAAAAAAAAGAATAAAAAAATTAAATAAAAAAAAAAATTAAATAATATATATATATATATATATATATATATATATATATATATATATATATATATATATATATATATATATATATAAATCTATAAAACCTATATGGATATATAAAAAAACACATACTGAAGTAATGTATGTATCATAATAGGTATTCTTAGCCAGAGTATCTTATGCTAGGAACACAACTGCGACGAACGACGAATTTTTGGTCGCGAATATTCGTCGCCAAAAATAAAACACATTGGTGTATATGAAAATGCACACAACCGTGGCGTTGGGCGAAATTCGTCATACTCAGCGAAAGTTGAAATACATTTATTTCAAATTGTTTCGTCAACGAACGACGAACAAATCAATATAAAGTGACCAGGTTTCATATACTCAAACTGGTTTTTTGTGGAAAAACATAGTTCACTACTGTATTGTTGCTTGTAGCACTAAAATTTTCAGCACATACTAAAAATGCATTCACTAATTCACAAAAATGTATCATTCGGACGACTTTTTATTCATTTTGAACACTTTTTATAATATAGTTTTTCTTTCTATTTCTCACTATTTCAGATGGTCACCCTATCAGCTGTTAAATGAAAATAATAATTTATTTACAGACAAAAAATTTTTCAGAAAGTAATTACAAAAAGGAATTTGTTCTGAAAAAAAATGGACAACACCCGGATAATTATTGACTGTCTAAACAATCTGGCTGGGATCAGAGGATTACAATGATTTAAAAAACAAATATTAAAATTTTGTTTGCATATTATTTTAATTTATTCGTCGTTATTGTGTTTCATACGACGAATGTATAGAGCGATTTTTTATCAACGAATTCGTCGTACTAAGCGAAATTCGTCGTTCGTCCCAGTTGTGTTCCTAGCATCAAGCTGCTGGTTAGAAATGTTATGTTTTGGTTACCTACATTTGCTTGTTTGTTGTTATGTATGTATGCGCGTGCATGTGTTTTCTTGTGTTACTTGTTTTGTGCTGGTTGTGCTATTAGGTAAGTGTATTTGTTCTTGTGTATGCAGTATTGCTAAGCAATGTGTTTCATTGTGAGTACATGCTATAAATACACTAACCAGCATACTTTACTAGTGGTATTGGGTGGGAGTATTTGTAACGGCACGTTACAAGATGGAATACAACTCTCATGTATGAGCCGGAGCTTCAAAGTCTATTTTGAAGTTACACGACCGTGTACAGGAGAGAGCGAAGAAACTCATAGGGGACGGTAAGGTAGCCAACTCTATTGACTCACTTTAGCATCGACGCAATGTGGGGTGTGTTTCACTGTTTTATCGTTACTATAACGAGTTTTGTTCCACCGAAGTCAGAGATCTCTTTCCCGAAACGCGCACTTTTCTACGCTCAACTCGCTCTACAGTGCGATCACACCCATATGTGATGGATTTATCAGTGAACCGCACTACGCATTATAGGGAAAATTTATTCTTTGCCCGTACTACCCGTGTGTGGAATAATCTCCCTGCGGAGGTCTTTCCTGTCTTATATAGCGTGGAGAAATTCAAATCGAATGTCCATAGACACTACTCCCTTTATCCTCCTTCCTACAACCAATTTTCCTAGTTCCAGCACAATGTACGCATAAGTAGGGGTCATCCCCTGAGTGCCGCTCCTAATAAAAAAAAATAAAATATTGATGAAGGATGTACGAGTAAGATGTTGCTCAGTGGAGAAATCCTATAAGAATATTGAAAATAAAAAAAAAGTGGAATGTTACTGGTTACAGATCTCGAAGTTTTGAGTTTCCAGGAAGATTTCCTGATTACTCCGGAGAAACCGTCACTATGTCTGTATGTAAGTGTTTGCGTGTATGTGTAAGTATGTGCCTCGCTTATAACTCTTGAACGGCTGAACCGAATCCGACCAGTTTCAAGGGGTTCCTTCAAACGTAGATTGAATTGAAACTGTTTTGGACCGATACATTTTCGGAAATATCAAAAAAACTGAAAAAAATTAATGTTCCAATAATGGTTTTTTATAATAACTTTTAAACGGCTTTACGGAGAGACTCCATAAACTAATAAGCTCTGGACAATAAAAAACACCGTCTTAGTACACTATTTGGCTATAAAATATATTTGTGTATCTACACTGTGGGAACTGTGCAAAATAGAATACCAAAATAATCATTTGCCATGCTTCCCAGGGGAAGTTACGAAGAGAGTTTCCACGATTGATGGCATAGAATCTATGCATATACACATAGATAATTGAGTTAAACAACGCATAACAAGCTCTAATATTTTTCTCATGAAGTTTTCACATTTTCAATTAAAATTGTTTTTTAAATTATTTCCGCGGTCCATAGCAACTACTCTCCTATCGATGTATCGCAGTCTATGGCAGGGGTCCTCAATGGGAGAAAATATTTAAATATCATGTATTTGTGAATTTTTCATGTTTAGTGGCTGTTTTTTTAAACAAATAATGTTGCCAGACTTGCCGTCATTTTGACGACTTTTTATGCCAAAAATAAAATGACATGAAATATTTACATAAAGTTTTCATTAATATGTATTTCTTACATTTAATTAATACAGGCGAAAATCCTTAAAGTAAATAAATTATCCACTCCACGCAATATTTATAAGGCCCATATTATTTTTAATTTTTTTCCGAATTTATTAATGTACATAATGTTGCAATATTTTGACTTATATATATCCATTTTATCTGACATAAAAATATTGTGTTCCGTTATTTCTGTTTAAAAATAACGTGACTTAAATATTAAATTTGAACGAAATATTTAAAAGACCAAGTCCAGGAAATTATAATAGAGGAGTAAAAAATCTAAATATGTATGTGGAATCAGAACATTTTGCTTTTTACTTTTAATTAATAGAAAAAACATATTTTATAAAAAAGACTTACAAATCAAAATATTTGCTTTCAAGTGAATTTATCTATTAAAATGTTTGTAATTTTGAAAAATTCTACTAGACGTTGAAACTCGTACTTCTAGCAATATAATTCGTAAAATATTAGTAATAGGTGATAGCTACATTAAAGAAGCTAATCAAAAAGTCTAAATAATAATAATCGGCAAAGTAACTTCTGAGATATAGAGCCTCGGAAAAAATAAAATAAATATAAAAAAATGAATAGGAATAAAAATATTTCTTATTTTACGTATACTTCAAATTGAACTGTAGAAATTTTGTGGTATTTTTCATAAAACTACCGTAATAATTTCACATTAACGATTTGAAAAAGTAATATGAAGAATTTGACGATTTTGCATGTATTTTGTCTGGCAATTATGTGAACAAGAAATAACATTTAAAGGTGTTGCCGTAGATCACAAAATCAAATTGATAAAAATTTAAGAAGGCAAACCTAGTTTTCACTTCTATAAAATGTGTGAAACTGATTTTTGTTTCTATAGCCTATATTCTATTCAAAATTTCGACCGAAATGCTGTCAAATATTTAGTCGAAATATGCCTGGAAAAATATGGTAAATTAGTATCTACTCTGTTTTTACTATGAAAAACACGTGAAATTTTTCTGCAAACAATTTTGCTAAATATTTTTCGAAAACTTGAACAGAGTACTAGCCTTAAGGAAAACAAGAAATTTATAATTTTTATTTGTAAATTTTTTCAAATGAAATAATTAATGTTGCTAAACATTTTTCGAAAATTCAAACAGAGTACCGGCCTTAACGCTGTGAGCCCTTGTATGTAGTATAATTTTTTGGCCTCCTAAGCGCACACAAAAATTTAATTTAATTGACTGTTAAAGTTCGACAAGGCAAGTCGCATGTTTTTTATAAAAAAAAAAAATTACTGCAATATTAGGTACTTTCCTCCATTTTATACACATAGAATTTAAAGTTAAAAATAGGGAAATATTTTTATATTTAATTTAATATTTTTAATTTTGCTGCATAAAATACGATATGCGCTTATTAAGTATAAAATATATTAAACTATTCTATTATAGACAATACTATTTTCCAATGAAGATATAAAATATTATAAAACCATTTTTATATCATACAAAATTACTAAAAAGCATAATATATATATATAAATTTATCCATCCAAAAATAAAAAATCGAACGATGGCAACGCGGGTTGAAAATTTAGTCATGCATTTGTTGTTGTCTATGAATAAAATTTTTATTTTCTCTTCTCTCATTGATGTGAATTTCGGTACTGTTCGTGTTGCGTATGTGAATACGTGTGAGAAATCCGATTCGTGCTCGTTTCCTGAGTGTTATGACTGAGTTGCGCTGGTCTATGGCTTGTTAGCAATAGGCCAGGGCTGTCAGATATTTTTTCACCTTGCTCGCTAAACCGGGAATCTGAAATCGCAAAAAATCGCCAATAATGTGTTTTTCAAAAGACAATAAATCACCAAATGTCACCTTAAATAATGTTTTTATAGTTTTGTGGACAAATATAATAAAGACAAAGCAATACAATTTTTTGCAGGTAACAGGTGAACCTAGATTTAAAAATTCATGTCATATACATACATTAATTTTAAATGTCAAATGCGTAATGCATGGAATACAGAATTGATTGTATGTAAAAATTAATAGGAAATATATAGAAAACGGTTGACCTTAAAGGCCTTCACTGCAATTTCTTGCTAATTTTCACCGCTAAAAATTGCGTTATTATACCCTCGAAAAACGAATTTGGTATATTCACTTTGTCATTACGTTTGTAACGCACCGAAATATCCATCTCAGACCCCATAAAGTATGTATATTCTTGATCAGTGATGAAATCTAAGACGATCTGAGCATGTCCGTCCGTTCGTCCGTCTGTGGAAATCACGATTCAGTCCAAACGAAAAGAGCTAGACTCTTGAAATTTGGTATAAATATATGTTCGGAGATGGGCTAAATCGGGCAAGAGGGAAAAAAGTTCCCCTAAGAAAAACTAAGCCAACCCAGAAAAAACAACATAATTTTTAAAGTTTTTTGGTTATTTTGTTAAGCAAATGATATATTTTTATGTCAAATACGGTCCAACACGTTAAACTTGGAGCCATAAATAAAAAAAATTATTTTTGGACCCCGCCCACTTTAGTGGGCGTTATTATATGCAAAAATAGCATAACAGTTTAACAAACTGTTTTACTTAAGCCTACATTTCTTAAAAATAAAATTTTTAAACTTTAATGATCCCAAGCATTTCTTTTTAGAGTTTTATGACAGCCTATTTCTGCCCTACCCCCTCCTCCCATTTTACCCCCTAAATGACCCTACGAAAAAAAAAATTAATTTTGTATTCAATTATCCCAAACATTTATTTTTAGAGTTTTATGACTGCTGATTTCTGCCCTACCCCTTCCTCCTCTGCCCCCTAAATGACCCTATCAAGAAAAAAATTTTATTTTGTATATAATTATCCCAAGCAATTATATTTAGAGTTTTACGACTGCCTGTTTCTGCCCTACAACCTCCCCCCCCCCCCCGCCCTCCTTTGCCCCGTAAATGACCCTACCAAAAAAAATTAAAAATTTTATTTTGTATATAATTATCCAAAGCATTTATTTTTAGAGTTTTATGACAAAGGTGATATGAGTCCCCCACAGACCTTGCCAGAGCGACCCCACCAAAATACAGTTTTAATACCCTCCAAAGAGAATTGGAAGTCTAAGAGGGTCTAGCAATGCCCATACGTTCGTCTGTGGAAAACATGATATTGTCTATATCACGCCACCTTTAGTGGGTGTTGACGTACGATATTATATAAAGAAACTCTGTCCCAACAAGTTAAGCATTTTAAATTCACTTACTAAATATTTGGAGGGTATTTAAGATGATCCTATAAAAAAAATTTTAATTTTGTATTCAATTACACCAAACATTTATTTTAAGAGTTTTATGACATAGGTGAAATGAGCCCCCACAGATATTGCCAGAGCAACCCCGCCAAAATACAGTTTTAAAACCCTCCAAAGAGAATTGGACCCCATAAAGTATATATATTCTTGATCAGTGATGAAGTCTAAGACGGTCTAGCAATGCCCATACGTTCGTCTGTGGAAAACATGATATTGCCTATTTTTGAACCCCGCCCCTTTAGTGGGAGTTGACGTACGATTTTATATAAAGCAACTCTGCCCCACCAAGTTAAGCATTTTGAATTCACTTATTAAATATTTGGAAAGTATTTAAGAATTGACCCGGTCGAATATAACGTTTTTACTTGTTTGTATTTTAAAATTGCCAATGGATCAGCCGATTTCCACGTGACAAGCAGTGATTGATGTTAAGATTTTATAGGCTAATTGTTCGAAATTTAAATTAAAAAAAAATAATCTAGCGGTGATACGGGTATTATAACAATAACATGGTAACATCAATTTGATACAGTTCTCGTATCCTTTTTCACAATAAAATTTGTGTAAATAGGAACTGTTATCACATTCAACTAAGCCAACTAATAAATATTGACAAACACAATACACATGAGCACTGATGATGAAAGGGTTGCGTCTTTCGAAAACAGCTTTTCTGCTCTGCTGTGTAAGTTGAATAACAAAAACTGATGTTGACTTGCCTTTGTGCCTTGGAATATTTATCATGTCGTTCTGAGATTTAAATTAAAATTTCGAACAATTAGCCTATAAAATCTTAATTGAATTTAAAATAGCAATATAAAAAAATGCTCGTTAAAATTCTTACTACATAGTGATTGATGTGGTTCTTCGTAAGAATCAAGAGCACTAATTGATCACATATATAATTTCGGAGTGTTTTGAACAATTCACTTTTTTCGAAATTTTCTTTCACGAAGAACCAATTTTGTCCTGATTAGTCGCCCTCGTCGTGGTTTTTCGAACTGATCGAAAAAGCCGTTTAAAGGTAATTTATCCCGCCAATGGTGATGCAAACTTGACTTTGTTTGATGGGGACGCCGGTGTCATGCACTGGGGCTTTCAGCTGACGATTTTTTGAAACGTGTTACTAATGGTTTATGTTATTTTAATAATGCACTTTGACAATAAAACAAAGATATTTAATCAATTTAAGCTCTTTTATTTCAATATTAAAATTTCCAAATGCTTTCAGTTATATTTAGCAATAAAAAAGACAACGTTTTAGCAATACATTTTATAAAATTAGGAAAAATATCACATATTCATTAAGGAATATGGAGTTCAGGCCAATTGCTATTTTGTGTTTCCTATCTAAAGTTCTTGAAAAAAATTTTCACAATCAGATGTCGCTATGTATTAGAAATAGCAGTTTGTTGTCTGACAGGCAATCAGGCTTTCGCCCAAATCATGGCTGTGTTTCTGAAAACATAAGACATGAGCTTGATGAAGGAAAAATAAATTACTTGGTTCATCTTGATCATTCTAAGGCTTTTGATACGGTTGACCATAGTACGCTTTGTATGAAACTCCGACACTTTTTTAACTTCTCCTTCGACTTCTATCTTCATACTTTTTTAGTCGTCGGCAATTTGTGTGTTCAAACAATCTTGAATCTTCTGTGCTAAATTTACCTAGGGGAGTGCCTCAAGGATCAATCCTTGGAACAATCCTCTTTTCTATCTATGCAAATGATATACCAGAACAGCTTCTGCACTACAATATTCAAATGCACGCAGATGATGTGCATTTGAATATTGTCCAGTCATTTCCGTTGCTGAAAATGTCTCAAGACTTGATGAAGATCTGTACGTAATTTATAGTTGGGCTACTGTTAATGGACTTTGTTTAAACCCTCACAAATCAAAGTGTCTTATAATTCCTAAGAAAACAAGTAATCATATTGGTCAAAAACCTTGGGATAATATTCAATAACAGTCTTACTTGGTAAAGCCATGTTAACGCACTCGTGGGTCAGACTTACACAAAACTGCATTGCGCCAGAACTGAAAACGAGGGGATATTATTGAGGTTACAGATTAGGAAAGATGAGAAGATAGACAGTTTTTTTTTGTAGCTATTTCAACCTTTTACTTCGCCGGCTAATTTTTGCTACATTGACCAAAACAAATAAAAATTTCGAATCCAGGGTTGGACATGTGCAATATTTTGTAGTACATGAAAGTGGACAAAATGGTTAAAAAATTTACATTTTTCTAAAATAATAATACTTTATACCTCCAGAAGACTTGAACTGATAAAAAATAGAAAAATAAAATTTCGGTTCCAGGGTTGGGATATTAAAACTTTTTATACATAAAAGTAACCAAAATGGTTAAAAATTTAAAATGTTTCTTCAATAAAACTACCTCATGAAGAGTCGCCTTTATGAAAAAGCAAAAAAAAAATTAAATTTCAATTCCAGGGCTGGAAAATTGAAAGTTTTTTTGGTACATGCAATATATTACAGAACATGAAAGTGACAAAAATTGTTGTTAATTTTAAGATTTTTGTAAATAAAACTACTTTAAAAGCAATGAAAACTAGCATTGGTAAAAAGAAGATGACAAAAATTTAAATTTCGCTCCCAGGGATGGGATATTGAAATTTTTTTATACATAAAAGTAACCAAAAAGCCAACTAACGTCGGTTTTTGACTAATTAAAACTATTTTTTAATTCAGGATTGGTATCAAATATTAAAACAAATCCGAATTTCGATTCCACGGTTGGATAACTGCAATATTTTGTAGTACATGAAGGTGACCAAGATGGTTGCAAATTTTAAGCTTTTCTTAAATAAACCTCATTATTAAGAGTTGCATGAACCTCATCATTAAGAGTTGCATTAAAAAAAAAAAACAAAAATTAAAATTTCGTTTCCACGGTTGGGAAATTGAAATACTCTCTATGCATAAAAGTAACAAAAGAGTCAATTGACGTTGTTGTTTTTGCTACTTAAAACTGTTTTATAATTCAGGAAGAACAAAATTGGTATTAAAATCTTAAAAAATCAAAATTTCGATTCCAGGGTTGGACAAATGAAATATTTTATGGTACATGAAAGTGACCAAAAAGTTTAAAAATTCACTAAGAATTGCACTGGTAAAAAAATAAAAACTCGCTTCCAGAATTGGAAAATCTAAATATTTCTGGTACATAAAAGTACCCACATAAATTCCAATTTTTTTTAGTGAGTTAAACCTATTTTATACTTTAGGAAGAATTAACTTGGTATTAAAAATTCGGTTCCAGGGTTGGAAAATCGAAATTTTATAGTATATAAAAGTAGCCATATAAGTTCCTTATTTCGGTTGTGTGCGAATGAAATCTTTTTTATACTTCGGGAAGAGTTAAATAGGTACTAAAAACTAAAATAATTAAAAATCCAATATTAGGGTTGGAATATCGACATTTCCTGATTCATAAAAGTAGCCCTAAATAACACCATTTTTATTTTTTATTCTTATGATGAATTATACCTACTTTATATATCAGGAAGAAATAAATTGGTATTAAAAACCAAAAAATCTAAAAGACGATTGATTCTACGGTTGGACAATTAGAACCTTTTGGGGTACATGAAACGGATTTTTTCTTTTTGTTTGTAAATTGAGTATATTTAATATTTTTGAAAGTCGTTCAGAAGTATTAGAAGTAAAAAGAGCCAAACATTTAGCTTCCTAACCAAAAAATTTAAACGTTGTAACTGATAACATCAAGTAACTAATAAAAAATAACATCATTTTGTTTTTTAATTATTCTTTAATTAAAGCTACTTTCTGTTTTAGCAAGAAAGAAAGAAAGAAGAATTACATCTGTGAAGGGTATTTAAGATTCGGCACAGCCGAATATAGCTCTTTTACTTGTTTTATATAGCTATATAAACTTTGTTGGTGTAAATAATGCGTAGAGTCTGTATCGTTTGCACGCAAAATAATTGAGCTCCGTGTTTCTTACTCTTTTTTAATTGTTAAAACTGATATTTTACATCTTTGTTTATATGAAAATATTCGGTGAAAAAATTTCTACAAAACAGTATAATTATCATAAAACTTCATCAATTTTTTTATAAATAAAATACAAGAAATAATTGCTTATAAAATATTGTATCACAGCATTAGCAAAACAATTAAAACAAGTAAAAACGCTATATTCGACCGGGTCGAATCTTAAATACCCTCCAAATATTTAGTAAGTGAATTTAAAATGTTTAAGTTGGTGGGACAGAGTTCCTTTATATAATATCGTACGTCAACGCTCACTAAAGGGGGCGGGGTTCAAAAATATACAATATAATGTTTTCCACAGACGAACGTATGGGCATTGCTAGACCGTCTTAGAATTCATCACTGATCAAGAATATATTTACTTCATGGGGTCCAATTCTCTTTTTAGGGTATAAAAACTGTATTTTGGCGGGGTCGCTCTGGCAAGGGCTGTGAGGGAAACATTTTACCTTTGTCTTAAAACTCTAAAAATAAATGCTTGGGATAATTATATACAAATTTAAAATTTCTTTTTTTTGATAGGGTCATTTAGAGGGTAAAGGGGAAGAGGGGGTAGGGCAGAAACAGGTAAACATAAAACTCTAAAAATAAATGCTTGGGATGATTATATACAAAATTTAAAAAAAAAATTTTTTTTTGGTTAAGGGGCGAAGGGGAAGGAGGGGGTAGGGCAGAGTAGTACCAGGTTTCATCTCAGCTTCGTCATTAAAGCTTAAAAATTTTATTTTTATGGAATGTAGGCTAAAGTAAAACAATTTGTTAAATTTTTATGCTATATTTGCCTATAATAACGCCCACTAAAGTGGGCGGGGTCAAAAAATATTTTTATTTTATGGTTCCAAGTTTAAGGCGTTGGACCGTATTTGACATAAAAATATATCATTTGCTTAACAAAATAACCAAAAAACTTTAAAAATTATGTTGTTTTTTCTGGGTTGGTTTAGTTCTTCTTAGGGGAACTTTTTTTCCTCTTCCCCCATTTAGCCCATCTTCGAACTTAACCTGCTCTAAGCTTCAAAATATATTTATGCCAAATTTCAAGAGTCTAGCTCTTTTCGTTTGGACAGAATCGTGATTTCCACAGACGGACGGACATGCTCAGTTCGTCCCAGATTTCATCACTGATCAAGAATATATATACTTTATGGGGTCTGAGATGGATATTTCGATGCGTTACAAACGGAATGACAAAGTGAATATACCCTCCAAATACTTTTTTGGAGGGTATAAAAAAACCAAAATAAAGCGAAAATCTACAAAAATAAACAGTGCAATTGCAATCATATATACACATATAAGCTACATACATCGATATAAGCTACATAAAGAATATAAAAATACCTCCAAAAATAAAAAATAAACCTACAAACAGTAGCTCTTAATATTGGAAACTCGCAGAACTAAGAGAACAGCAAACGAAGCTGATATAGGTTTGCCTGACAGCATCAAAGCAGATTTAATCTCTCCAAGTCCTAGAGACTCTTTTTCACGAAGTCATCTATGGAATTGGCTCGATGACAAATTTAACAAACAAGACGAAAATATAAGAGACCAAACCGAACTTATAAAAAAAACTTAATAGCAGAAAGTAAGAGAAGGTTAATATTAATAAATGAGATTGAGCAAAGATTACTAAATATAAAAATTGAAATTTTAAACGATGTGAAAAGAGATGTAAAGGAATTGAATGATAAAGATAACTAGATAGAAATAGGCAATACCGAAATTATCAGACTGAAGTCTGAAGTTGAAAACCTGAAAATTAAATGTTTAAATCAGGAGAATTCTGTGGTAGCGTCAGATGTGCGCATCACTGGTATTCCTTTCTACGATAATGAAAATTTAAATGAAATTTTTGGCAATATTTGCAACCCCCTAAATATTACCCCACCATCTATCAAATCTATCTTCAGGGTAAAAAACTTTAAAAACCAACGCAATATTGACGATCCGCCAATTGTAGTAAAATTCAATACGCCGTATGAAAAAAACTATTTTCTAAAAATTGTTTCAAATCATCGTCGCAAAATTAGCTCGCCGCTACGTTTATCGGATGCAGGATTTCAAAGCGACATTTCATTCTTCATAAACGAAAATCTCACCCCGCATAATTATGATATTTTTAAATCAGCGCTTAAACTAAAGAAGGATATGCTTTTGAAGACAGTTTACACTCTACGACGTCTAGTCTACGTCAAGTAAAACGGAAGTGAAGATTCAATTAATGTAATTTTTAAAGCAGTTTTTTCGCTCATCTGAATAAGAATTTAATTGCTTTTAAGGCCGTAACTTTTTATTTAACTTTTAATTTACGCATAATAACACAATATTTTTAAACTTAAGGTCTTTATGATATATATATATATATATATATATATATATATATATATATATATATTTTTTTTTTTTTTTTTTTTCGATATTTCGTTAGCCTTTGGTTAACTTCTTCAGGAATTTGTTATAATTTGTTGTTTTCTTTCAATTGAAATTTTTTTTTTTTCAATTGAAAGAAAACAACAAATTATAACAAATTCCTGAAGAAGTTAACCAAAGGCTAACGAAATATCTAAATATACATATATCATAAAGACCTTAAGCTTAAAAAATATTGTATTATTATATAAAAAATAGGTCGAAAAATTAGAAAAAAGCAAATTTAATTTACTCATATTTTTATTTATCAATTTGTTAATTGTTCTTACACTTTTTAATAACAATATAATCTCAATTCTTTATTTGACAACATTTCTCAATATTATTCTTTCAAAATATTGTTATGATTTTATTATTTATGTTGTAAAATTAATTTTATTTTTTGTTCTTAGTATAATTGCGTTTCTTTTTTAACATTTGTTTTATTAGCATTGCACATCTTAAAACATATTTTCATGGTCCATAGCAGTGTTGTTGATGGAAGATCCAAAGATCTTCAGGATCTTGGCAAAGTACAAAAATGGTTTGAAAATAGTTCATATTAATGCTCAGAGCCTAAATAATAAGCACGATGAATTTAAATTAGTCTTCGAAAACTCAGATATTGATAATATCTGTGTTTCGGAAACGTGGTTAGCGGCATCAATACCCATCGATAAGGCCATCTATCTGTCCTAACGGCTATAAGGTGTTTAGAGCTGACAGAGAAACACTCGGTGGTGGTGTTGCCATATTTGTGAAAAATAGTATATCCTGCAAAATGTGCTACAAATCACCTCTCCATCCCGACAAACTCTGTGCACGGGGAGTCGCATGCCGTATATCATCCTGTATATCCATAATAATGTCACTGTGATCGCTGTGAGTTTAAACATCCGATACTCTAAAGTTTACACGGTTTATAATGGTATCGCTGGCTAACGTAATATCAATAATTGATCCACCATTTCCTCCTCTAAATATTTCCTCATCTCCAGAATTCAAGAGCACAACATTCAGCGCAGAAAGGGCCTCTAATAGCATCCTTCCCCTTGCATTTGTCAAGGGGCAGCCCCATTCAACAGCCCACGCATTGATATCCCCTGCTATTATAACAGGACTCCTGGCTGCAGCGTCCATCACTATGTTGTCTATAATAACACGAAAGTCATCAATAGAATACCTAGGAGGAACATAACAGCTGTACAAACATATGCCGGAAATAGTAGCCCGCGTGTACCCACATTGCGGTGATAATCTTTCCCTCAATATCAAAGATCCAGTAGTCCATATAGCTGCTGTATCTGTATCATCAGTAACCCAATTTGCAGATACAATCTTCTTATATGGCTCGCTGAGTGCAGCAACGTCTACCTTTAAATCTCGTACGGTTTGCCTAAGCAACTCCTGTGCTGATTGGCAATGATTGAAATTTAGCTGTAATACGCGCATCCTGATTATTAACTACTATTTAACCCTTAAGCCTTTGTAGCGCCCTCTTGTAGCACGGGCAAACTACGCATCCGGTGACATGGTTACCATTAGTATTTCCACCTTTTCTACAGAGCATGCACGAAGATCTGTTGGAACATGTTGCAATCTTGTGGCCAGGTTCCCCACAACGTAAGCAATTTCCGGATAGATCCTGGCCGCTACAACTCGTCGCCCTATGTCCAAAATCGAGACAGTTGTAGCACCTTACCGGTGACTTTAATTCAAATGTGTTAACAGAGTTGAGTTTGCCCGAGAATATGTTATCTCTTGGTCTTTTTCCCGTTAATAAAATATATCCAACGCACTTTACATCCACAAATAGCACTCTGATTGACCTTTTCTTCGTGTCCAACTCTAACAGCATAATTTTTTATGATCAGTTATCGGCTCCGTGTTTTTCGAAACATGATATAATATTTTTAAACTACAACTTTCAATTTCAGAAGGTTGAAAAAATCTTTAATTATCGTGATTTTAAACAAATTGATGCTAATCATCTTTACGATTACTTTTCGGTCATTCCTTGGAATGATATTTATGTTATGCCTTCGGTTGATGAACAGTCCTCATATTTAGAGGGTAGCATTCAGCACCTTTTTGACTTAACCGTACCACTAAAACAGAAGAGAATAAAACAAAAACCTTGGTTCTCCAATATAGTCAAGGATGCCATACATCAAAGGGACATAGCACATGCCAGGTGGAAGAGATTTAGAACTTCTGAGCTCTACTTAAAATATTCTACAGCTAGAAAAAATGTTAGTAAGAAAATAAGGAATGCAAAAACAGAATATTATTCTAATCGTTTTAGTAGTGCTATTAACTCACAGCAAACATGGAATACCATTCGTGAAATTGGAGTTGGCAATGCTAACTATAGTGTTGATTGCCAAGTGGATACAAATATGCTCAACAGAATGTTCATTAACATCCCAATTATTCAAACAGATCCTGACTACTTTGAATTTTCTTCCGGTTCCACAAATATAAATAATGAGATAATAAACGGTTATTTCTCTTTTTCTTGTGTTACGCAATACGATGTCATGTCAACATGCTCTTTAGTAAAATCAAATTCGGTGGGAAGTGATAACATACACCCAAAATTTGTTCGACTACTTATGCCCCTAATTATCTCATATGTTACACACCTGTTTAACTCAATCATAATTTCAGGTATATACCCGGCTAATTGGAAACATGCAAAAATTGTGTCGTTGCCCAAGGCGAATGGAGAACATAGACCTATTGCAATTTTGTTTTCTTTCGAAAGTCTTAGAAAAGTTATTATATAAACAATTTATTACCTATTTAAATACCCATAGCTTGCTTACTGATTACCAATCTGGTTTCCTCGGAATCATAGTTGCGTTACATATCTTGTGGAAGTGAGTGAAAATATACGCCAGGGATTAGAAAATGGCTATATTAATTTCTTGGTGCTTCTGGATCATTCTAAGGCATTCGATACAGTTGATCATTATATACTTATCAAAAAACTGAAACATTTTTTTAAATTTTCAAATATGTCAACTAAACTTGTATCATCATATCTTACAGATCGAACCCAATCGGTAGTTGTGAACGATACTTGGTCTGATAGCTTGCCTGTTAGTCGTGGGGTACTTCAGTGTTCTATTTTAGGGCCACTATTATTTTCCATTTATGCAAACGATCTGTCAAAACAACTGTCAAAATGCAGAATTCACTCATATGCAGGTGAAGTGCAGATTACGTTAAGCAGCCCAGTCGAAAATATTGCTTTAGGTATATCCAATCTAAACGAAGATTTAAAAATGTCTATCTCTAGGCTTGTGCAAACGGACTCTGAATCCTGGATATCTAAATGTAAAAGATCAATACAAATTGAGATCGTCAACTCAGCGAGAAATCTTGGGATAGTTTTTAACAGCAACTTGACATGGGCCGACCACATAAATTCTTCGGTTGGTCAATCGTATGTAAAGCTAAGAGCTCTCTGGCTGACACAATATTTCACTCCATTGAGAATAAGGATCTTGCTTGCTAAGACATATCTGATTCCCTATCTGCTATATGGTTGTGAATTATTTGGGAACTGTGACTCAGTTAGCAGGAGAAAACTGTATGTTTTATATAATAACATTATTTTAAGTTTTCAAACTCGTTAATGTCAACCTGTGTAGAACCGAGTCCAGATCTCGAATACGGTGATGGATGCTAGGTCCAACCTGTCGCATCGAGGAATCTAATAAGGTCACCTGGAGCTATACCTGATAGCTCCGAAAGGTCGGATATTATACTTCTGGCTAAGATCTTGTGTATCGTATGGTGCAATGCCTGGCATTCAAAAAGGAAGTGATAAACTGTCTCTTCTTTGCTCTGATCCCGGCAGCTGCGACAGAATGCATTATTGGAGAGACCTATCCTACCAGCACGTCTGCCTATTACTCAGTGTCCCTTCACTACTGCGACGAGTCTTGAGATGTCCCTACGGTTCCTTTTGATCAGCTGTACTGTTCTTCTGTCGTCGTAGCAGGGCCGCATACTTCTAGCCACCTGTCTGCAGCCTTCTGCTGGTAGTGGCTCTGAATGCCACATCTCATAGCGCCATACGGCATGGCCACCGATGCAGCGGTGGAGACGTCCGTAGCAGATGCAGCCCTAGCTAGATCGTCCGCCTGTTCGTTTCCAGGGAAGTTACTATATTCGGGAACCCAGATGAGGGTAGTGTCAGTCTGATATCCCAATCTGGATAGAAGCTCCCTGCATTGAGCTACTAAGGTAGAGGAAGTAGTGAATAACCTCAGAGACAGGAGTGCCGCCTGTCTGTCGACAAAGATGCCAACTCTACCCTGAACACCCCTGTCAGTCAGTAACCTGGCCGCCTCCCTGAAATACACTAGATTCATCAGAGAGTCGGAGCGAAAGTCTTGTTCCAAGGTCCCTTGAGTATACCCCTGAACCTACACCACAGATCATTCTTGATCCATCAGTATACATTCTGCAGTCAAAGTCACTTTCTATGTTTCGCCCTCTCCACTCCCGCCTGGATGGAATGAGAACTTCGTAAGTAATATTGAAGTCCAAGTGGGGTACCATATAATCAGTGGGCTTCCTCAGTGTCGGTGGTAACTAACCTGGGATCCTTGCGTGGCCATAGTCCCTTGACCCCCATTTCCCAGATGCCGCTAGTCTCACCGCACTGCCCGGGGATGCACCCAGTACATAAAGATCAATCGGAATTAGGTTTAGTATAGCATTCAGAGCCTCTGAGGGGCTAGTACGTAGACAACCAGTAATCCCGATGCAGGCAGATCTCTGTATCCTGTATAGTTGAGCTACCACATATTTCTTAGTTGTGGCAGGCCACCATGCTAAAGATCCATAAGTCAATATAGGGTGTACAATTGCTGTGTACGTCCATTTAAGCATGGTGGGTGTTAAACCCCATCTGGAACCAAACATCCTCCTGCAGGAGTAATAGGCAACTGTTGCCTTCTTAACCCTATGTAGAACATTCGGTTTCCACGATAGTTTTGCGTCCAGGATAACTCCTAGATATTTTGTATTGTCCGAAAGAGACAGTTCCAGATTATTCGGCCGAGGTAGTCTAACGCCTTGAATTTTGGTCTTTGTAGTAAATAGTACCAGTTATGTTTTGCTTGGGTTTACTCCTAGACCATATCCTGTAGCCCATTTACTGAGTATACCCAAGGCATTAGACATTATATCGTTAATAACGTCCGTAAACATCCCAGATACCATTATTTCTACATCGTCCGCGTAAGCCACGACTTTAACTCCATCAGCATCTAGTCTGTGAATAATCGTGTTAATAACGAGAAGCCAGAGCAGAGGTGAGATCACACCGCCCTGTCGGGTTCCTCTACACGCCCATCGCGACATCTCGCTGGTGCCCAGTTTCGCAGTGACATTCCCTGCCTTCAACATAGTTATAATCCAGTTGCTGATGTATTCCTCAACATCGACATCCCGGAGAGACTGTTCTATGGCTGCCACTGATACATTATTAAAGGCACCTTCTATGTCTGGGAAGGCAGCCAGGGTATATTGTTTGTTCTCAAGAGATCTCTCCACGAATCTTGCCAACTCATGTAGTGCAGTTTCAGTGGAGTGTCCCTTAAGGTAGGCATATTGACTAGCTGCGAGAATTGACGATCCTTCCAGTCGAAGCCTAATATGGGTGTCTTAATCTTTCCAGCGTCTTAACCAAGAAAGATGAAAGGCTGATTGGTCTGAAGTCCTTCGCATCCTCGTGACTTCTTCTTCCAATCTTCGGAATGAAGACTACTCTTATTTTCCTCCAGCTGGTCGGAACACAGTCAAGTATAAGGCAGAGTTTGTAGAACCTAAAAAGCCAGGGAATGACAGAGCCCTTCGCACTCTATAGCATATTTGGAATGATGCCATCAGGACCCGGCGATTTAAATGGAGAGAAGCTGTCGATTGCCCATGAGATTCTCTCTGGGGATAAGAAATCCGTATCGGCAGCATGTTGATTCCCACTATCTGACCTGATTCCACTGACTTTGTCATTACAGCCTGGAAAGTGGGTGTTGAAAAGAATGCCTAGGTATTCCGCCGAGGAATCTGTCCATGAACCATCCCCTCTCTTAATGAAGGTCGGACAGGTGTGGCTCATGGTCAGAGCCCTACTTAGTCTTGCCGAATTTCTAGTTTTATCTATTGACTTACAGAAATTTCTCCACGAGTTTCTTTTGGCGACTTTTATAGCCTTCTTATATATAGCTAGCTTGTCGCTATAAGGCTGCCATATTTTGCTTCCATAGCAAGTGTTGAAGGCACTACGTGCCTCCTTACCTAGCCTAGAGAGTTCCGCGCTCCACCACGGAGGATAACTCTTATTAGTCTTTGTTAAGGGGCACTAAATCTCGAAGGCCTCGGTAGTAGCCTTGTTGAACAACCGTACATTTTGTTCCAATCCATCAATCGTATTCTCGATTTCTGGGACTCTTCCAAGTTTTTGCTTTAGAATCCCACTAAACCTATACCAATCTGTCCTTCTCGGGTTTCTAAAGCATTGTTTCCCATTATTCGGTGCCGTAACTTCGAAGAGTATCCAGCAGTGATCAGAGAAAGATCATTTATTGGGTACCCTCCACTTGTCAATCGAAAACCTAAATTTGTCATTTACAAGGGTAATGTCCAGAACCTCTTCCCACCCACTAAGCCTGTCCGAACTCGGAAAGATGAAAGTCGGTGAAGTACCGGAGTTACATATGGTAAGTTTGTTAAAGTTTATTAATAGGATATGCTCACCTCTGTCGTTGATTTCACTACTGCCCCATATTGTATGTCTAGCGTTGGCGTCACAACAAAGTATGACATCTTCATCGGCACCAATAGATCACATGAAAGCTTTCACTTCATCTGGTGGTGCTGCTTTGTTGTGTGCCATGTAGCATGATGCGATTAGGAGGCTCCTACCATCTGTTGGCTCCTCTGTGCTGAACTGTGTACAAAAGATTTTGATGTGTTTTTTGGCAATTATACATGATCTGGGCTTACCATAACTTCTAGAATATAGTATGTTGTATGTGGACCTCGGGAACCCCTTAATCTCGGAGTTTGCTACCCATGGTTCCTGAACCATACATATGTCTATGTTTTCCTCGGCCGAGATAACCACTAAGTTACCTGTTGCACATTTCGGGTGCATCAGATTTATTTGGGCGATCTTTAGAGCCATGGTGTGGGAGTCTTAATTCTCCGAGAGCTGCATTCCTCCCAGAAGGTTGTTGGCAGTCTCGACAACGTCGACATCCGACTTGCTTGCGCGAGATACTTTTACCTTGGCGTCCCTAGCCCCGAAAAAGAGTTTGGAGCCTGCTTTCTCGAGTGCCTCTGCTCCAGACTCTGAAATGGGGAGGATTAGGCAGGTACCACTGCTGCCATGATCCTCCGTGCAGATAAGCGACCACTTATCCATTGGAATGCTGGAGTTTTGGAGCTTCACACACTCCAGCATTTTGCCGCCGTCGTTGCTTGGTTTTGGTAACCAAATCCTTGCACGCGATCTCATCGGTATTTCCTCTGCAGGGATGAGTTTTAGGCTTAACGCATCCCAAGTCTCGCTGATCCGTCGCTGAGGAATTCCTTTGAAAATGCGTCCAAGCACTTGATCACCCTGTACCACCGGTGTATCTCACCGGAGTCGAAGCGAGGGGCCGGCTTATCCTTATTGGAGAGGACGTAGTCCATTACGAGCTCAGCCAATTTGGATTCGATGGCCCCCACTCCGTTGTTACAGGGAGAGTCTTCCCACTCTTATTGTTCGTCAGAGCCAAAAGAAGGATATCTTTAATTACTTCGTTAAAGGGACTTCTCGTGGATGAAGATGATGCTGGTTGAAGCGTGGATGGCTTTTGCTGAACCTTCCTCTTTTTTGATGCGTGACCGCTCGCTGTCTGAGATCGGTTTCTCTTAGCAACTTTTTGACCTTCTTTTTGCTGGGATCTCGGTGTCGTACCAGACGTACTTGGTAGAGAATCCATAAACTTATGATATTCATCCACCACGGCCTGATATCTCACCTTATCCTCAGCATCATGCGGATGAGTTATTCCGTTCGCAGCATTCTTGGCGATCCTGTCAAGATTGAATACGGCTTAAAGTACCTCGTTTTAAGGAGTTTTTTCTGGCTCCTTTTTTTGGGGTTCCCCTTGAACCGGTTATCAGCCTCGATTACTGGTGGTGGGTGCTAAGCATGTGTACTCTTTGCCTTCTGAAAGGCAACTGAATTAAATGAGCATAAAGACGAGGTGGGTGTCGCCAATAAGCAATTGCACTATGAAACGAGCATCACTGGTGTAGACCTGACTTGAAGGACATGGAAAAGTTAAAGGATTTAGCAGTATTCGATCCTTTGGTGCAAGTCATACATTTTAAAATTATTGAAACTAAGCAAACAGTTTTTCTCAAAACTAATAAAAGACGCTACCAAGCAAAAATTTCACTACCAAACAGAAATTTTAATTTTGAATAGTAAGCATATCGGACATAAGAAAGTTAAATTTTATGTATAATTATATATAATAAGTATGTACGTACATAAATACTTCATGGGTATTGGGGACAATTTCCTTACAGACTATTTAAGCAGAATAGTATATAAATCAATAAATTAATACAAATTAAATATTGCGCTATTTATAGAACATAGCAAAAGTCAATGATTAAAAAAACATATGACGTTACGTTTGATGATACAAAAGTTCTGCGAAAAACCTATAAAATGATACATTTCATTAAAGCAAGTACATAGTTTTCTAAGAGGATCTGACATATCATAGTTAGTACGACAAGCTCCAACATAGAGTGGGTTAAAAGAACGAAGTGAACGTTGAGGAATATTGAAACATACGTTGCTCAGTAAAAAATTCGGAGTTGATGTTACCACTGAAAATATTTACCATAAAAAGGTGTTGAGCATTGTTCTCTTGCTCTTTAAAGTAGGAAGATTAATTTCAGCTAGTCTCGTAGAGTATGATGGAAGTGCCATCCGATTTCTATAAACGTTTCTTAGGCAGAAAATTAGAGATTGTTTTTGAACGGATTCAAGACGTTCAATATGAACGTTATACAGTGGATCTCAAATTATGCTACCATATTCTAAAATTGGCCGAACTAATGCAATGTAACGTGCAGTTGCAAATACCCTCACCCAATACCACCAGTAAAGTATGCTGGTTACTGTATTTATTGCATGTACTCACAATAAAACGCATTGCTTAGCAATACTGCATGCACAAGAACAAGTACACTTACCTAATAACAACCAGCACAAAACAAGTAACACATGCACGCACATACATACATAACAACAACCAAGCAAATAACATTGCTAACCAGCACAAAACAAGAAAACACATGCACGCTCATACAAAATACATAACAACAAGCAAGCAAATGTAAGTAAACAAAACATAACATTGCTAATAATTCTCAGTGGCTTCATATGATAACAAGGATAAGTAGACAAGGTTTGCACACATTCGGGGAGCAATTAACGATATCGTACGAACCATAATTACAAGAACAATATTCTTGAATTGTCGTCCGAGAGCTTTACCGATTCTTGTTCAAGTACTAATATTTAACCAAATTAGTTCGTAGTTCGTAGTGTTGCCGATTACAAGCCTCCGAATACTCTTGTAGTCGTACTAATCCGTAGCCGAGCTCAAGCCTCCGAGTACTCTTGAGTTCGTAGTTTTGCCGATTACAAGCCTCCGAATACTCTTGTAATCGTATTAACCCGTAGCCGAGCTCAAGCCTCCGAATACTCTTGAGTTCGTAGTTTTGCCGATTTCAAGCCTCCGAATACTCTTGTAATCGTACTAACCCGTAGCCGAGCTCAAGCCTCCGAATACTCTTGAGTTCGTAGTTTTGCCGATTTTAAGCCTCCGAATACTCTTGTAATCGTACTAATTCGTAGACGAGCTCAAGCCCCCAGATACTCTTGAGTTCTTGCCTTCACTAATTAATAACCCGAACGATTACCGATACCGTCCGAACCGAGGACGAATATTATCCTAATAAGCACCAGAGCAGTGTCGCGAAGACACCACCGCATCACCGATAACTTCAATCTAACCGAATAGCTTTAAGATAATCTAAGTAGTTAAGTTTCGTTTCAATAAACATTTTGTTCCCGAATATATACATCACCTAAAATATTCGTGTTTTTTTATTTTCAAAGGAAGTAGACCTTTGATACGAACCTGGAGCGACTGAGTCATACCTCAGCTAGAAAAATAAACTACGTTACAATGGCGCCCGAGCAGGGACTTGATTCAAAAGCCGAAACCAGTGGTAAAACCTTAACTACAGCCACCAACGGATTTGAATCAAGTCAGGAACAAAGAAACGAAACTTTACTACAAACTGATTCACTTAGCTGGGTTTATCTTCTTCGGAAAGATAAATTAGTAGAAGTCTGCCGAGAACATGGTAATCCGATTACCGACGCGGCGACTATGAACCAGCTTCGGAAACAACTAAGCGAGTTAATACTAGCGAAATGTCAACATAAATCATCGGATAATATTTTGCGCACACTGGAGGCAGAGGTGTTGGCGGAAGATCGCGAGTACGTCACCGAAAGCCAAACATCAATATCAGTTCCACCTCGCAATCATCCTGGAGCCATGAGCTCATCCGCAAACGATGCGGAAGTTGTGGCAACGATCCGCAGGTGGAAATTAAGTTACAGTGGCGGTGATAATTTAACGGAGTTTCTCGAACGCCTCGAAGAGCTAGCAGAGTGTTACGGATATCACCATAGGCAGCTGCTTTTCTCACTGCTAGAAATCCTGGAGGACAAGGCGTTGCAATGGTACCGTATTAAAAGGGATCAAATAACGTCTTGGAAAGACTTTAAAGAACAAGCTATACAGTTCTTCCTACCCAAGCGATACCTTGCCCAATTAGAGGAGAATATTTACCACCGAAAACAAGGACTTCGTGAGAAAGCCAAAGACTACATTCTGTCGTTACAAGCCCTAATTCGACAACATCCCGATCTCAAGAAACGCGACCATATCGACCGCATCTATGATGGATTACGATATGATCACAAGTTATATATTCGCCGAGAAGACTTCAGCACTATAGATGAGCTAGTCGAGCTCACTGACGAGTATGACATACTCCGGCGAGAAGAGGCGAGACAGGGAAGACCACAACCGAGCCATTACATGGACCAAACGACAGGTTCAGCAGTATACAAGCTCGAGACACACTGCTGGCGTTGCAAACAACCTGGCCATCATAGCCGGAACTGTACTAATACTCCTCTATTATTCTGTTCGCACTGTGGCCAGGACAGCGTTATGTCACGAAATTGCCGATGTACGTCACCCGAACCAAGTATTGGTAATCGCTACTTTATTACCGTAAAAATATGCAATACTCCGATACGAGCGCTCATAGACACCGGTTCTACGCTAACCTGTATTGGAAAAAGAGTACGAAAATTGTTGGAAGCTCACAAAGTCCGACCAAGAAACTACCAGCGGGCGATGCAACTTGGTGATAGCTCCTGTATTTCATCCGTTAAGGTCTACCCCATCGCTATTAGCGTTAATGGATCGACCACCGAACTCTTAGCATCCGCATTGGATAATCTAGCCCAACCCGTTATCCTTGGTATGGACTTTCTACGAAGCCGCAAGGCCACTTTATCACTTGAAGGGATGGAGATAAAAGCTTCCGCATTTCCCCAAAAAACTTCCCTCGATGCTTTGCACCAACTTAGTCAGATTGACAACTTAACGAGTCGACAAGAGGAGAAATGGGAGACCACGTTAGCCATGGCCAGGAAGTCGGTGGAACCAATTACTAGGCCATCACATATAGGCAAAACTGTGATTCGCATGAAGCGCAATAGTCCTAATCAACTTAAATCTAGAAAAGGACCACCAAAACACCGTCAACCGATCAGTATTAAGCGCAAACCGACAAGACCGATATCACCAGAGAAGATAAAGGACTGCTTACGAACACCGTGTATGCCCAAGCACGTGGCTGCATATGTGGCGCCACCCGAAGCCCGACCGATAATCTTAACAGTAAAAAGATTTCCGATTGCTAAATGCTCCAATCAGAAAGCCAATATTGTGGCACAAAAGAGAATGGCAACAAATAAGAAAGCCTACTCCAATCCATGCGATGAAAAATATAAACCAGTCCAGTCAACCACCGCCGTCAGCACCCTTATCATCCCCCAAATTAACAATAACGATGCACATCACAGTCAATACCGAACCCCGCATGCAACCACTAACACCCAATGCGAAATCCACGAAGCAAAAAAAAAAAAAAAAAAAACGCAGCTCGAAATGGGTTGGGAAAAAAAAATTACGTCCGAAGCCTAAGCACTCCAGACATCTGCAATTGCTTACATGGTGCTCTTACCCAGGATACCTAAATCGCATTTTGTTTTCCCAAAGTAGGAAGGGAATGTAACGTGCCGTTACAAATACCCTCACCCAATACCACCAGTAAAGTATGCTGGTTAGTGTATTTATTGCATGTACTCACAATAAAACGCATTGCTTAGCAATACTGCATGCACAAGAACAAGTACACTTACCTAATAACAACCAGCACAAAACAAGTAACACAAGAAAACACATGCACGCACATACATACATAACAACAACCAAGCAAATAACATTGCTAACCAGCACAAAACAAGAAAACACATGCACGCTCATACAAAATATATAACAACAAACAAGCAAATGTAAGTAAACAAAACATAACATTGCTAATAATTCTCAGTGGCTTCTTATGATAACAAGGATAAGTAGATATCGTACGAACGATAATTACAAGAACAATATTCCTGAATTGTTGTCCGAGAGCTTTACCGATTCCTGTTCAAGTACTAATATTTAACCAAATTAGTTCGTAGTGTTGCCGATTACAAGCCTCCGAATACTCTTGTAGTCGTACTAATCCGTAGCCGAGCTCAAGCCTCCGAATACTCTTGAGTTCGTAGTGTTGCCGATTACAAGCCTCCGAATACTCTTGTAGTCGTACTAATCCGTAGCCGAGCTCAAGCCTCCGAATACTCTTGAGTTCGTAGTTTTGCCGATTGCAAGCCTCCGAATACTCTTGTAATCGTACTAACCCGTAGCCGAGCTCAAGGCTCCGAATACTCTTGAGTTCGTAGTTTTGCCGATTACAAGCCTCCGAATACTCTTGTAATCGTACTAACCCGTAGCCGAGCTCAAGCCTCCGAATACTCTTGAGAACGTAGTTTTGCCGATTATAAGCCTCCGAATACTCTTGTAATCTTACTAATTCGTAGACGAGCTCAAGCCCCCAGATACTCTTGAGTTCTTGCCTTCACTAATTAATAACCCCAACGATTACCGACACCGTCAGAGCCGAAGACGAATACTATCCGAATAGGCACCAGAGCCCAGCAGACCGTAGCCGATCCGTACCGAATATTACTGAGTTCGTGCCTTCACCAATTACTAAGCCGAACGATTACCGATACCGTCCGAGCCGAGGACGAATACTATCCGAATAAGCACCAGAGCCCGAAAAACCGTAGTCGATCCGTACCGAATACTACCGAGTTCGTGCCGTCGCCAATTACTAAACCGAACAATTACCGAGCCCGAACCGAGGACGAATATTATCCTAATAAGCACCAGAGCAGTGTCGCGAAGACACCACCGCATCACCGATAACTTCAATCTAACCCAATAGCTTTAAGATAATCTAAGTAGTTAAGTTTCGTTTCAATAAACATTTTGTTCCCGAATATATACATCACCTAAAATATTCGTGTTTTTTTATTGTCAAAAGAAGTAGACCTTTGATACGAACCTGGAGCGACTGAGTCATACCTCAGCTGGAAAAATAAACTACGTTACAGCAATATACAATGTTTTAGTGACATAAGGATCATTAAACTGTTTTGCCCATCTGTTAATGAATCCAAGGATACTTTGGGATTTATTAACAGTCATAGTAATGTGTTGGACAAAATTAAGTTTACTTTCGAGTAAAATTCCCAAATCCATAACTTCATGAAGCGTTTTTATATTATAACCATCAAGGTTATAGTTGTGAACAGGGTTGTGTGATCTTGAAAATTGCATATGATTACATTTGTTCAAGTTTAATTGCATTAAGTTTAGTTTATACCAAATATAAAAATTGTTTAAATCATTCTGCAAGAACTGTTGATCAGATGACTGTTTTATTTCGCACCATATTTTTACGTCGTCCGCATACATCAATATATTACAGTATTTTACTGCTTCTGGTAGGTCATTGATGAACAGAGGGAAAAGAATTGGACCAAGGTGACTACCCTGCGGAACACCAGAGATTACTGAAATGTCCCTTGAAACTGCAGCTTTAAATTTTACCTATTGTGTCCTGTTTAACAAATAAGATTTAATCCAGCATAATAAATTATTATTAAAACCCATTTTGTCTAATTTATTTAAAAGCAGCGCATGATTAATTTTGTCAAATACCTTGCTGAAATCAGTGTAGATGACATCCGTGTGATAACCTTTCGCGAAAGCGGCATTCACTAAAGTTGTTAACTGGAGAATATTAGTTATAGTAGAAAAACCTTTACGAAAACCATGTTGAAGTGATGATAATAAGGAAGAAATTTGATGATTAAGACTATCCACCATACATTTTTCAAAATGTTTTGGAATTACACTCAGTTTCGCTATTCCTCTGTAATTGCTTATTTCAGATTTATTTCCTGCTTTCAACAGTGGTATAATATAAGACTTTTTCCAAATATCTGGAAAATGACCACAATTGATTAATATTATAGACAATGGAGTTAGTAAGGCAGAAGCACAGTTAATTATGACGCAACTTGGAATGCCATCAGGACCACTAATATGTGACGATTTAACACTTTTTAAATAATTTAAAATATGGGAGGTAGTGATATTAAATGTATGTATATTATTATGAGCAGCTATTTTGTAAGGGTAGATAGTATTAGCATCGAACACAGCATCAGAGTATGTGGAAGCAAAAAAGTCAGCAAACATATTACAAATTTCCAAATCATCACTAGTCTCAGAGCATAAAAATTTCATGACCTTATGAAAGCCAGTTGATTTCCTTTTAGTATTAAAAAACTTAAAGAACGTTTTAGGATCTTGAACAAGGTTGCGCTTAACGACAATGATGTAATCATTGTAAAGTTGAGTGTTGAGAAGATTGTATTCTGCACGAAGAACGGAATACTTAGAGTAGAAAAAAAACGATCCATATTGTTTAAACATTTTGAAGTATTTATTTTTTAAGTTTTTTAAAGTGGAAAATTGCTTGGGGTTCCAGGGTGGGCCAGAATTGTTTCGTGGTACATATTTAGGGATGCATTCATCCATATATTCCAAAATAGTTTTATAAAAAGAATTAACCATAACATCAATTGAAAATGACGATCCTTTAGTAGTTGACAATAATTCAATCCAATTTGTATTTACCAGATGATTATTAAGATCATTATAATTAGATCTATGATAACAGAAAACTTTTTCTTTATGAACAGAGTTTCTAGCTGGAAAAATAGGAGATATGTTGCAGCTTATTTCAATTGTGGGATGGTAACGGTCCTCAGGCATACTAACGGAATAAGCTTGGCTTACAATGCATTCTTTAGGCTCATTAACAAATACCAAGTCCAAAATTTTTCCATATAAAATTAAAAGTTCCGTTAATTTGATGCAAATATAAATCTGATAAACTGTTGAAAATTTCATCAGCCGTATCACCAGTACGGGTAGGTATATAAAAGCTATGTTCAGGTGAAAGTTTCCATGTGATGCTAGGTAGATTAAAATCGCCAAACACAAAGATTAAATCAGTACACTTTAGCTTTAAAGTCACAGTTTTAATGGCATCAATATGAAATTTATAAATACTTAAGTCAGAATGAGGTGGAATTTACGAACATGTTATATAAGCTTTAATATGGTTTATCTTTACGACTGCCGCAATGAATTCAATATTATAAGGTAAATCGATTTTAATATCCTCCATAGGGAATAGGGTTGAGATAGCAATTAGTACTGCACCACCCGTTGTGGTTGTAATTCTATCACGACGAAATATATGAAAATTATTACAAATAAGTATTGTTCAGCCAGGTTTCAGTGAATATATATACATGATGAGTAAAGTTAAAGCTTTGCAAATATAAGTTGTTAAGTTTCGTTTTAAGTCCACGAACATTCTGATAAGTAATGAGGAGTCGGTTATCAGAAAAGTTACTTAGTTTTTTTGGGTAGTCGGAACCCGTGCAGGAAGGTGAGCAATATTTTGCTTATCCTTAAATACATACTCCCGTACTAAGACATGAGGAGGCCAAAATGTTTGATCAAGTACTTGACAAAAACCATCAAACGGTATGGTGATTTTAAAAGACGTAATACTTCTCTCCTGCGAATAAGAATATTTATGTACATTAATATTAGAGTTAATATTGAGCTTTAATTTTATATAATAATCTATATCTTCTGCTGATGTATCAGATTGCAAAACGAGTAAATTTAAAATGTTTAACTGTATTTTGGCAGGGTCGCTCTTTCAAGGGCAGGGGGGAGACACTTCACCTTTGTCATAAAACTCTTAAAAATAATTGGTTGGGATAATTATATACAAAATTTAAATTTTTTTTATAGGGTCATATAGGGGGCAAAGCTGGAGGAGGGGGTAGGGCGTAGTAGTACCAAGTTACGTCCCAGCTTCGCCATTAAAGCTTAAAAACGTTATTTTTAAGGAATGTAGGATTAAGTAAAACAATTTGTTACATTTTTCCACTATTTTTGCCACTTAAGGTTGCGGGATCCAAAAATTTATTTTTTTGATTTTATGGCTCTAAGTTTAAGGTGTTGGACGACCCTCTTTGACATAAAAATAAATCATTTGCTTAGCAAAATTACAAAAAAACGTTAGATATTATGTTGTTTTTAGCTGTTGGTTTAGTTCTTCTTAGGGAAACTTTTTTCACTCTTGCCCGATTTAGCCCATCTCCGAACTATACCTGTGCTATCTTTCAAGATATATTTATACCAAATTTCAAGATATATTTATACCTCTTTTCGTTTGAGCTGAATCGTGATTTCCACAGACGGACGGACGGACATGCTCAGAACGTCTTAGGTTTCATCACTGCTGTTGGCTGAAGTAGTAGAACACGAGACTATGAAGCGGAGGGTCTTGAGTTCGAGCCCGCGCTGAGTCATTAAATATTGTGTTGAATTCTTCTGATCAGCATTAGTGCGTGGTTGTGTTAGTTGTTGCCCGCCTGTTTCAATGATGAAGGCATATTCACTGGTCACTGAACATAATTGGCAGTGACTGACACTATCATGTACTAAAAGCAGAGTAACAGTACCCACCTTCGTCGGCCCTGCAGCAAAAATTAGCCTGTGTAGTAAAAAGGTTGAAATAGCTACAAAAAACTGTATATCGTCTCATCTTTCCCAATCTGTTCCCTCAATACTATCCTCTCGTTTTCAGTTCCGGCGCAATGCATTGCATATGTATGGGTCATCGCCTGAGTGCTGGTCCTACTCCTAAGAAAAAAGAAACCGATAACATCATTTCGATTTTTTAATTAAACCAACTTTCTGTTTTGACAAAAAAGAAAGAAAAAAGAATGACATCTGCAAAGGGTATTTAAGATTCGGCGCAGCCGAATTTATTTATACTAAATTCGCAATTATCATAGTCGGTATTATGACCAATCGCCGTCAAGTTCACTTCCATCTACCGATATTTGACGCAGCCATTTTAGTGACTGTGCTTCAAAAGTGGTCATTTAAAAACTAACGTAAATTCCAATTTTTAGTAAAATATAAGTAAAAAATTTACCAATGAATATTTACAAAAAAATTACCTTTATTGGTAAACTTCGCCTTACAGGCGGCACACTTACGTATACATATGTAGTTATATCAGCAACATAAAAGGCTAGAACAAAACACGTCAATGCACAAGCTCGAACAGCACTACGAGTAAATGATAAGGAAATATCTTAAAAATGAAAAACTGATTCGCCTTCCATTCGATGTTTACCATTCTAGGGTTATATGTATATATTTGTTTCCTTCTGTTCATTTGCCATATGTTAGGTTTTGTTTTTACAGAGAAATATCTATCAAGTAATAAATTGCAGTTAGCCAGTAAATGAATTCTCACTTTACTCTCTCAGTTTGCCCTCTAATTTGCTGCATTATAATTATATTCTGATAATTTAAAGCCTAAGGTCTCTTTATTTTTAATTAAACATTAAAAAGGCTTAAAAATATAAGAATATAATAATAATTTCAAAGATGTCAAGAACCCAGAAGATTTTTTGCTGGATTATAAGTACACATAAAGACGAACTAATAAAGGGTAGCCTTGACAGCTGATTTCCCTTTTTTGTTTATCATTCGGACCGGCACTCCGTGAATGACCCCTACATATGCAATGCATTGCTCCGCAACTAGAAAAAATGGGATAGCAATGAAAAGACAGATAAAGATAGAATCAATCGTCTTTTAGATTTTTTTGGTTTTTAATACCAATTTATTTCTTCCTGATGTATAAAGTAGGTATAATTCATCATGAGAATCAAAAATAACAAATTATATGGTTACTTTTATGAATCAGGAAATGTCGATATTCCAACCCTGATATTGGATTTTTAATTATTTAAGTTTTCAGTACCAATTTTACTATAAAATTTCGATTTTCCAACCCTGGAACCGAATTTTTAATACCAAATTAATTCTTCCTGAAGTATAAAATAGGTTTAAGTCACTAAAAAAACAAAATTTTGAATTTATGTGGGTACTTTTATGTACCAGAAATATTTAGATTTTCCAACTCTGGAAGCGAATTTTTATTTTTTACCAATGCAATTCTTAGTGAATTTTTAAACTTTTTGGTCACTTTATGGTACATGAACATAAAATATTTCATTTGTCCAACCCTGGAATCGAAATTTTGATTTTTTAAGATTTTAATACCAATTTTGTTCTTCCTGAATTATAAAATAGTTTTAATTAGCAAAAACAACAACGTCAATTGACACTTTTGTCACTTTTATGCATAGAGAATATTTCAATTTCCCAACCGTGGAAACGAAATTTTAATTTTGTTTAATGCAACTCTTAATGATGTGGTTCCTGCAACTCTTAATAATGAGGTTTATTTAAGAAAAACTTAAAATTTGCAACAATTTTGGTCACTTTCATGTACTACAAAATATTGCAGTTATCCAACCATGGAATCGAAATTTTGATTTGTTTTAATATAAGATACCAATCCTGAATAAAAAAATAGTTTAAAAGCGACGTTAGTTGGCTTTTTGGTTACTTTTATGTATAAAAAAATTTCAATATCCCATCCCAGGGAGCGAAGTTTTAATTTTTGTCTTCTTCTTTTTACCAATGCTAGTTTTCATTGCTTATAAAGTAGTTTTATTTACAAAAATCTTAAAGTTAACAAAAATTTTTGTCACTTTCATGTTCTGCAATATATTGCATGTACCAAAAAAACTTTCAATTTTCCAGCTCTGAAATTGAAATTTAATTTTTTTTTTGCTTTTTTATAAATGCGACTCTTCATGAGGTATAAAGTAGTTTTATTGAAGACACATTTTAAATTTTTAACCATTTTGGTTACTTTTATGTGTAAAAAGTTTCAATTTCCCACCACTGGAAGCGAAATTTTAATTTTTCAATTTTTTTATCAATGCAGATCTTCATAAAGTATAGAGTGATTTTATTTAAGAGAAACTCAAAATTTACAGCAATGTTGGTTATAACATGTACAACAAAATATTGCATGTACTGAAAAAAACATTAATTTTCCCAACCCTGGAAGCGAAATTTTATTTTTTATCAGTTCAAGTCTTCTGGAGGTACAAAGTAGTATTATTTAAGAAAAATTTAAATTTTGGCCACTTTCATGTACTACAAAATATTGCACTTGTCTAACCCTGGATTCGAAATTTTGATTTTTTTTTGTCAACCAATGCAAACGTATAAAGAGGTTTTGTTAAAGAAAAACTTGATTTTAATTTAATTACTACATGTACTACAAAAGACGGAATGGGCCGAAAAAAAAAATTATTTCCCATCCCTGAAAGAAAATTTAAATTTTTTTAGTTTTTAATTAACCATTGAAGCTTCCCAAAGCAAACATTAAAAAAAATTGATTTTTGGTATAAATTTTTCGTCGAGAAATAGGTGTAGCTTTCCAGCTCTGGAATCGTACATCAGATCTTTCTGAATTTCAATATTCTCTATTTAAGTTCATTTTCAATCCAACGGTCCAAGAACGAAGTCTCTAGCTCTTCTGGGGGCTTGGGAAAACCGATTTCACGTACAGAAAGTCAGACAACGCTCAATCGTCATCGCCATTCATAAGGACCCAGAATATATATACTTTATGGGGTCCCATGTGAATATCGTAGAAATTACACACGGAATGACAAACCTATATATACTCTTTCACTTTTTTGTGAAGGGTATAAAAAAAATTTGCAGTTTCGCAGATTTGAACTCATAGCCTGTAGAGAAAATTAACATCCTGTAATACAATTTACATAAATAAAAAGTTCATTATTAAAATAGAAATTCATACATAATTAACTTTTTGTTTGTTTGTAAATCAAACCTATTTCATTCTTTGAGAAGCCTCAATTGTCTATTATGAACTAAAAAAATAAAAAAAAATTTTCTGTGAAATTAAAGGTTTTTTGTATGGCACATGCAGTACTTTGTAGTATATGTAATAACTAAAATGGTTAAAATAATAAAATCGTTTTTTACATCTTAAGGATTTGCATAAAGATTTTCCAGGGGTGGTAAATTGAAATTTTTTTTATACATAAAAGAAACCAAAAAGGCAACTGAAGATGCTTTTTTTGCTAACTAAAACTATTTTATAATTTAGGAAGAACAGAATTGGTATAGAATATTAAAAAAAAAATTAATTTCGAATCCTGGGTTGGACAAGTGCAAATAAGTGAAAGTGGCCAAAATGGTTAACAATTTAAAATTTTTTTAAATAAAACTACTTTATACCTCATGAAGAATTGCACTGAGAAAAACAAAAAAAATTAAATTGAATTAAGATTTTATAGGCTAATTGTTCGAAATTTTAATTTAAATCTTAGAAGGACATGATAAATATTCCTATGCACAGAGGTAAGTCAACATCAGTTTTTTGTTATTGAACTTACACAGCAGAGCAGTACAGCTGTTTTCGAAAGACGCAACCCTTTCATCACCAGTGCTCATGTTTATTGTGTTTGTCACCACTTATTAGGTGGCTTAGTTGAAATGATAACAGTTCCTATTTACACAAATTTTATTGTGAAAAAGGATACGAGAACTGTATCAACCTGATGTTAACATGTTATTGTTATAATACCCGTGTTACCGTTTGATTATTTTTCTTCATGTCCCATTTTTCTGAATTTTTGTTCCATCATACCTATGTCAAACTTTTTTGGTTTGAATTTTATACTTAAGTACATGCGAACGTTTTTTTTAAATTATTATTGGTAGCTCAACCCATAGCTTAAATTTGTATGTAGTAAGAATTTTTAACGAACATTTTATATTTTTATAGACTAATTGTTCGAAATTTTAATTTAAATCTAAGAAAGACATGATAAATTTTCCAAGGCACAAAGGCAAGTCAACATCAGTTTTTTGTTATATAATTAGCCTATAAAATCTTAATTCAATTTAATATAACAATATAAAATCGTCGTTAAAAATTCTTACTACAAAAAAAATTAAAATTTTCTTCAATGGTTGGGACAATGAAAGTTTTTTTTTGGTACATGCAATATTTTCTGGTATATGTAATAACCAAATTGGTTATAAATTTTGAGTTTTTCTTAAATAAAACCACTTATGAAGATTTGCACTCATAAAAAAATTAAAATTTCGCCTGCAGCGTTAGGAAATTGAAAATGTTTTTATAAGAAGGTAACTGACATTTTTTTTTTTTGCTAACTAAAACTATTTTATAATATAGGACGAACAAAATTGGTATCAAAAATTAAAAAAATCTAAATTTCGCGTCCAGGGATGGATAAGTGCAATATTTTACATGAAAGTGACCAAAATGGTTGCAAATTTTAAGTTTTTCTTATATAAAACGACTTTATACCTAGTGAAGCATTGGTAAAAATAAAGGAATATTTCGCTTCCAGGGATGGGAAATTGAAATTTTTTGTACATAAAAGTAACCAAAAAGGCAACTAGCGTCGGTTTTTTACTAATTAAAACTATTTTTTAATTCAGGAAAAACAAAATTGGTATCAAAAATTACCCAAAATCAAAATTTCGATTCAAGGGTTGGTGTACATGGAAGTGACTAAAGTGGTTACAAATTTTAAGTTTTTCTTAAATAAAACTATATAATGCCTCATTTTGAATTGCATTGGTAAAAAGAAAAATAAAATTAATTTCGTTTCCAGGGTTGGGAAATTGAAATATTTGTTATGCATAAAAGTAACTAACAAGGCAATTGACGTTGTTTTTGCAAATTAAAACTATTTTATAATTCAGGAAGAACAAAATTGTATTAAAATCTTAAAAAATCAATATTTCGATTCCAGGGTTGGACATATGATATATGTTATGGTACATGAAAGTGACCAAAAAGTTTAAAAATCTTAATGTTGTTGTCAACTAAGCTATGTTATACCTCACTAAGAATTACATTGGTAAAAAAATAAAAATTCGCTTCCAGAGTTGGAAAATCGAAATATTTTTGGTACATAAAAGTACTCACATAAATTCCAAATTTTGTGTTTTTATTAAATTAAACCTATTTTATACTTCAGGAAAAATTAAATTGGTATTAAAAAATTAAAAATTCGGTTCCAGAGGTGGAAAATCGAAATTTTTTGGTACATAAAAGTACACACATAAATTCCAAATTATGTTTTTTTAGTGAATTTCTTATACTTCGCTAAGAATTAAATTGGTATTAAAAATTTTTTAAATTAAAAATTCGGTTTCAGGGTTGGAAAATCGAAATTTTTTAGTACATAAAAGTAGCCATATAATTTTTGGTTTTTTTGTGAATAAAATTTTTTTATACTTCGAGAAAAGTTAAGTTGGTATTAAAAACCACAAAAATTACAAATCCAATTTCAGGGTAGGAATATCGAAATATTTTGATACATAAAAGTAACCATATAATTTGCTATTTTTGATTTTTATGATGAATTATACCCACTTTATATATCAGGAAGAAATAAATTGCTATTAAAAACCAAAAAATCTAAAAGACGTTTCTACGGTTGGACAATTAGAAATTTTTGGGGTACATGAAACGGATTTTTTTCGAAAAATTTAAACGCTTCCTTATATGTAAGAGTAACTGATAACAACATTTAGTTTTTTTCAATTAAACCTACTTTCTGTTTTAGAAAGAAAGAAAAAACAAATACATGTGTGAAGGATATTTAAGATTCGGCACTGCCGAATACAACACTTTTACTTGTTATATATCATAGTGGCATCACAAAAATTAAATGTTTACGTTGTAGCTGCTGCGTTCAAAATAACTAAGTAGCTGACTACACGGCGACAATTGCTGTTAGCGGCAGTTGTAAGCCATGTAGTCGGTGACCTGCTGCGATGAATGTGTTTAAAACATAACTCTGCTCTTAGTACATGATAGTGTATATCGCTGCCAGTTATTTTCAGTGACCAGAGCTATGCCTTCATCACTTAAACAGACTGACAAGAACTAACACAACCATGCACTAATTATGATCAGGAGAAATTGACAGAATATTCTTGACTGAGCGCGAGGTCGAACTATAGACACTCCGCTTCATTGTCTCGTGTTAACTACTTAAGCCAAAGCGCCCTCAGCTGCTTTAACCTTTAGCAAGTTTACTTGTGAAAATCTTTTTTTGAAACCCGCAAGAAGATAACTAAGTCTAATTCACTACTAAATGGCCTAATTTCAGAAAATGTCTATCAGCTGATACCAAGGCAAATATTCTGACTTGTCAAAATCTTCTTCTGCTCCTTTTACATTTATTCTGTGCGCCAAAAAGAAAAAAGCAAAAATTGTGAAATATTATTGAAAATTTAGTTAAAAACAATAATTTACAAGCTAAAAGATACTTAAAATTATTAAAAACAATAGTTTTTAATAATTTTAATTTTAATTTGCGCCTAACAATAAAACAATGTTTTTGTGCAAAAATAAATTCCCTAAGGGAGAGGGACCTTTACCCCGTGTGCCGAAGGATGTGGAATCTAGCTAAAATGGAGTGCGATTTGTTGCGTAAAACTAACTGAGCACCACTGACAATTTTTTGTCCTCCAGCATCGTTCGTGTAGGTAGGAGAGCATCTCTCATACCCAATGCTATTTTATTATTATTATTTAAAACAAAATTTTAATAAATATTAAATCTAAATTGCATTATTTATCCAAAATTAATAAATAATGTAATGTAAAATTGAAAATTATTAAGTTCAAATTGTATTAATACAAAATAATAATTAATTATTATTTAAAATAAATATTAAATGCAAATTGTGTTACAAATATTTTAAATGTTTACCAATTTGATGTAACTATTTATGTCATCTTTAGCTAACTTTATCATTGAATCATTAAAAAAGTACTATTTGTCATATAGGTACATAACAAAATTGAACTCTTTTATCAAATATTTTGTAGCTCCAATTCTTTGCGTTGATTTTTTTTTACTTTGGGTTTCCCTTGGCCTATTAAATCTTCGCAATAAAGGTCGTTCATGTTACCTCTTCGATGCACAGTCTAACATTTCGGTGACCATGTTGGGAGCTTTTTCATCTATCTGCAGAGGCAACTGTCCAATCTAGGTTAATGAATGACCTGTTTCCCCAGTTCTTTGAAATTCTACCATCAAACGATGTCCGTATTGTTCGAAAACTTTCTATGCGCGTTTATAATCTTCTACAGCTTGCACATAATTATGTTCTTCTAGAGATGAGAAAAATGTTAACCGTTTGAGCAAGTAATGTTTCTTAGAAAGTTTACATAACTACGATCTGCGTCATATGTGATGATATCCATATCAAAAAGATTCCTCTCGGTGCTGGCCATTCTTGTAATTAATTTTTGCTTTTACGACTCATAAAACCCTTCTCTTTACTGGAATTTGAAAAATAAAATCAAAATGTCATACCTTATTGAAGTTTTGTGTTGTTTTGTCTTCTGTATCGCTATTTTTCTTACTTTTTTCTGGTCAACTACATTAGACAATTGGAAATATTTTACACTAACAATCATGTAGTTGAAATTCGGTCGATACACACAGAAAAAAAAAGTGAATGTTAAACTAGCATCACAAAATATTAATTTAAAATCATGGTAAAATTTTACAAACACATTACAGTGCTATCCCGATAATCCGGACACGCGATTTTACGGACACATATATAATCCGGACACTGCTACAAACCGGACAGTACCACTTTTTTTACTCTATAATACGGACAGTAATTTTTTTTAAATTTTTTTGTTTCAATCATGTTATACTCTTAGTATAATAACGGAACTTTTTATTGTAGTATTCGCCTACGCGTGGAATTTTCGCAATTTTGCTTTAGTTAGTTGAGTGTTTTTGTTGGAATAGGTTCGCAAAACTTATTAAAGTTTCAGCTATACATATTTTTAAAAATATCTTTATATAACTGGACATTGTAAAACAATCACCGCTATTGTGTTTGGCGTTTAACGCCTGAAAATTTGACAAATTGTAATAGCTTAAAGACAAAAAGCTACATTTTCTTTAATCTATTACAAAATGTCGAATCTGAAGGCGAAAAACGCCAAATACAATAAAGGTGAATGAATAGTAAAAGCAAGAGATCACATAAAAGTTTAAGAATAAAAAAGAAGTGTGAACTATTGGATGAATTAGTCACAGGTAAATCAGTAAGATGTGTTGCAGACAAATTTGGCGAAAAAATTTGGAGTAATACGGACATGCTCAGCATTTATGGTGTCCGGATTATCGAGATAGTACTGTTACGGTTTTGTATTTAAAACCACTTGACTAAGCTACTAATATAACGGAAATTCGATTAAAAAATGTTTAGCTTTACAGTCGACTACGCTTTACTGGAAATAACCAAAACCAATTTTTTTTCAATTATCCGCTTTTTCTTTAAAACGTAGTTCTTATATGAAATCTGTATATTTTTTACGTCAATTTAACGTAAAAATTATTCATAGAATTATTCATTTTGTTGAAATTTTTCACGAATTCCTCGAAAATGTCTAGCCACTTGCATTGACAATATAGTAGAAATATACAATAAAGTTCGTTGAGCGAAAAAGACAAATACATTTTTCCATTTAATTTTTTAACGGACAAAACATGCAAAATTTTATCAGCCTTAATTTATGCAATCAATTTCTAATAAATAAATGTGTTATTGTTTATTTTTTCACTAAAGCGAAGTAAGTTTCATACAAAACGTAGTTGTCGGCTAGCTTTTGGTTTTCAGTAATACGATATTTTCAATAAAGCGATGTTTCGCTTTAAAGAGAATAAGACTACCTGCGTTTAAAATCAGTGCGGGGACTTGCATCGCATTCAGTAATCCGATTTTTTCAGTCATGCGTGTTGCGCTAAAGCGGATTCGATTTTAAAATTTAAATGATCCGCACAATAAACAAGTGAACTTGTGTACATTTCATATACATGTACATAAATGATTTTTTTATGTTTCTAATAGAACGATACAAAGTAGTGATGAACGCTTCATAAAAGTATGTGTGAGACGACACGAGATCGAACATCTTTTACACCCATACCTAAATACGGGCGGAAAGCGGAACGTTTTTTTCCGCTGAGCTTTAACGCTGAAATGCCATACCTAAACAAAAGCGGCAGCGTTATGTAAAAAAACAATAAAAACAGGGTTATCAAACAAACAAATTAAACAACCCTGATTATTTTAACAGCTGGAGGGACGACATTTGTGATTTTGTTATTGAAATTTTGTACAAATTACAAACGTGCTTACATATGTATGTACATAATCATATTGTAAATATTTTCTTACCACCATTTTCTAATACGAAGTGCATAAATTTTTTCTTTTATTATATATTTCACTTTTGTAAATCTTTGCTCCTTTTCTCTGGTTACAATTCTCTTCTTTTGCAACCAACTTCATTAGAAAACGCTCTGTCAAAATCGGATTTTCCAATAGCAAAGCGTTGCCGCCGCGTTATTTCGGTATGCTCCATACAAAATGTATGGACATGAGAACTTTTGACAGTTAAAACGCTTGCCGCCCGTATTTAGGTATGGCAGTTACTGACATCATACATGAAAGTTTTTATTCTCTTTTGACAACGGAGTAAAAGAGATTGTTGAATGAAAACAGTATCATATAGGCGAACCCATCGTTTGCTTAATTGTCCGTCTGGTAATCGAACATATTTTATTCAAGTGTTTATGCAAGCAAGAGTTGACTTCAGGGACGGAAAAGGGCTGTTTTGATTTTGTACCAATTAACTAAATAAAATGTACTTTTCATACCATGACGGTACCATTTTTTTATATTTTTTATATTTCTATAAATAGAAATTCAAAAACTTCTCTACACAAGTATGTATACAACAAAAAAATATTGTATACAGAAAAATCTAGGAATCAGTTGATTAAATTTTATTCAAAAATTCGTACAATTTAAGATAATAAATTTTCTGGTAGTTTAAAATTTAGGCAACGAGACATTGATTGAAAACTTTTTCGGTATTTGGAAATCAATTATTACACGCTTTTTCAACGTGATTATTTTTGAATCAAATATAAGGCAGCCTAACCATGAAAAATGTTTCTGTTGCGAAAAATTATAGCAAATAATTGTAAGTCGGTTACTTAAATGAGCCATAATTTAGCAGAAATATGAGACATACGACACTATTTTGAAAGATTCGGGTGTAAAAAACCATTTTCTCTCGAAAGTACAATCATTTTCAAAAAGAAACGACAAAATAAATATATAGAACAAGCAGAGGAGTAAAAAACGATCCGAGAATTTCATGAAGTGCTGACTGGAATACTGTATGTAATAAAAAGTTGACACAAAATCTTTGATTATGTAACCGTATAATTCACTGAAATATTTAATGTTTATTAACTGATTCACTGAGAAATTAACAAAAATTTTCAAGCATAAAACGTTTTTATGAACTAGGTGTAAGCTTCTGACTGAGATATTTCAATTGCACCAAATTAGTCGTGGTAGTACCACGGTACCAACAAAGTCTAATTGTACCAAAAAAAGTACAATTGTATCATGTTTCCCATCCGTAGTTGACGTTGAATAAAATCAACGCAGAGGAGTTAGACCCCTTTCACACACATCAGGTTTGACTCGTCAAGTCTTGATCTCTTAGAAGAGAGCGGTGAAGAGCTCGAAAAGGGGTACAGACTTGACGGTACTAGTCAGTTTTTGTATTTTATACCTGATGTGTGTGAAAGAGGACTTAGTTTAATAAACAAGTTTTTGTTTTTTTATCTTGGACCAGCACTCAGGGGATGACCCCTATATATGCAATGCATTGCGCCGCACTAAAAACGAGGGGATAGTATTGAGGGGACAGATTAGGAAAGATGAGAAGATAGGCAGTTGTTTTTGTAGCTATTTCAACCTTTTACTTCGCCGGCTAATTTTTGCTACAGGGCCGACAAAGGTGGGTACTGTTACTCCGCTTTTAGTACATGATAGTGTCAGTCGCTGCCAATTATGTTCAATGATCAGTGACTATGCCTTCATCATTGAAACAGGATGGCAACAACGAACACAACCACGCACTAATGCTGTTCAGAGGAATTCAACACAATATTTCATGACTCAGCGCGGGCTCGAACACACGACTCTCCGCTTCATAGTCTCGTGTTCTACTACTTCAGCCAACAGCGCCCACAAAGTTAGTTTAATACACAGCAAGCAAGCACTTATCTATGTATGTATGTATAATATATTGTATATACATAATTTTGCGTTTGTTGTACATGTTATACTCGTTCAAACGGGCTAATTTTTGCTTTTTGTATTTTATTCATGACAAAAATACTTGTTGCTGAGCATAAATTTTTTTTATTCATCATCAAAACAATATTTATTTTGAAAAATATTTTTTTAAATACCTATGTTATATGGATTTGTTTTATTTATCAATGAGCTTAGAATAAATAGATAGCAGTACTGGGCTAGCCCAGGGGGTCATGACCCCCTGCCCCTGGAACCGCGCTTGCTCTTTTCCGTCATTGAAAACTGAGAGAGCAAATATGGAAAAGGAGCAAGATTTCATTTTCGCAAAATAATAATAATTTAGGGCCCATTTTTATATACAGGGTAACAAATTGGAGGTTAGAAAGTAAACTGTCAAATGATGAAATGTCAAGAATTGAGCTGTCAGGCTTTGAAACTTATTTAGTAAAAAGTTGTTAAATTTTAACCATGGAACGCCACACTCTTGAATAAAAATTTTTAGACCTCTATTATGGCTTACAACTCAGCTTACTTGAGTTGAAATTTTTTAAACTGATTTTAGTTGAAGTTGTTATAAAGTTGCCAGCATAAAACTGAAGAATTATAGTACGAATAAACTGTAGTACATTGCGTATTTTTATACCCTCCAAAAAAGAATATGGAAGGTATATTCACTTTGTCATTCCGACAAGCGAAATATCCATCTGAGACCCCATAAAGTATATATATTCTTGATCAGTGATGAAATATAAGACGATCTGAGTATGTCCGAAATAACGAATAAACGAAAATTACCAAGGTTTAAAAAATATATAAATAATAAATATATAAATAACTGCGATGTGTGTTGTAGAAGTAAATATGATAGAAAATCATATAAACCAAAGTACCACATAACAGAAACACACAAAGACACGAATGAAATAATACACATAGTCACTTACATATGTTATTAACAAACATAGTTTCCTAACTTTCATAGACAAATTTTCGAAACAAGCTCCTGCTACATATTTACCTAGATGACTGGAATAGTATAACACTTATAGAAAAACTTCGTTTATATTTCTCTTTAACCGCAAAACCAAAACTTATAATTGCCGACAATGAGTCCAACTCAACCAATGTTAAAGATTTTCTTAGGCAAGAAGAAGTAGAAATCCATTTTACAAAACCGAATTCCCATACAGGAAATGCAGATATCAAAAGGTTCCATAACACCTTAGGAGAGAGATTTAGAACATCAGAAATCGAAAATTCAGGTTTATCAGTTCAGGAAAAATTGTACAAATGTACTGAATGGTACAATAAATCTGTTCATTCCGTAACCAAGGCAAAACCATTAGATATAGCCAACGGAAAGATTGACGAAAATTGAGTACGAAATTTGAACTTATAGCCTGTTGAGAAGATTAACATCCTGTAATACAACTTACATAAATAAAAAGTTCACTATTGAAATAGAAATTCATACATAATTTAAAACATTGCGGGGACACGCGCACTTGTTTACATGTTCATTGCAAATTGTTAACTAAAATGCAATTTCTTGAACATAAATAACAAAAGCTTTAGGTATCAGCAGCCGATGGCTCTGGAAAAAGCGAAAGAGATATATGGAATATTAATCGTCAGGGTTGGGGAATTTCGTACTAACCAAAAAGTAATAACTTGTAAAAATGGATGTCAGAACTTCTCATATTAAATTTTCGTGAAAAACATTGTTTAAATAGTTGATATTCCTACTCACTACCACCACTTGAAACAGTGGAAAAATTGAACAAAGAACGCTGATGAGATGGCGTAGCGCCCTCGAAATCAGTACTGATCCGTTCTGCTAGTTTCATGACTATGAAAAATATTCTTAATTTTCCACTCTGAGAAATAAATAGAATGTAATCACCTTCATTTATTGAAATAAAAAAAAAACAAGTAAAAGTGCTATATTCGGCTGTGCCGAATCTTAAATACCCTCCACAGATGTAATTCTTCTTTCTTTCTTTCTTGCAAAGACAGAAAGTAGCTTTAATTAAAAAATAATTAAAAAAACAAAATGATGTTATCAGTTACTTTTATATTTAATACAACGTTTAAATTTTTTGGTTAGGAAGCTAAATGTTTGGCTCTTCTAATACCTCTGAACGTCTTTCAAAAATATTAAATATGTTTAATTTACAAACAAAAAGAAAAAATCCGTTTCATGTACCCCAAAAGGTTCTAATTGTCCAACCGTAGAATTAATCGTCTTTTAGATTTTTTTGGTTTTTAATACCAATTTATTTCTTCCTGATGTATAAAGTAGGTATAATTCATCATGAGAATCAAAAATAACAAATTATATGGTTACTTTTATGAATCAGGAAATGTCGATATTCCAACCCTGATATTGGATTTTTAATTATTTAAGTTTTCAGTACCAATTTTACTATAAAATTTCGATTTTCCAACCCTGGAACCGAATTTTTAATACCAAATTAATTCTTCCTGAAGTATAGAATAGGTTTAATTAACTCACTAAAAAAACAAAATTTTGAATTTATGTGGGTACTTTTATGTACCAGAAATATTTAGATTTTCCAACTCTGGAAGCGAATTTTTATTTTTTACCAATGCAATTCTTAGTGAATTTTTAAACTTTTTGGTCACTTTATGGTACATGAACATAAAATATTTCATTTGTCCAACCCTGGAATCGAAATTTTGATTTTTTAAGATTTTAATACCAATTTTGTTCTTCCTGAATTATAAAATAGTTTTAATTAGCAAAAACAACAACGTCAATTGACACTTTTGTCACTTTTATGCATAGAGAATATTTCAATTTCCCAACCGTGGAAACGAAATTTTAATTTTGTTTAATGCAACTCTTAATGATGTGGTTCCTGCAACTCTTAATAATGAGGTTTATTTAAGAAAAACTTAAAATTTGCAACAATTTTGGTCACTTTCATGTACTACAAAATATTGCAGTTATCCAACCATGGAATCGAAATTTTGATTTGTTTTAATATAAGATACCAATCCTGAATAAAAAAATAGTTTAAAAGCGACGTTAGTTGGCTTTTTGGTTACTTTTATGTATAAAAAAATTTCAATATCCCATCCCAGGGAGCGAAGTTTTAATTTTTGTCTTCTTCTTTTTACCAATGCTAGTTTTCATTGCTTATAAAGTAGTTTTATTTACAAAAATCTTAAAGTTAACAAAAATTTTTGTCACTTTCATGTTCTGCAATATATTGCATGTACCAAAAAAACTTTCAATTTTCCAGCTCTGAAATTGAAATTTAATTTTTTTTTTGCTTTTTTATAAATGCGACTCTTCATGAGGTATAAAGTAGTTTTATTGAAGACACATTTTAAATTTTTAACCATTTTGGTTACTTTTATGTGTAAAAAGTTTCAATTTCCCACCACTGGAAGCGAAATTTTAATTTTTCAATTTTTTTATCAATGCAGATCTTCATAAAGTATAGAGTGATTTTATTTAAGAGAAACTCAAAATTTACAGCAATGTTGGTTATAACATGTACAACAAAATATTGCATGTACTGAAAAAAACATTAATTTTCCCAACCCTGGAAGCGAAATTTTATTTTTTATTTTTTATCAGTTCAAGTCTTCTGGAGGTACAAAGTAGTATTTTTTAAGAAAAATTTCCATTTTGGCCACTTTCATGTACTACAAAATATTGCACTTGTCTAACCCTGGATTCGAAATTTTGATTTTTTTTTGTCAACCAATGCAAACGTATAAAGAGGTTTTGTTAAAGAAAAACTTGATTTTAATTTAATTACTACATGTACTACAAAAGACGGAATGGGCCGAAAAAAAAAATTATTTCCCATCCCTGAAAGAAAATTTAAATTTTTTTAGTTTTTAATTAACCATTGAAGCTTCCCAAAGCAAACATTAAAAAAAATTGATTTTTGGTATAAATTTTTCGTCGAGAAATAGGTGTAGCTTTCCAGCTCTGGAATCGTACATCAGATCTTTCTGAATTTCAATATTCTCTATTTAAGTTCATTTTCAATCCAACGGTCCAAGAACGAAGTCTCTAGCTCTTCTGGGGGCTTGGGAAAACCGATTTCACGTACAGAAAGTCAGACAACGCTCAATCGTCATCGCCATTCATAAGGACCCAGAATATATATACTTTATGGAATATGTGAATATCGTAGAAATTACACACGGAATGACAAACCTATATATACTCTTTCACTTTTTTGTGAAGGGTATAAAAAAAATTTGCAGTTTCGCAGATTTGAACTCATAGCCTGTAGAGAAAATTAACATCCTGTAATACAATTTACATAAATAAAAAGTTCATTATTAAAATAGAAATTCATACATAATTAACTTTTTGTTTGTTTGTAAATCAAACCTATTTCATTCTTTGAGAAGCCTCAATTGTCTATTATGAACTAAAAAAATAAAAAAAAATTTTCTGTGAAATTAAAGGTTTTTTGTATGGCACATGCAGTACTTTGTAGTATATGTAATAACTAAAATGGTTAAAATAATAAAATCGTTTTTTACATCTTAAGGATTTGCATAAAGATTTTCCAGGGGTGGTAAATTGAAATTTTTTTTATACATAAAAGAAACCAAAAAGGCAACTGAAGATGCTTTTTTTGCTAACTAAAACTATTTTATAATTTAGGAAGAACAGAATTGGTATAGAATATTAAAAAAAAAATTAATTTCGAATCCTGGGTTGGACAAGTGCAAATAAGTGAAAGTGGCCAAAATGGTTAACAATTTAAAATTTTTTTAAATAAAACTACTTTATACCTCATGAAGAATTGCACTGAGAAAAACAAAAAAAATTAAATTGAATTAAGATTTTATAGGCTAATTGTTCGAAATTTTAATTTAAATCTTAGAAGGACATGATAAATATTCCTATGCACAGAGGTAAGTCAACATCAGTTTTTTGTTATTGAACTTACACAGCAGAGCAGTACAGCTGTTTTCGAAAGACGCAACCCTTTCATCACCAGTGCTCATGTTTATTGTGTTTGTCACCACTTATTAGGTGGCTTAGTTGAAATGATAACAGTTCCTATTTACACAAATTTTATTGTGAAAAAGGATACGAGAACTGTATCAACCTGATGTTAACATGTTATTGTTATAATACCCGTGTTACCGTTTGATTATTTTTCTTCATGTCCCATTTTTCTGAATTTTTGTTCCGTCATACCTAAGTCAAACTTTTTTGGTTTGAATTTTATACTTAAGTACATGCGAACGTTTTTTTCCAATTTATTATGTGTAGCTCAACCCATAGCTTAAATTTGTATGTAGTAAGAATTTTTAACGAACATTTTATCTTGCTATATTAAATTGAATTAAGTTTTTATAGACTAATTGTTCGAAATTTTAATTTAAATCTAAGAAAGACATGATAAATTTTCCAAGGCACAAAGACAAGTCAACATCAGTTTTTTGTTATATAATTAGCCTATAAAATCTTAATTCAATTTAATATAACAATATAAAATCGTCGTTAAAAATTCTTACTACAAAAAAATTAATATTTTCTTCAATGGTTGGGACAATGAAAGTTTTTTTTTTGGTACATGCAATATTTTGTGGTATATGTAATAACCAAATTGGTTATAAATTTTGAGTTTTTCTTAAATAAAACCACTTATGAATATTTGCACTCATAAAAAAATTAAAATTTCGCCTGCAGCGTTAGGAAATTGAAAATGTTTTTATAATAAAATTAACCAAGAAGGTAACTGACATTTTTTTTTTTTTGCTAACTAAAACTATTTTATAATATAGGACGAACAAAATTGGTATCAAAAATTAAAATAAATCTAAATTTCGCGTCCAGGGATGGATAAGTGCAATATTTTACATGAAAGTGACCAAAATGGTTGCAAATTTTAAATTTTTCTTATATAAAACGACTTTATACCTAGTGAAGCATTGGTAAAAATAAAGGAATATTTCGCTTCCAGGGATGGGAAATTGAAATTTTTTGTACATAAATGTAACCAAAAAGGCAACTAGAGTCGGTTTTTTACTAATTAAAACTATTTTTTAATTCAGGAAAAACAAAATTGGTATCAAAAATTACCCAAAATCAAAATTTCGATTCAAGGGTTGGGGTACATGGAAGTGACTAAAGTGGTTACAAATTTTAAGTTTTTCTTAAATAAAACTATATAATGCCTCATTTTGAATTGCATTGGTAAAAAGAAAAAAAAATTAATTTCGTTTGCAGGGTTGGGAAATTGAAATATTTGTTATGCATAAAAGTAACTAACAAGGCAATTGACGTTGTTTTTGCAAATTAAAACTATTTTATAATTCAGGAAGAGCAAAATTGTATTACAATCTTAAAAAATCAATATTTCGATTCCAGGGTTGGACAAATGATATATTTTATGGTACATGAAAGTGACCAAAAAGTTTAAAAATCTTAATGTTGTTGTCAACTAAGCTATGTATGTTATACCTCACTAAGAATTGCATTGGTAAAAAAATAAAAATTCGCTTCCAGAGTTGGAAAATCGAAATATTTTTGGTACATAAAAGTACTCACATAAATTCCATATTTTGTGTTTCCATTTTATACTTCAGGAAAAATTAAATTGGTATTAAAAAATTAAAAATTCGGTTCCAGAGGTGGAAAATCGAAATTTTTTGGTACATAAAAGTACACACATAAATTCCAAATTATGTTTTTTTAGTGAATTTCTTATACTTCGCTAAGAATTAAATTGGTATTAAATTTTTTTTAAATTAAAAATTCGGTTTCAGGGTTGGAAAATCGAAATTTTTTAGTACATAAAAGTAGCCATATAATTTTTGGTTTTTTTGTGAATAAAATTTTTTTATACTTCGAGAAAAGTTAAGTTGGTATTAAAAACCACAAAAATTAAAAATCCAGTTTCAGGGTAGGAATATCGAAATATTTTGATACATAAAAGTAACCATATAATTTGCTATTTTTGATTTTTATGATGAATTATACCCACTTTATATATCAGGAATTAAATTGCTATTAAAAACCAAAAAATATCTAAAAGACGATTCTACGGTTGGACAATTAGAAATTTTTGGGGTACATGAAACGGGTTTTTTCCGAAAATTTTAAAGGCTTTCTTATATGTAAGAGTAACTGATAACAACATTTAGTTTTTTTCAATTAAACCTACTTACTGTTTTAGAAAGAAAGAAAAAACATATACATCTGTGAAGGGTATTTAAGATTCGGCACTGCCGAATACAACACTTTTACTTGTTATATATCATAGTGGCATCACTAAGATTATATGTTTACGTTGTAGCTGCTGCGTTCAAAATAACTAAGTAGCTGACTACACGGCGACAATTGCTGTTAGCGGCAGTTGTAGCCATGTAGTCGGTGATCTGCTGCGATGAATGTGTTTAAAACATGACTCTGCTCTTAGTACATGATAGTGTATATCGCTGCCAGTTATGTTCAGTGACCAGAGCTATGCCTTCATCACTTAAACAGGCTGACAAGAACTAACACAACCATGCACTAATTATGATCAGGAGAAATTGACAGAATATTCTTGACTGAGCGCGAGGTCGAACTATAGGCACTCCGCTTCATTGTCTCGTGTTAACTACTTAAGCCAAAGCGCCCTCAGCTGCTTTAACCTTTAGCAAGTTTACTTGTGAAAATCTTTTTTTGAAACCCGCAAGAAGCTAACTAAGTCTAATTCACTACTAAATGGCCTAATTTCAGAAAATGTCTATCAGCTGATACCAAGGCAAATATTCTGACTTGTCAAAATCTTCTTCTGCTCCTTTTACATTTATTCTGTGCGCCAAAAAGAAAAAAGCAAAAATTGTGAAATATTATTGAAAATTTAGTTAAAAACAATAATTTACAAGCTAAAAGATACTTAAAATTATTAAAAACAATAGTTTTTATTTAATAAAAACAGTTTTGCGCCTAACAATAAAACAATGTTTTTGTGCAAAAATAAATTCCCTAAGGGAGAGGGACCTTTACCCCGTGTGCCGAAGGATGTGGAATCTAGCTAAAATGGAGTGCGATTTGTTGCGTAAAACTAACTGAGCACCACTGACAATTTTTTGTCCTCCAGCATCGTTCGTGTAGGTAGGAGAGCATCTCTCATACCCAATGCTATTTTATTATTATTATTTAAAACAAAATTTAAATAAATATTAAATATAAATTGCATTATTTATCCAAAATTAATAAATAATGTAATGTAAAATTGAAAATTATTAAGTTCAAATTGTATTAATACAAAATAATAACTAATTATTATTTAAAATAAATATTAAATGCAAATTGTGTTACAAATATTTTAAATGTTTACCAATTTGATGTAACTATTTATGTCATCTTTACAGTCCAACCTAAATTACGACGCAAAGCGCAACGTAATTTAGCGCTTAGCTTTTACGCTGAAATGAGTAACCTAAATTAGAGCGTTAACGCTGCCCCATAATCAGTAATGTTTACTCACTTTGATTGATAAAAACTCTAATTAGAAATAAGAAATAGAGATGAACACGCTAAATTGACCTAAAAGTAGCTAAAGTTACATCACTTAACACTTCAACAAAGTAAACAAGAGTGCTTCTGCAACAAACTTCACTTTTTTACGCGCTGTCAAAATTGGATTTTCCAATTGCAAAGCGTTGGCGCCGCGTTATTTCGGTTGGTCTCATACATTTTGTATGGGCATGAGAAATTTTGACAGCCATACAACGCTTTGCGTCGTAATTCAGGTTGGACTGTTAGCTAACTTTACCATTGAATCATTAAAAAAGTACTATTTGTCATATAGTAGGTACATAACAAAATTGAACTCTTTTATCAAATATTTTGTAGCCCCAATTCTTTGCGTTGATTTTTTTTTTACTTTGGGTTTCCCTTGGCCTATTAAGTCTTCGCAATAATGGTCGTTCATGTTACCTCTTCGATGCACAGTCTAACATTTCGGTGGCCATGTTAGGAGCTTTTTCATCTTTCTGCAGAGGCAACTGTCCAATCTAGGTTAATGATTGACCTGTTTCCCCAGCTCTTTGAAATTCTACCATCAAACGATGTCCGTATTATTCGAAAACTTTCTATGCGCGTTTATAATCTTCTACAGCTTGCACATAATTCTGTTCTTCTAGAGATGAGAAAAATGTTAACCGTTTGAGCAAGTAATGTTTCTTAGAAAGTTTACATAACTACGATCTGCGTCATATGTGATGATATCCATATCAAAAAGATTCCTCTCGGTGCTGGCCATTCTTGTAATTAATTTTTGCTTTTACGACTCATAAAACCCTTCTCTTTACTGGAATTTGAAAAATAAAATCAAAATGTCATACCTTATTGAAGTTTTGTGTTGTTTTGTCTTCTGTATCGCTATTTTTCTTACTTTTTTCTGGTCAACTACATTAGACAATTGGAAATATTTTACACTAACAATCATGTAGTTGAAATTCGGTCGATACACACAGAAAAAAAAAGTGAATGTTAAACTAGCATCACAAAATGTTAATTTAAAATCATGGTAAAATTTTACAAACACATTACAGTGCTATCCCGATAATCCGGACACGCGATTTTACGGACACATATATAATCCGGACACTGCTACAAACCGGACAGTACCACTTTTTTTACTCTATAATACGGACAGTAATTTTTTTAAAATTTTTTTGTTTCAATCATGTTATACTCTTAGTATAATAACGGAACTTTTTATTGTAGTATTCGCCTACGCGTGGAATTTTCGCAATTTTGCTTTAGTTAGTTGAGTGTTTTTGTTGGAATAGGTTCGCAAAACTTATTAAAGTTTCAGCTATACATATTTTTAAAAATATCTTTATATAACTGGACATTGTAAAACAATCACCGCTATTGTGTTTGGCGTTTAACGCCTGAAAATTTGACAAATTGTAATAGCTTAAAGACAAAAAGCTACATTTTCTTTAATCTATTACAAAATGTCGAATCTGAAGGCGAAAAACGCCAAATACAATAAAGGTGAATGAATAGTAATAGCAAGAGATCACATAAAAGTTTAAGAATAAAAAAGAAGTGTGAACTATTGGATGAATTAGTCACAGGTAAATCAGTAAGATGTGTTGCAGACAAATTTGGCGAAAAAATTTGGAGTAATACGGACATGCTCAGCATTTATGGTGTCCGGATTATCGAGATAGTACTGTTACGGTTTTGTATTTAAAACCACTTGACTAAGCTACTAATATAACGGAAATTCGATTAAAAAATGTTTAGCTTTACAGTCGACTACGCTTTACTGGAAATAACCAAAACCAATTTTTTTTTAATTATCCGCTTTTTCTTTAAAACGTAGTTCTTATATGAAATCTGTATATTTTTTACGTCAATTTAACGTAAAAATTATTCATAGAATTATTCATTTTGTTGAAATTTTTCACGAATTTCTCGAAAATGTCTAGCCAGTTGCATTGACAATATAGTAGAAAAATACAATAAAGTTCGTTGAGCGAAAAAGACAAATACATTTTTCCATTTCATTTTTTAACGGACAAAACATGCAAAATTTTATCAGCCTTAATATATGCAATCAGTTTCTAATAAATAAATGTGTTATTGTTTATTTTTTCACTAAAGCGAAGTAAGTTTCATACAAAACGTAGTTGTCGGCTAGCTTTTGGTTTTCAGTAATACGATATTTTCAATAAAGCGATGTTTCGCTTTAAAGAGAATAAGACTACCTGCGTTTAAAATCAGTGCGGGGACTTGCATCGCATTCAGTAATCCGATTTTTTCAGTCATGCGTGTTGCGCTAAAGCGGATTCGATTTTAAAATTTAAATGATCCGCACAATAAACAAGTGAACTTGTGTACATTTCATATACATGTACATAAATGATTTTTTTATGTTTCTAATAGAACGATACAAAGTAGTGATGAACGCTTCATAAAAGTATGTGTGAGACGACACGAGATCGAACATCTTTTACACCCATACCTAAATACGGGCGGAAAGCGGAACGTTTTTTTCCGCTGAGCTTTAACGCTGAAATGCCATACCTAAACAAAAGCGGCAGCGTTATGTAAAAAAACAATAAAAACAGGGTTATCAAACAAACAAATTAAACAACCCTGATTATTTTAACAGCTGGAGGGACGACATTTATGATTTTATTATTGAAATTTTGTACAAATTACAAACGTGCTTACATATGTATGTACATAATCATATTGTAAATATTCTCTTACCACCATTTGCTAATACGAAGTGCATAAATTTTTTCTTTTATTATATATTTCACTTTTGTAAATCTTTGCTCTTTTTCTCTGGTTACAATTCTCTTCTTTTGCAACCAACTTCATTAGAAAACGCTCTGTCAAAATCGGATTTTCCAATGTATGGACATGAGAACTTTTGACAGTTAAAACGCTTGCCGCCCGTATTTAGGTATGGCAGTTACTGACATCATACATGAAAGTTTTTATTCTCTTTTGACAACGGAGTAAAAGAGATTGTTGAATGAAAACAGTATCATATAGGCGAACCCATCGTTTGCTTAATTGTCCGTCTGGTAATCGAACATATTTTATTCAAGTGTTTATGCAAGCAAGAGTTGACTTCAGGGACGGAAAAGGGCTGTTTTGATTTTGTACCAATTAACTAAATAAAATGTACTTTTCATACCATGACGGTACCATTTTTTTATATTTTTTATATTTCTATAAATAGAAATTCAAAAACTTCTCTACACAAGTATGTATACAACAAAAAAAGATTGTATACAGAAAAATCTAGGAATCAGTTGATTAAATTTTATTCAAAAATTCATACAATTTAAGATAATAAATTTTCTGGTAGTTTAAAATTTAGGCAACGAGACATTGATTGAAAACTTTTTCGGTATTTGGAAATCAATTATTACACGCTTTTTCAACGTGATTATTTTTGAATCAAATATAAGGCAGCCTAACCATGAAAAATGTTTCTGTTGCGAAAAATTATAGCAAATAATTGTAAGTCGGTTACTTAAATGAGCCATAATTTAGCAGAAATATGAGACATACAACACTATTTTGAAAGATTCGGGTGTAAAAAACCATTTTCTCTCGAAAGAACAATCATTTTCAAAAAGAAACGACAAAATAAATATATAGAACAAGCAGAGGAGTAAAAAACGATCCGAGAATTTCATGAAGTGCTGACTGGAATACTGTATGTAATAAAAAGTTGACACAAAATCTTTGATTATGTAACCGTATAATTCACAAAAATATTTAATGTTTATTAACTGATTCACTGAGAAATTAACAAAAATTTTCAAGCAAAAAACGTTTTTATGAATTAGGTGTAAGCTTCTGATTGAGATATTTCAAGAGTTAGACCCCTTTCACACACATCAGGTTTGACTCGTCAAGTCTTGATCTCTTAGAAGAGAGCGGTGAAGAGCTCGAAAAGGGGTACAGACTTGACGGTACTAGTCAGTTTTTGTATTTTATACCTGATGTGTGTGAAAGAGGACTTAGTTTAATACAAAAGTTTTTTTTTTTATCTTGGACCAGCACTCAGGGGATGACCCCTATATATGCAATGCATTGCGCCGCACTGAAAACGAGGGGATAGTATTGAGGGGACAGATTAGGAAAGATGAGAAGATAGGCAGTTGTTTTTGTAGCTATTTCAACCTTTTACTTCGCCGGCTAATTTTTGCTACAGGGCCGACATAGGTGGGTACTGTTACTCTACTTTTAGTACATGATAGTGTCAGTCGCTGCCAATTATGTTCAATGATCAGTGACTATGCCTTCATCATTGAAACAGGATGGCAACAACGAACACAACCACGCACTAATGCTGTTCAGAAGAATTCAACACAATATTTCATGACTCAGCGCGGGCTCGAACACACGACCCCCCGCTTCATAGTCTCGCGTTCTACTACTTCAGCCAACAGCGCCCACAAAGTTAGTTTAATACACAGCAAGCAAGCACTTATCTATGTATGTTTGTATAATATATTGTATATACATTTTGCGTTTGTTGTACATGTTATACTCGTTCAAAAGGGCTAATTTTTGTTTTTTGTATTTTATTCATGACAAAAATACTTGTTGCTGAGCATAAATTTTTTTTATTCATCATCAAAACAATATTTATTTTGAAAAATATTTTTTTAAATACCTATGTTATATGGATTTGTTTTATTTATCAATGAGCTTAGAATAAATAGATAGCAGTACTGGGCTAGCCCAGGGGGTCATGACCCCCTGCCCCTGGAACCGCGCTTGCTCTTTTCCGTCATTGAAAACTGAGAGAGCAAATATGGAAAAGGAGCAAGATTTCATTTTCGCAAAATAATAATAATTTAGGGTCCATTTTTATATACAGGGTAACAAATTGGAGGTTAGAAAGTAAACTGTCAAATGATGAAATGTCAAGAATTGAGCTGTCAGGCTTTGAAACTTATTTAGTAAAAAGTTGGGAAATTTTAACCATGGAACGCCACACTCTTGAATAAAATTTTTTAGACCTCTATTATGGCTTACAACTCAGCTTACTTGAGTTGAAATTTTTTAAACTGATTTTAGTTGAAGTTGTTATAAAGTTGCCAGCATAAAACTGAAGAATTATAGTACGAATAAACTGTAGTACATTGCGTATTTTTATACCCTCCAAAAAAGAATATGGAAGGTATATTCACTTTGTCATTCCGACAAGCGAAATATCCATCTGAGACCCCATAAAGTATATATATTCTTGATCAGTGATGAAATCTAAGACGATCTGAGTATGTCCGTCCATACGTGAGTCTGTGAAAATCACGATTCAGTCCAAACGAAAAGAGCTAGACTCTTGAAATTTGGTATATATGTATATCTTGAAGGATAGCACAGGTTAAAATCGGAGATGGGCTAAATCGGCCATCTTCAAAAGGGATCAACAGACATGGGTGGCATAGAGTGAATGTCAACAGGCCAGGTAAGGGGTACAGCGATTCTGCGGAAATAACGGTGCTCCTGGGCTCCAATCGTGGAAAAAAATGGCCAAGCGTGAGGACAAGCATTAATGCTAACCTTAACAGCCCACATCCAGAAGAACAAAACCAACAGGCAGCTAAAGTGCCTCCAAGTGAACCTGCATCACGCCAAGGCAGCGTCAGATGTGCTATGTCGCAGGTTCACTACAGACGTACTGGATATTTGTTTTATCCAAGAACCTTGGGTAAACTCAGGGGTCATTAAAGGGCTCCTAAATAGCCAAGGTAAGCTTATATACAACAATAACGTGACGAGGCCCAGAGCGGCCATATTCGTTAGGAATAATATAAACTACTTTCCTATTTCAGAATTCATAGAGGGCGATCTAGTGGCAATTCGGGCAAGTGTTCCATCAGTGGCAGGGGAACGTGAGATCGTTCTAGCCTCCGCCTACCTTCCGGGTGAGCTCGATCGTGCGCCTACGGCAGAGGTTTCCAAGCTGGCAGCATATTGCCAAAAAAGGAACCTAGGCATGCTGATATGCTGTGACGCCAATGCACATCACACGGTTTGGGGAAGTACTGACACCAACAAACGAGGTTTACTAGAATTCATCTGTAGAAATAACATATATATACTGAACATGGGCAATGAGCCCACCTTTAGGAATGCTATTAGACAGGAAGTCCTTGATCTCACCTTAAGTAGCAACAATATAGCACATGCTATAAACAATTGGCATGTATCTAACGAGATATCTATGTCAGATCACCAACATATACGGTTTGATATAGACTACTGTACGACGCAGGAGGAACAATTCCGTAATCCTAGGAAAACGGACTGGGATACCTATCGCGTTCATTTATCTAACGGCGAAAACTTTTCAAGGGGATTGATACATAGTCCCATAGAAATAGATTTTGAATCCAGTGAGCTTTGTAAGAATGTTTAAAATGCCTTCAGGAACAGTTGCAGGCTAGGGTCCAAGAGGCCAAAAAGGGACGTACCCTGGTGGAACGATGGATTAGAGGAACTGAAGAGGGAGGCAAGACGTCTTTTTAACAGAGCCAAGTACACAGGTGACTGGATCACCTACAAGTCTGCACTCACTACCTATAATAAAGCACTTAGGGAATCTAAGAGGTCAACATGGCGGACGTACTGCGAAAGGATAAATAAATTGCCTGACGCAGTACGGCTGCAAAAGGCCTTATCACAAGTTCATTGAAATGGTATTTGTACACTGAAACGACCTGACGGGATGTATACAAACTCACCAGAAGAAACATCTGCACTTCTTCTAGATACACATTTCCCAGGATCACTGCCAGTAAATCCGATTTCGTTTCCGCAATGGACACCTAGGTGTACCAACAGGGATCGCAGGTTGGTGGAAAGTATCTTTGGAAATAGACAAGTAAGCTGGGCGTTGTCTAAATTTAGCCCTTATAAATCTTCGGGCCCGGATGGCATCTATCCGTGCCTTCTTCAACAGGGTCGAGATTATATTGTTCCACAACTGTCCAGGATTTTCAAATCAAGCCTATTGGCATGTCACATTCCGAAGGCTTGGTGTATGGTTAAGGTGGTTTTTATACCAAAGACTGGTGGTAGATCTGAACATCTTCCAAAATCATTTAGACCAATCAGTCTCAGCTCGTTTTTCCTGAAGACGATGGAGAAACTGCTGTATAGTTACATTAGAAGGAATTTTCTCACAGTGTATCCCATCCATAAGTTACCAGCCAGGCAAATCGACGGTAACTGCCATACACTACTTGTGTACTGATATACAGAAGGCTATAAGTAATAAAGAAATCGCCCTTTGCGCTTTTATAGACATTCAGGGAGCCTTTGATAATACATCGTACAACGCAATCGGCAACGCTCTTGATAGGAAGGGTGTTCCGAAAATTATAAAGAACTGGACGTTAGAGATGCTGTCATCCAGGGTGGTTGAGTTGGACTTATGCGGTGCATCGAAGAGCATAAGAGCAACCAGAGGCTGCCCACAAGGTGGCGTTCTATCGCCTTTAATGTGTACATTGGTGATCGATGAACTGCTTGAACAACTCAACAACCTAGGATTTCGAACATATGGTTACGCCGACGATCTTGTCATATCTGTGACAGGATGGGAGGATGGAATCATATCGGAAAGGATGCAACAGGCTCTAAAACTAATTAGCGGATGGTGCGGGGACAGGGGGCTGTCTATTAACCCGAGAAAGACGGTCATTATTCCTTTTACCAGACGAAGAAAAGTGAAACTTGAGGAACCCACATTGAATGGCTCGATTATCAAGTTCTCCGGCGAGGTGAAATACCTTGGGGTTATTCTTGATAAGTCATTCACTTGGAATAAACATGTTTCCTACACCACCAACAAAGCCATTAGAGCACTTCATGCTTGTCAACGGCTATTTGGTAAGACGTGGGGACTCAAACCGAAGATGATATTTTGGTCTTTTATCACCGTGATAAAACCCATACTGACATACGCCGCACTGGTTTGGTGGCCAAAAACTGAACAATCCACTACCAGGGCACTTCTGGACAAGATTTATCGTATTTCGATCAGCGGGGCAATGAGAACTTGTCCAACACATGCTCTGGGTGCCATCTTGCACATTCCCCCTCTGCACATTATAGTGAAGGAGGAGGCCCGCAGGAGCGCACCACGGCTGCCTGACATCTCCAATTTGAAACCTGAAGATCTGGTTGGTCACATGAGCATATTAGGACATCTCCTGAATGACCCATACATTAGGGTGAATGATCAAATACAACGAACACTAGTTTTGAACAGAAACTTTGATGTTATCATTCCTGAAAGGAGTCAATGGCTTAACCACACTTCATGGCACGAAGATGCTGACCAGGTCTGGTTCACTGACGGCTCCAAACAGGAAAATGGGGATAAGGGGGCAGGGATATATGGCCCTAACTTTCAAAGGACAATTCCCATGGGTAAATACCCTACGATCTTCCAAGCGGAGGTCTATGCCATATTCATATGTGCTAGGGAATGCTTGAGGAGAAGATGTAAGAATATTCGTATCTATCTGACGTCTGATAGCCAGGCAGCGCTCAAGGCCATAACCTCGTATGAGATCAGGTCAGGGGTTGTTATGGACTGTGTTACATCACTGATAGAACTGGGCCCTCAGAACAGGCTGACGTTATGCTGGGTGCCTGGCCATAAGGGCCACGCTGGGAACGAACGGGCTGACTGTCTGGCGAACAGAGGAGCCCATCGTATATTCATAGGACCGGAACCCTTCTTTGGCATCTCAGGAGGATATGTCAAAGAACAGAATGACTCCTGGGCTAGAGTGGAGTTTAATCGCCACTGGAAAGCCTTTCACGGTCTAAGACAGGCAAAACGTTTCATAACGTTATCTCGGAACAAATCCCAAAAGTTAATTCTGATGGACAAGAATGACCTCAGATTATTAACGGGTTGGTTCAGACGACACCAGTTTACCATGGGCAATTCTGAGACCAAAGCATGTAGACTCTGCGAAGCAGAGGAGGAGATACCGGAACACGTTCTCTGCGACTGTCCGGCAGCGGCGTCGTGCAGGAGGAGGTTCCTCGGAGGCAATATCATGACTCCAGGGGAGGTGTACTATATCTCACCGGGTAGAGTAATTGGCTTTATTCGCAGCCTCAATCTACATCAGTGAACACTTGGGCTGCACAAAAGATCCTTTGGGTCGCGGTGCTTATGGACTCATATAATAATAATAAATAATAATAAAATCGGCCAAGAGGGGAAAAAGTTCCCCTAAGAGCCAACCTCTAAAATACAACAGAATTTTTAAAGTTTTTTTTTTGTAATTTTGTTAAGCAAATGATATATTCTTATGTCAAAGAAGACCCACCGCGTTAAACTTAGATATTGTATAAAGCAACTCTGTCCCACCAAGTTAAACATTTTAACTTTACTTACTAAATATTTGGAGGGTATTTAAGATTCGGCTCGGTAGAATATAATACCGTAGACAGACGGGATCACTAATCGAGAATTAACTTGAGAATTATCCCCATTGTAATCCGCATTAAGTCTGATATAAATGCTCAAAATCAATGAGCATTTAAACTGGAATTAGGTTTAACAAACACAATACACATGAGCACTGATGATGAAAAGGTTGCGTTTTTCGAAAATAGCTTTTCTGCCCTGCTGTGTAAGTTGAATAACAAAAAACTGATGTTGACTTGCCTTTGTGCCTTGGAATATTTATCATGTCTTTCTGATATTTAAATTAAAATTTCGAACAATTAGCCTATAAAATCTTAATTCAATTTAATATAGCAATATAAAATGTTCGTTAAAAATTCTTACTACATACAAATTTAAGCTATGGCTTGAGCTACCAATAATAAATTGGAAAACAACGTTCACATGTACTTAAATATAAAATTCAAACCAAAAAAGTTTGACATAGGTACGATACAAAAAAAAAATTCAGAAAAATGGAACATGAAGAAAAATAATCAAACGGTAACACGGGTATTATAACAATAACACGTTAACATCAGGTTGATACAGTTCTCGTATCCTTTTTCACAATAAAATTTGTGTAAATAGGAACTGTTATCACATTCAACTAAGCCACCTAATAAGTGGTGACAAACACAATACACATGAGCATTGATGATGAAAGGGTTGCGCCTTTCGAAAACAGCTGTTCTGCTCCGCTGTATAAGTTGAATAACAAAAAACTGATGTTGACTTGCCTTTGTGCCTTTGAATATGTATCATGTCTTTCTAAGATTTAATTTCAAATTTCGAACAATTAGCCTTTAAAATCTTAATTCAATTTAATATAGCAATATAAAATGTTCGTTACAAATTCTTACTATATACAAATTTAAGCTATGGCTTGAGCTACCAATAATAAATTGGAAAAAAACGTTCACATGTACTTAAGTATAAAATTCAAACCAAAAAAGTTTGACTTAGGTATGATGGAACAAAAATTCATAAAAATGGGACATAAAGAAAAATAATCAAATGGTCACACGGGTATTATAACAATAACATGTTAACATTAGGTTGATACAGTTCTCGTATCCTTTTTCACAATAAAATTTGTGTAAATAGGAACTGTAACCACATTCAACTAAGCCACCTAATAAGTGGCGACAAACACAATACGCATGAGCACTGATGATGAAAGGGTTGCGTCTTTCGAAAACAGCTGTTCTGCTCTGCTGTGTAAGTTGAATAACAAAAAACTGATATTGACTGGCCCATGTGCCCCGGAATATTTATCATGTCTTTCTGAGATTTAAATTAAAATTTCGAACAATTAGCCTATAAAATATTAAATCAATTTAATATAGCAATACCAAATGTTCGTTAAAAATTCTTACTACAAAAAAAAATAAAATTTTCTTCCAGGGTTGGGACAATGAAAGTTTTATTTTGGTACATGCAATATTTTGTGGCATATGTAATAACCAAATTGGTTACAAATTTTGAGTTTTTCTTACATAAAAACACTTTATACCTTATGAAGATTTGCACTGATAAAAAAATTTTAAAAATTATAATTTCACCTGCAGCGTTGGGAAATTTAAAATGTTTTTATACATAAAAGTAACCAAAAAGGCAACTGAAATTTTTTTTGCTAACTAAAACTATTTTATAATATAGGACGAACAACATTGGTATCAAAAATTTAAAAAAAAGTCTAAATTTCGCGTACAGGTTTGGATAAGTGCAATATTATACATGAACCTGACCAAAATGGTAGCAAATTTTAAGTTTTTCTTATATAAAACGACTTTATAGCTAATGAAGACTAGCATTGGTAAAAAAAGGAATATTTCGCTTCCAGGGATGGGAAATTAAAATTTTTTTTGGACACAAAAGTAACCAAAAAGGCAACTAGAGTCGGTTTTTTACTAATTAAAACTATTTTTTAATTCAGGAAAAACAAAATTGGTATCAAAAATTACCCAAAATCAAAATTTCGATTCAAGGGTTGGGGTACATGGAAGTGACTAAAATGGTTACAAATTTTAAGTTTTTCTTAAATAAAACTATTTCATGCCTCATTAAGAATTGTATTATATAAAAAGAAAAAAAAAATTAATTTCGTTTCCAGGGTTGGGAAATTGAAATATTTGTTATGCATAAAAGTAACTAACAAGGCAATTGAAGTTGTTTTTGCAAATTAAAACTATTTTATAATTCGGGAAGAACAAAATTGTATTAAAATCTTAAAAAATCAATATTTCGATTCCAGGGTTGGACAAATGATATATTTTATGGTACATGAAAGTGACCAAAAAGTTTAAAAATCTTAATGTTGTTGTCAACTAAGCTATGTATGTTATACCTCACTAAGAATTGCATTGGTAAAAAAATAAAAATTCGCCAGAGTTGGAAAATCGAAATATTTTTGGTACATAAAAGTACTCACATAAATTCCAAATTTTGTGTTTCTATTTTATACTTCAGGAAAAATTAAATTGGTATTAAAAAATTAAAAATTCGGTTCCAGAGGTGGAAAATCGAAATTTTTGGTACATAAAAGTACACACATAAATTCCAAATTATGTTTTTTTAGTGAATTTCTTATACTTCGCTAAGAATTAAATTGGTATTAAAAATTTTTTAAATTAAAAATTCGGTTTCAGGGTTGGAAAATCGAAATTTTTTAGTACATAAAAGTAGCCATATAATTTTTGGTTTTTTTTGTGAATAAAACTTTTTTATACTTCGAGAAAAGTTAAGTTGGTATTAAAAACCACAAAAATTAAAAATCCAATTTCAGGGTAGGAATATCGAAATATTTTGATACATAAAAGTAACCATATAATTTGCTATTTTTGATTTTTATGATGAATTATACCCACCTTATATATCACGAATTAAATTGCTATTAAAAACCAAAAAATATCTAAAAGACGATTCTACGGTTGGACAATTAGAAATTTTTGGGGTACATGAAACGGGTTTTTTCCGAAAAATTTAAAGGCTTTCTTATATGTAAGAGTAACTGATAACAACATTTAGTTTTTTTCAATTAAACCTACTTTCTGTTTTAGAAAGAAAGAAAAAACATATACATCTTTGAAGGGTATTTAAGATTCGGCACTGCCGAATACAACACTTTTACTTGTTATATATCATAGTGGCATCACTAAGATTATATGTTTACGTTGTAGCTGCTGCGTTCAAAATAACTAAGTAGCTGACTACACGGCGACAATTGCTGTTAGCGGCAGTTGTAGCCATGTACTCGGTGATCTGCTGCGATGAATGTGTTTAAAACATAACTCTGCTCTTAGTACATGATAGTGTATATCGCTGCCAGTTATGTTCAGTGAGCAGAGCTATGCCTTCATCACTTAAACAGGCTGACAAGAACTAACACAACCATGCACTAATTATGATCAGGAGAAATTGACAGAATATTCTTGACTGAGCGCGAGGTCGAACTATAGGCACTCCGCTTCATTGTCTCGTGTTAACTACTTAAGCCAAAGCGCCCTCAGCTGCTTTAACCTTTAGCAAGTTTACTTGTGAAAATCTTTTTTTGAAACCCGCAAGAAGCTAACTAAGTCTAATTCACTACTAAATGTCCTAATTTCAGAAAATGTCTATCAGCTGATACCAAGGCAAATATTTTGACTTGTCAAAATCTTCTTCTGCTCCTTTTACATTTATTCTGTGCGCCAAAAAGAAAAAAGCAAAAATTGTGAAATATTATTGAAAATTTAGTTAAAAACAATAATTTACAAGCTAAAAGATACTTAAAATTATTAAAAACAATAGTTTTTATTTAATAAAAACAGTTTTGCGCCTAACAATAAAACAATGTTTTTGTGCAAAGATAAATTCCCTAAGGGAGAGGGAACTTTACTCCGTGTGCCGAAGGATGTGGAATCTAGCTAAAATGGAGTGCGATTTGTTGCGTAAAACTAACTGAGCACCACTGACAATTTTTTGTCCTCCAGCATCGTTCGTGTAGGTAGGAGAGCATCTCTCATACCCAATGCTATTTTATTATTATTATTTAAAACAAAATTTAAATAAATATTAAATCTAAATTGCATTATTTATCCAAAATTAATAAATAATGTAATGTAAAATTGAAAATTATTAAGTTCAAATTGTATTAATACAAAATAATAACTAATTATTATTTAAAATAAATATTAAATGCAAATTGTGTTACAAATATTTTAAATGTTTACCAATTTGATGTAACTATTTATGTCATCTTTAGCTAACTTTACCATTGAATCATTAAAAAAGTACTATTTGTCATATAGGTACATAACAAAATTGAACTCTTTTATCAAATATTTTGTAGCCCCAATTCTTTGCGTTGATTTTTTTTTACTTTGGGTTTCCCTTGGCCTATTAAGTCTTCGCAATAAAGGTCGTTCATGTTACCTCTTCGATGCACAGTCTAACATTTCGGTGGCCATGTTGGGAGCTTTTTCATCTTTCTGCAGAGGCAACTGTCCAATCTAGGTTAATGATTGACCTGTTTCCCCAGCTCTTTGAAATTCTACCATCAAACGATGTCCGTATTATTCGAAAACTTTCTATGCGCGTTTATAATCTTCTACAGCTTGCACATAATTGTGTTCTTCTAGAGATGAGACAAATGTTAACCGTTTGAGCAAGTACTGTTTCTTAGAAACTGTACATAACTACGATCTGCGTCATATGTGATGCTATCCATATCAAAAAGATTCCTCTCGGTGCTGGCCATTCTTGTAATTAGTTTTTGTTTTTACAACTCATAAAACCCTTCTCTTTACTGGAATTTGAAAAATAAAGTAAAAATGTCATACCTCATTGACGTTTTGTGTTGTTTTGTCTTCTGTATCGCTATTTTTCTTACTCTGGTTAACTACATTAGACAATTGGAAATATTTTACACTAACAAAATACATGTATTTTCTGCAGTGTTGTATTTTAAATCAATATTAGTTTACCTAGTAGTGAATTCGCCTGGAAAATAACAAACTCTTTTCCGTCATTGAAAACTGAGAGAGCAAATATGCAAAAGTAGCAAGATTTCATTTTCGCACAATAATAATAATTTAGGGCCCATTTTTATATACAGGGTAACAAATTGGAGGTTAGAAAGTAAACTGTCAAATGATGAAATGTCAAGAATTGAGCTGTCAGGCTTTGAAACTTATTTAGTAAAAAGTTGGGAAATTTTAACCATGGAACGTCACACTCTTGAATAAAAATTTTTAGACCTTTATTATGGCTTACAACTCAGCTAACTTGAGTTGAAATTTTTTAAACTGATTTTAGTTGAAGTTGTTATAAAGTTGCCAGCATAAAACTGAGGAATTGTATTACGAATAAACTGTAGGACATTGCGTATTTTTATACCCTCCAAAAAAGAATATGGAAGGTATATTCACTTTGTCATTCCGACAAGCGAAATATCCATCTGAGACCCCATAAAGTATATATATTCTTGATCAGTGATGAAATCTAAGACGATCTGAGTATGTCTGTCCATCCGTCCGTCTATGAAAATTACGATTCAGTCCAAACGAAAAGAGCTCGACTCTTGAATGGTATATATATTTTGAAGGATAGCACAAGTTCGGGGATGGCCTAAATTGGGCAAGAGGGGAAAGAGTTCCCCTAAGAGCCAACCTCTAAAATATAATAAAAAATTTTTGTTGTAATTTCCTTAAGCAAATGATATATTCTTATGTCAAAGAAGGTCCAACGCGTTAAACTTAGATATTGTATAAAGCAACTCTGTCCCACCAAGTTAAACATTTTAAATTTACTTACTAAATATTTGGAGGGTATTTAAGATTCGGCCCGGTCGAATATAATAGCGTAGACAGACGGTATCGTTAATATGCATTAACGCTCCTAATTCGAATTAACTTGAGAATTATCCCCATTGTAAGTCTGATACAAATGCTCAAAATCAATGAGCATTTAAATTGGATTTAGGTTCAACAATGTGGCAACACAGTCAAAAACCAATCGGATGTGTCAAATTGTTTAAATTTTTATTCTACATATATAAATGGAAATTTTTGAAAAAGAGAAGAAGTATCATAAAATTAACATGGATTTAAATGCAGAAAAGGTAAGATATTTCATTGTTTTTCGCAAAAGAATTATATATAATTAAAATCTTAACTCTTTTTTTTTTATTTTAAGGTTTCCAAAGTAAAGAAAAGGATTGTCTGGATGGAAAACGATGTAACTGTTCTGCTGGAGCTGTGGGAGGAACGTGCGAATGATTTGCGGCGTGCAAAAAGGAACGGCCACATTTGTAAGGAAATTTCTTTTCAAATGGACCACAAATTTAGTCAGGAGGAAGTGCACGTGAAAATAAAATATTTTAGTTAAAAATACAAGTATTTTTCCTTTTGATTTAATAACTCTCTATGATAAAAAGTACCTTTTCAATATTTTAGAAAGGAGAAAAAGGAAATGGAACCATCTGGTGGAAGTCCATCAAAATGAATTTATTTTAATGCGCTACACCGGATAATTGGGAGCAATGCGGCCAATAGCGCTCAAATTTTTAAAAGTTTTTTATATGTATGTAAAATATGACATTATATTTTAAATATCTCAAAATAATTTTATTAAATATAATATCATTTTAATTAGTTAAATACACCAGATGCTGCGGAGTCGCAGTCAATGCCATCGCCGGAGTCACAGCCAATACCCCTGCTAGAGTCGCAGCCATCACCACTGCCGGACTCGCAGCCAATGCCATCGCCGGAGTCAGAGCCAATACCATCGCCAGTTTCACTGGCATTGTTATCGCCAGAAATGACTTCGTCAACAGCCGCAGCTTCGTCTGGAAAAAAAGTAACCATTTAGGCGAAGTCTCTAAAATTATTAAGTAACCCAATGTAATGCTAAAACGTGTGGTAGAACATATCCAGTCATTATCAAACGAAATCGTCAGTGCGATTCGGGAGCAAAATGAAACTGGCAAACAATTTATAAGTTTGATGAAAACCTTAATAGATAAAATTTAACAATTTCTTTTTTATCCAATTAAAAAATATAAGTTTTTATCTATAATAAAAAAATTGTAGTGTTACTTATTTATCATCGCCCAGCACAAACGGCTGGGCGATGATAAATAGTACCGAAATAGAAAGAAATTTTGTACCGCGACCGGTAGATATGAAATAAACAAATTTTTTTGAACGTTTTAATTAGGCTATACCGAATCTTATAGACCCTTCACCGAGTCTTATACAAAGCAAAGTGGTGATTATTACCGCAAGGGACTGATATGAAAATATATCAGACACAAAAAGTGTAGTCATTTGGATAGTTACAATTTAATCGCATAGCTCATGCATTGCGGGAAGCACAATTATAGTGTTTCTACTTTCTAAAACTCAGAGCTATTGCATTCCTATTAACAGATGCAGTTACGTAATTTTCGCCCATTTTTGTTGAGTGGTTGGGTTGACTTCGTGTAGTTAAATCTCCTGCGAAAGGTATTTCATCATATACCGCGTTAAGCGAAAAGCAGAGTCATCAATAAGTAACAAAGGTACATTAATATCGCCAATTACTTTGCTGTTTTGTGTAAAAATTTCAGCACTTTCGTGAAATCTTTTTAAAGAACTATTTTAAAAAATATACGAGTCATTTTTTTTCCCACTTGATCCAATGTTTATGTATGTAAATTTTGATCTGCGAAAAAATTAAACAAAAAGGTGATAGTTTTCAGCAACCTTTAAACAAAACATACCTGTGATCACAACTTGCCAATAGAACCACTGAATACCAGCCCTTATAATTGTGATAGTCTACTGCATCCTCTTTTTTTGGCTGAATTTCTATATGACATCCACCTATAGCTCCAAAGCATTGCGGAAACCCAAGGTGTTTGAAACTTTCAACAATGCGTTTAATTTCTTGGGGACTTGGAGGGTACGAATTAATACTGTGAACTGAATTATTACATATTGCGTCACAAAAATCTATAACAATTTCACCAACGGTACTGCGTCTTACACCGAACAAATTACCAATAGTCCTATATTCCGCAGACGATCCCAATGCAAACAATGCTATCGCCACTCTTTTATCGAGTGCCTATCTGTTGAGAGGAAAACTTTCCTTAAATCTGTTGTTGTCCATCGTTGGCACAACAGATTATATCCACTAGAAGAAGATAATAAACCTACAAACTTCCACAACTGCCTTTCTCTTATTTCGGAGTATCCTACTGTCATCCCAACTTGTAACAAAGCATTTAGATTTAATTTTAACATTATGGAGCAATCTCAGCGTAAGCAATTCTCTCAGGGTAAAATTTTAATTCGCATTAGTGAGATGTTAATGCGCATTAACGCTGTCGTCTATCTATGGCATAACGTTTTCACTTATTATACCCTTCACAAAAAAGTGAAAGGGTATATATAAGTTTGTCATTCCGTGTGTAATTTTTTCGATACCAATATAGGACCCCATAAAGTATATATATTCTGGATCCTTATGAATAGCGATGACGATTGAGCGATGTCAGTCTGTCTGTCTGTACGTCCGTCTGTACGTGAAATCGGTTTTCCCAAGCCCCAGAAGAGCTAGAGACTTCGTTATTGGACCGTTGGATTGAAAATGAACTTAAATAGAGTGCTATTGAAATTCAGAAAAATCCGAAGTATGGTTCCAGAGCTGGGAAGCTTACACCTATTTCTCAACGCAAAATTTATACCAAAAATCAACTTCTTTTTATGTTTGTAAATTAAACCTATTTCTTGCTTTGGGAAGCCTCAATAGTCTATCAAAAACTAAAAAATAAAAACTTTTTTCCAGGGATGGAAAATTAAAAAATTTTTCGGCCCATTCCGTATTTTGTAGTACATGTAGTAACTAAACTTGTTAAAAATTTTAAAATTTTCTTTAACAAAACCTATTTATACGTCATGAAGATCTGCATTGGCCAAAAAAAATTTTTTTTCATTCAAATTTTGCTTCCAGGCGTGGGAAATTGCATTATTTTTATATGTGAAAAAAATCAAACAGACAACTGATGTTGTTTTCTTTTTTTTGCTAACTAAGCCTGTCTTATAATTTAGGAAGAACAAAATTGGTATCAAAAACTCAAAAACAAAATTTCGAGGCCAGGGATTGACAAGTGCAATATTTAATAGAACGTGAAAGTGACCAAAATGGTTAAAAATTTGAAATTTTTCTTAAAAAAAATTACTTTATAATTCGTGAAGCGTTGCACTGATAAAAAAAATTTAAATTTCGCTTCCAGGGTTGGGAAGTTTAAAGTTTTTTAGGTACATGCAATGTATTGTAGTACATGAAAGTGACCAAAATGGTTGTAAATTTTAAGTTTTTCTTAAATAAAGCGACTTTATACCTAACAAAGACTAGGATTGGTAAAAAAAAATTAAAATTTCGCTTCCAGGGATAGGAAATTTAAATTTTTTTATACATAAAAGTAACCAAAAAGGTAACTAACGTCGTTTTTTTACTAATTAAAACTATTTTTTCGTTCAGAAAAAACAAAATTGGTATCAAAAATTAAAAAAAAAATCAAAATTTAGTTTTCAGAGTTGGATAACTGCAATATTTTGTGGTACATGAAAGTGACCAAAAAGGTTACAAATATTAAGTTTTTCTTAAATAAAATTATTTCATGCCTCATTAAGAGTTGCATTGGTAATTTCGTTTCCAGGGTTGGGAAATTGAAATATATAAAAGTACCCAAATAGGCAATTGACGTTGTTGTTTTTACTAGTTAAAACTATTTTATAACGCAGGAAGAACAAAATTGGTTTTAAAATCTTAAAAATTCAAAATTTCGACTCCAGGGTTGAACAAAAAAAATATTTTATGGTACGTGAAAGTGACCAAAAAGTTTAAAAATTTAAATTTTTTTGTAAAGTAAAACTATGTTACATCTTTTAATTAAACCTACTTCCTGTTTTAGCAAGAAAGATAGAAGAATTACATCTGTGAAGTGCTATATTCGGCACAGCCGAAAGCTATATTCGGCTGTGCCGAATATAGCACTTTTACTTGTTTTAAATAAAATTGATACAAGTTTTGATGTATATTACAACGACGATGATGATGATACTACTGACGTGTTGAGCATAAGAAAACAGCTCCGTGATCTTCTAATAACCTTAGAACTTCTAATAACCTATCTTTCGGTTTTATAAATGTCTTTCTTTTAAATAAGGAAGCATTTTGATTTGTACGGGGTATGTCAATACCTGATACGTACATATATTAAAACTATGTGCAACTCTTAGGTTCCTTGCTGACGAAATTTGTAAAATATGTTGTGGAAACGATTTTAATGTTGGATTGGCACAGCCTACAATATATATATATATATATATATATATATATATATATATATATATATATATATATATATATATATCATCGAGCAACATGTTTGTTCAAAATGCATAAAAGCACAAATGAGTGAAGAAGAGCAAAACGCTTCAAAATTTGCATTTTCTTCAAAAAGTCGATTTTCAGGAGTATTGGTATGTATCGATGGGACCAGTGATGTTAACTTTTTTATTTCGATTTCCGTATAGCCCTAAAAAAGTTACCGTACGCAAAGTCTGGTACAAAATTAATAAAAAAAAACGTATAGAAAACGTACTTTTTTGATGTTTTTACTGAGAAATATGTAGTCGCAAGAGAATCTGCACTGAAGATTTTATATTTGGGCTGTCGCAAAACTGATCTATTAACACAGTTATGAATTCGCCCTGGTAGACACATTATGAAAAAAATGTTTAGGGTTTAACAATTAAATATTAAAACTTTTTAAAATTACGGTACAAATATAGAAATTACCTGCTTACCGTTCGGAGGACTAAATTACCGTACAATACGGTAATTACCGTACGGTTAACAACACTGGATGGGACACACGTTCGAATTATTTCTCCGAAAAAGGAGATATAACATCTTTATATGAATAAAAAAGGCTACTACAGCTTAAATGTCCTGATTGTAAGTTGAAGGTATGAATTACGAAGGAGTTATATCTCCTTTTTCATACTTTTTTCAGCTTTGGGATCATCAAATGTCTATTCAGTATTTGGATGGTATTTCCTGCATATTATGTAACAATGATATCTATATGTAAATTATTCAACACTACGCAGTATTAATTCTTACAGGCTGTTGCGGCACATTTGGGGACATAGTGCATTCAGTGCAACCAGGATAGGTTGCGGCTACGCATGCACACCTGTGTGAATGCAATGTGTGCTGCTGTTGTTTGGCAGTGGCCTCGTAAGATGTGCATATTTATTCTGTGTTGTCGACGTCTATTTTATTGTGATGATGTAAATAGGTATTCTGGGGTATTGATTTTTATTTTTGTATGTTTTGTTGATATTTTGTTTAGAATTATTTATTGTTTGCTGATGGGTATGATTGCGATTTGCTGTGTGTAAAGAAAAGAAGAAAAAGGAAGTGTGAATGAAAGATGGATGCTAATTAGTAATGCCACAGGGCAAAAGAGTAGGCAGAGCGTTGCCAGAGTGAGTGAGTGAGGCAGGGTTGTATGAATGGAAGTGAGCAGTGTTGGAAGGTCGATCCAATGGATCGTTGTGAGTGCGTGAGTAAAAATAGGATGAAAGGGAAAGTGAGGGTGTGTTAGGAAAAAGTCCTTGGAAGATTGGTATGTGGTTTCCAAGGAATGTGGGTGAGTTAGGATTGAGAGGTTGCCGTTAGGAAAGTTGTTTTTAAACAGTATTTGGTTGTGGTGGCGAGCAGAACGAAGAGAAAAAATAAGTTAAAAAAGAAAAAAATAAGAGACGTGAAATAGGAGCTGAGAAAAATTTCTGTTACACTGGGAATATAAAGAAAGGACCCCAAGTATAAAATCAAGCGAAGTCTGGAGAGGAGAAAAAAAAGGAGACCAGGGGGTCAATTCTGGTTCTGTGAAAACGTGAAATGAAAAAAAACTTTTCATTTTCGTTTTCATAACAACTTTTCATAACACTTTTCACATTTACACAAAATGCGATTCCCGTTCATGTTATGTAAAACTGTTTCATTCCAGTTGTATCCATGAAAATACTGTAACCATGCTATATAACTTTCAATGTCACTTACAGAGGGCGAAGTTTAAAAGTTTCGAGTGCGGCGTTAGGCCGCATACACAACTTTGTAATTTCTTGAGCCGCCGCCTTAATGTTCATCTACTGTTGGTTGAGTTTTTGAATATGTTAAACATTTTGTGTCTAACTTAGTTATTATTAAACAAATATTAGCACAAAAATATAAAACACTAAGTATAATTGCAACTATTAGTATTAATACATTGCAAAGGGAAGCTATTTTCATACATATATTTAACAATATATATATATATATATATATATATATATATATATATATATATATATATATATATATATATATATATATAGGTATATATACATATATATATATATGTATATATAAATATATATATATATATATAGGTATATATACATACACATATATATATATATATATATATATATATATATATATATATATATATCTTGCCTTACAAAACCGTTAAATCTGCTCTCTGCAGAATGCTCATTGGCGCTCTTGTACGGTGTAAGTATCCATGGCTCCAATGGGTACCCAGAATCTCCTACGGATAAAATAAATTAAAACGAAGAATTAAAATGAAATAATTAAATTACCTATTATCCACGATGACCTGTCGCCATTAATATATGCATCCTTCAGAAACTGACGCTCGTCCGACAGGCTCCATACATGAGAGTCGTGCGATGCTCCTCCATAACATCCATTCAGTGCTCTTATGCGCATTGTATGATCACATATCTAAAATATCAAAGAAAGTGCTCGTAATAGGGGTGATGATTGAAAGATCTCCTCCCCCTCAAAAAAACAGCTTATAATACCACATATTCTACACACGGTGTAAGTATAATTTCTTTATTATATTTAGGGGATAATATCATGTTGGAAATACTTACGACCATTGCATTTATGCTGTGTTTGAGTTTCCGGTTGAAAAACAAGTGATCGTTTTTAGATGGCCGGACTATTTGGATGTGAGTACCATCAACAGCTCCTATTATCCCTGGAATTCCAGACTTGGCATAAAAGAAATTTTTAGCAGCTCGTTTTTCGGACACAACACCTTCTCTATAGCACTTCTTTAATGCAGTTTGACACAGTTTGTTGTGCCAAGCCAGCAAACCAGTCTTGACCGATTTGGTGTTGGTACCCACCTTGTCCCAGGAACTTAAGTGTAGCACCTAATTTTATTGATGGTGTTACAGCAGTCGATCTCAGTGTTGTTGGCAGCTGCGCACTAATGCTTTCCAACACATATTTAAAAGCTTCCTTGTTAAGCCGGAAATTTCGCACAAACCTACAAATAAAAATATTTAGTTACATACCACATATTTAATAAATTGTTACTTACATTACATCCGTCAACTGCATAAAATCTACACCATCGCGTAGGATTTTACGTTCCAATCGCTCGTCTTCATTTTCCATCCAAAGGGCAACCGTATCCATTTTTATATCGCACAAATATTTTTTGTTTACTTTTTTTATTATTTTTATTGTTTTGACATTTTGCGTAATAAATGCTGCCAATGTTGAATAATACATTCGAAAGTAGTGCCGAAATTATGTGGCAGCAATTTTCGCTCGATCCGAAACTGTTACATGGTAAGAGTTTAAAACAACTTTCGAGCTGTTTATACTTTCGAATCGAGTTACATAGTAACCCCCCTGATCAGCATTAGTGCGTGATTGTGTTAGTTGTTGCCAGCCCGTTTCAATGATGAAGGCATAGTCACTTGTCACTGGACATAATTGGCAGCGACTGACACTATCATATACTAAAAGGCAGAGTAACAGCACCCACTTTCGTCGGCCCTGTAGCAAAAATTAGCCGGCGAAGTAAAAGGTAGAAATAGCTACAAAAACAACTGTCTATCTTCTCATCTTTCCTAATCTGTCCCCTCAATACTATCCCCTCGTTTTCAGTTCCGGCGCAATGCATTGCATATGTAGGGGTCATCCCCTGAGTGCTGGTCCTACTCCTACAAAAAAATAAAAAAATATATTCATGCAAAATGTTGAACACACGTTCATATGATATGTTTACCATTTCAACAATCTCACGTAACTTGACTCGACCATCATTCATAACGATATCGAGGATTTTCTTGATATTTTCTTCAGTAACCACCTTTTTTGGCCTTCCTGTTAATGGTATTGTTGCAGTGCTTGTTCGGTCGCGTTTAAATTCAGCAATCCAATACTTTACCATGTAATCTGATGGAGCAAACTCACCGTAATGTTTATCGAGTTTTTCTTTTGTGTCTTTCGCCGTTTTCCCTTTCAAATAATAGTGTTTAATCACTGCACGAAATTAACTTTTTTCCATTTTTCAAGAAACACAAAAGTTGCTTACTTCAAACGACTACAACAAATAAACTAATGGATGAATTTGGGTGAAATTTTAACAGCTGACGTTTGACAGATCGTATTTACTTAAATTAATTATGAATTAACGATTTCGAACTTATTTACAGAAAAAATAAAGTCACAACGAAGCAACACTTTGAAAAACTTATCGAGACTATGTAGAAGTATCCGGAAACGGCAGGAGGCAAGTTGTAGTTTGGATGATGCAGCAAAAATAAAAGCAAGGAATTTGCCTTAGAACTAAATAGTCTAGCACCACCATCTAGAATCGCGCACGAATGGGGAAGGGTTAGTAGTAATAATTAAACTAGAAAGATACAACGAAAATGTAATGATACTATATTGTTCTTGTAATTTGGATACACTATAAGGCAAATTTAAAAAGTAAGCTGGCAAACAAGCGCAGGATGATACAATTAGTTCATCGCAGAAAATATCCTTGAATCCTCTGGAGGAAAGTGTTGCACAACTGATTCAAATAAATGATAAAGTTGGCCCGAATGGACAACCCTTTGGAATGGAGAATACACCTCAGGTGACAAGTGCCGAAGAAATAGAGAACAATTTATTTGCAGCTTAGTCTACGTCAGCGGTACCTCAAGAAGCAAACGTTGACATGGAGCACTCCACTTCATAGCAACCAGTAAGAAATCGGCACAGAGGAAAACATGTGGAGGCTGAGCGCTGAGAGCTCCTTAAAATGCAAACGCAGTAAGAATTGCGAGCTAAAAATGGAAGTGCGAAAATTAAAAATGGAGAAGCTGAGACGAATATAAAATAAACTGCTGCCAGATTCTATCATTAGGGGTCATCAAAATGAATTGTAAGGGGTAGCCAGCGTCGCCTTGTTATGAGTCCCTTCGGGCGCTGCAGTTGGTGTGCCAGCCAGCTCAATGGCATCCACAGGGTAGGTTCCAACCCGTTTTGCAGCCCTGAGACCGTCGCAATAATTTTTTACAACATTGTAAAGTTCCATAATAAAACACAAAAAAAAACGTATAATTACGACAGATTACTGAAAACTTTGCAAGGAGAGTATGGTGTCAAATTCTCCACTTTGCCCACCCAACCTAGGACACATCCTTCCCTACATACGCTATATGTGTCCCCCATTTCCGCCACGCACGCTCGGATAAAAACCCTCCTTATGATGCCGGAGTCTATTGGCGACTTAGGGTATGGTTGGCCAAACTATCCCGGATATGACTACGTATCTTAAGGTGTTACCTGTTAATCGCCGGCTTTGATTTTGACACCTCTCGAGAATAGTATTTCCTTTTTTTCTTATTTACTGGCAGCACTCCACACCTGGGGGTCGATTCTGGTTCTGTGAAAACGTGAAATGAAAAGTTTTTTCAGCTTTTCATAGTAATTCTGATTCGCGTACTATGAAAAAACGTAAGGACAATAATGTGTTTTCATAATGTAAAAAACAGGCGGAATGAAACGAAATTTTTTCATATTTGCACATCAATGGTGATTCTGGTTCAATGCAACTGTGTAAACAACTGTCAAAAAGTTTTCATATGAAAAAAAAATTTTCACATCATTTATTATCGTGATAACAATGGAGAAGATGAAAACGCGCAACAGTTTATGGAAATACTTTTAAAAAAGTGAATTCAACTATTAATACTTTTCATTCAACTTTTAATATTTTTCATTTAACTTTTAATGTTTTCATTAACTTTTCTATTCTTTTATATGTATGTATTGTATATGCATTATATACATATATATATATATATATATATATATATATATATATATATATATATATATATATATATATATATATATATATATACACATATATATACATATAATTATATATATATATATACATTTATCTATATCATTTATATATATATATATATACATAAATACACACATATATATATATATATATATATATACATATACATAGATACACACACATATATATATATATATATATATATATATATATATATATATATATATATATGTATATATATATATATATATACGAATGTGTATATGTATATAAATTACCATTAACTTTTTATTTATAATCTTTATTATTATTTTTTGTACAATTGTTCTGAAAGAAGTGGATATAATTTTTTTTTTTTTATTCATTAATGCGTGCGAGTTTGTTTTTATTTTTTTCATTTGACAATTACTCAGAACCCGAAGTAGAGGTTAAATTAGCATCGGCTAACTTAACCTCTATTTAGCGGCAGCTGACCTAAACTAATTGCGGTACAAACACATATATATATATATGTATATATATATATATATATATATATATATATATATATATAAATTTACATGTATAGATATATATATATATATATATATATATACATATATATATATATATATATATATATATATATATATATATATATATATATGTATATATATATAATGCATATACAATACATACATATAAAAGAATAGAAAAGTTAATGAAAAGCATTAAAAGTTAAATGAAAAATATTAAAAGTTGAATGAAAAGTATTAATAGTTGAATTCACTTTTTTAAAAGTATTTCCATAAACTGTTGCGCGTTTTCATCTTCTCCATTGTTATCACGATAATAAATGATGTGAAAATTTTTTTTTCATATGAAAACTTTTTGACAGTTGTTTACACAGTTGCATTGAACCAGAATCACCATTGATGTGCAAATATGAAAAAATTTCGTTTCATTCCGCCTGTTTTTTACATTATGAAAACACATTATTGTCCTTACGTTTTTTCATAGTACGCGAATCAGAATTACTATGAAAAGCTGAAAAAACTTTTCATTTCACGTTTTCACAGAACCAGAATCGACCCCCAGGTGTGGAGTGCTGCCAGTAAATAAGAAAAAAAGGAAATACTATTCTCGAGAGGTGTCAAAATCAAAGCCGGCGATTAACAGGTAACACCTTAAGATACGTAGTCATATCCGGGATAGTTTGGCCAACCATACCCTAAGTCGCCAATAGACTCCGGCATCATAAGGAGGGTTTTTATCCGAGCGTGCGTGGCGGAAATGGGGGACACATATAGCGTATGTAGGGAAGGATGTGTCCTAGGTTGGGTGGGCAAAGTGGAGAATTTGACACCATACTCTCCTTGCAAAGTTTTCAGTAATCTGTCGTAATTATACGTTTTTTTTTTGTGTTTTATTATGGAACTTTACAATGTTGTAAAAAATTATTGCGACGGTCTCAGGGCTGCAAAACGGGTTGGAACCTACCCTGTGGATGCCATTGAGCTGGCTGGCACACCAACTGCAGCGCCCGAAGGGACTCATAACAAGGCGACGCTGGCTACCCCTTACAATTCATTTTGATGACCCCTAATGATAGAATCTGGCAGCAGTTTATTTTATATTCGTCTCAGCTTCTCCATTTTTAATTTTCGCACTTCCATTTTTAGCTCGCAATTCTTACTGCGTTTGCATTTTAAGGAGCTCTCAGCGCTCAGCCTCCACATGTTTTCCTCTGTGCCGATTTCTTACTGGTTGCTATGAAGTGGAGTGCTCCATGTCAACGTTTGCTTCTTGAGGTACCGCTGACGTAGACTAAGCTGCAAATAAATTGTTCTCTATTTCTTCGGCACTTGTCACCTGAGGTGTATTCTCCATTCCAAAGGGTTGTCCATTCGGGCCAACTTTATCATTTATTTGAATCAGTTGTGCAACACTTTCCTCCAGAGGATTCAAGGATATTTTCTGCGATGAACTAATTGTATCATCCTGCGCTTGTTTGCCAGCTTACTTTTTAAATTTGCCTTATAGTGTATCCAAATTACAAGAACAATATAGTATCATTACATTTTCGTTGTATCTTTCTAGTTTAATTATTACTACTAACCCTTCCCCATTCGTGCGCGATTCTAGATGGTGGTGCTAGACTATTTAGTTCTAAGGCAAATTCCTTGCTTTTATTTTTGCTGCATCATCCAAACTACAACTTGCCTCCTGCCGTTTCCGGATACTTCTACATAGTCTCGATAAGTTTTTCAAAGTGTTGCTTCGTTGTGACTTTATTTTTTCTGTAAATAAGTTCGAAATCGTTAATTCATAATTAATTTAAGTAAATACGATCTGTCAAACGTCAGCTGTTAAAATTTCACCCAAATTCATCCATTAGTTTATTTGTTGTAGTCGTTTGAAGTAAGCAACTTTTGTGTTTCTTGAAAAATGGAAAAAAGTTAATTTCGTGCAGTGATTAAACACTATTATTTGAAAGGGAAAACGGCGAAAGACACAAAAGAAAAACTCGATAAACATTACGGTGAGTTTGCTCCATCAGATTACATGGTAATGTATTGGATTGCTGAATTTAAACGCGACCGAACAAGCACTGCAACAATACCATTAACAGGAAGGCCAAAAAAGGTGGTTACTGAAGAAAATATCAAGAAAATCCTCGATATCGTTATGAATGATGGTCGAGTCAAGTTACGTGAGATTGTTGAAATGGTAAACATATCATATGAACGTGTGTTCAACATTTTGCATGAATATATTTTTTTATTTTTTTGTAGGAGTAGGACCAGCACTCAGGGGATGACCCCTACATATGCAATGCATTGCGCCGGAACTGAAAACGAGGGGATAGTATTGAGGGGACAGATTAGGAAAGATGAGAAGATAGACAGTTGTTTTTGTAGCTATTTCTACCTTTTACTTCGCCGGCTAATTTTTGCTACAGGGCCGACGAAAGTGGGTGCTGTTACTCTGCCTTTTAGTATATGATAGTGTCAGTCGCTGCCAATTATGTCCAGTGACAAGTGACTATGCCTTCATCATTGAAACGGGCTGGCAACAACTAACACAACCACGCACTAATGCTGATCAGGGGGGTTACTATGTAACTCGATTCGCAAGTATAAACAGCTCGAAAGTTGTTTTAAACTCTTACCATGTAACAGTTTCGGATCGAGCGAAAATTGCTGCCACATAATTTTGGCACTAATGTATTATTCAACATTGGCAGCATTTATTACGCAAAATGTCAAAACAATAAAAATAATAAAAAAAGTAAACAAAAAATATTTGTGCGATATAAAAATGGATACGGTTGCCCTTTGGATGGAAAATGAAGACGAACGATTGGAACGTAAAATCCTACGCGATGGTGTAGATTTTATGCTGTTGACGGATGTAATGTAAGTAACAATTTATTAAATATGTGGTATGTAACTAAATATTTTTATTTGTAGGTTTGTGCGAAATTTCCGGCTTAACAAGGAAGCTTTTAAATATGTGTTGGAAAGCATTAGTGCGCAGCTGCCAACAACACTGAGATCGACTGCTGTAACACCATCAATAAAATTAGGTGCTACACTTAAGTTCCTGGGACAAGGTGGGTACCAACACCAAATCGGTCAAGACTGGTTTGCTGGCTTGGCACAACAAACTGTGTCAAACTGCATTAAAGAAGTGCTATAGAGAAGGTGTTGTGTCCGAAAAACGAGCTGCTAAAAATTTCTTTTATGCCAAGTCTGGAATTCCAGGGATAATAGGAGCTGTTGATGGTACTCACATCCAAATAGTCCGGCCATCTAAAAACGATCACTTGTTTTTCAACCGGAAACTCAAACACAGCATAAATGCAATGGTCGTAAGTATTTCCAACATGATATTATCCCCTAAATATAATAAAGAAATTATACTTACACCGTGTGTAGAATATGTGGTATTATAAGCTGTTTTTTTGAGGGGGAGGAGATCTTTCAATCATCACCCCTATTACGAGCACTTTCTTTGATATTTTAGATATGTGATCATACAATGCGCATAAGAGCACTGAATGGATGTTATGGAGGAGCATCGCACGACTCTCATGTATGGAGCCTGTCGGACGAGCGTCAGTTTCTGAAGGATGCATATATTAATGGCGACAGGTCATCGTGGATAATAGGTAATTTAATTATTTCATTTTAATTCTTCGTTTTAATTTATTTTATCCGTAGGAGATTCTGGGTACCCATTGGAGCCATGGATACTTACACCGTACAAGAGCGCCAATGAGCATTCTGCAGAGAGCAGATTTAACGGTTTTGTAAGGCAAGATCAATAATTGAACGTGTGTTTGGTGTGCTAAAGGGAAGATTTCGTTGTTTGCTCGCAGCACGAGAATTACATTATGTACCGGAAAAGGTCGCACAAACATTGAATGTATGCTGTGCATTACACAATATTTGCTTAGAGCATAATGTCGAACTCCCTCCAGAAATAGTGAATAATGAAGAAGAAATGGAATTGGCCCCAACAACTGCTTTAGATTCTCAAGATAGAAATCAGTTCTTAGCCTTTGCCCAAGCTTTAAGAGATCAAATAAAAGACAATTTATAAAATATTCATTCATTTATTTCCACTGAATTTTTTACTAATTCATATATAGTGGTTTTAGGAAAGATAAAAAGCTTAAATTGTAATATAACATACTTACATACTAGAAAACAAGGGTAGATATAACTTATAAATTTCGATTTCTTTCAATTTCTAGCATCTCTCTCTTTAAATCAAGTTTTGCAAGTTTAAGTTTTTGATTTTCTATGCTCAACTTCATTTCATGGTCGAATTTTCTTTTTGCAAGTTTATAATTTTTGTCTGCTATATCCACTTGTCTTCTTTTGTATCTAACTAAAGATTTTAAATTGCTGTTGACCTCTTCCAAGAGTGATATGGAGCGCTTGTGGTACTCCATTTGACCATTCACTTGCTTTTCCAGCAATGTCTGTTTTTTTGGCACAGCGCGATTGAATGGTGATCGTCGTATGATGGGCGTGCGCGCAGCTGACGAACAACGCGGTGGGGAAGGAGCAGACACCAATTCATCATTATGCAGTTGAGCATATGTGCAACATCTTGCTCGACGTTGTTACTGCTTGTGGCCGTACCAATGTCGTCGCTGGTTGAGGGGGTACTGTTGCTTACACCAAATTTCCGTACCCCATGCATGCCATTAGCCGCCTCCTTCATTTCAAGCATATCAATTACACCTTCTTCGAGTGCGGTAAATGAGCACATTTTTGCCGGGCCACCGCCTGTACCCGAAAAATTAATGCGGTTCTTCCGCAATTTGGCCTTAAGATGGGTCTTATGGTCTGCCCAAACCTAAACAAAAAAAATGTATTTCCATTTATGGGTAAACTATATATTACCTACTTTTTTCCAACCGACCACTTCCCGCATTGGCGGACCGGCTGCATTGAGATCTTCTGCCAATCGTTTCCATAAATTGTTGCTGGCTTGTTTGGCGTCCGGAACTTTTATATAGCCCTTAGCCAACTGCGGATGCTCTGTCATAAAGTTGAGCATAATTTCAAATTGCCTTTGCTTCGTATTTATATGTTTTGTAGCATTTTCCCTATTGAAAAATATTTTTATCTACTAATATATGTACATAAATTTAACAAATACTTACATTTTCAGCGTTCGGTGTCGATGTTTTGATTTATTTAAGTTTTTTTATATTTTATCCGTTAGCTCAAAATCAAACGAGTACAAATTCCAACTTTCGAGCGACTTTGAGTTAATATTTGGCAAAATACCTACTTTACCAGGTGAAGAAATAATGAATAATTGCAATAGAACTTATAATTTAGATAATTATGCATGTGAATTAAGAGTTATAATTAGAAATTCACTAGAAAATGCTAGAAAACTTATAGAATCAGTAAAGAAAAAGAGACATTTAGAATCATATAACAAAACTAACAGAATAAATCTTAGTATAGGAGACTTGGTTTTGATAAAAAAGGCGAATAGAAAAAAATATGAAGCACCATATCATGGTCCTTACAAAGTAATAAATATGGATAATGTAAATGTAGAATTAAAAATTAATGGAAAAATTAAAACTGTTCATAAAAATTTATTATAGAAATGTAAGAAATAAAGATTATTAAACGTAAGCACAAAATATTTTTAGCATAAGAAATGTAAACATTTATTTATAAAATGCAAAACAAAAAAAAAAATTTTTTTTATTATATCCCTAAGAACAAAAAAAAACATAACACTAAAATTAAGAACTATACTAATATTGTACCACTTAAATATCACACTACTTTTTTTTAAATTAATAAACATAATAAGAATTTAATATGTATAACAATTATAATAATGTAAACATTGTACCACGCACGCAGCACATTAACAAAAAATTTTATAAAATTACAAAATTTTGAAAAAAAAAATCACAAAATTGTGTAATTTTAACTGAAAGAGCAGGGGTGTAGTGTATACATAGTATCACATATGCATGAACCTCACCAAACAGTCACAGCAACATGATATTCATAAATAAACAATAGTATTCAATAGTATGTAAACAAACTGAACTAACTAAAAGTCAACGTCTTCTTGAGATAGGTCAGTAACGATTTTAATTGCAAAAACACTTAGTCATAAACACTGGAATTTAAGTAACATAATATTCTTATACTTTTCGGTTAATGCTCGCTATTGTCAAATAGTTAGAATTATGCTGACTCGTATAAATTGTTACTATGAGAAAAGTGAAATGGCATTGAACTTCAAATGTACACAGCCTGGTACAATGTATGTATGTATATTTGATACAATGTAATATTAATGTATGAATGTATGAATGTATGTATATTAGAATAAGTAGAAATAAGAGAAAAGCGAACTTCTCATGGTTAGTATACAAGCTGAGGAATTTGTTTAGTAAATTATCAATTTACTTTGATCAATCAATCCTGCCTGTGTTTTACTTATGAAACATTACAACATCTATATTCGAAGTACATAGTAATGCACATCCGAAAGTAGAGTACGAATATCCGATAATCGGATACGGCAACCCGAAAGTAGCAAATGTATCTACGAATTCGAGTTAGTTGGTAGGAAAAATCCGTATCCGTAATATTTAACTTTCGAATCGAGTTACATAGTAACCCCCCAGAAGAATTCAACACAATATTTCATGACTCAGCTAGGGCTCGATCTCACGACCCTCCGCTTCATAGTCTCGTGTTCTACTACTTCAGCCAACAGCTTGCTTGTAATAAAGCGAACACATTATAAAGAACTGAAGTAAAATACATAGCAGCAGAAATTTGGTATAAAAGGCGAAACACAACGCATAAATTTTCAGTTTGTGTCTGGCTGCTGTGTGAGGAAGGTAATATTACCAAGCGTGAATTCCATAGTAATATTATCATAGTAGTACGACTATTGAGTTGGTGCAATCCACTTAATAGAAATACTAGATAGGACGTTTAGGAAACCAAGCCAACAGATTGCCTTCTCCAGTGGACGGCGTATGTCATCCAGTGGAAAAAGAAATCCAGAAGCTAGGGGTCACTAGGGTAGCTGGAGTAGTTCGGAGTACTAGGGATACCGCACGCTCCGGAAGAAAAGAAATGTCCGGCTTGGCATCCCCGCGTGGAATGGCGTATGTCATTCCAACCGGAGATCAATCCAGATACCAAGCGTCCCTATTCTAATCGGCCGTCCATTAGAATAGGAACAGCGCTTTCTTACGGAGGCTAGGGCATAGGTACCATTTCTCTTGATGCGGAGAATTTCAATCCGAGAGAAGTGTAATCGGAAGCCTAGGTGTCGCTAGTGCTGTGGACCATTCGAGTCTGTATACTAACCCCGACACACCGAAACGGACTGTCACTCAGCTCCAACGCAAACGCGACATAACTTCGGCCGACCTTATTCCTGGGTGTATTAGGGACACCGAAAATCCGCCTCTAGTCAACTAGTACTAGATCTAAGAAAATAAATAAACAAACTTTACCACATCTACACTCAACCGAGTTTTATTTTGGGACACTGGACTCCGCTGAACTACCCCAGCATTAGAGCGGAAATCCGTGTCGTTACATTGGCGCCCGAGCAGGGACTTGATTGTCCACAAACTATTACAGACAAGTGTTGTCTGACCCATACTCAACGTAATCGATTAGGCAAATAAAGCAGCCGCTCCCTACATCTGTCGCCACTCCAGCTGTCTGATACATTGAACGGTATGGCTCACCGCGAAGGAGTAAAAACCACGTGGATCTACACCTTAAAAAAGGATGAACCGGTGAGTTATTTGTCCCAGTGCACACAAGATTCCACTGGCACGGTGGAAGACATGCGTAAAAGGTTCGCCAAATTTGCAACCACAGAACAGGGTGAGCACATCATCGCGCGACTGTTAGAGTGGCAAAAGCAACACGAATGGAACACCAGCAGCTCGCCCGGGCCAGTCTTACAAGTACCCGTGAGGAGTAGCGAGCAGCCAAAGATGTACATCACCAGGAGGAGGGGCCACAGAAGCCCTCACCCAGTTGCTGCAGGTGCCAGGCGCAACCCGACAGTGATGACCGAATCGCAACCATAGAGCGGGTACGTAAATGGGGCTTGAAATATGATGGCGGCAAGGACGTACTGAAGTTTGTAGATGGCCTGGAGGAACTGGCAGGGGCATATGGGGTGAAGCTAGATAACATAGTCCCATTGATGTTCGAGCTGTTACGCGACAAGGCGTTGGTGTGGGTTAGAAATAATCGTAAGCAATGGGATCACTGGACCGAGTTTAAACAGGATCTGCTGAATTTCTTCTTACCTTAACGATATTTCGAGAAACTCGAAGACGAGATACGTAAGCGCACCCAACGACCACGTGAGAGCTTCAAGGACTACGTGTTAGCCCTACTAGACTTGATGCACCACGCGCAGCTGAACCCAGATGAGAAGATGGAAAAAATATTCCGCAACGCTCTACCTGAATACCGATGGTACATCCGACGAAAGAACTTTAGCTGCCTGGACGACTTGCTATCGTTGGCAGCTGACCTAGAGAGCATCCCTAATGCGCCAACGCCAGGCCGAAACGAACACCACAGTGCCCTCGATAGCCACACATGCACCGAAAAAAGGGGTAGTAACTCCACAGACGGGCAAGCAACAAATCTTTCCTGGGAAGCTGACATGCTGAAGGCCAGAATACTACTAGACAATCAGCCCCACTCCACTATTGTAGATACGGGGGCTACACGCAGCTTCGAGATGCCCGCCGTCTTGAAGGGGCTAAGCCAACGGCCAGAATATGTGGCCACCGATATTGAAGTAACTTTAGCTGACGGCACCAGGAAGCGTCTCTCGACAGCCGCCGAGATCCATCTAGTCCAAACATCCTCCGACAGGTGTCCATGGTACGACGGAAAGATGGAGGCTGTCCAGAAAAACCCAGAACACAATGCGGAATACGCAATCGTGAACAACAAATTGTATCGGCACTTCGCCCGGGAAACCAACGAAGAAGATTCCACCCCCTGGAAACTATGCGTCCCCACCGGCCAGCGAAAGCGGGTATTAATGGAAACCCACGACCAGGTCGCGGGTGGTCACCTCGGTATGCGGAAAACGCTCAACAAGGCAGCAAGTCGTTATTTCTGGCCAGGAATGGCCCGCGATGTTAACAGGCACTTACGGCAATGTGATAGCTATCAGCGTTATAAGATTTCTCAACAACCAGCTGGGAAGATGTTGACTCGCCTACAAGAGGAGCCGTGGTCCTTGCTGAATCCTGAAGAGATACCTTACGGAAATGGGGGTGAAACAGCAATTTACAGTCCCTTATACGCCGCAAGAAAACCCCAAAGAAAGGGTAAATCGGACACTTAAAACCATGATAGCCCAAGTCGCAGGCCAACAGCATAATAAATGGGATGAGGCACTTCCGGAAATAATTCTGGCCCTAAACACCAGCGAGTCCGAATCCACCGGTTATTCGGCTGCATTTCTGACTCAGGGAAGAAATCCGCGATTACAAAATGCGTTGTACGATGAAGTGACAATAGGGTCAGGGACCCGCGGTGCATCGCCCGACGAGCGAGCAAAAGAGTTGAAAGAGATATTCCAGATCGTAAGGCGCAACATGCTAAGGGCCTCACAGAAACAACAACACCACTACAACTTACGGCGCCGCGATTGGGAGCCCGTCATAGGCGACCATGTACTAGTGAGGAAGCTTCCCCTGTCTAAGGCAGTGGACAATTTCACTGCAAAACTTGCACCGAAATTTGGGGGGACCCTATATAGTTACAGGCTTCGTTTCGCCCATTATAGTAGAGCTGCGGACAGAGGACAGTAGGGAAAGACGCACAGCACACCTAAGCGAATTAAAACCCTACCACGGTACTAATAACATTCTCTCTGTGATCCTCCCTGGAACCACTAACGCGATATCCAAACCACGGGGCAAGATGAGTACCAATGACAACAAATTTGAGCAGTCTCGTCAAAGATTTCGGCGCAGCATGGAGCAAGAACAAGCAAAGATCCGGCAAACTATTTTTCACTACTAAGGCCGGCCCGTCCAACAACAGTTACGGGGCTAAGAAACGTCGGCGCCCCAAACCAACCGTAGAAAGCTCTGTGTTTCCCCAACGCCGAAACAGAACCAACACACACTCCTACCGCCACGAATGATATCCCCCACGCCATCGCCACCACCACTGACTTCGCCAGCCCCATCGCCAGCGCCTCTCCTGACATACGCACACTTGCCTCCGGAGCTACAAAAGGAGATCCAAGAGCGAAAGAAAGCGCATGCGGGGACACGAATCCGCTTTGTAAAGGAGGTTTACGGGCAGCGATACCGGATCACCATTCGCCGACAAGGAGACATCAATCTCTATGTAATACCAACATAAACATACATAGGTGGCGAGGGGAGTAGTGTGACGACAAAAGTCAGCCACTTCGTTTTTGGCGCACACGTCATCAAGATGCCCCTTAGATTTAGTTGCTGCACAAAAGGATGAATGTTACTTTTATTTGCATTGTTTTTATATTGTTCATTTATATTAAAATGAAAATTAGTTTATAATACTGGAATGAATACATGTTACTTTTATTTGCATTATTTTTATATTGTTTATTTATATTGTAATTAAAATTAGCTTATGACATTGGAATGAATACATTTTTGCGCTAATGTTTTATTATTATAAGAATGAATTCCAGTTATTAAGCACATATTTTCGCTAAATTCTGTATACATACCTTATTTATACCATAAGCATGAACTGCCTTTGTTATTTAGTAAATAAGTAACGGTAGCCACATACTACATGTCCCATACAATTGGCATGCTGATCACTGTTAATGATCATCAGCTACGAGTGGTTGATGTGCTGATACAATGTACGCACATGTATATGGTGGTTGTGTTGTAATAAAGCAAACATCTTATAAAGAACCGAAGTAAAATACATAGCATCAGAAATTTGGTATAAAAGGCGAAACACGACGCATAAATTTTCAGTTTGTGTCTGGCTGCTGTGTGAGGAAGGTAATATTACCAAGCGTGAATTCCATAGTAATATTATCATAGTAGTACGACTATTGAGTTGCTGCAATCCACTTAATAGAAATACTAGATAGGACGTTTAGGAAACCAAGCCAACAGATTGCCTTCTCCAGTGGACGGCGTATGTCATCCAGTGGAAAAAGAAATCCAGAAGCTAGGGGTCACTAGGGTAGCTGGAGTAGTTCGGAGTACTAGGGATACCGCACGCTCCGGAAGAAAAGAAGTGTCCGGCTTTGCATACCCGCGTGGAACGGCGTATGTCATTCCAACCGGAGATCAATCCAGATACCAGGCGTCCCTATTCTAATCGGCCGTCCATTAGAATAGGAACACCGCACTCTTACGGAGGCTAGGGCATAGGTACCATTTCTCGTGATGCGGAGAATTTCAATCCGAGAAAAGTGTAATCGGAAGCCTAGGTGTCGCTAGTGCTGTGGACCATTCGAGTCTGTACACTAACCCCGACACACCGAAACGGACTGTCACTCAGCTCCAACGCAAACGCGACATAACTTCGGCCGACCTTATTCCTGGGTGTATTAGGGACACCGAAAATCCGCCTCTAGTCAACTAGTACTAGATCTAAGAAAATAAATAAACAAACTTTACCACATCTACACTCAACCGAGTTTTATTTTGGGACACTGGACTCCGCTGAACTACCCCAGCATTAGAGCGGAAATCCGTGTCGTTACACACCTTATAGTCCAGATTTAGCTCCTAGTGATTTTTTCCTGTTTCCTGGCTCGCAGGAAAAACATTAATCTCAAACGAAGAAGTGATTACCGAAACTAACGCTTATTTTGAGAGGTTCCCAAAATCATATTATTCAGATGGTATAAAAAAGTTGGAATATCGTCTTACTAAGTGTATTGAGCTAAAAGGAGACTATGTTGAGAAATAAATGGTTTTTGAAAATAAAAATTTTTTTCCGCCCTCGTATGTACCTACCCGCTCTCCATTTTATTTTTTAATGATTTGTTTAAAACAACAGCCATTAATGAGTTGTGATTTTTCGGCGTTATTTCAACTTAACATTTTTTACAGGTTATCGATTCCAACGATTATATCAATTAAGAAAATTTCAACGCAACTACAGTTGAGTTGTAAACCAGAATAGGGGCATTAATTGTGAAAATTTACTACCAAAATGGTGAACATTTTACTGTATCACTTCCTAAAATTAGCGTATCTTTCCGACGTAATCAGGCTCCCTCTGAGACCGCTGTGGGTAATAAATTCAAGGCTCACAGTACTGTTTCTGACAATAGACTAAAACAATACCCTCGTAGTGGCCGTAGTGATACAAACATAACCGCTTTATGAAGTTCAACGCGTTCAAGAATTAAGGCTGGCCGACCATTGCTTGCGTCGAACGTTTGCGTTTGGCTGCTCGATAATTGTCGCAGATTGGGCTCACAAATAGTTCTCGAAAAACCATTACGTTCAAAGAAAGTCACCGTATGGTGGGGTTGGTGGTCATGAGATATCAGCAAGACGGCACCACAAGCCACACAGCCGGTCAAAGATGATAAATTTCCCGGGCGCGTAATTTTTCGATTTGGGAATGTCAATTGGCCGCCTCGTTCTTGTGATGTAACGCCGCTGAAATATTATTCTAGGGACCATTTTGAAAGACCGGATTTACAAACAACAGACGCATTGGAAGATGAAAGCAAAGCTATGTTGCAAAATGTGGTTCAAAATCTTGTGCTATAGGTGGTCATTTGCCCGACATCATATTCCATTATCGATTCCCATATTTTTACATTACATTTCTATCAATAAAACTGAATTTGTAAAATAAATATATTTTCAAGCCAAGTTACTCCCTATCCCAAAATTTGCCTATCCTTTACTTTGAAAGAACTCCTAGCTCTTTAACATACTTTTTCTATTAATATTATATTATATGTGTATTATATTGCATGTGTACGTTTTTTTAGAGTGTCACAACACCAGATCAACGCGTGGAAATCGTTGAAATTTTTAAGCAAAATAATTATTCCATTCGTCAGACTCATCGTGCACTTCTTCCATTTTATGGCGCACATCATCGTCCTTCAGATCGGCTAATTCAAAAAACAACAGATCGTTTTCGGGCCACATTTAATGTTACTGATAATGTGCATCCCGTGAGATGCCGAACAGTGCGCACTGAAGAAGCTGTAGCCGCTGTAAACGAAAGCATTGAAGATGTTCCAGATTGCGCTTTCTACGCGCCAGTTATATATGCGAACCCTACTAAATATTCAAAACCAGACAAAATTGAAGAATTCTTAAAAACAATAGGTAAATGAACTGTAAATCTATTGCATCAGCAAAATCAACAATAAATGCGTTTCCGTTCCCAAAGTAAAACATAAAAATATTAAACAATTCCACGAATTATTGACAAATAAAACAATTTCATAAATACTGCACTTCCGCTCCAATTTAACTCCAGACATTTTTCGTGAGAAATATTTTTAACAAAATAATAAAATGTCCAAAGAATTGTTTACAGGTAAAAATCACACCATAAAATTTAAAAAGAATTTTTATTAATAAATTGCAAGTTGGCAATTTATTGAACCAATCAGAATTATGCTAATGCAATAGATAGAAGTATGGTAAAAGCAATTAATAATTATAAAGTTTAGTCTTAGTTTCTCCATTAAGCTCGATTGTCTTGTCATAATAAAATAAACTTGTTTTTTGAAATAATAAAAAGAATAATAAAGAATTGTTTTTTTTTTATAAAATATTCGAACTCGGTTATGTAAATGGCGCAGTCGGTAGGATTCTAGTGAGTAAAAGGATCCAGTTATACGAACCGTATTAAATTGAATTTTGTACAGTGGACATTTATTAAAATTGAAGTGAAACACCACAGTAGTGCAGTGAGCCCTTACAATTATAAATAGACGCTACAAAAACAAGAGACAAGATAGTGCAGTGAACAATTAAGAAAAAAAATTGAACGCCACTATAAACATTAATAAAATAATTGTGCAGCGAACACTTAGAAAAAGTGAACACCACTAAATAGTGCAGTGAACATTGATGTCAAGTAGACGCCACAACCCTTTATTAAGTTTTTCAGAAACAAGTTCTAAAAGGCAACGAACTTTCGACAAAAACCGAACAATGGAGGAACAAGCTCAAGTGCAGATTAGCCTGGCAGACGAATTTGTCAGAAAAGAGCAACAGCTGGAACACTTGCGCCAAGCTTATGTAGAATTACAACAACAATTACAGCAACAACAACAGCAAAATTCAGTTATACAAGACGGACAACAACAACAATGGCAACAAGTGCAAAGCCAACAACCACAACATAATCAATTGGACAGGATCCATAAAAATGTTGCATATCTACCAGTGTTTACGGGTATAGGAGAAATTACAATCAATTCATTCCTGAGCAGTGTGGAGTACCTATTATCAATAATAAGAGATGAGGAATTAAGGAAAGAAGCCATAAAAGCCATTTTTTATAGAACCATACAAGGCCCAGCCAAGAACGTGATAATAAATATTCCGGAACCAGACAGCTGGCAACTAATAAAGGAAACGCTGAAACTACGGTATCGTCCGGATATTGAACCGCACCAACTCTACAGAAAGATATCAAATCTTAAGGTAAATAATGTTATTGAATTATTGACAGAAATTCAAGAAATTAAATATAGATCGGACGAATTAGTAATATATTATACAGGTGACCATTACATTGACCTTAGTAACATAGACAGTTTATTAGTGAACACAATAAACGAAATGACACAGGGCACCTTGTTAGACAAAATTTATGAAGAAGGACAGTTAAACAATATTTTGAAAATAATGATAAGTAGGAGATTCGAAGACAGCTGTATTAGGCCAGAATATAGAAAATTTAAAACAAAGAGGATAGGTTAACTAACGTAGGGAAGAATAGGTATCAGGATAAAATACAACAATATAATAATATACCTGCAAATTTGAGAATTAGAAATATTGATTATCGAATTAATAATGTACCACAAGGAGGACAGTGGAATAGGAATCCTCAATACCAAAATAATTCAGGGCAACATAGGGAAAATAATAATTTTAATGCAGGAAGAATTAACAGTTTTAATAGGTTCGGAAATTCATGCCAATATCGCCAGAACCCATTTAGACAGGTTGCAGTGGAATCCATGGAGGTTGACACTATAGAGAAAGGTAATAAATACTATAATAATATCCAGAGGGTCGGGCAGGTAGGACACCCTAGACCATGTTACAGCCAAAATCGCTTGAAACATCCTAGGCAAAACCTAAACGAACCCATGGACCATGATAACATAAAAGAAAGAAAAACATATTGCAATAATTTAGAAATGTATGATACAAATAATAACCAGAAAGTCGGGCAGGTAGGACACCCTAGACCATGTTGCAACCAAAATCGCTTGGAACATCCTAGGCAAGACCTAAACGCACCTATGGAATTTAATAACACGGTACAATACAACGAAGAGGATAATTTTTTTCTGAAACAGCCTCTGACTTTTTACCCATCATAAAAATTACCATTAATGGAAAGAACTAAAATGCCCTGATAGACACAGGAGCAAATCTAAGTTTAATTGGCAGTAATATAAAGGACTTTAAAAGAAATTTATTAGAAACACCCATTGAATTTAGCACAATAACAAAGAAAGATGTAATTAGATTTGAAATAATAACTGACCCACCTGATGAATTTAATCTGGCGGGAAATGCAAAGATTAAATGGAAAATGACAGAATTAAAAGGAATAAAATATAGTTTTTTAATAGGAATCGACCTATTAAATGGTTTCAATACAGTAATAAACTTAATAGATGGTTATATATCATTTAATGATAATACAACATCCTTTCTATTAAATCCATATAAAAACCTTCAGGTGTGTACGTTGGAAGGAACCGAATTTGATTGGAATAGAATCCAACTAGATCAATTAAATAAAGAAGAATATAAAGAAATAAAAAACGTATTGATTAGGTTTAGAAAATTATTTTTTAAAGAAGGGGACAGATTGACTAGCACTATGAAAATACAGCATGAAATTAAAACAACGACAGATGAGCAAATTAACGCTAAATTATACAGATATCCACCCCAACATGAAGCCAAAGTAAGAAAACAAGTTCAAGAGATGGAAGAACAAGGGATAATTAGAAAAAGTAGCTCAAGGTATGCCAGTCCTTTAATAGTTGTACCTAAAAAATTGGATAATTCTGGTAAACAAAAGTACAGACTAGTGGTAGACTACAGAAAATAAAACGAAATTACCACTGCCCAATATAGATTCAATTCTGGACAAACTAGGAAGGGCACAATATTTTACGACAATAGACTTAGCTAAAGGATATCGTCAGATTTTAATTAGAGAAAAAGACAAAAGACAAAAAACAGCTTTCGTTACCCCACATGGACTGTATGAATTTATAAGAATGCCGTTTGGTCTGAAAAATGCACCAGCGACATTCCAGCGACTAATGAACGAGACATTAAGAGATTTTATAAATAAAACTTGCGTAGTTTATTTAGACGACATTTTAATTTTTAGTACATCTTTGAGCGAACACGTAAAAGCCATAACAGACATTTTTAAAGCTTTAGAACAGGCAAATTTAAAAATTCAAATTGATAAGTGCAATTTCCTCAAAAAAGAGACAAAATTTCTAGGACATATACTTACAAAAGAAGGACTTAAACCGAACCTAGATAAAATAAAAGTAATACAATCACTAGAAATCCCAAAAACAGAGAAACAAATAAAAAGCTTTTTAGGTCTAACAGGATATTACAGAAAATTTGTTAAGGACTACGCCAAGGTAGCCCAACCCATAACAAAATACCTAAGGAAAGGAGTTAAAATAAACATTAAGGATCCAATGTACATAGAAGGTTTTGAAAAATTAAAAACCCTTATTATCCCACATCCAATTTTTGAAAAACAATTCACGCTTACAACAGACGCTTCGAATTATGCAATAGGGGCAGTTCTGTCACAAGAAGGACATTCCATTTGTTTTGTGTCTAGAACATTAAATAATCACGAAAGGAACTATTCAGCAACAGACAAGGAATTTTTGGCAATTTTATGGAGCGTAAACTATCTACGACCATACCTTTACGGACGAAGATTTAAAACCTTTACCGACCACCAACCCATTAAATTTTTACACACAAAATATAAAGGAAAAGATATGTCGCCAAGACATCAAAGATGGCTCTTAAAATTGGGGGAATATGATTTTGATATAGAATATATAAAAGGAAAAGAAAACAGGATAGCAGAATAGAAAATGAGTTAGATACAGGTCAGAACGATAAAGAAATTAATGATTTTAATATAATAAACAATGTAGAAGATGATAATACATCAATGGAAACAGTTCATTCAGCAATAGAAAATTTACATGATCACTTTTATACTAAGGAAGAATTAGTAAATAAGTATAAAACACAGATCATACTAACTAATAATAAAATAGAGGAATGCAAGATCATACATACCAAACGAATAATTTTTATAGCAGAATGTGATTTTGAAATAATGGGCGAAATATTCAGAAAATATATTAAAAAAGGAAAGATTGGAATATATTCAGAACTATCCGAACGAAGTTACAATGTAGTTCAGGAAAAACCAATAGAAATGTTCTCTAATGATAGACAAATAAAATTTACTAAATGCACAATAAGAGCTCAAGATATAAAAACAGAAACTGAAGCGGTTAAACAAATATCCTTTTATCATGTTAGAGAAAGTATACATTCAGGAATCCTTGAGACTTACAATCAAATTAAATACCAGATATATTACCCAAAACGATTAGATTTAATTCAGTTAGTAATTAACCAATGTGACCTATGCCAGAAAGTAAAATATGATAGGAATCCAATTAAACAAAAATTTGCGATTACAAAAACACCCTCGAGTAAAAATGAAATACTGCATATTGATACTTATGTTATGAAAGGATTTCATTTTTTGACAATAACAGATAAATTTTCTAAATTTGGTGCAGCTTATCCAATGAACGATAGGAATCATATAACTATCATTGAACAACTAGAGGACCATTTTACTAAAATAGGTAAGCCAAAGAAAATAGTAGCAGATAATGAATTTAAGGCTATAAGAATAAAGGAATTTTTAGATAGTGAGAATAAAGAATTACATTTGACTAAACCTAACTCCCATACAGGTAATGCTGATATAGAGCGCTTACATAATACAATAGCAGAGAAATTTAGAATATTGTATAAAATGAAAAAGGAATTACCCATAAAACAATTAATTCGGAAAACAATTAGAAGTTACAACGAACGTTACCATTCGACTATTAAATGCACACCCAATGAAGTGCAACAAGGTAAGGCTAACAAAGAAAAAATCAGACAAATTTTAGAAGGTAACAAAAGAAAAATAATAGATAAACTAAACAAGTTTAGAGAAGACTATAGATAAGAAAGAGCAGAAGGATTTATAAAAAAACTATAAGGCAATCAGGCACAAAGAACAACCTAAATATAAGAAAGCAAAACTGGAAAAAGTACATCCATTTAATATTAAAAGACCTCTAAAATTTTCAGATGTTGACATCAGTGATACTACTCCTGTTGACACTACCGACTGAGGGACTAATAATAACAAAGCGACTTACAGAAAAAGCAGGATACATAGACATTTATATGAAGAATCAGGAGATAATTAAGGAATCGGACATATAATAAACCTAAATGAAATAGAAAGCATATTGGACCAAATGACAGACAACGTAGTTTTAATGAAAACAAAAAATAAAGACATACTTCAACTAGAATTATTAGACGCTAGAAATAAATTAGGTACTTTGATACCAAAACAAAACAGACAAAGACGCGGACTTATTAACGGCATAGGCAGCATGACAAAATGGTTGTTTGGAACTATGGACGACGAAGACAGAAACATCTGAAAAACATCTTTTTAAGATTGACGAACTAGAAAATAACAATGACCAACAAGTTTTAATTAATAATTATTTTAATGAGACTATAATTAACTTAAAATTGATTGTAAAAAACGATAGAAACTTAATAGAAAAAGAAATAAATTCCATAAATAAATTGCTCGAAACTGAAAATGAAAAAAATATATACTTAGAACAATTGTCAAATATACAACTGATCAAAAATAAAATAGAACATTTACAAGACAACGTTATTTCCGCACAATACGGGATGGTACACCCAAGTATTCTAACTAGCCATGAAATAAGAAAATATGAAATTGATTATAACAAATTAAAACATATTCAGATAGGAACAGCATACTTTAATAAATCATGTCTAATTTTTGGTATAAAAATACCCAAAACATTTATAACAGTTAAGTTAAGATATATTGTTCCACTACCAAATGATCACAATGAAGAAATAAATTCAATAAGTGAAAAAATGTTTTAGTTTGAAAATAAAACATATAAATTTGAAGAAAATAAACATTTAAAGAATTTAAAACTAAGTAATCACTGTATAATAAAGAATAATTGTCAACTAGTAAGAGATACAGACTTAGAAATAATACAATTAGATTTAGATACAATATTAATTAAAAACGCAATGAATGTCAGGATAAATCAAACTTGTAATTTTGAAAAAATTGTATTAGACGGAAACTATATAGTAAATTTTAATAACTGTTCAGTCAGGATAAAAGATTATTATTTTTCAAATATAATTGAGAATATGAAGGAAAAACAAATTATTGAAAACATAGACACGGTAAGAAATTTTTCACACAAAATGACGTTTCAAGAAATTGAAACAGAGAACACAAATAACATAAGAAATATAAAAACATTGAAATACCACACCAAATTAACATATGGATGTAACATAATAATTATACTTATAATACTTATTTTAATCTTTATTATTATGAAAAAACACAAAAACATAAAAATAAAATTAAACAATAGAATTCAGGAGAATTCTAATATAAAGGAGGGGGTAGTTATATATGCGAACCCTACTAAATATTCAAAACCAGACAAAATTGAAAAATTCTTAAAAACAATAGGTAAATGAACTGTAAATCTATTGCATCAGCAAAATCAACAATAAATGCATTTCCGTTCCCAAAGTCAAACATAAAAATATTAAACAATTCCACGAATTATTGACAAATAAAATAATTTCATAAATACTGCTCTTCCGCTCCAATTTAACTCCAGACATTTTTCGTGAGAAAAAGAATTTTTATTAATAAATTGCTAGTTGGCAATTTATTGAACCAATCAGAATTATGCTAATGCAATAGATAGAAGTATGGTAAAAGCAATTAATAATTATAAAGTTTAGTCTTAGTTTCTCCATTAAGCTCGATTGTCTTGTCATAATAAAATAAACTTGTTTTTTGAAATAATAAAAAGAATAATAAAGAATTGTTTTTTTTTATAAAATATTCGAACTCGGTTATGTAAATCGCCAGCCGTGGCGTACAAATGGCAGAAATCATATTTAAAAATTAATTTCAAACATTACAAACATGTTTCCTTCTTTTATTATGATTTAAACTTGTGTCACTCTATAAAAAACACCATATACATACATATATACAGTCAAAACTTGATAATCTGGACCTCGCTAATCCGGACGTCGTTGTTCAATAGATATTGTGTACTCTATAAGCCGTATTGATCCGGATTTATATCCCAGATTGTACACAAAGTATTGTGTAGTGTTAATTTCTATTAATTGTTACTCCAAAACAGCGTCCACCACTAGTACTACTGAGCTAACGAAGTTGTTCGGGTATTTATTTATTCTCTTCGTGAATTCTTTAACCAGGATTACGCAAACAGAAAACTCTACTACCACAATTATTCTTTTAATTGACCAAAATCAAAAGTACCTATAATCTTTATTACATTTATCTTCTAACTTAAATATCGTACTGAATTCGTTGATTTGTTATTATAATTATTACCTTTATAATAAGAGTCCAATTTTGTTTTATTTTCCTGTTATAAACTTAAACATTTTTGTAATAAATTAACCACACTACAAAATCTTAAGAAAAAAAATCCATGTGTGTTGTTTTCATTATGTCGAACGGCAACCATGTTCGCAACACAAAGTGTATGTGTGAGGGAAATTTACATTCAGTTGCCTGATAGCTTTCAACAAAGAAGGAGGTTAGCGGAATTTTATTCTCCCTTTGAAATCTTACGAGAACTAAACTTTTTGTCGCTACACTGAGAATTGTTGATAACAAGCTACATTTTGAAATTAATGAACATTTTTTATATACATCCAGACATAAGTATTTTTACAGCATTTTAAAAGGAAATATTTAACGTGTATGTATGTGGGAAGTTAAATGGGAAACGCTTTTTTTATTTTCGTTGAACACATTTAAGGAAGCAGAATGCCTTGTATGTAATCAGGTACTAAAAAATATGTTTGCATCTCATCTTAAGAGACATTATGACAGAATGCATCCTGAATTTCATTCTGTTTCCGGAAATGAAAGAAATCAACTAATAATAAAATTAAAAGATGATTTTCGATTAAAAAATATTTATGTTCGAAATAGACACGCAAATGCAGCCATTAATTGTACTGCTGATAGTCAAATGAAGGCTTCATATATTGTTAGTTTAGCTCTAGCAAAAAAAGGCCGGCCTTTCGAAGATGGGAAATTTTTAAAAGATTTATGTTTATCATTAATGAATTTATTTGGAGAATTAGGAAAAGAAATGGGGAATATTATTACAGAGCTCCCGTTATCTCCTACAACAATAATACGCCGGACTGAAGCTATAGGACTCTTCATGCAATGGGAGACAAGTGAACGGATTAAAAATGCCAAATACTTGTCCGTATGTTTTGACGAAAGTGTTGACTTATCCGATACTAGCCAAATGATTATTTGCGAAAGAATGGTTGATAATTTCTTCAACTCATTTGAAGAGATATTAAAAGTCGAGTCGTTTGATGGAAATGTCACCGGTGAAGTTATTTATAATGCTTTTAGGAAAAATGTTTTATCTGTGATAGAAAAAGAAAAGTTATATGCTATTTGCACTGATGGAGCTGCAGTTATGGTTGGGCGAAAACAGGGCTTCGTTGGTCATTTATTAAAAGCAGGAATAAATGTACGCACATTTCACTGCATTATTCATCAACAAGCACTGTTTTCAAAAAATATAAGCTTTAAAAAATCTATGAGAACAGCCGTTAAAATAATTAACCGCCTAAGAGGAGGCCACAACGCGCTTACCCACAGGAAGCTGATTGGTTTTTTAAAAGCAATAAACGCTGATTATGGTGACCTGTTAATGTTTAGACCGACTTTTTAACCTGAGAGCTGAGTTAGAACTTTTCTTACACGCACAGGATTGTCCCAAAAATTTAGATATTTTAAATGCTTTAAAATGCAAGGTAGAGACAAAAATTTAACTGAACTTTTACATGCAGTGAAAGAGTTCTCAAGAAAACTAATTATATTAAAAAATGAAATTGAATGTCAAAACCTTTCAAATTTTCAAAAAACTCAAGAAATTTTTACACAATTTCCAAATGCAGAAAAACTTGAAGCAGTAAAAGAAGACATAAATACACTTTTGGAGGACTTTCAAAGTAGATTCAAAGATTTCTTGAGCTTAGAGTGGATTATAAACATATTTAATAATCCTCTCACTTGTCCATTGGACAATGTCCCATGCAATATAAAAGAAGAACTGTTATTGACGCGGCAAGAATTATTAATTTCAACCGAAATGGGTGTCAGCTTTTGGAAAAATGTTTGCCCAATAAAATACCCAACAGCTAGAGATTTAATGTTAAATTTGTTTTCAATGTTTGGCACTACGTATATCTGTGAGTCTGCATTTTCATCAATGTCGCAAATAAAATGCAAATATAGAAACAATGTAACAAATAACCACATGGAGACATTGTTGAAGATCCAGTGTTATCAGAAGGAAATAGATATTGATAAGGTAATAGATTTTATCAAACACAAGGAAACCGATTTAATTCCTTCATCTTTACCAACAGTTTAGTAACTCGCTCTCGGAAATATTGTTATAGTTTGATATATTCGGTATATAGGAACCACCCTTTAAGATATTTTTGGTTGATTTTTTTCAATGAAATGTAAAAAAAAAAAAAGGTTTCCATGATGATGCTTAAAAGTCTCGCATTCTGTGTAAACTCTGTGTTTTTACGAGCTCGTAAATGAATTGTCAAAAATTCTATGAAAATTCATTTTGCAGAAACCTCGTAAACTTACCCATAAATTTTGCGTCGGAAACTTGCGTAGTTGAAATGTGAATTTAACAAAACAAACAAAAAAATAGAAACAAAGTTATGCCGCCTTTGCACAAAAGGTAAATTTAAGCAATTCCATGAAAACATTTTTTAGTTGGTTTCTTTTTCCGAAAATAAGAACTCAAAATTTAAAATTGAATTTTTATTTTGAAAATTCAAAGAAGAAAACTTTTTCTCTTTATTTAAATATTCTTTCACACAAAAAAGAAAAATTATTTATATTTTTTTACTATACAAAAAATTAAATTTTTTAATACATAAAAATTAAATTTAAAAATGAAAAGCGTTTATTTTTGTTTCCTTTTTGTTGAGAAGAATCTTTTTTAGTTGTTTTAAATAATTGTTATAATAATGGAAGAAATCAAAATTAGGAAAAGTTATGATTTCTTTCAGTGCAATACTCTCATTTTAATTGTGTTTCTCTTTGTGGTGGACACTGCTCCAAAACCATAATTTATCTTTTTTTTGCAAAAGCAAAAATTTTCCATAGTTTTTTCCCTAAATCATAGAAAAGTACCGTTGAAAATATGTGGAATTTTTTTTTCTTTTCTTGTGTTTTTCTTTTGAAGTTCAGTATTTGTGCAAAATGCCTTCAGTCTTGTGTTCTTTTCAAATGTAATTATTTATTTAAATGATTAATAAAAAAATTTGGCAGCCCTTTACGAGCAAACAAGCATTTTTTGCGTCTGCTTATAAGCTTTATTTCAAATAAAAAAAATTTTATTTTTAATTGTTATTAAATAAAAAAAATTTTTGCTTCGCAAAACAAGTTACAAAAAATTATAACAATTGAATAATGTCTGCTAAAACAAGGAGAATTATAACAAGTAAAAACGTTATATTCGACCGGGTCGAATCTTAAATACCCTCCAAATATTTAGTAAGTGAATTTGAAATGTTTAACTTGGTGGGACAGAGTTCCTTTATATAATATCGTGCGTCAACGCCCACTAAAGGGGGCGGGGTTCAAAAATATACAATATCATGTTTTCCACAGACGAACGTATGGGCATTGCTAGACGGTCTTAGACTTCATCACAATTCTCTTTGGAGGGTATAAAAACTGTTGGCGGGGTCGCTCTGGCAAGGGCTGTGGGGGAGGCATTTCACCTTTGTCATAAAACTCTAAAAATAAATGCTTGGGATAATTATATACAAAATTAAAATTTCTTTTTTTTGATAGGGTCATTTAGAGGGCAAAGGGGGAGAGGGGGTAGGGCAGAAACAGGTAGACATAAAACTCTAAAAATAAATGCTTGGGATGATTATACACAAAATTAAAAAAAAAAATTTATTTTGGTAGGGTCATTTAGGTGGCAAAGGAAGAGGGGGGGGTGGGGGGTAGGGCAGAAATCGGCAGTCATAAAACTCTAAAGATAAATGCTTGGGATGATTATATACAAAATTTAAAAAAAAATTTTTTTTTTTGGTAGGGTCATTTAGGGGGCAAAGGGGAAGGAGGGGGTAGGGCAGAGTAGTACCAGGTTTCGTCTCAGCTTCGTCATTAAAGCTTAAAAGTGTTATTTTTAAGGAATGTAGGCTTAAGTAAAACAATTTGTTAAATTTTTATGCTATTTTTGCCTATAATAACGCCCACTAAAGTGGGCGGGGTCAAAAAATATTTTTATTTTATTTAATGGCTCCAAGTTTAAGGCGTTGGACCGTATTTGACATAAAAATATATCATTTGCTTAACAAAATAACCAAAAAACTTTAAACATTATGTTGTTTTTTCTGGGTTGGTTTAGTTCTTCTTAGGGGAACTTTTTTCCCTCTTGCCCGATTTAGCCCATCTTCGAACTTAACCTGCTCTAAGTTTTAAAATATATTTATGCCAAATTTCAAGAGTCTAGCTCTTTTCGTTTGGACTGAATCGTGATTTCCACAGACGGACGGACGGACGGACGGACATGCTCAGTTCGTCTTAGATTTCATCACTGATCATGAATATATATACTTTATGGGGTCTGAGATGGATATTTCGATGCGTTACAAACGGAATGACAAAGTGAATATACCCTCCAAATTCTTTTTTGGAGGGTATAAAAACAAATAAAATTATTTGTGTAAAATGTAGATTGGAGATAAAAGAAAACGAAGAAAGCGTAGAATGTGATAATTGTATCATGCACTTCTCTTACTAAACGTTAGTTCATGCCTTTAGTAAATAACGAGAACGAAGAATATTCCTGTGATCTCTGTAAAGAAGAAGGTGGAAGTGTGAAGGCGGCATTGTATGAAATAAAGAAACAGACAAACTAGATCAGCTGTCGGAATTGCAGAAAACAATGACATTTATGTCAAAACAGTATGATGGTATACTACGAGGGGTAGCTTAGAATAAAAGGAAAATTGATTTTGTGTAAAATAGAAATAAGATACTGAAAAATGAAGTGAAAGAATTAAAGGAGTCGTTGCAAATTTTAAATGAGGAGCGTGCCTAATTAGTGGAGTAGTTTTAAAGGAAAATGAAACTGCTGTTGATACAGTGATTGAAATGTCTAAAAATGTTGGAGTAAATCTATAGGAATTTAATATAAAGAAATATCAGCAAGTGTAATTTTTTCGACACATTCGGATTGAGACTTCTCATTATATAGACAACGATATTCTAGATAAAGTTCAGACCATATTGAATCTTGGCATACTGTTAGATCATAGGCTTAACTTTCGTGATCACATCTCCATAATGGTAAGTAGCCTATGGGGTACTTGGATTCATGAAACGGTGGTCTAAGGAATTTCTTGATCCTTATGTTACAAAACTTTTATATACTTCTCTTGTTCGACCAATTCTGGAGTATGGATCAATTGTTTGGAATTCTTGTTACTCTATTCATATTAATAGTATTGAATCGGCACAAAAACAATTTTTAATTTTCTATCTTCGTAGTCTTGGTTGGAATGCCTATGTCCTGCCACCCTATCATAGTAGACATGCTTTAATAAAATTGCCTACTCTAAAAAGTCGTCGATCGATGCTGAGCGCTTTATTCGTTCTGGGTCTGATTCAAATAAACTTCAACGTGCCTGCAAGACCTACCCGTAATTTTGAACTCTTGGCATTAAAATATTACCGTTCTGTATATGCTAATAATGATTCTTTTCGTCGTGCATGTGTCAACTTTAATCAATGTTATCACATTATTAACTTATCTGAGAGTTATAACGTATTGAAAAGATATCTTACTTTATATCTAAATTGTTAATATAAAGCATTGAAATCTGTTTTTAATCTGCCCATACTTTTACCAACATTAGCCTTGTACATACTCGTATATCTACAACTATTCTACCAGTCGTACATACGTTTTCAAAACTTTATGACACTATATCTTTCTCGAGGAATCAAAGATTATACAATACAAGGAACAGTTCTAATCTTAAAGTGGTGAGATGTCGTCTAGAAACTACAAAGCAGAGAGTTGAATACACTGGTCGTGTGGAGTTTAATAATCTTCCAGTAAATTTCAAAAATATACAAAGAATTTCAGCATTTAGAAGAACTCTTAAAGAATTTTTGTTTCAAAACTTACAATTGCTCCTAGTATAACATTTCATGTAAATACATATAACAATTTATATTATATTTTTTTTCTCTTCCCTTTATCTTAAAAATGTATATATATTAAAGCTGTAATAATCTTATAAATTTTTATTTGTAAAATTTTTTGCCAACTCGTCTCAACTATGACCAAGTGACGCTGAGGCCAACTTATACTTTCTAATCAGAATTTTGAATAAATAATATATATACAAAAAAACATCATTCGATATGTGTTTTGAAAGCATTTTTAATAATTACAAAAAAAATTTTAAATTTTTTTTTCGGTAATCCGGATAAGTTGATAATCCGGATAATGTTCTGCAATCAATTATCCGGACTATCAAGTTTATACTGTATATATATATATATATATATATATATATATATATATATATATATATATATATATATATATATATATATATATATATATACAGTTGAACCTCGCTTATCCGGACCTCCACTAACCGGTTATATCTTTTGACCGACATGCCAGACGCTTGGTTTTAGAGCTTCTATTATGCATACTTTTAACTCTATTATTCGTGCTTCGTTTTTCTACTTCTATTACACAGCTTTACAAATGTTTAATTTTTAAAAATACCAAGAACGCCACATGCCTAGATAAGTTAATTGGGACCTCCTGAACACGAAAAACGCCGTATTTTTTTTCTAAGTACCTTTTTTTATATAACGATGATTTTGTGTTTTTCGGTGTATGGTCCCAATCAAATCCTTTTGGAGCCCAACCAAAAAGTCCGATCGAGATAAATGGCATATCGTTTAAAATGTAATTGAACGCATTTTCCGTCGATATGCTGCAAATTTCTATCTGACAAGAAATGGCTGATTTATGGCACCTCAAAGTTAAAAATTTGCCTATTTTTACGTATGTTTCAAAATTTTTCGTTGTTATGAAATTTTTTATTTAACACATTGTTGTCACAATACTATTATATATAAATAAAAAAAAAAAAAGCACCAATGAAATGCATATAGACATTGCTTAACCACCAACAAATAAATTTCATTTATATATAATAGTATTGTGACAACAATGTGTTAAATAAAAAATTTCATAACAGTTTGATTTAGATATTATTTTTCATTTTGCCTTATAAATACTTTTCTTGTTATCCAATGGATTTCTGATTGTATAAAGGTGTAGAAAAATAAAATAGATTCGTATCGAACATACTTTATTTGTTGGTTTAGTTTTGTATGAGTTGCAAGCCTATGTTCTTGTTCTGTTGTTATTTTTGAAAATAGTTTGTAATTTACAAGTTGTGAATTCTCGGATGGTTTTCGGAAGTATATGCATAAGATAAGAGGTTTTTAGCTTTTCAAAACTGTGGTTAAAGTCTACTGACGATTTGGTAAACAAATAAATTTCATTTATATAAAATTTTTCATTTTAATTTGGTTTTTTTTTCTACGTTATAGTAAAGATCTGGAATGTTTTCTTTTTTTAACAAATAATTTATTTAATTACCAAAATTTTAAGCGTAATTTGAAAAAAAACGGATGAAAAATAAAGTTTTTATTAACGATTTTGTGGAACGACAATACTTTCATTTTCATTGATCACACGCTATATTCGGCGTAAATTCAAAAAATTTTAATTAAAATGACATTGCATTCGACATATTGCGACGGTGATTGACGTGTCTCTGCGCTCTGTGAAAAATTTCTTTCGTGATTATTAAAATTATTAAAAATTTCTAAAAGGCGGTCTAACGTCAAGCTGGAGGACCTAAAGTCCACGGTTGATGCCTCAGGTTTATAATTTTTGGACTCCGTTGCTGGCGTTGAACACTGAAGACAATGCTGAAAATGCTGTACAAGTTCCAAATGTTAAAGAATTTATTTCACCTATTAAGGTGCTTTCGCACAACAGTGAACACTTTCATAAAATGTTTAAAAACTCTGGTATGACCAAGTATTTTATTAAAAAAATATCAATTGGTATTAAAATTTTTTGTGAAACAAAAGAAACATTTAATGTAATTGTTACAATATTAAGAGAACATAACAGTCAGTTTTTTATACACGAATCTAAATACATATGATAAATCATACAAATTTGTCTTGTACGGCCTCGACAACAAAACTGCTAAAGAAGTAAAACAAGAAATGATTTTAAAAAAATTATAAATGTACAGACGTTAAAAAAATAGAAAAAAAAAGTACAATGAGTACGTTGATACTCTTTACATAGTATACTTCGAAAACGGCTCGGTAAAATTAAATGATTTAAAACAGAATCTAAAAACTCTCTTTCATATGGTAATAAAATGGAATTATCAAAGAACAATTAAAAATAAACCAGTTCAGTGTTATAATTGTCAAATGTTTGACCACGGAGAAAAAGGTTGTTCGATTAAAACTAAATGGACTCTCTGCTCAGGCAGACACAAAACATCAGTTTGTACCAACAAAGGAAAGGTTAAATGTGCAAACTGCAATGAAGCTCACGCTGCAACAAATCCCAATTGTCCAGTAAGAGAATCGCATTTAAATCTAAGAGAAAATATCCAAAGAAAAAATAATCGTCATTCAAATAGTCATAGATCAGCCAATAATAATCGTCCTGTGACAATATTTGATAAGAACTCTTTTCCAAATTTACCTCAGCCAAGCAATAGACGTGAAGTGAGCACAAATGTATGGTAGGCCTCTCAAAATCGTAATATTCATAGAAGCAATACTCAAAATTCAAATGAACTCTTTACTGCTGAAGAGATAAGTCAGCTTACACTTGATGTTTTAAATAAATTAAAAACATGTAATTCCAAAGAGGAACAATTTGATGTTATCACACAATTAGCTATTAAATATTTATATAGTAAATAATTATTCATAATGGCCCAATAACTAAATAATATTTTCTGGAACTGTAGAAGTATTAAAAATAAATACTTAGAACTTTATGATTTTTTAAATAATAATGTAGACTTATGCTTTTTATCAGAAGCCTGGTTGTCAAGTTCTGTTAATATACCTCAAATGGGTTACTATTGCATTCGACGTGATCGAACAGATCGTGTTGGTGGGGGTGTTGCAGTTCTTATTAAAAAGGAAATAGGAAATATTAAGCCAATTTTTGTCGAAACAAAACATATTGAAAATGTTGGAATTTGTATGACGACAGCTGATAATATGGAAATAAATTTGTTTGCGGTCTATTTCCCTGGGCCTGTTGCAAATTCGGAAACTAAAGGTTTATTTAGAAAAGATGTGGGTGCTGTTGGCTGAAGTAGTAGAACAAGAGACTATGAAGCGGAGAGTCCTGTGTTCGAGCCCCCGCTGAGTCATGAAATATTGTGTTGAATTCTTCTGATCAGCATTAGTGCGTGGTTGTGTTAGTTGTTGCCAGTCTGTTTTCAGTGATGAAGGCATAGTACTGATCACTGGACAATTACTGGCAGCGACTGACCCAATCATATACTAAAAGCAGAGTAACAGCACCCACCTTCGTCGGCCCTGTAGCAAGAATTAGCCGGCGAAGTAAAAGGTTGAAAAAGCTACAAAAAAAACTGTCTATCTTCTCATCTTTCCTAATCTGTCCCCTTAATATTATCCCCTCGTTTTCAGTTCCAGCGCAATGCATTGCATATATAGGGGACATCCCCTGAGTGCTGGTCCTACTCCTAAAAAAAAAAAATTAGAAAACTCCTGGCAGTTGATAGGAATGTTATCGTTTGTGGAGACCTAAATAGTAGACATAGATCTTGGCATTGTAATCGTGCAAATGTTTGGGGAAATATCCTATATGATACTGTGTCTGTTCTTCCGTACACTATCTTACACCCGGGCTCTCCACCTTATATTCCCACAAATGGAAATCACACACCTTCTGTTATTGACATGATTGTCTCTAATATTCCACAATGTATAACCCAACCCACAACAATTAACGACCTTAGCTCGGACAACCTTCCAGTGTTATTTAAACTAAATAGAATTTGTTTGCGTTCTAGACAATTAGCCTATAACTACAATAAAACTAATTGGAATAATTATAGGCATTTGTTAGACAAATCGGTTTCTCATTTACCCTGTGATGTAGGCGCATCAATATCAAAATTAAGAAATAAAACATGGAACACCAAGATTAAAAATTTAGATAAAGCCTCAAAACCGTTTTGGAAAATAGCTAAGTGTTTGAGAAAGAAGCGTATATTTACGCCACCTTTGAAAGAAAACTCCACAACTTACTATACAGACGAAGAAAAAGTGAATCAACTTGCCAATAATTTCTTAGAAAATCACAGAGTTTCTGAAGATTTAAGTAACCAGTCCCACAGCTATTTAATTGATACTGTTAACGAACGATTTTCCCAACTTGACATTGACACGGACTGATGCGAATATGTAAATAATAATGAAATTGTTGCAATTATAAAAGATTTAAAAACTAGAAAAGCATCAGGTTTATGGTGCCAAAAATATTATGCTCAAGCAACTGCCTACTTCCGCCATTACATATTTATGTTTTATTATAAATTGTTTCCTAAAACTACAATATTTTCCACAAGGATGGAAAACGGCAAAAGTTATACCTATTTTAAAACCCAATAAACCTCCTAATTCAGTAGAGTTATCGTCCGATAAGTCTGCTAAGCAGTCTCAGTAAGATTTTAGAAAAAGTTGTTAAAATAAAACTTTCTAAGTTTATGGATCTCCATGAAATATTGCTACTAACTCAATTTGGTTTTACCCCTTTCCATAGTACAGTTCATCAAATAAAACGTATATGTAATCACATCAATTCCGAGTTTACAAATGGAAACTCAACTGTATTAGTTACGCTAGATATTGAGGAAGCTTTTGACTCCGTGTGGTACAACGGCCTATTATATAAAATGATTCAATATAATTTTCCACTGTACATTATTAAAATCATTGAGTCATTTTTGAAAAATAGACATTTTTGTGTGAGTCTAAATGATATATGTTCTGACCTTGTTGAAATACCAGCTGGAGTTCCACAGTGCTCGGTTTTAGGACCATTGCTCTATAATTTGTACTGTTCCGGTATGCCGCAACCCAGGGGAGTAGAATGCGCAGCATATGCAGATGATACTTGTTTATATGCATCTCACCGGTATGGGAAGAATATTGTTATAGACGTACAACTAGCTTTAGATCAGCTTATGGCTTATTTTCAAAGATGGAAAATTAAAATTAATGAAAGCAAAACTAATGCAATATTTTTCACTCGCAGAAGAAGTTTATGCTTTTACCCAACAAATCAACTCAAAGTCAATGGCATCAATGTGCAATGGAGTGATAACGTTAAATATTTGGGTGTCTTACTAGACAAAAAATTAATATTTGAACTGCATATCAAGAAACAGATTGAAAAATTCTATTTAGCAAAAGCAATGTTATATCCTCTAATCGGGCGTAAATCATTTTTAAGTCGTGATAATAAAATAATCTTGACTAAAGTAATTTTTCAATCTATAATTTTGTATGCTTGTCCAGTTTGGGGCGTTTGCGCAAAATCCCATATTAAAAAAATCCAAATCTGTCAAAATAAGCTATTGAAGATGATGCTTAATTTACCATGGCATTTCTCCACCAACGATCTCCACGAAGAAAATAATATAAAACTAATTATTGAAAAAATGAACTTTTTAACTGAACGCTTCAAAACTTCTTGTAGCATGTCTAGTAACCCACTAATTTCTCGCCTTTATTAAAGAAGACCAATTTATTTATTTAATTATATCACCATACATACATATGTGTATTACGTATATACTTACCCGGTGGCGTTTTTTAAGCAACTTTGTCATATTGATATTTTCATCTATGATTCATCCTTAAGAAGTAGGTCTCAAGGCCAAATATATATGAAAATATCGTAATGTTGATGAAGTTGTGGGACAACGTTATAGCGAAAGATACTTTTGCAGGCATTTTTGGTATAGATTCACCGTATAAAAGAAAGTTGAAAGTAATCGACATTGTCTGTTATTATTCGTTACAAAACTGAACTCTGCTGGAGTTTGTCTGCTACAAGAATTCGTCAATGGTTAAATACCGTTTTTTTTCTGTTTATTACTTAAATTTATTCTATATTTTCCTTATTATTGAAGGTTTTACAAAAATATGTACATATTTCAGTTAAAGTATGTTTAGTCTGAAATGTGAAGTGTTGTTAAGACAGCAGTGAATGTAATAAAAATTTTTGCAAAATAATTATATATAATATAGCAAGTGTTGATAAAACTGTAGTGAATTTAAAGGAACAAATTTGCAAATTAAACGTAATCAGGTAAGTGAGTTGAAATGTTTTCAAAAAAATCTTTAAAAAGCGCCGTTAAAAAAAGCAAAACCAATACTTACTACGTTTGAGCAAGCTTGAGCAAAAGATAAATATTGGTGAAAGTGCTCTAAAAAAATGATTCTTCGGAGTGTAAATCCTGGGAAATATTATCACTTAGGACTAAGACACCAATTATTGAATATTTACAACGGCATTGCGAACAATGATACCATAATAATCGACATAGCAATTGATGGAGTTCCTCTATTTAAAATTACTAACAAATCATTGTGGCCCATTCTAGGCAAAGTCGTAAGTCCCAACATAAAATCTGTTTCCTTATTTGGAGCTGTTTTCTCTGGAAGCTTTACCTGTAACAATTAATGCAATTTTGAGAAAACAAGTTGAATTGGGGATCAAGCTCGATCAATGTGTGAAAAGCAAGATGAATTAGCAAAGATGTTGGGAGAAAACAATATTTTATTAAGCCGAAATCTTAACAATTTTTCTGCGTCCTTTAACCGCTTCCTATAAAGTCTGATGAGAACCTTAGAACAACAGAAGATGAGCTTATGGGTGATAATCGTGAAAATATTGTGAATTAAAAATAGTTATATATAATAACAGGAAAATAATCATAAACATATTTTTATTTTCCCAAGGTTACTTCTATGCGACGTTTGCTTTGCTTAAACAAGAACTTGGAGAGAATTTTTTACCCAGATCTACTATCTCAGTACAACTGATGGCACCAAAGGCTAGAAAGCACTGAAACTGTATTCAAACTTTATAACAGCTTTGACAGGTGAGTATTACTGGCCAGTTTATTTCGAAAATAAATATTTTATCCTATTTTAACATTCTTTCTATATATTTTCATAGACTGCACAAGCTTCAACACTTTTGAAGAATTTCTTGCCTATTTCCGTTCAGATGTCACAAAATTAAAAAACCGTGACGCTAAACGCCACTATAGAGCAAAAGATGATACTCAAAAATCTATATCCAACGAGTAAACAGCAGATTCAAAAATTACTTTTTCAACATAAAAGAAGTCAAGACAATAAAAAAATTTTAATTTTCTTATTTTGCGTTAATTCAAACGAAAACTTTTAACTTGTGTGCCAATTGAAACTAATTGTTTATATTATTATGTGTGCCTTTAATTACTTTTTTTAATACAGAAAATTATGTTACATAAACACGTATTGTATAATGCTTACTAGTGTTGAAACTTAAGGACATTTTCATACATGTATCTCTAGCACAGCGACTTATATAAGCTGTTTCATATATGAATCGGTTGTAGTAAAATTCTGTAAAAGTCTTGGTTATAACGACAAATACAATAATAATTCACAGACGATTCAAAGTAATATTGTGCGCTACAAGTCTCCACGTTGGCGACACATAACACAAAAATTCACTAATGAAACTAGATGATATTGCCTATTAGTTGATGAAAGTTGATGATATTGTCTGTTGGGAGTCACAAAAAAATGGACACCTACAAGACAAAATCAACTTTGGTCATCTATGACAGTTTGGACAAATACTTAAAAAATTCATATATGACACCATAGCAAAATCAACACTTGTCATCGATGATTTAATATTGTCAGCGCTTGTCACGTTGATTCACTATGACATTCGCCACCGGGTAAATGCGTATATATGACTTATAATTATATATGTGTGTATGAGTGTGTATGTAATTTATCTCAAATATCAAATCAGAAGTTTTTATAATAATACCATTTTCCTCTGAAATAATATATTTGTTATAAAAATCCTCTAATAAACTGAATATGATTTTATAGATGAAAAGTTAGTATAATGACTAAAACTCTGTAAATTGTGTTATAACTGTAGGTTAAGTGATAAAAAAAAAAAAATTATTTAAATAATAAAAAAAAAATAAATAAATTAAAATGACGAGCGACTTGAACTTTTGCGTTTTTTTTTCGGATGGATCATCACGAATGAGGAACCGACAATAGTCTGCCATCATTTGTTCATCCCACCAGCCTTTGTAACGTCTCTCGATTTCTTCCATTTCCTGGTGAAATCTTTCACCTTGTTCATCACTTTCGAAGCCCAAGGTCGTGGGGAAAATATCCAAATGACTGAATAAGAAGTGTAATATAGGTGTCATATTTGAACCTAAAAGTTAAATGGAATAAATTTTCAAAGGATAACGGTCTTTTCGATATACATGCTTTCACTCAACGCTTACCAATAGCGTTGAATTTTCGCAGTAATGTATCGATCTTCTCAGCGTAAACCCTAAACACTCATTAAATGCTTGGTCACCGTACAGAGCCCGAATTTTAGGTCCATCAAATATACCAGCTTTAATTTTGCTCGCTGTATCTCTCGGAAATTTTTGTTTAAGGTAATTCATGGCAAGACTGTCTTTTGGCTGCTTTTTCACATGTGTTTACTGTGACAGGGAGAGAAAGAGAGAGATAGAGAGAGCAAAATGTCATATTTCGTCAATCAGGGCTACCAACATATACAGAGATTCAAATTCCGTTTTTTTTAAATACGTTAAAGGTGATGGACGCCGAATATAGTGTGTGACCTATGAAAATGAAAATATTGTCGTTCCACAAAATCCTTAATAAAAACTTTATTTTTCATCCGTTGTTTTCAAATTACGGTTAAAATGTTGGTAATTAAATAAACTATTTCGTAAAAAAATAAAACATTCCAGATCTTTATTGTAACCTAGAAAAAAAAACAAATAAAAATTAAAAATTTTAAAACAAACGTAAAAAAATGGCAAATTTTGAACTTTGAGGTGCTATAACTCCGCCATTTCTTATCAGATAGAAATTTGCAGCATATCGAACAGGCACTCAATTATCATTTATCTCGATCGGTTGGGCTCCACAAGGGTTTGAGTGGGACCATACACCGAAAAACACAAAAGTACCGTTATCTAAAAAACCGTACTTACAAAAAAAAATTACAGAGTTTTTCGTGTTCAGGAGGTCTCAATTAACTCATATGGGCATGCGGCGTTCCTAGTATTTTTTGGCTGTAAACCAGTGTTATCCGTGCAATACTTTTTTCCCAGTTAATTATTTAGATCAGTGATGTCAGCCTCATACACAATTGTGGAAGCAAAACTCACATGTACGCTTACGCTCTTTTATTTTGAGAGCGTAAAATATAATTGTTTACTGAAAAACACTCTCATTCAGCGGGAAGTATCGCAAGTCCTGTTTTGAGGCCTCTAAACAGAAATAATATATTTATATTAATATATATATATATACAATACATATAAGAGGTTTCAAATAAGTTGGATCCACTGTATGTAGGTACATCTTTTCGAAAATTTCTTAAAGTAGCTTTTAAATTAATTCATAAGTAAGACTTTTTGTAAAAATTGTTTCTCTTGTATATAAACTAACCAAATGTTCAGCTTAAAAATGGAGAAATATTTTAAAATTAAATATCTGAGCACTTGGCAATTTTCGAAACCCTTTTTTACAACTTATAAAATTAGAAGATATTATTGGTAAATAAAAGGATACTCTTAGAAAAGGCCACTAGTTAGGCCTCGCAACCGCACATTTCTCCCGCTGGGAATGTAAGAGATAATAGTGATCTCACCAACACAATCACATTTGACATCACTGATTTAGATACAGAATTCAGATATGAGTGGTTCCTATATTTCCTTACGTACTCATGTCTTCTTCGTTATATTTTTTCATTACGCAAACAAAAATTTATTAGATAGCATCTTATAGCTCTCATTTTCTGTTACGGCTCATTACTATTTTAAATAAGTTAATTATTTGTGTAACATAAATTAATGTAGTATATACGCATATACATATGTACTTAATAGCCTTATTTGTATTAGATGTACACCAAAACTTTTTTTTAATAAAAATATGTACGAGTATGTGCTTTTTGTGTTTCTATTCTACGAGTATACGACCTCTATTAACCATGTTTTTCGAGGTTCAACTGTATATATATTTATATATATATATATATATATATATATATATATACGCATACATTGAAAAGCCGACTCACCCAAAACGAGTCACAGTTTGGTGCGGATTTTGGTCCAGAGGCTTAATTTTGCCATTTTTTTTCGAAAATGAGCAAGGAGTGGCCGTTACAGTCAATGGCGATCGTTATCGGGCCACGCAGCCATTTGAATGAAATTATTTTCTATTATTAATCAGAAGGATTATAGTTTCAAATAAAAAAAGAAATTTGAGAAAATATTCAGTAGTTTTTTTATCGCGTTTTAAAAAAAAAAGTTATTTGGCGGACCCTATATATATATATATATATATATATATAATATATATATATATATATATATATATATATATATATATATGTATATATATATATATATATATATATATATATATATATATATATAACAAGTTGTTAACGAAATATTGAATAACAATTGGACTAAATATAATTCTATAATAACCGACCACAAACTTGATTACTATTACAATAAATTTATTGATCTAATACATATTATTATATACTTCTGAATTTGTATAAAATTTTTTTAAATTCTGTTTTTTATTAAATATTTAAAAAATGGTAGCGCGATGATGTGAAAAGTAAATTTTGATTATTTGGTTGGCACTAAATCAAAGTAACCATTTTCCATCCTTGGTACACAGTATGCAATACATTAACGCAACGCATCTCATTCAGATTGCATATTGTGACACACTGCAATCAACAATGAAATCATAAACGCAATATCAGTTTTGATTTTTTTGTATTATCATAAGCATCACGAGAGAAATACTGTTGAAAAATGCGCTAGGCTCATAAATTTCGAATGTAGATGTTACATCCATGGTGAAATAAATATGAGGTGGGGCTAAATACAACAATCAAGGAGATTATTGTTTCTGTAAAATAAAGCGGCTCATCCATTATACAATATAATTGTCTATATTAACAGTGATATTATTTTCATTTTGCCCTATATTATGCAATAAGTGGCATAATATTTTCAAATAAAATATGACGCAATTTTCTTACAATAAAAAGTGAACATAACCTATAAGCAAAACAAAAGCATATGGACTAGTAAATTGCGAGGTTGCATTTATTAAAAGTTTTGGTTCAATTTAAAATAAAAATATTTATTACTAATTAATTATAAATAAAAATGTTTAACGACATGAGTGATGAAAACTTTTTTTTTATTGTACAATGTTGACAACATACATATTTCACAGTATATTGCACTTTTTTTGGTTTGGCAATAAAAATCAAGTCTTGATTTCTGCCAATATATTGTGCCACCTTTGAATATGGCATACACATTGGCGATATGATTGTACAATACGAAAAATTTCACCGTTTTATTGCAAGTGGGTGGGCCGCTTAATAGTCTATGTCAAAAATTATAGCAACAAAACACACTGAGGTGCTACACATATGCAGACTGACTAACAATTCTCACATATACAACCACGACGAGTACTTATTATACACAAAAACATCAATGTCAAGCAATGGTTGAGCCAAAAATTGTCATGCCGTAGCGCTGTCATTTTATATATATTTTAGCATAATTGTTTTTTTTTTTATTAAATTAAAACAAGTTTTTTTTATGTTATTATTGACGTAAATTTTTTAATTAAAGGAGATGTAAAAATAAATAATAAAATCAAAATGTTAAGTGTTTCGTTGTTTTCCTCATCTGGGGACGAGGAAAGAGAAAACATTATACAACTAGCTGTTAAGCGAAGTAAACTAAGGAAGCAATCAAATGATTTTGCAATTGAGCCAAAACTGGAAAACCTAAATAGGTCGACTGGCGTTCCTAATGTTCTTAAATTAGCAGCAACAATGAGAATACTTTCAGTGGGAAGTTATCATAAGGGTGCTGGAAACGACTTTAATATTAATTTGTGTCAAACATCAGTTAGCAATTTTTTTAGGGAATGCATAGATGTAATGTACGAAGAGGTTTGTCCAAAATGGATCTCTATGCAAATGGATGAAACGGAAAAAAAATGAAATTAAAGAATATTTTTATAAAAAAAACGGATTTCCCGGGGTTATTGGATGCATTGATGGCAACCACATCAAAATTTTAGCACCTAATCAAGTGGAGAGGTTCAAATACTACAATAGGAAAGGGGTTTTTAGTTTAAATGCTTGGTGAGTTTAAGTATTTGAACTAAAAACCTATTTAACTTTACTTTTTTAAGGTATGTGATCACAAGCTAAAAGTAAGTTTTATTTCACCCTATAACTCTGGCTCATCGCACGATTCGTTAGTATGGAAAAAAGTGATTTGTGACAGCTCCTAAAACAAAATTATGAAAATGGCGAAAGAAATACATTATTGCTCGGTAAAATAATTTTCACGTCATAATTGTTTTTTTTTTTTATTAAATTATGTATGAATTTTTCTTTGTCGAACTTTCTTATGTAAATTGTTTATTTTTTCAACGAACTTAAACCCGTTGAAAAAATAAACAATTTTTTTTTATGTTATTATTGACGTAAATTTTTTAATTAAAGGAGATGCCGGTTATCCATTGGAACTTTTCTTAATTACACCTTTTCGATCAGCGGAGGATGGCAGTCCCGAGTGTCATTTCAACAACGTGCATTCCAAAACCCGAAATGTAGTGGGACGTACAATAGGCGTTTTGAAAAATAGGTTCCGATGCATGTTAGGTGCAAGACAATTACATTATTGTCCTCAATTCGCTGGGAAAATTACTGCAGTATGTGTGGCTTTGCACAATATTTGCATTGAATATAAAGTTTCATTCTCGAAACATAATTTAGAGCACGAAGTTTTAGAAACTGAAATTGTAGAGGCTACTGATGACATGACAGGTGCGTATATAAGATTAAAAATAACGGAAACATTTATAAATTAACATTTAATTTTTTTATCTCATTTTTATTTAAATATATATGTACATGTACTTAAAAATTAAAAGATGTTATCCATTTAAAAATAAGGAAAGCACTATGCTTGAAATAAAAAAAAATTCTCTATAGACGGCTTTTCATTTCCTCCAATTCGATTTTTCGTTCTTTAATTTCAATTTCTTCTTTTCTTAACTTATATAAAGATATATTTTATCTTTTTCTTTAATTCATTTTTATATAATTTTAACTTTTCTTTCTCTAACTTGAACCTTTTTCTACTATATCCTTCTATATCTTTTAACGATTGCTTAACTTCAGTATATAAATCTGTTTGGACTTTCAGCTGCTCGGAGAGAAGATCAGATTTTGATTTCTGCTCTTCTTGCGGACATTTTGCATATATTGAAGAAGATACAATTTCACCTTCCATGGTATATATATGGTTTTTATGTGACTTCTGGTTCTCCTTAATATTTTGAGCACATTTGGAAATAGATGGAATTTCATTTTCTTTGGTGCTTTCAACATTTCCTAAAAATTGGAAGTCATCCTGTTCGTTTTCCTCCAAAACGTTTAGTATTCTCTTCGCTCCAATAGATTCCCCAGGGCTTATGAGAGAATTAAGTTGTAATAAACTTACAGCTGCTTCATCACACGGCGATAAAACCAATTATTTAAAAGATCCTCCCCCTGTGGCTCTACATTCTACTTTATTATGGATAAACTTCTTTTTTAATTTGAATTTGTAATCTTTACATACTTTTTTCCATCCTTCGCCTGTTCGAGCAGGTGGCCCAAAACAGCTTATGTCGTTTGCGAGTTTGTTCCACTCATCTTTAACATTATATATATATGATTTTATTAAATCCTGTAGCCAAATGCGGATTTTTTTCCAACAATTCCACAAGTCGCTCAAACTGTTTAGGATTAGTAATTTTTAACCTAATATTGTTTCGAGCAAATTAAAAACATTTTTTTTAAAGAACATTTTGGATACTTAGATACTTTTTGTTTTCTATTTTTTTTTTTTTTTTTTTTTGATTTTTTATATCGTCTTCAAATGTTAACGACAGTTTTTGTAACATATCAATGGCGATTACGTCACAACCGCTCCGAATATTGTAATAGATTTATACACAGAGTTGTGTTTTTGTCGTTATTGACACTGACGCTATCGATAGAATAAAACGCCATTTTTTCCATTCGCCCACGCCTTACACAATCAGGCTGATTATTAAGCTTTTTCATTTAGTCGCCAATGGGTAAGCGACAAATGAAGTTGTGCACACATGTGTAACTTTATTCTATATTTATTGATTGGTTTTTTTGAGCACACTTAAAATTTGTACAAGAAATAAATAATATTTTGTTTTTATCTTGGACCAGCACTGAGGGGATGACCCCTATATATGCAATGCATTGCGCCGGAACTGAAAACGAGGGGATAGTATTGAGGGTACAGATTAGGAAAGATGAGAAGATAGACAGTTGTTTTTTGTAGCTATTTCAACCTTTTACTTCGCCGGCTAATTTTTGCTTCAGGGCCGACGATTAAAAATGTTTTTTGGCGATATGCAATGCCTATTATGCTATGGAACATTTGAAAATAATACTTTCATATATATAATTTGGAAGAAAGAGTCAAACTTTTTAAAATATATATATACAGTTTTGTGCAGATAATTAAAGTTTGGTTAATTGAGGTAAAAAGTAAATAGGAGAAGTCGAAAAATAAAAAAACGGGACGGAAAATATCCGGCCTTATTAAATTTGATCAGTGTTTTATATCAAACTTACGCACTCAATTGTTGAATGGAGTATTAAATTTTTTACCCTATACTTTAGGTTTTAATAAATTAGTTATTTGCAAAATTTTTCATGTAATAATGTCTTTTATATATCTCAATTTTTCTTCCAGTGTAATTTTATTGTACTCTAATTTTGCTCACTAATACAAAGTTTTGTTTTGATGACCAGTAATTTAAAGTTATGATGGTGTTTAATCTTTTTCGTTTTGGAAAGTTAATTTTCAATTTCTGTGAAAACAGCTATCTCTTGTCACTAAAGGCTAATTTAGCCGAGCGTTGAAGTCGTAAATGTAAGGTAAATGTGTAATCTGATTCAAACAGTTATATGGCAAGTTGTGAAAAGACTTACTTGACTGAAATATTGCCGTAACGTCCCAACCTTCAGAAAATAGAACTTCATTCTAAGGTTAAGTGACAGTTGTAGACAGTGATAGGATGTATGTATATACTTATGTTGAATGGGAATGGGACACAATAGACCTTTTTGGTACTTATTTCTCTTTTGAAATGTTTAGTTAATCAATATGTATAAAGACATGATATAAGTATTTTATATGTTAAACTTTCTAAATAAATGTTTTATTCTTAATGAAATATCGCATGTCTGTACATGGTTGTTTGTTGCAGAAGTTATGGTAGTATTAAATACTCGTTTGTATATATATATATATATATATATATATATATATATATATATATATATATATATATATATATATATATATATATATATATATATATTTGTGTAATATTACAAAACGTTTAATATACAGTGTAATATAAATTTATTAAATTTATGGCAAGGGATAACTCATTATCCTATTAGTTGTGTATGTTGGTGTTTTTGATGCCTATTTGTACCATTTAATTAATTTGCGTACTTTTTCAACACGAACGCCAATAACATAAACATAATAAAGTGTGATCAATGTTTCAAACAGTTGTATAGAGTTTTATTGTATTTAATTTATTTTTGAAAGTGATACGCATAGGATTGTTTGTGATAAACATATACAAATGCTAGAAAGACAATATTTGGTGAATTTTTTCTGATATTGTTTATATAAATAATTATTTGTTGTTTGTTTATATCAAAAACATATGACACGATTTTAAGCATTCCATAAGTGTAGCAACACTTACATTTACCTCACATTTACATTTACCTAACATTTACGATTTCAACGTTCGGCTAATGAACCTAACATTTACATTTACCTAACATTTACAATTTCAACGTTCGGCTAAATGGGCCTTAATTCTTGAACATTTGGTTAAGTGGTATGCATTATTCACACAGCCACAGCTACGTTTACACATTCACCTCGCCACAAGAAGAAGACGAAGAAGAAATTAAGTAAACAAGCCAATCTTCACATTTGATGTGGCATTTAAGTGCTGCACCTATGTAGCTTCACGTTTCTTCTTTTTCTTATATATTAATTAAGATGATGACTTACTTATCACAAACAGAAATGAATCGATTCATCCATCTATCCATCCCAACAAAAAGCAAAACTCGTAAAATGTTCCATGGTTGGATGGATGGATGCATATGTAGCAGTGTTTTTGTGTTTGGTCGGTCGGCCTTCTTGCGATTTTTGTTTTCTTAAGTATGTATTAAAAATTCTTAGAAAAAAGGAAAAATAAAAAAAATATATATATTCAGCTAGTGAAGCACTTTTTAAACTTGTTTGTGCAACATTTAATTAGTTGTAGTATAAAATACTTACATATGTACATACATGTAATTATTGGCGGTATTGAAAATAAATGTCTTGTCAGTGGAATAATCTTAACAGGGACACTTCAATTTTTACGAAATCTTCAATTTCAGTGGTAAATAATCTCAGACTTTAAAAAAATTTGCTCAGCAGCTTCCATATGTACGTACTGATGTACATATGTATGTACCTATAAGTAATACAAAATCAAGCATGACAAATGCATTTATCAAAATCGTACTTTTTTGTTTAGAAAATTGTGTTAACAAACTATAAACATTTTAAATTTTATAGAAAATATATTAAATCTCAACTTGGATGGATGAAGAAACAACAAATTTCGGAATTCCCTGCGTTTCACTTTATTTACGGGAAGTCGCCTGCTTATTAACCCTAGAAAGGTAATGTACGTAAATTTTACGTGTAATTTTTTTTATTATTGTTGCTACACAGGCATCCACACACCTAACGGTACCAAATTCAGTAAGTGCTTTTTTGGATAGTTTTTGAGCAAACGCAAAAGCATAAACAGGGAATTTTTAGTCACTAAAGAGCTTTCAGAGCGCGAACAATAAAAGTCGGTACGTAAAAATTACGTGGCGTTAGTATTAATAATAAAATTTGTGTACGTGAATTTTACGTGGCGTTAGTAGTAAAAGTAAAATTTTGTAGAAAATTTTTAAAGGTGTCTGAAAATGGAAAGCCAAAAAGCGATGACTTCTAAGCGCGGTCTCAACTGTGAAGATGTTGCGGGATTGCTTTACTCAAGCGACTTCAGTGACATCAGTGACTTTAGCGATAATCAGGAGGAAGATGATTTTGATAGCGATGACAGTTTTGCTGATAAAAACTAGTATCCAGCTGCAGAGGATGAAAATGAAGTTGAAAAAGAGTTGGCTGAAGTATTCGATTCATCAAGAAACACTTCGTATTTACTAGAAATAATAAGCGACAAAGAATAAACCTAAGAAAACAAGCTCCTGTAGCTAGTGCGGAAGTAGAAAAAAAATGAAATTTTAGGAAAGAACGGCTACGTTTGGAATAACTTTCCACTGCACCGTGAAGGCGGTAAATGTGCTTCAAGAAATGTTATATATATCCGATCAGGTAGGAAAATAACAAGTGTATTGGTTTTGTTTTTATTTTTATCTTCAATTAGGCCCAACGACCACAGCAAAGGATACTATAGATCCAAAGGACATATTTGATTTATTCCTGACTGAAGATATATTGGAAACTATTGTGAATCAGACAAATTTCAAAATTTCTCAGCTGAGACAGAAATATAAGTTGCAAAATTCCACAATTTCAGATACAAATTTGGTGGAATTAAAAGCCTTGAAAGAAAGTATAAAAAATATTGTTCACATCAACCCGGCTTCCGAAGAACCTTCTCAAGAAAAGAGAAAGAGAACATATTGCAAATATTGTCACTATTCAAAAAAGCGCATGACAGCCACATACTGTCATATTTGTAAAACTGCGGCACTATGTGGAGAGCACCAGATAAAAATATGCATGGATTGTCGGAACAACAATGACTGATGACATTCATATAATCATTTATTTTATTGCACTTATAATTTGATCTCAAACATTAATTATATTTATCTATAAATGAAATTTATTTGTTGGTGGTTAAATAAATTTCATTTATATATTAGTATTGTGACAACAATGTGTTAAATAAAAAAACTTAATAAAATTATATATATCTTTAAGAAATGTTTTTGTTTATCTTCGTATATTTTTGTTTGGCTTAATATGAATTTAATGTGAGTTATTTAATAAACAAAAAGTAAAAAATAAAAAAATACAGATCTTACTACATTAATTGAAACGCCTTAGGAAAAATTCGATAGTACGTAAAATTTACGTGCCGTTAGTATTATCGTATAATAAAATAGCGTTACCTTTCTAGGGTTAATCACGCAGATTTTGAAGGTTGCGACGGTAAGCTTTGACACACCCGATGATCTTGAATTCATTTGATGAGAAAAATTATCGAAATGCAGCCTTTTTGGACGGTATTAATATACATACTTATGCACCATAAATTAATATACTTAGGTAAGTTAGAGGTTGGAATGTTTTTAAAACATAACGAAGATACGAACATAATTTAAGAAACAAAATTTCAGAAACGGCAACATTGTACCACCTCATAACTTGACAAATGAAACGCCTATAAAATAATGCATGCATACACATCCATATCTTCTAAAGTACAGTTGTGCCAAACATCAAGAAATTTTTGGTTGTCCGCTTCACAAGTAATGGTTCATTTGGGAGAGAACATTATGCATACATACACAATTAATGCACTAATGTATGTATATAGGTATGTACAGATATGGATATATGTATGCACATATTTACATATAGGTATATACATACATACATATATACATTACATACATACGTATGCATATATTGATTACTTACATACATATGTATGTGCGCATATGTAGATATGTATAAATGTACATGCATATGTGGTTCTTAAACATCCCAAAGAATTCTAAATATTGAAAATTAATTGCTAACTGTCAAAAAAACACACACACACAGCAGCATATTATATTTTTACAAAAAAGTAATAAAAATGAAAATTAAATTTCACCCAACAAACACAAGTTTGATATAAATATGTAAGTAGTTCTGAAATCTGGGATGTCCGATAACAAATTTCACTTACTGCTGACTTATTGTTATATATATATATATATATATATATATATATATATATATATATATGTGTGTGTGTATGTATATACGTATATATATATATATATATATATATATATATATATATGTGTGTGTGTGTATGTATATACATATATATACATATATATATATATATATATATATATATATATGTATATATATATATATATATATATATATATACAAATTTAACAATTAATATATCTGACAACCTTTGTTATCAGAGGATTAAAACATCACACATTTCTAACTTACATACATAAGTTCACTGGGATCAGGTCCCTGGCTTACATACAAAAAATATAATGTCTTCATCAACAGCCAACGAAACCAGAGAACAAGTTCTACTCAATTTGGTTTATGAAATTTTATGAGTTTCATTATGTGATTTTGTTGTTATATTTTTGTTTGTTGAAGACACGAAAAATAACAAAAAGCAGTTTTCAAGTTAAACTGGATTGTTTTGTTTTCGCAGCAACGACGATAGTATAGGATGGCATTTTTATTGTTATATTTTTGTTGTTGATGTTGCTGTTTTTCTTAGCCTACAGCCAGGGTTTTCAGTTTTTCTCCAGACCTTATCCTCAATCTTTCAGTTATTCTTCTCCGAAATGAAACAGTTGCGAAATACCAACATATTGGTGCGAGAAAAGTTTTAATCCAAATACTAATTTTTTTTAAATTAATGGCATTTAAAACGGATTGTAGTACTTTTAAAATAAAAAATATATATAAATGGAAAACGGTTGACACTAAGGGCCGATAAGTTTGTTTCTTTACTTTCTGGACAGAGTTCGGTGATAGAAGAGTAAACAATCATTTCTCTCAATAAGAGACGAAAAGGCCCAAATGCAAAATTGCGAAAACCCAAATATTGTAATGCAAAAGAAAACACCTGTAGTTTAATAGGTCATTGCTTGTTGAAGCTGTTGTAATCACTTATAAACGTTGAAAGTAGTCGCTTATAAAACGTTGTATGAACACAATACAACTTTATTGAATATAGATACATATTCTTAAATAAATACACTAATGCTTTTAAATCTATTTAAATACAAGTTTCAATATATTCTTTTTGCAAAACATTTAATTTTCTTAGTTACTGTTTATTTCTCAAACAGCTGATTGCTTTTCTGTTTGCCCAAACTAGCCCGAAGATAAAGTACGGACAATGGTGAAAGAAATATAAGGTGGTACCGCTACGGCAGATGACAGGTTTTAGCTCAAGCATTGCTTGGCTACATTGATGTCAAGTTTTTGTGTACAATAAGTATTCGTTGTGTTTGTCTAATTGTGCATGTATGCAGCACTTAAAAATATGTTTTATTGCTATAAATTTTGACGTGGGCCATGACTTTACACAAACAAAATTCCAATTGGTTGTTGTTATGTTGTATTTGTTGCCGTAGTACTGCCACCCTATATTTCTTTCACCATAGTACGGACTGTTTAGTGCAAGAAGAAGCAGAGCATTACTCTCTCAAAGCCCCTCTCATTTACCCAATGTAGAGAATGTTTGAGAAAGAAACAGATCTTACGAACGTATCCACCGATTTTTAATTAGTAGCGATAGACGTGCTTAAAAAATAATTTTTTCTGGTTTTCTTTTAAGAATTCTCGAAATCTTTCGGTCTGAATCGGTAACTATTCACAGAAAATCTAAGTCTGATAAAACTCTTTGAAACGCCACTAGGTTGGTGCGGATACTAATCGATCACATATATGTATAACTACGGAGTTCATTTAACGAGGTTGTCAAGAGCTGATTAGTTTCTGGAATCGATCGATAGAGCTGTTCAGAAAACACATATGATAAAACAATATTTATTATCTGTTTAATATTTCTCAAAATCTACCAGCCCGAATCAGTTTAAATTCACAGGAAATCTAACTATGACAAAACCATTTGAAACGCGACTAGTTTAGTTCGATTCGGTTCAGCTCCAAATATTTAGTAAATAAAAACTATTTTTTTTGGGTCACTCCGGGAGGGGCCGTGGAGGAGACATCTCACCTTTGCTATAAAACACTAAAAAGTCAATTTGGGGTTATTAAGTGTAAAAAAAAAATTTTATTGGGTTATTTAGGAGGCATTTTTAAAATATACAATCTGTTAAATATTTACACTAATTTTCCATGTAATATGTTACTTCAACGCCCACTAAACGGGACGGGGTTCCAAAATGGATTTTTCTGATTCAACGCTTTGAACTTTCTTGGACATAAAAATATATCATTGGCTTGACAAAATTAAAAAAATCTTTAGAAATTACGTTGTTTTTAAGAGGTTGGTTTAGTTCTTCTTAGGTGAACTTTTTTTCTGTCTAGCCCGATTCAGGCCATTTACAAACTTGACCTGTGCTATACTTCAGGATGTATTTATACCAAATTTCGGGATTATGGCTCTTTTCGTTTGGACTGAATCGTGATTTTCACACAGAATGACAAAGTGAATATACCGTTTTTTCGGGGAGTTTAAAAACGGGGTAAAACCTGTTTCAAAAATGTGCATTTATTTTTCAACATTCGAAAACGCTTTCGGTGAATAAATCGCATAGAAAACAAAAATAAATATTTTTTTATAAACACATTTTTAAATTCTTCTGGTTTCTTGACCTCTTTTTAATTATTATTGTATTCTGATATTTTTAAGCTTAAGGTCTCTTTATTTTAGTTTAATTTTTAATTTCAATATTTCGTCACTCCTTTGTGTGACTTCTTCAGGATATAATAAAATAATTAATTTCCTGAAGAAGTCACACAAAGGAGTGACGAAATATTGAAATTAAAAATTAAACTAAAATAAAGAGACCTTAAGCTTTAAAATATCAGAATACAATAAACACATTTTTTAATTAAAGTAATTACTCAATTAATACTTATAATATTGAGTAAACCTACATATGTATGCAGCATTGCTAAAAAGTGTGATAAGTGAGAGAAATTGTGTTTATTAAATTTATTACTAATTAGTTGTCATACGATAATTGAATCGACTAAATTTTATATATGTGGACAGCAAGATAATTATGGCAATAAATTGAATATTGACTCAATTAAAAATTCATGTCTGCACACCATATTAGTTAAAGGTACGATTCTATCGGACGGATACATATTTTTTCATTATTACAACTTTAGGGTGTGATTTTTAGTTCTTATAATATTCACATACTCAAAACAGAAGACAAGATTTTACTTTTGATTTTTTAATACTAAGGAAAATATATATGTGCTATAGAGATACATACATGCTCTCACACACAAGAACAATTTTACTGTGAGCGTTCTCGATTTTGCAAAATTTCATCGTGCGTGAAAGTACGTGATTCAAAATAACGCGATTGTGAGCGTGTGTGATCGTGAGCTTAATTTTACTCCGGCGCACATATCTAAGTTAGAGTGCACAGAAGAAGTACCTAAAAGTCGCGATTAGTCCAATCAAGTACTGCCTTATTAGAAAGAAAAACTTGTATTTTATTATCCAAAATGCCCAGCAAAAAACGCTTTTTCCCCAAAAATATTTTGTGGAGTTTTGTTATCACCCATTCACAAAACCAAATCTCCTATTTGGAAACAAATTATCAAAACTGAGAATGCTGCCCACCCTCCATGAACGTTAACAGCATCTACGAGGGATGATCCAGCATCTCTGAAGCAATTTACTCGTCAGAGATTTTGACGGACATTTTTGGTGATCCAAAAAAATTTCACATATAATTAAGTTGAAATGTATTCATAAGTTTAATAAAATAACAAAAATACTACTGAAAAAAATTAAAACCCAACAAAAAAGGAAAATAAAGTATAAGATATGTTAAACACAATATTAAATAAAGTAATAACTAATTTATGATTTCCAAAACTTAGATAGTACCGGAATAAGAGTAATTTCAATTTCATTGTGAATATTCATCATGGATAAGCCATCCAGTTGTCTTGCTTATAGTAGTTAACTCGAGATTAAGAAAGCGAAAATCCCGAGACCGGCTCAGCTCTCAGTCATAAAGATGTATTAGTTGTTGTTGCCCTGACAAAGGCATAGTACTGGCAGCAATTGACACTATCATGTACTCAAAGCACAGTAACAGCACACTCCGTCGGTCCGGTAACGTAAATTCGCCGGCGGCGTAAAAAAGCTTCAGGTGGCAAAATTATCTATCTCCCCATGCTTCTTATTTTCTCCTCCCAATATTATGGCTTCCTTTCTAGTTCATTCGCAATGCGCTGCATATACATACATACATATATGCATGGTGAAACAAATAAAAGGTGGCAGTACTACGGCTATAAATACAACAACAAATTTAATTGTTGTTTGGGTAAAGTCATGGTCCACGTCAATAGCAATAAAACACATTAAAGTGCTGCAGGCATGCACAATTACTAGCAACGCTCACATATACAAACACGACCATAGCGTTGCCACCTTATATTTATTTCACCATGAGTGATTCCCTGAGTGCTACGTCGTATTACAAAAAGTTTTGAAACCAGCTAATCATCATGTTGAGGCAGATTTGGCCTATGAGTGTCAAAAAAGCGTTTTCCAAAAATGGCTAGTCTTCAATATATTTTTACAAGCATGCTTTTTGAACGATTAATTTTACAATGTATGACACAGCAGAAGCGCATTCTCATCAACATCTTTTCGACTGGGTAAATTTAGGTGAAATGCGCAATGGTGAATAGGCGTTTCATATGAACAACAATTTTATCACAATTGATATTGCTATAATTATTTGTGTAAATGTTTCATAAGTTTAGCTAATTGTTTTTTTAATATTGTCTAAGAAAAACATATTGATAAGATTTATTTTTGACAGAAGATCGTAAGTACACATGTGCCAAAAAATACATATCGCACCCTAAATACAGAAGGGTCACACTCAAAATTTTCCAAAACTGAATTTTTTTTCACAAATTAAAAATACAGCTGTCTATTTTTGTTAAGTGTGTTGCTTCGGAACGATGAACAGTTTTTTGTTTCTCCTGAAAATTTTAGTATTTTGAGTTGTAACCACAGTTGCCATAGTTGGTAACATTCTACCAAAATTGGTAATTTTCTTTAGGGTTGGTAACTTGGTAACCAGAGACTTGCGCCGAACCGGCTGAGCCGTGGCTCAGCCGAGCCGCCGACATTATTACATACCAGCCGCCGCCGATTCTTCTCCGACTGAAATAAGGCTAAGAATCAGCCGCCGATTCTGACCTCTAGCGGCTGAAAATTCGACGCTGTTAAAAATTACATTGGTAGGTTGTTGCTGTCATATTTAAATTTTTTTATAAGTAGGCTGTTTTTTATTTTTTATTATATTTTTTGGTTTAAGTAGGCTTTGTTGTTTGAATACTTTGAACAGTTAGGTAATTCACACCACAGCTAGCTTATAGTTCAAAACTATTTTTAAAGTGGGTTTTTAAAAATCTAAAAAAACTTAATATAAAATGGAAAAAAATTGTAAAATTACAAAGTTTTTTAAATCAAGTAGTGGTATTATTCAACAAAGTGTGTTTTCTGATTCCGATACGGACATTGAGTTAACAGAATTGGAAAGCGATATAAAAAATTATGAGAGGGTGTTAATTAAAAAACAAGAGCTTCGTGAAAATTCAAAAATTTTGCTCCACAAAATGGCCAAGGGTGGATCTCCAGTTTGGAACTATTTTGGCCAAATGGTCACAAAAAATGTAATCATGTTTAACAATTATGTTATGCGTAAAGTTTGGTTCGAAGAAACACCATCGCGTTTAAAAGGGTAAGTAAATTAATTGAATAAAACAATTTTGCAATGTATTGTTCTAATTTCTTAGCCTTTGATTTTTTACTTTAAGTAATATTATTTGCCTTGGGGCTTATTTTTATAAAATAATTATTATTTTGACCGATATTTCGATATTTAAATACACCATCGTTTTGTTTGGTGAATGGTCAAGTATGTCTAAGTGGCGAATTTTATTGGTTCTTACACCAAATCATCTGTAGACTTTAACCTAATTCCAAAATAACATAGTGTAGTAACCAAGACTATATTTTTATACTTAATAAATTTAATTTATGTTATATTACTATATATAAATTTGCTTTTTTCTAATTTTTCGACCTATTTTTTATATAATATTACAATATTTTTTAAGCTTAAGGTCTTTATGATATATATATATATATATATATATATATATATATATATATATATATATATATATTTTTTTTTTTCGATATTTCGTTAGCCTTTGGTTAACTTCTTCAGGAATTTGTTATAATTTGTTGAAAGAAAACAACAAATTATAACAAATTTCTGAAGAAGTTAACCAAAGGCTAACGAAATATCGAAAAAAAAAAATATATATATATATATATATATATGTATATATATATATATATATATATATATATATATATATATATATATCATAAAGACCTTAAGCTTAAAAAATATTGTATTATTATTACTAAATATATGAATAAATAAAAATGTTGCTTTCAGCCGATTTTGAGCCGAATTTCAGCCGCCGCCGATTATTTTTTTAAAGCCAGCCGCCGCCGATCAAAACCTTTCGGCGCAAGTCTCTGTTGGTAACTTTGTTTTAAAGGCTTGACAAACTATCAAATTATTGCTTTTCTTTTATCATTTTTCCGCATTACTCAGCACTGAGAAAAAAAATCATTAAAAACAACTGTGTGAATGTGCGCCAAATTGTTCAACGGCATAATATGCAAATGTCATTATGTTTGGTCAGCAAAAGATTATTTTAAATGACTGCAATATTAAATAATTTATTTAAATTAAATACGGAATTTGTAGGTATAATGAACTGAAATATTTATTTATGTTCTACAATGAATTAAAACGTTTTATGTTATGTTTTTTATTATTAAAAGTTGTTTTTATTATTATGAAAATAGAGATTTTTGTTTTTATAAAAAAAAAAATTGGTAGCTTTTTGGTAACATTTTCGGAAAATTTTGGTAGAAAATTTTTTTACTCAGTGGCAACCGTGGTTGTAAACCTTTTGTATTTAGGGTGCGATATGTATATATTGTCCTCTTGACAAAATGTAATTTTTCGTCAAAAATTTAATTTAATTGTACATAACACTTTCTATAATAAAGCATTACATTTAATGTTTTTTTGTTTATAAGCTATATTTGAAAAAATGGACCAGCCTCTTTTAACAGCTTCCGTTAATTTCAACCAAGTTTGTAGTCATGAACAAATTTGTGTTCAAAATTGCAGTATAATGGGAAAACCCCAAACGTGGCAAATGTTCATATAAATTTCAAAGCAAAAAACAATCCACAATATCAAATTGATTAATTGTGTCACAAATACCATCAATTTCGAAACAAATTATAAAAACTGGAGATACTTGTGAAACCGCGCTTAATGAAAATTTAGGTTGCTTCAAATTTTTGCCTAGAAGAAATAATAGAAGAAGAGCCCTTAAACATCATCTTAAATTTGTTTGTTTGTTTTAATGAAATACTTCACAAAGTAAATTTGCAAAGTATTTGGTGCACAGATGCCGACGGGGTGACTTAGACAATATGCCGGCGATGTTATTAACCCGTATTTTTTCCGTTACTGTGACTGACTGTATACGACCTATGCCTTCACATAGGAAGTAGCAACGTATTTAACCACGGAATATTCTTCAGAAGAACTGTAAATTTATACAGTTATCTGAGGCGTTGAAATTAACTAGGGTGAAAGAAAGAGAGCAAACGATCAGTGGTCTGGCTGCACTTAAAAAATAATTGCCAACGAGGCTTGATGTTGTCTGACTCAGAGCTGCTTTGCGACTATCATCTTAAATTTATATAAAATTTTGGTTACAAAAGCTTCTTGGTCGGGGCATGCTGGGTTTTACATAATTATGTACTTGATACACTTCTATTGATGACTTTCTATAGGGTTCTGTTTTGAGCGTTTTCCATAGTGTCAAATGTTGTTTATTATTTTAGCCGCCATAATATATTTTGTTAACCTTTTACCGATGTTATAATACTGATTTTTGTTATTGGAAAATGCATTGGTGCAAAACCACAAGCACGGGTTGTCTTTGGTAAAATGTGGATGTTATGTGGTACAATAAGTACCAACAGTCCGTTAAAACAAACTAAATCTAAAAGAAGTATAGCAAATAATGTATCATATATGACTGATATATTATTGAAAAAGAAATGTATAGAAAGATTATTTTTACATAAAATTCATGTATGATATAGTGCAAAACACATTTTGCAAGGTGCCACTTGGCATTCCTTGCAGATTATCTTAGTGCGTGTCTGTTTCTTTTGAACGCTGCAGTTGGTACAACGATGTCGAGAAGTTCCTTCAACAGGAAGATGCATTGGCTTGCGATAGGCAGTTTGTGGTGCTCGGGCTGGTTTTATTGATCGCCGCTCAGCTGTAGTTTTTATGCCTTCCTACTCCATATCAAATTGGTATCGAACGCGCTAGGTTGATAAACGAAACCAATGTCAGCTGGGTCATTACAGACTAGAACTTTATCGGCAGCCTCATTCACTTTATCTACTTTGTCGGCTATACCTTCCATTTCGCTGGAGCTAGAGACACCACCTGGTACAAATTTGTCAAAGACTTCATCGTCTATATCATCCTCGCTTCCGCTGCAGCTAGACACACCACTTGGAAAGTATTCCTCAGAACTTACTTCAGAAAAGTATCCTAAGTCGCTAACGCTATCAGCTGCATCTTGCAACATTTTTGTATATCTTCTGGATCCATTTCTAAGAAACAAAAAGATTTTTTTCTGAAATGTGGAATAGCATGATTTATTGCTCATCGATCTGATGGTATTAATGTGTACCACCATACCGGATGAATGGTACGCATATGTACCATAATCTAAAATAACCCTAAAACACATATATTTTTATAAATACTTACGTGATGCAGTTGTAATTAGTTCTAAAAACTTCAATTATATTTTATTTTAAATATTTTTGGAACTTTCACGGTCAATTTCACACAAAACCTTTACAAACATTAAGTACCTACTTCTCTTTAGCTGTGTCGTAACTCACAAAAAACTACACAGCAAACATAAGAAACAAATTAAACTAACGGCACTTTTTAGAATGTATTCAGCAAACTTTGAAGATGTTGTGGTATGCGTCACAACCCAGCAACATCTAATTTAAAACTTTTAAGTGTACCATCCGGATCGAAAGTGTTAACTAATTTTATAAAATGTACTAATCCGTCTGCTAATTTTAAGTTGAAGCTTAAGCTTTATAGAATTGCCATATTGAACACACAAATAGGCAACAATGAACATGGAGAAGGCTGCAAATTTTCCATTATTTATAAACATAAAATGGTTGTGAAATTGTATTTAGTTGGTTCAACAGCTGAATATGCTCACTGTATTATACAGCGTTTCCATTACAACCAAAATGGTCGGTTTTGCGCAAAACATGCTGAACTGTTTCCATTATGGTTCAAGTGCTTTGGTTTTCGAATTTTAAAGAAACAAAAATTTTTACCATACAACATTAATACATGTATGTACACAAATCATCATATACCTACATCAAATATTAAATATTTTTAACTGCTATTTTAAATATTTTATATCATTATTATAACTTTGGCAGCTTAAGCTCTCGAATAAAAGTAATTAATTATACACTTAAAAACGAAAAGCGTAAAGCAAAAGGTGTATAACACAATGAAAAGTTTGACAACACTCGCGCATTGTTTGTTTACGAAAAAAAGTGCTTGATAATTTTGTTATTATATATGTATATCTGTTAAATATATTAAATGAATTATTAATTGAGACAATATGTCGAACAAACGATTTTAAATGAATTTCACGAACATTTTTACCTTTTATTAATACAGATTCAAATATTTAAAACTTACGTCCGAATTTGGCAAAAGAAAACAAATTATTCGTGCTGATTGTCAAAGCACGCAAAAAGATGAGAGTTGCCCAACTTTTCGCTTTCCGCTGCGTTAAAAGTGCTTTATGTCAATGCGAATCTACAACGCAACGTGAAGCAAAAGTTGTGTCTGACATGCCCTTAAGGATGATTATATCTCAATCTGAAAAACTCGACCTTACAGTATTCTGTGCTATAGATATTTAATAAGTGCGTACCGTTGAAAGAGGAAAGCTGAAGTTTACTGATGATTTGGTGTAAGAGAAAATGGTATGGAGGCATTTTGACACTCTTCAGTCACAACAAACAAAGCATGTTTAATAAATTGACTGAGAAAATATCTCAAAAAATACCATTGAATTAGCAATGTTATGTAATAATAATACAAAAAGTATTCTTATTTTGATATTTTATATATAAAAATGTAGCATTTTAAACACTAAAACGCAAAGTTTATGTTTTAAGATTGTTTTTTTAGTTCAGTGTAGAAATTGGATGTAGTATTTAATATCTTCGGTTAAAAGAATATTTTTGAAATAAAGCATATCTATAATATTTTTAGTGTTGTTGCGATTTGCTCGCCTAAACACATTTTTCTGTCATTGAAAAATTTATCTTAGAATTTGATATGTGTGTTTTAATAGAAATGATATTCTTAATAAAATATTTATTATAAATTTCCAGGCAGAAATGTATTCATACCTATATAATTTTTCTTACCCATCTCCAGATGTTTGAATTTTCAAAAATTTATTTTTCATATTTTGCTAAAAACACACCATACAAATAAAAAACAACTTTAGAAATTGGAATAAAACGTGCTTCGTTTGAATATTTAAAAAAAATCTGTTTTTTTCGAAAAAAATTTGCACCTTCAAAACCAAATTTAATAAAATGTAATAAAACCATATTTGTATACGTTTAATTCATTTTATTGAAGAAAAACTATATATATATATATATATATATATATATATATATATATATATATATATATATATATATATATTATTTTTATATTTGATGTAATAAATAACACGGTGTTGCTTTTAAAATGCAGTACAAATTATAACACTGTTGTATTAGAATATGTGTTCGTTAATAAGGCGAATTCAATACCAGATGACCTCATTAACTAATTGGCCATGAATTGTTTTAACCAGGCTGTCAAAAATCATTAAGTTTTTTCTCTCTTTGCAGGCTGACGACTTTGACACCATGGTTTAATTATTGTAGGGAATGGCCACCTGGTATTGAATTCGCCTTGGTTAATAATATTGCAAATGAATGCTTCCTTGTTATATATAGGGGATGACCTCTATATATGCAATGCATTGTGCCGGAACTGAAAACGAGGGGATAGTATTTAGGGGAATAAAATTGAAAAACTGCACTGATTTAAAAAAAACTGTTTTTTTTTTGAGTAAAAATCTGAAAGCCTGTCTTGCACCTAGAAAAATGCAAAAACAGATAAATCTGCACATTTGGTAACGCTGCTCAGCATCCATCCGTAAAAACTGAACTATTACCCATACATATCGATATCGGTTAAATTCCTAATATTAAGCAATAACAATTTGCTGTTTACCTTTTTCTGATTTAATTGGAATTGTGGTTGCAGAAACCTTTCAGTAGTAGTACAACCCTGTTCACGTGTAATGACCCAAGCTAGATTTTCTGTTTAAAGCGCATCATCAAACATTTAATATCAGGGCACATACATATGTATGTATATATAACGATACACATAATATCATATATATTTTAAACCAATAAAACGTCTAAATCAAAACCTTTTAATTGGACCTCGTATATTGTCTTATAGAAGGTCAGACATGTATAAGAGACGGCAACATGAAATAAGAGTATCTTTCTTGATTAACATGTTAAATTTTAAAGTTGATAATTGTTTTTATAACCATACAGACAATACAAAAAGAAGACAAAACATGTTCAGTTTTGAGTAAGCCGAGTCACAGTCATTAACAATGAATTTCCATTTGGAAATATATATGTACCTGAAATATTTTTGTATATAAAACCCATATATGAATATGCATTAGTGTGTGTACACATGCATATGGGAACCCTCACGGTATGTACGTGTGTATACATGCCAAGAAGGGAGCCTGGGTTCAGGTGTTGACAAGTGCACACTTTGTCTATCATATAGTGACGTTGATGTCCACAATACGCGTAAACTACTTATATATGTATGTCGAAGCCACGCAGTAAAATTTTTCTTCTTGGTTTGTTTGCAGTATCATTTCGTGTAGTAGAAAAAGGGAGTTGGTTGCTCGTAAACACTAAAGAAGAACTACAAAATAATTTCAGAAAAGTGAACAATTAAAGTTGAAAGTTAAAAATACATATTTGGGGGATTCACACTGTAGTCATAAAGTCATATAATAATAGCACGAAATATATGACTAGTTCGAACAACCGGTCATTTAGTATGCTATTTCAAACATCGATCAGCTGATAAGAAAACAACACATTTGTAATTAGATGTTATCAAAGCAAAAGATAATTAAGATATTTGTAATAAAGTTGTCTGAAAAAGGCAAAAAGTCTAAAAACTCCATTTCTATTTAAAATTTTATAATATTGTCTTCTGGTGCACAAGAATATCTAAATGAATTTGTATATATAAACTAAAACAGCTGCTGCTTTGTTATGAGCCGAATACATTTTTTTGCGGTGGCATACGGAAAAACGTTCAGTGGCTACCAACTACGTAAGTTAAACGAGAAAAACTTTTCACTTGTATATATTTAGTTTTTGCGATTTAGTTCTCTTTTAATTTATTTTATGTTAAAAAAATGTGATTTAATGTGCAGACATATAAGTATGAATAAATTTTTAGCCGGTTTTTAGTAGTGAATTATATGCAAGTAACAGCGGCAAACATATACTTTCGCCGTCTCGGTTAAAGATTTTCAGCCGTTCGACTCAGATCTCTAGAGCTATTTTATGACAAAACAAAAACATACCTGAAAGAGTGCTATTATTTTATGACTTTTTTGTATGACTTTTTTGTATGTGCAGATATATAAGTATGAATAAATTTTTAGCCGGTTTTTAGTAGTGAATTATATGCAAGTAACAGCGGCAAACATATACTTTCGCCGTCTCGGTTAAAGATTTTCAGCCGTTCGACTCAGATCTCTAGAGCTATTTTATGACAAAACAAAAACATACCTGAAAGAGTGCTATTATTTTATGACTTTTTTGTATGCAGCACAAAAACAACTTTTTTAAACTGGTCTTAAATATTATGACTTTATGACAATATGACTAAATAGCACGAAGTGTGAATACCCCAAATATTTTAAATATTATGTGTTTCAAAACGGGATCTCAGAGATCCTATTTGAATGCTTGTGGGCTACAGGCAGCCACGTATACCTACCAAATATTATGTGAATATATATTTGGCGGATTCACACTGTGGTCATAAAGTCGTGTCATAAAATAATAACACGAAAAATATGACTAGTGTTAACAACCCGTCATAACTTAGTATGCTATTTTAAACATCGATCAGCTGATAAGAAAACAACACATTTGTAATTACATGTTATCAAAGCAAAATATAATTAAGATATTTGTAATAAAGTTGTCTGAAAAAGTCAAAAAGTCTAAAAACTCCATTTCTATTTAAAATTTTATTATATTGTCTTCTGGTGCACAAGAATGTCTAAATGAATTTGTATATATAAACTAAAACAGCTGCTGCTTTGATAAGAGCCGAATACATTTTTTTTGCGGTGGCGTACGGAAAAACGTTCAGTGGCTGCCAGCTACGTAAGTTAAACGAGAATAAATTTTGACATGTACATATATATTTAGTTTTTGCGATTTAGTTCTCTTTTAATCTTTTTTATGTTATAAAAATGTGCTTTAATGTACAGACATATAGGTATGAATAATATCTTAGCCGTTTTTAGTCGTGAATCATTTATAAGTAACGGCGGCAAACATATACTACCGCCGGCTCGCCTAAAGATTTTCAACCGTTCGACTCAGATCTCTAGAGCTATTTTATGACAAAACAAAAACAAACCTGAAAGAGTGCTATTATTTTATGAATTTTTTGTATGCAGCACAACAACAACTTTTTTAAACTCGTCTAATATATTATGACTTTAAGATAATACGACTAAATAGCACAAAGTGTGAATACCCCACACTAGGGTGGGGCGTACGGAAAAACGTTCAGTGGCTGCCAGCTACGTAAGTTAAACGAGAATAAATTTTGACATGTACATATATATTTAGTTTTTGCGATTTAGTTCTCTTTTAATCTTTTTTATGTTATAAAAATGTGCTTTAATGTACAGACATATAGGTATGAATAATATCTTATCCGTTTTTAGTCGTGAATCATTTATAAGTAACGGCGGCAAACATATACTACCGCCGGCTCGCCTAAAGATTTTCAACCGTTCGACTCAGATCTCTAGAGCTATTTTATGACAAAACAAAAACATACATGAAAGAGTGCTATTATTTTATGACTTTTTTGTATGCAGCGCAACAACTTTTTTAAACTGGTCTAAAATATTATGACTTTATGACTAAATAGCACAAAGTGTGAATACCCCAATTATTTTTGTGGGTTTTAAGTATGTAAGTGTAACGATTCATTTGATATAAAACAAGTAAGAACGTAAATACCCTCCAAATATTTAGTAAGGAAATTTGAAATGTTTAACTTGGTGGGACAGAGTTCCTTTATATAACATCGTACGTCAACGATCACTAAAATGGGCGGGGTCCAAAAATAGACAATATTATGTTTTCCACAGACGAATGTATGGGCATTGCTAGACCGTCTTAGACTTCATCACTGGTATAGAATATATATACTTTATGGGGTTCAATTCTCTTGGGAGGGTATTAAAACTGTATTTTGGCGGGGTCGCTCTGGCATTGCCTTTGTCATAAAGCTCTAAAAAAAAATTTAGATAATTATATACAAAATTTAAAAAAAAAAATATTTGTTCTTCTGATAGGGTCATTTAGGGGCCAAAGGGGGACAAGGGGTAGGGCAGAGTAGTACCAGCTTACGTCTCAGCTTCGTCATTAAAGCTTAAAAATGTTATTTTTAAGGAATGTAGGCTTAAGTAAAACAATTTGTTAAATTTTTACACTATTTTTGCATATAATAACGCCCACTAAAAGGGGCGAGTCCAGAAATACTTATTTTTTATGGCTCCAAGTTTAACGCGTTAGACCTTCTTTAATATAAAAATATATCTATATTAAATTGAATTAAGATTCTATAGGCTAATTGTTCGAAATTTTAATTTTTAAATCTCAGAAAGACATGATAAATACACAATATAATACAATACACATGAGCACTGATGATAAAAGGCTGTTCTGCTCTGCTGTTTAAGTTGAATAACAAAAACTGATGTTGACTTGCCTTTGTGCCTTGGAATATTTATCATGTCTTTCTGAGATTTAAAAATTAAAATTTCGAACACTTAGCCTATAGAATCTTAATTCAATTTAATATAGCAATATAAAATGTTCGTTAAAAATTCTTACTACATACAAATTTAAGCTATGGCCTGAGCTACCAATAATAAAACTGGAAAACGTTCACATGTACTTAAGTATAAAATTCAAACCAAAAAAGTTGACTTAGGTATGATGGAACAAAAAATTCAGAAAAATGGGACATGAAGAAAAATAATCAAACGGTAACACTGGTATTATAACAATAACATGTTAACATCAGGTTGATACTGTTCTCGTATCCTTTTTCACAATAAAATTTGTGTAAATAGGAACTGTTATCACATTCAACTAAGCCACCTAATAAGTGGTGACAAACACAATACACATGAGCACTGATGATGAAAGGGTTGCGTCTTTCGAAAACAGCTGTTTTGCTCTGCTGTGTAAGTTGAATAACAAAAACTGATGTTGACTTGCCTTTGTGCCTTGGAATATTTATCATGTCTTTCTGAGATTTAAAAATTTTAATTTCGAACAATTAGCCTATAGAATCTTAATTCAATTTAATATAGCAATATAAAATGTTCGTTAAAAATTCTTACTACATACAAATTTAAGCTATGGCTTGAGCTACCAATAATAAAATTGGAAAACGTTCACATGTACTTAAGTATAAAGTTCAAACCAAAAAAGTTTGACTTAGGTATGATGAAACAAAACATTCAGAAAAATGGGACATGAAGAAAAATAATCAAACGGTAACACGGGTATTATAACAATAACATGTTAACATCAGGTTGATACAGTTCTCGTATCCTTTTTCACAATAAAATTTGTGTAAATAGGAACTTTTATCACATTCAACTAAGCCACCTAATAAGTGGTGACAAACACAATACACATGAGCACTGATGATGAAAGGGTTGCGTCTTTCGAAAACTGCTTTTCTTCTCTGCTGTGTAAGTTGAATAACAAAAACTGATGTTGACTTGCCTTTGTGCCTTGGAATACTTATCATGTCCTTCTGAGATTTAAAGATTAAAATTTCGAGCAATTAGCCTATAGAATCCTAATTCAATTTATTATAGCAATATAAAATCTTCGTTAGAAATTCTTACTACATAAAAATATATCATTTGCTTAACAAAATTACAAAAAACTTTAAAAATTATGTTGTTATTTGGAGGTTGGGTTAGTTCTTCTTAAGGGAACTTTTTTCCCTCTTGCCCGATTTAGCCCATCTCCGAACTTAACCTGTGCTATTCTTCAAGATATATTTATACTAAATTTTAAGTGTCTAGCTCTTTTCGTTTGGACTGAATCGTGATTTACACAGACGGACATGCTCAGATCGTCTTGGATTTCATCACTGATCAAGAATATATTTACTTCATGGTGTCCAATTCTTTTTGAGGAATATTAATACTGTATTTTGTCGCTCTGGCAAGGGCCGTTTGGGACACTTCACTCTTGCCATGAAACTTCAAAAATAAATGTTTGGAATAATTAAATGTCAAATTTATTTAATATACATTTTTTTATAGGGTCATTTAGGGGGCAAAGGGGTAGGATAGAGGAGTACCAGGTTACGTCTTAGCTTTGTCACTAAAGTTTAAATATGTTATTTTTAAGGGATGTAGGCTTAAATAATACAATTTTTTAAATTTTTACACTACTTTTGCATGTTATAACGCCCACTAAAGGGGTGGGGTCCAAAAAGTAATTTTTTTATGGCTCCAAGTTTAACGCGTTGGACCTTCTTTGACATAAAAGTATATCATTTGCTTAACATAATTACAAAAAAAACTTTCAAAATTATGTTGTTTTTTAGAGGTTGGTTTAGCTTTTTTTAGGGGAACTTTTTTCCCTCTTGCCCGATTTAGCCCATCTCCTAACTTAACCTGTGCTATTCTTCATGATGTATTTATACTAAATTTTAAGTGTCTAGCTCTTTTCGTTTGGACTGTATCGTGATTTACACAGACGGACATGCTCAGATCGTCTTGGATTTCATCACTGATCAAGAATATACATATTTTATGCGGTCTCAGATGGATATTTCGCTGCGTTACAAACGGAATGACAAAGTGAATATACCGTCCATATTCTTTTTTTGGAGGGTAAAAAAATTGTGACAAAATGTCATACCACATGCGTATAGTGACTTTGAATGCAACGTCCCCTAAAAGGGACACTGCGTCCGTAGTACAATTGTGATACGATAGTTTACTAAATGGTTTTTTATATGTAGACTTGCAGTCTCGCAAATATTGGATAAACTGGATGCTATTGAAGACAATGAAAATCTACACCATTCCACCATTAGATGGTGCCGATACTGATCAAGATACGGATGATGAACACGAAGCAAATTTTGATCATCTCTGTGCAAAATTATTATCTACAGCTTCTGAAGTAGTGAATTGATCCCAAGTGATGATGAACCCGTACAGAAATTAAGGCGGACCTCCTGTGATTCAGCCAGGCAAAAAAACAGAAGCTCAAATTGTTGGCGAAAAGTCAATCCAATATATAATATAAACACTGAGTGTACAATGTTTTCACCATGTGCTGAGGCTCAATTATGCAAAACTCCGACAGAATTTTTCGAATTGTTTTTCTCTGAAGATATTTTAAAACACATTGAGGAGCAAACAAAATTGTGTGGACTCCAAAGGAATTGAAATTTAGACGTGACATTGGAAGAGATAAAAGTGTTTTTAGAAGGTATTCTCATGCCTGGATACGCCAAGTATCCCAATAAAATATGGTATTGGTCAAGCAAGTCTGACTGTCCTAAACTGCTCTGTAATAGCATGAGAATGACGAGGCTTGAGGAAATATTGAGTAACTTTCATTTGAATGACAACCATTAATTCGATAATATTGATCGCCTTCACAAATTGAGACCCCTAATAAATCATTCAAATTCATAATTTTTGCGACACAGTGGAATTGATGAAAATTTGTCAATCGATGAAAGCATGATTCCTTATTTTGGGAAGCAGTATGCCAAACAATACGTTCCAGTAAAACCAATCCGGTTTGGCTTCAAAAACTGGGCGTTATATTCAGCGAGCGGTTTTATGATCCAATTCGACATATATATGGGAAAAATGTGGGTGCTGTTGGCTGAAGTAGTAGAACACGAGACTATGAATCGGAGGGTTCTGAGTTCGAGCCCGCGCTGAGTCATGAAATATTGTGTTGAATTCTTCTGATAAGCATTAGTGCGTGGTTGTGTTAGTTGTTGCCAGCCTGTTTCAATAATGAAGGCATAGTCACTGGTCACTGAACATAATTGGCAGCGACTGACACTATCATGTACCAAAAGCAGAGTAACAGCACCCACCTTTGTCGGCTCTGTAGCAAAAATTAGCCGGCGAAGTAAAAAGTTGAAATAGCTACAAAAAACTGTCTATCTTCTCAATTTCCTAATCTGTCCCCTCAATACTACCCCCTCGTTTCTCGTTTCAGCGCAATGCACTGCATATGTAGGGGTCATCCCCTGAGTGCTGGTCCTACTCCAAAAAAAAAAAAAAAAATAACAAAAAACTGCAGAGACTACTCCCAGAGGATTTGGTTTAGGTGGTGAGAAAGTGCTTGACTTCCTCGCAAAAGCTAATATTCCCTCTCATAAAGGATTCAAGGTAGTATACATAAGTATACATAAAATTTCCATATAAAACGCCAAACTAATTTAATGTACTTTAGCTATTCATAGACAATTATTTTACGTCCGTTAAACTACTGCGACAATTATCATCTCTCAGAATATGTACTTCAGGAACGATACGGGAAGGGCGAACAGAAAAATGGCCTGTTCGTTCAATTCCGGTAATGAAAAAAGATGAAATTGGATCTGTAGATTATAGATTTACAAATAATGGAGACGTATTGCTCAAACGATGGAAGGATAATAATGTTGTCACGATTACAACAAATTTTGATGTCAACGAAGTGAAATCGTGCCAACGATTTGTTAAAGGAAGGGAGCTGTAAGTATTTCCCAACCAAAAGCTTTTCATCGGTATAATATGGGCATGGGTGGCGTTGATAAAATGGATCAATTAGTTACAGTCTACCTCTCTCGAATCAGACAAAAGAAATTTTGGTGACCAATATATGCGTACCTTCTTGATGTCTCAGTTGTTAATGCATGGCCGCTGGCGAAAAAGTTACATCCCAATGATCCGACATGCATGTCTCTTCTCATATTTCGCCGAAACGTATTGTACCCCATCTGTAAGAGGTTTGCGCACTAACAAAGTAACTACAGATGGACCTTATGATAGAATATTCTACAACTGACATTGCGGAAAAGAAACGTTATTAGCAATAAATGCCAAAAAGGATTGCGCCCCAAAGAATGATTTAAAATTTATTTTACGCGCAGTGTCCGTTATAAGAGACGGTCTATAACTCATAATATATAAATAATGTTTACTGAAATTTTTTCAAATCGTATTAAAGGGATCATATTTAGTAATAATTGGTAAAAACTATTTCGGGAAAGTGGCCAATGAACTTCGTCCACTAATGGGTAAATATGAAAATACAAAAATGTTTTTTAGTAGCTTAACTTTTGTGCATTTCTTTGTTTAGATTCTTTGTAACAGACTACTGACTTCTGATAAATGCTTGGACCAATATGGATATAAATGTTGATTGAAGGCATGACCCAATGGTTAGTTCAATACATTGATACATCAATAAAATATCAAATATTTTCATAAAACGTACATAGAAAAAAATCAGCATAAGTAATAAGATTTGTACTGTGTGACCTCCAATGAAAGTTCAAAAAAGAGAAAGTGATAAGCAGTGGACAGTGTAAATTGGCACTTCATGATGAAACCACAACCAAGAAAAATATGGTCTGTTAGCGTTGTAAACACCTGTTCAATCGGACATGATTGTGGGCATTTTTTTTTGTAAAAATTATTATTTGTTAAAGGATATATGTACATATGTTCGTATCAGAGATCTACATGATTACGAATCGAACAAAAAAAATTTGCGTTTTCTAAAATGAATATTGAACGAGCAGTTAACAGTAACAAAATTAATCATTCGCAATGCGTGATTTATATCAGACTGCTGTCAATAAATGTCTGCATGCTTTGTCTGTTTGTTCATATGATTCATAGAAGCTATGTAGCTTGAAAACATTTTATTACACCTTCTGGAAAGCATTGTTTTATGAAGATTTTTTCTAAAAAAAGTTATCCACACCAATACCCCGGTTTGCATCGCTAATTGCGACCGGAGAAAAGCGACGCAAACCGATGCACGTTTTTCCATACCCATACATTTGTATTGATTTACATTAGATTGGTTTCGAGATTCATAATTTTAGCTGCAATAATATATTTTTTAATAAAAAAATACCATTTGTTTTTTATTTTTTAACAGTTTTTATTAAAATAAAAATATAACAATTCATTAGAAAAACGTAAAAAAACACGACAAACATATTATAATTTATATTACAGTTTGTATGATGAGCAAAATATTTGTCTTGACAAACGTCAAAATTAATATGAAGAAGTAGCACTAACATTTTTCAGAGTTTTTATAAATGAAGTTTGACAAATGTTGTAACAAAAAATTTGTTCGACAAGACGCCCTGTTAAAAATAAGAAATTCAAAGTAAAAAGCAAAAGTCTACATCGATGTGTTGATTTTTTTATTCTGAGTTTGTGTCATCTAAATCGATTACCATTTCTATGGTTGGATTTCTCAATCTTGCTGATTTTTGTATGAAGTTATCCAAAGTTTGTTGGATTGTAACAGCTTTTTTTTCCAAATAAATTTCCTTATAACAATTAATAGCGTCGGCCACATTTCTAGACACTTTTAAACTGCGATCTTCGTCCGGGTCATTGTTTTCAAAAATGTCCATTGTTTGCGATATCAACTGCATCGCTTCAGAAATTTTAGCAGCAGTAAGTTTTTTCTTCTTTTTCGACCTCAAGCGGAAGTTCTTCATCAACCAGCGTATTGTAACTCTGAATTGCAATCAAACTTTCATTATTTAGCTCTTCGTCGTATAATAGGAGCTCATTAATATCTTGTTCTTCCATTCCATAAAAATTTGCATTTCTAGCTGACTCTGCAAGTTCTTTACATATGTGTGGAGCATCATTAATATATACCATATCTCAGACCAGAAGCTAAAAACAATTCAAACGGCAGTCCTGGATAAAATTGTGGAGCTAAAGAAGGGCTCTATAAAGCCGAAATTTGTAGGCTGTACGTTTAAAACGGGCTGGCTGGTATTCAATTGTAAAGTAATAAATATGGATAATGTAAATGTAGAATTAAAAATTAATGGAAAAATTAAAACTGTTCATAAAAATTTATTAAAGAAATGTAAGAAATAAAGATTATTAAACATAAGCACAAAATATTTTTAGCATAAGAATTGTAAACATTTATTTATAAAATGCAAAACAAAAAAAAAATAATTTCTTTTATTATTTCCATAAGAACATAACACTAAAATTAAGAACTATACTAATATTGTACCGCTTATATATCACACTACTTTTTTTAAATTAATAAACACAATAAGAATTTAATATGTATAACAATTATAATAACGTAAACATTGTACCACGCAGGCAGCACATTAACAAAAAATTTTATAAAATTACAAAATTTTGAAAAAAAAATCACAAAATTGTGTAATTTTAACTGAAAGAGCAGGGGTGTAGTGTATACATAGTATCACATATGCATGAACCTCACTAAACAGTCACAGCAACATGATATTCATAAATAAACAACAGTATGTAAACAAACTGAACTAACTGAAAGTCAACGTCTTCTTGAGATAGGTCAGTAACGATTTTAATTGCAAACACACTTAGTCATAAACACTGGAATTTAAGTAACAAAATATTCTTATACTTTTCGGTCGATGCTCGCTATTGTCAAATAGTTAGAATTATGCTGATTCGTATAAATTGTTACTATGACAAAAGTGAAATGGCATTGAACTTCAAATGTACACAGCCTGGTGCAATGTATGTATGTATATTTGATACAATGTAATATTAATGTATGAATGTATGAATGTATGTATATTAGAATAAGTAGAAATAAGAGAAAAGCGAACTTCTCATTGTTAGTATATAAGCTGAGGAATTTGTTTAATAAATGATCAATTTACTTTGATCAATCAATCCTGCCTGTGTTTTACATATTAAACATTACAGGAGCAATCTGCGAAATGGATGAGGGAACATGTTCCCTCGCTAAAGCCATGGAGCAATGCGAACCTGAAAGTGATATCGGAAGAGAAGGTTCCACGATCGGAAGTGTACGTTGGATATTTCCCGGAAAAGCCTGAAACCCCAACAACGAGAATCCTGTCACTAATAGAAGGACAAAATGAAGATCTCTCAGTGGAGTACTGGAAGGTTCTGAACAGGGTCAGCAAGGGAAGTATAGCTGAACTTACCTTCGCAATTGGCCCAAAATCAGCCTCCGTACTGAAGACGAAGGGACATAGCGTAAGCTTTGGGTACGGAACAGTTCAAATAAGGCCTGCTAGACGTCAATCAGCAAAGGCATTGAACGTCGTACCCAATAGGGCAAAACTTGGTAGCAAGACCGGACAGTCAAGTCAAGGAATCGGGACAGAAAAGTTCCTGTCATTCCTGAAGATAAACCGTCCTGCTCAAAGGTATCAAGTAAGCCTGATACGCTGACGAAGGCAGTGCTCACTCCGGCTGGAACGGCAATCTCGGCCAAAGGGGACTCCAAAGCCCCCGTATTATCACCGGGAAAACCAACCAGTTCGGTGAAGGGTACTACTTCTTCAGCGAATGGGCCCAACAATGTAAAAGGGATCAACAGACACGGGTGGCATAGAGTGAATGTCAACAGGCCAGGTAAGGGGTACAGCGATTCTGCGGAAATAACGGTGCTCCTGGGCTCTAATCGTGGAAAAAAATGGCCAAGCGTGAGGACAAGCATTAATGCTAACCTCAACAGCCCAAATCCGGAATAACAAAACCAACAGGCAGCTAAAGTGCCTCCAAGTGAACCTGCATCACGCCAAGGCCGCGTCAGATGTGCTATGTCGCAGGTTCACTACAGACGTACTGGATATTTGTGTTATCCAAGAACCTTGGGTAAACTCAGGGGTCATTAAAGGGCTCCGAAACAGCCAAGGTAAGCTTATATACAACAATAAGGTGACGAGGCCCAGAGCGGCCATATTCGTCAGGAATAATATAAACTACTTTCCTATTTCAGAATTCATAGAGAGCGATCTAGTGGCAATTCGGGCAAGTGTTCCATCAGTGGCAGGGCAACGTGAGATCATTCTAGCCTCCGCCTACCTTCCGGGTGAGGTCGATCATGCGCCTACGGCAGAGGGTTCCAAGCTGGCAGCATATTGCCAAAAAAGGAACCTAGGCATGCTGATTTGCTGTGACGCCAACGCACATCACACGGTTTGGGGAAGTACTGACACCAACAAACGAGGTGAGTGTTTACTAGAATTCATCTGTAGAAATAACATATATATATTGAACAGGGGCAATGAGCCCACCTTTAGGAATGCTATTAGACAGGAGGTCCTTGATCTCACCTTAAGTAGCAACAATATAGCTCATGCTAGAAGCAATTGGCATGTATCTAACGAAATATCTATGTCAGATCACCAACATATACGGTTTGATATAGACTACTGTCCGACGCAGGAGGAACAATTCCGTAATCCTAGGAAAACGGACTGGGATACCTATCGCGTTCATTTATCTAACGGCGAAAACTTTTCAAGGGGATTGATACATAGTCCCATAGAAATAGATTTTGAATCTAGTGAGCTTTGTGAGAATGTTCAAAATGCCTTCAGGAACAGTTACAGGATAGGGTCCAAGAGGCCAAAAAGGGACGTACCCTGGTGGAACGTTGGATTAGAGGAACTGAAGAGGTAGACAATTCGCCTTTTTAACAGGGCCAAGAACACAGGTGACTGGGTCACCTACAAGTCTGCACTCACTACCTATAATAAAGCACTTAGGGAATCTAAGAGGTCAACATGGCGGACGTACTGCGAAAGGATAAATAATTTGCCTGAGGCAGTACGGCTACAGAAGGCCTTGTCACAGGATCATTCAAATGGTCTTTGTACACTGAAACGACCTGACGGGACGTATACAAACTCACCAGAAGAAACATCTGCACTTCTTCTAGATACACATTTCCCAGGATCACTGCCAGTAAATCCGATTTCGTTTCCGCAATGGACACCTAGGTGTACCAACAGGGATCGCAGGTTGACGGAAAGTATCTTTGGAAATAGACAAGTAAGCTGGGCGTTGTCTAAATTTAGCCCTTATAAATCTCCGGGCCCGGATGGCATCTATCCGTGCCTTCTTCAACAGGGTCGAGATTATATTGTTCCACAACTGTCCAGGATTTTCAAATCAAGCCTACTGGTATGTCGCATTCCGAAGGGTTGGTGTATGGTTAAGGTGGTTTTTATACCAAAGGCTGGTGGTACATCTCAACATCTTCCAAAATCATTTAGACCAATCAGTCTCAGCTCGTTTTTCCTGAAGACGATGGAGAAACTGCTGGATAGTTACATTAGAAGGAATTGTCTCACAGTGTCCTATTCACAAGTTACGATTTGCCTACCAGCCAGGCAAATCGACGGTAACTGCCATACAGTATTTGTATACTGATATACAGAAGGCTTTAAGTAATAAAGAAATCGTCTTTTCCTCTTTTATAGACATTCAGGGAGCCTTTGATAATACATCGTACAACACAATTGGCATCGCTCTTGATGGGAAGGGTGTTCCGAAAATTATAAAGAACTGGACGTTAGAGATGCTGTCATCCAGGGTGGTTGAGTTGGACTTATGCGGTGCATCGAAGAGCATAAGAGCAACCAGAGGCTGCCCACAAGGTGGCGTTCTACTGCCTTTACTGTGGACATTGGTGACCGATGAACTGCTTGAACAACTCAACAACCTGGGATTTCGAACTTTTGGTTACGCCGACGATCTTGTCATATCTGTGACAGGATGGGAGGATGGAATCATATCGGAAAGGATGCAACAGGCTCTAAACCTAATTAGCGGATGATGCGGGGACAGGGGGCTGTCTATTAACCCGAGAAAGACGGTCATTGTACCTTTTACCAGACGAAGAAAAGTGAAACTTGAGGAACCCACATTGAATGGCTCGATTATCAAGTTCTCCGGCGAGGTGAAATACCTTGGAGTTATTCTTGATAAGTCATTCACTTGGAATAAACATGTTTCCTACACCACCTACAAAGCCATTAGAGCACTTCATGCTTGTCAACGGCTATTTGGTAAGACGTGGGGACTCAAACCGAAGATGATATTTTGGTCTTTTATCACCGTGATAAAACCCATACTGACATACGCCGCACTGGTTTGGTGGCCAAAAACTGAACAATCCACTACAGGAAAATGGGGATAAGGGGGCAGGGATATATGGCCCTAACTTTCAAAGGGCAATTCCCATGGGTAAATACCCTACGATCTTCCAAGCGGAGGTCTATGCCATATTCATATGTGCTAGGGAATGCTTGAGGAGAAGATGTAAGAATATTCGTATCTATCTGATGTCTGATAGCCAGGCAGCGCTCAAGGCCATAACCTCGTATGAGATCAGGTCAGGGGTTATTATGGACTGTTTTACATCGCTGATAGAACTGGGCGCTCAGAACAGGCTGACGTTATGCTGGGTGCCTGGCCATAAGGGCCACGCTGGGAACGAACAGGCTGACTGTCTGGCGAACAGAAGAGCCCATCGTAGATTCATAGGACCGGAACCCTTCTTTGGCATCTCAGGAGGATATGCCAAAGAACAGAATGACTCCTGGGCTCGAGTGGAGTTTAATCGCCACTGGAAAGCCCTTCACGGCCTAAGACAGGCAAAACGTTTCATTACGTTATCTCGGAACAAATCCCAAAAATTAATTCTGATGGACAAGAATGACCTCAGATTATTAACGGGTTGGTTTACCGGACACTGCGGTCTCAGACGACACCAGTTTACCATGGGCAATTCTGAGACCAAAGTATATAGGCTCTGCGGAGCAGAGGAGGAGACACCGGAGCACGTTCTCTGCGACTGTTCGGCAGTGGCGTCGTGCAGGAGGAGTTTCCTTGGGGGCAATTTCATGACTCCAGGGGAGGTGTACGATATCTCACCGGGTAGAGTAATTGGCTTTATTCGCAGCCTCAATCAACGTCTGTGAACACTTGGGCTGCACAAAAGATCCTTTGGGTCGCGGTGCTTATGGCCTCATATAATAATAATAATACCATATCTTTGAGAATGCATTCGGGCCATAATTGACGCCAAGTTCCGTTCATGTACGATTCTTTTACTTCTTTCCAGGATAGGTTTATATTATCAATAGCCATCATGATATTGTAATTCTTCCAAAAATCTTTCATGGAAGGCAAATTATCTCCGTCAGTTGCTTTTAGAAGTTGACTAAAAGTTCGTCGCAGATAGTATGGCTTGAAGTTGGATATAACACCTTGATCCATTGGTTGTATCACAGATGTGGTATTTGGGGGCATAAAAATAACTTTAATATTTTTTGAATAATCGTCAGAAAAAACCTGACCTGGTGCATTGTCAAGTAACAATAGCACTTTAAACTCAATATTTTTTGAAGAACAATAAGCTTTTAGCTCGGGAACAGCACAATTTTTCATCCAATCTCTAAATAAGGATGCAGTCATCCATGCTTTTTTATTTGCACGCCAGTGAACAGACAGGTCGCTCTTTTTAACATTTTTAAAAGCTCTCGGGTTTTCAGAGTGGTAAATTAAAAATGGCTTAAATTTAAAATCTCACGCTGCATTTCCTCCCAAAAGAAGTGTAAGCCTATCTTTACTAGATTTATAACCAGACGAAGATTTTTCGGACTTAGAAATGTACGTTCTTCCTGGCAAACGCTTCCAAAATAGTCCCGTTTCATCAGCGTTTAAAACTTGTTGTGCAGAATACCCGCCTTCTTCAATAATTGCTTTTAATTCAAGTTTGAATTTTTCTGCAGCTGAAGTATCTGCACTAGCAGATTCCCCTTTTAATGCAATGCTGTGCAAATTTCCACGGGTTTTAAAACGGTCAAACCAACCTCTGCTTGCTTCAAATTCTTCCGCACTTGTTAAGGGATAACTTTCTTTCAAATCTTTAAATAAAATTAAAGCTTTCTTTTGAATCACCATTTGACTTAATGGCATTCTTCGCCGATTTTGGTCTTCTATCCAAATGCTAAGAAGTGACTCCATTTTTTCCATTAAAGGACTTCTCATTTTTCTGACCTGCTTATGTTGTAACGATGTTGCGGTTTCACCAAATTTTTTAATTTTATCAGCGTCTCTGGAACAAATGGATTTTATTGCAGAAGGGGCAAGTCCAAGGTTTCTTCCAATATCAACGGCCTTTTCCCCTGATTTAAAACGTTTCAAAATGTCCAGTTTTTGTTCTAAGCTTATTTGCTTTCTTTTTTGACTCATTGTTGCAAAATATTTACATTAAACTTCACTTCACCAAATGGAATTTGAAACTGCTAAAGATCATCAACTTGCAGACAACCTTCACATATATATTTGCATTAGACTTAAACGGCATTCCCCTTTTTCTGTTTTGGCTTCGTACAAACATTTTCATGTTAACGACGCAAATCGAAGCCACTAACGATGCAACTTTGAAGCCATGCGACGCAAACTGGAACAAAACGACGCAACTTCGAAATCACAGAAATCTTAAAAAGACGCAACTTCGAAACAACGCAAACCGAAGCGACGCAAACCGGGGTATTGGTGTATATTGTTTGTACATATGTTATTCTGACATGAAAATAATTACGAGTTAATGCAATCGAAGATTAATATATTGGAAAAAAACTTAATTGAAAATTTCTCAAAAGGAAACCAGTAAATTAAAGTTATTTTGAAAACGTGTGAAAGCATATACCTACATTCATATGTATGTATGTATGCACGTGCTGTTATATTAACATATTAAACATGAAGTCAAACCTTTGAAATAAGATTACTTTATAATTTGATATCAAACACAATTCTCAAAACATTTTAAAAAGTTTGTGTTTAGCACTTGAATACAAGTTGATAACGATTTGAATATAAACAGTTGACAATCAGTGTTGTATCAATTTTGTGTAAACTTTATGTCAAGTGTAATTCTCAAATGATAAAAACACGTAGCAACTAAGGCATACATATTTATGAATTCGCGTTGGTGTCAACACTTTTTAAAGCGTAAAATAAATTGTAAACAATTTAAAAATATGGCGATCAAAGTATAGAAATATTACATTACTGCTAGCTCGTGCAAAAAGTATATGTACTTATTTGGGGTATTCACACTGTAGTCATAAAGTCATAAGTCACAAAATAATAGCACTAAACATATGACTAGTGTGAACAAGCCGTCATAACTTCAAGCATCGATCAGCTGATAAGAAAACAACACATTTGTAATTAGATGCTATCAAAGCAAAAGAAAGTTAAGTCAATTGTAATAAAGTTGTTTGAATATGAGAAAAACTCCATTTCTATTTAAAATTATTAAATTTGTCTTCTGGTGCGCAGGAATATCTAAATGAATTTTATGGCAAAACAAAAACATACCTGAAAGATTCTTTTATGACTTTTTTGTATGCAGCACAACAACAACTTTTTTAAACTAGTCTAAAATTTTATGAATTTATGACTAAATAGCACGAAGTGTGAATACCCCAATTGTTTGTGAGTAAAAAATTAATTATGTATGCTTAAGAACGCGATTAAGAAAAGGATAAAAGTGAAGAAATAATGAGTTTGTTATATGATCGAGGTGCTACTGAAATCACTGACAATATTGAAAATGAAGCGGAGCCAAGTACTTCGTCTTTCCAAAAATTTGAGGATGAAGAGAACCCTTTGTCATCTTTTAGCAGCGATCGTAGCAGGAGTGATGGTGACGAATGTTTAGATGATAGTAAAGAAAACTCCAAAGGAGGCGCAAAAATTCTCAATGGGTTCAGGGGAATACTTTCACTACTGGATTAAAGATGCTTTGACAGACTTCTTGTCCCATAATGAAATTGCTTGAATCTAAATGAGCTTCTATTAGCTAAGAGTTCCAACCTACAGATTTGGCAAATTTTAATAAACAAGTGGTGTAAGGTTTGCTGGGGCTTATTGCGGAAACAGTAAATCTTCAGATATTAATAAATTTCCTAAGCAATTTGTAAATGAGTTTGATTGACTCAGGGATCCACTTTAAGCAAAATCATTATTAAATTTTGTGCCGATCATTTATTTGTGATGCACCTGCAAGGGCATACGTTTTAGATATTAAAGGACATTCAGGTTATTATTGTTGCCTAAAATGTACACAAAAAGGAGAATTCAAATATCTCAAAATTGTGTTTTCAAAAGAAAATAATTCTCTTCATTCCGACTTGGAGTTTCGTTTTCGAGCGGATAAAAACCAACATACAATTTTAGGCTAAAATATTATAAAAAAACTTGCAAGATATATTGTTAAAACATTCGGATTGGATTATATGCATACAGTTCAGAAAGCGAAATAAACCTCTCTACATCACGAAAAAAATGCAATTAATGGATGCCAAACTTACTTCTCTTTATAATCAAGTTCCAAAAGAGTTCGCTAGACGTCCCCACTCATTGAAAGAGCTCGAACTATTTAATGCAACTGATTTTCTATCTTTTCTTCTCTACACTGGAATTTTCGTCCTGCGACAAATTCTAGATCCAGATATATATAAAACATACATATGTATATATTTCGTACAACTTTACTTATTCTTTCTTTAGAAATCAGTTATAACCATAAATCGTTTAAAAGGGAAGAAACGAAGGTTAGAACTCAATATCGTGTAATATCTATGAGCAAGATTCTTTCAAAAGTTATTTTTAAATAGTTTGATGAATTTAAGTCATTCGATAAGGATATACAAGATCACCAAAGCAAGTTCGATAAAATGATAAGGACTTAAATATACAATATATTTAGTCTAATCAAAAAACATAAATTCATTTATATGCATTTACATATATAATTTCCAGGTAGAAGAATTATCTTTAATCACATCACATTCCCCAGAAAAATTTTTAAAATTGGGTTGGCGTTGCTCAAAACCTGTGCTGGAAAAGTACAACGACAAAAATGACAGTTAGAGCTAAAAAGTATTGTAATATAGCTTATTTAAAGAAATACTTTAATAATTATTAACACTTCTTTGTTAATTTTCCTCTGAATTCCCTTCTACAACAGATGCCTTATTTCAAAAAATTTCAATTAGTTTCTTCCAACATGCTAAGACGCGCCATCAAAAAAAGCTCGAACACATGAATAAGAAATTACATCGAAATGATTAAAAACTTCAATTAATTAAAATATTATTATTTTATTTCTATGCAATACTATTTACTTATAACTTTATATGGACATACAAGTACATAAATACCTCAGACAATACGTGCCTCAAGACGATTCAAGTTAGATTTTTATACGTCTGTGAGCATTAATGCATAAGTTATTTATGTATAACTTGAATCTTCTTGAGGCACGTGTTGTCTTGACTTAAAAAAATTATAAAAAATTTTTCCAGTGTTTTTTCATCAAAAGAAAGCTTTTTAGGGGGCGCCTCAAGAAATTTAATTTTTAACGACAACCCTAATACATATGTATATATATATATATATATATATATATATATATATATATATATATATAGCGAAATAGCACCTTAACTCCCTTCATAAATGTTCTCCGTAACAAAAATGTATGTTATAAAAAATTTTTGGTAGATTGCATCAGGGGAAGACGTGCCGCGTCCACCCACAAATTGTAAAAATTTTATAAATTGTTATAAAATAACTATTAATGTATTTTCAAGATTCACTAAACTTATAAAAAAGGAATAAGTATAAGTATATAAGTTTTTACCAACTTTTTTATTACACTTTAACATTCATACAAAATTATTTATTTTTTTAATTTAATTTCGTACTTAAATATATTAATTTAAGTTATTTCATATGCTTAATAAAACCGATTTGTTTGCATTTGGATATTGTTTTCTATAATCAGCTACAATTTGCATTATGAACTGTTGCTCCTCTTCATCACGCGACAAAACTTGATTGTATTCTTCCATAAGCTTTACAGCCCTTTCTGCAGTATCATTGACAACTATCAATTTACCAACCATTTCCAAGTCAATTTTATACGATTTATCGTTTTCCCATTCCCTAGGATTTTTCTTCAAAAAATCCGTTGGGATACAATATCGGTTGAAAAAATTTAAAGTTTTTTGCGATATAAAATCTTCAATATTTTTATTAACGTACTGCTCTATGTAATGAGGAAGAATTGTAATTTTTTTGTTGTCATCTTCATGGGCGCGATCTAGCGCTGCAACCATGAGTCGTTTTGACTTGTTTGAAATTTGAGTATCATAAAATGAAAGCGCTACTATTTCTGGCGATGGGTACCATAGATGATTGCAGAATTTTCGAATTAACTCACTTAAATTTTCCTCAACTAAATTGTAAAGCTATAAACTTTTTAGCAATGTCAAATCTTGGTTAGGAGCTTCTGCGGCAATGTCAGCTTTGATCCAAACTTTTAAATATATTTTTATAATAAAAACACATATATCTCTAATTCCATTCAACTCACAGTCAGCCAAAATGAACTGGTTCCGAAATAAGTAAATTTTTAAACTATATATTGCTTTGGACATCCAACGTGCATGGTGGAACGCTCCAGGCATTCGAAATGAAAAATTTGGAAGTGACCCGCTTACGAAAATTACCGCCAATTGGAGAAGCTCTTTGTAATCTTCCCGTGGTTGCATATCTTTTGAATTCTTGTATCTCCCTTGTATCCCCAATAACATTTTTCACAGGTAAGTCTTCAATTCCAGACTTAAAATTACTTTTGCCTATTTTAGTCCAGGCATCTCTAAATCTATGAAATATTTTGACACTAGGACCCGAAGATGTTGATATTTTTGCATCAAATACACTCCGTAAAAGTAATTCAAATATGTGATGACGACATGGATAATACAGAAGATCTTTGTTTAGTGTTTGTTCTAAAAGCACACATGCGCCTTGTATTCGTCCTGTGTTTGATTCGGTGGTATAGATGCACAGGGCTTCCACTTTTTCATCGAGATCTCATTCTTTGAGTAAGTCGAAGACAGCCGTTGCTTGCTGTCTTCCCGTACCTGAAGTTATCGCTGGGATGCCGAGTAGCTGATCTGTTCCATTAAAAGATACAACTACAGGCAGACGATCGACGTGTTCACTACCCATCAATGATGGCAACATTTTACCATCCCAGTGAACTGTCACCGCCTTAATTTCTTTGTTTTTAAATGTTTCGCGGATTCTTTTTCCTGCATCAAATCGAAACTTTGCACGCGATCGGCGAATTGAAGTGCAATTTATAATTAAATCGCTAACGTTATGTTGCAATGCTTGCGCAGTTGCTATAAGGATTCGAACGGCGTCACGGTCACTTACTTTACAGCTATCTAATACTGACACAAGCTTTGGTGTGATAAAATTATGTCTACCTCGTTTTTTTCTTGATGTACTAGGACCTACTTCATATGCTGACTCTGGAATTTGTTGCACTTCACAATCTTCAATAGTCTCTTCATCACTTGATTGCCATTGGACGGCTTCACATTGATCTATAAAATTTTATAAGAAATATTGCAGAATAATATAATAGATTCAAACTGAGGACTTGCAAGTGAAGACATGACTGAAATCGCACTACACCTTCAATATTTACCTTGCAATACGACTGTATGTTTCTCGTGGAAACGTTGTTTTTTCTCTTCCCTAAGCGATTTTGCCTTTTCTTTTTTCGCCAAGTTGCAGTCACAACCTATCATTGCACCAGGTCTTCCCTGTTTTCTTCGATTTGTTAAAAACAGCTTATCTTCTGCCAGAGTATCCAATGCATCGGCATGTGCGACATCAAACAAATCATCAAATTTATTTACGAAGTCTTTTTCGCGTTTTTCCTGGAGTAATGTCCGGCATTTCGAACTTTTTTGCAATTTTATCCATTCTAAATACAAACCTTCAACTTTTGAGACACATTTGTCAAAAGCTCTAAGTGGTATTCGTGCTTTGTTCCATAAAACTTCTACCTCTTTCACTACAAGGGAAGCACTAGCACGCAAGTCTAGTTTTACTTTTCGCATATTGTAAAATAAAACACGCAAAACTTGACCATTTGAAGGCAATTTGGCACCGATTATTTGGCAGGCATCATAGCCGAGAAGGTACAACTGCTCCTGTCGTCTTGTGTTCATATTTATTTTTGATATTATTTTACAAACTTGATTGTTTTATCGTTTTATTTCTTTTAATAACAGTTATTTTTTCACTTGTATATGTACTTACGCCCATTCGATACAAATACGCCCAAGCGATACTACACAACTGGGCGTTATTGAACTTCAAAAGATGCCGGAATTAACTGACCACATATTTTTCAGTTGTTGTCTGAGCTCACAAACGATGTATTACATTTGCTGTTAAAATCACGATATTCTTAAAATCATAATATATATTTTTAAAGTATTGCTGAACATTTTTCCTCATTATTATTAATTTGTAAACGAAAAAAGATTCAGGTCGAATAAATTAATTATAGTTTATATCAAATTTACCAGTGTTTTTAGTAAGAATTTTAACGAACATTTATATTGCTATATTAAATTGAATTAAGATTCATAGGCTAATTGTTCGAAATTTTAATTTAAATCTCAGAAAGACATGATAAATATTCCAAGCCACAAAGGAAAGTCAACATCAGTTTTATTCAACTTACACAGCAGAGCAGAACAGCTGTTTTCGAAAGACGCAACCCTTTCATCATCAGTGCTCATGTGTATTGTGTTTGTCACCACTTATTAGGTGGCTTAGTTGAATTTGATAACAGTTCCTATTTACACAAATTTTATTGTGAAAAAGAATACGAGAACTGTATCAACCTGATGTTAACATGTTATTCTTATAATACCCGTGTTACCGTTTGATTATTTTTCTTCATGTCCCACTTTTCTGAATTTTTTGTTCCATCATACCTAAGTCAAACTTTTTTGGTTTGAATTTTATACTTAAGTACATGTGAACGTTTTTCCAATATTTTTATTATTGGTAGCTCAAGCCATAGCTTAAATTTGTATGTAGTAAGAATTTTAACGAACATTTATATTGCTATATTAAATTGAATTAAGATTCATAGGCTAATTGTTCGAAATTTTAATTTAAATCTCAGAAAGACATGATAAATATTCCAAGCCACAAAGGAAAGTCAACATCAGTTTTATTCAACTTACACAGCAGAGCAGAACAGCTGTTTTCGAAAGACGCAACCCTTTCATCATCAGTGCTCATGTGTATTGTGTTTGTCACCACTTATTAGGTGGCTTAGTTGAATTTGATAACAGTTCCTATTTACACAAATTTTATTGTGAAAAAGAATACGAGAACTGTATCAACCTGATGTTAACATGTTATTCTTATAATACCCGTGTTACCGTTTGATAAGTAAGTAAGTATAAAATTCAAACCAAAAAAGTTTGACTTAGGTATGATGGAACAAAAAATTCAGAAAAATGGGACATGAAGAAAAATAATCAAACGGTAACACGGGTATTATAAGAATAACATGTTAACATCAGGTTGATACAGTTCTCGTATTCTTTTTCACAATAAAATTTGTGTAAATAGGAACTGTTATCAAATTCAACTAAGCCACCTAATAAGTGGTGACAAACACAATACACATGAGCACTGATGATGAAAGGGTTGCGTCTTTCGAAAACAGCTGTTCTGCTCTGCTGTGTAAGTTGAATAAAACTGATGTTGACTTTCCTTTGTGGCTTGGAATATTTATCATGTCTTTCTGAGATTTAAATTAAAATTTCGAACAATTAGCCTATGAATCTTAATTCAATTTAATATAGCAATATAAATGTTCGTTAAAATTCTTACTACATACAAATTTAAGCTATGGCTTGAGCTACCAATAATAAAAATATTGGAAAAACGTTCACATGTACTTAAGTATAAAATTCAAACCAAAAAAGTTTGACTTAGGTATGATGGAACAAAAAATTCAGAAAAATGGGACATGAAGAAAAATAATCAAACGGTAACACGGGTATTATAAGAATAACATGTTAACATCAGGTTGATACAGTTCTCGTATTCTTTTTCACAATAAAATTTGTGTAAATAGGAACTGTTATCAAATTCAACTAAGCCACCTAATAAGTGGTGACAAACACAATACACATGAGCACTGATGATGAAAGGGTTGCGTCTTTCGAAAACAGCTGTTCTGCTCTGCTGTGTAAGTTGAATAAAACTGATGTTGACTTTCCTTTGTGGCTTGGAATATTTATCATGTCTTTCTGAGATTTAAATTAAAATTTCGAACAATTAGCCTATGAATCTTAATTCAATTTAATATACCAGTGTTTTATTAAATGACCCGCAAATTAACATGTTAACTTATTTCCTAGACTTGGGTCCAACTAGCTCATTCGCTCAGTTTTGACAAGAACCTCTGATCAAACCTATGTAATTTAAATGGGTTTGATCAGAGGTTCTTGTCAAAACTGAGCCAATGAGTTAGTTGGACCCAAGTCTAATATGAATTTAGCATATATAGCCAACTTGTGGGCGGATGCGGCACGCCTTCCTGTATTACAATCTGCTTATAATTTTACACAAAGCATTTTTTTAATACGTAGCACATTCTTGGGTGGAGTTACGATCTAATCTGTTAAAAAAAAATTGTCCCATACATATAAGGCGCACCCTAATATATATATATATATATATATATATATATATATATATATACATATATATATACATATATATATATATATATGTATATATATATATGTATATATATATATATATATATATATATATGTATATATATATATATATATATATATATATAGTATATATACATATATATATATATATATATATATATATATATATATATATATATATATATAGTATATATATATATACATATATATATATATATATATATATATATATATATATATATTAATATTTATATATATATGTACATTTATATATATATATATATATATATATATATATGTACGTATATATATATAGATATATATATATATATATATATATATATATATATATATATATATATATACATATATGTGTTTGTATACATATATATATTTTTTTTTTTATATATACATATATATATATATATATATATATATATATATATATATATATTTAGTTTATACTCCACCTCTTCAAAAAGTCTCATTATTGATTGATTTTTAATATGTTACAGGCGATATTGGATTATATTTGTCTCTGAAACTCCACGATACTATTCTTATAGTTTTTGCCATCTCTAATAAATATGGTTAGAACATCTTTAATCACCCTTGCTTTATCATTATAACTGAGCCACTGAGCTACTGAGTCACTGAGCTGCTGAGCTACTGACCTATTAAATGAACTAGCTCAGTAAACTGAGCTGAGCTAAAATGAGCGCTCAGCTCACTGAGCTGAAAAGCACAACTCTAGAAAGTTTATCTGTAATAAATAAATATCTTATGAAAACAATTAATAATGGTATATTCTTTCATCAGCCACCAAGCTCTTTTAATAAAGTACAACGCAACTAAAATTGATATCGATTTTAAAAATTCTTGCAATTTCAATTCGTTTTCCAATACTATTATTTGCTTTCTTATAATAATTTGTCGATAGTTTGACTTGAAGGAATGTAGCAAAGCCTTCGATAAAGTCAACAATATGCTTTTGAGTATTAAACTGCATTTGCTTTTCTTTACGGATCTTAGTGTAAAATGGATATATATATATTTATTTATTTACAAAATTCATATACATAATAAATTATGAGTACAAATTAGAGTGATAAAGGTACTAACAACAGAGGTTTTCGACTTGAAAATGGATATATTCATACCTGAGTGATAGAAAACAAACCGTTTGTTTTAAAAGCACCTATTTCAGAAGCATCGATGTTCTATCTGGTGTACTACAGGTAAGCCACCTTGGACCGCTTCTGTTTACTTTGTTTATCAACGACTTACCTGATATAATTCACTCACCCAATATTTTGATGTAGGTAGACGAAGTGAAATTTTTTCGGAGTTATCGTCAAATATCTGAACAACAACGTCTCCAGGACGACTTAAATTCGTTTTACACTTGGTGCAAAATTAATCGTATGGAACTTAATTTAAAAAAATGTAAATACATGCGTTTTGTTAGAAAAAGTCCGATGCCTGCACGCTATGCCCATTTAACAAAGACAATAAATAAAGCTAGATGTGTACTTGGTTTTGTAAAACGCTGTGTTAAAGAGTTCAATGATCCGTATGTTACAAAAAGTCTATATATATTCCTTGTTAGGCATGTGTTGGAGTATGGATCGGTAATATGGTACCCTATATATAAGACACATTCTGATGCTATTGAATCTGTGCAAAAACACTTTCTTATTTTTTTTTGTGTTCGTGGGTTAAACTTTAACCCAAGGAATTTACCATCATATTCTGCTAGACTTTCCCTTATCAAGCTGCCAACTTTAAAAAGCCCTAGAACTGTGCTGAACATATCGTTTATTTTCAGTTATGTTTTTCAGAGCAAATTATGCCAGTGCTGACCGTTTGCATTGGTCCAGAGGCTGTATTAATGCAGTTGTATTCAGGGGAAGAAACTGTACGTTTATGCTTTGGAAATCTACTGTAACTTTATGACACGATGCATTGTCTATGAACAACACAATTTTTCTATTTGGTTTCGACATATCATTGTCTATTTGTTGCAGGATGGAATTCCACAAAGTATTAGTCATCCATGCATTTTGGTTCGAGTAGTAAGGAACAGTTTGACCGGATTTAAAACAGCGGGAATTTCGATATTTTTCAATTGCATGTTCCTACAGAATTGCATACAAATAGTAAAGTAATAC